>CM057152.1:24567031-24841209 GCA_029962745.1 Echinometra lucunter
CGTTAAAAGTGGTAAATATTTGACGTAAAGTATATGTCATCTTATGTTCAAACAAATTTGAGAAAATTTTGGTTATATAAAGACGTCATAAGGTTGTCGTAAATTAGTCATGTATAGACATATGACGTGTGGACCAGTTTATGACCAGTTTTGGACGTTTAAAGATGTCCGTCTGCTATCAGGGTAGATGCTTACTTGATTATCCAGTACTAAAACTTGTTTACGTGGGGGAACAACTTATAAAACTTGATAACAGGCTTGCAAAGCAATGTTAGTGCATAGAGAATTGTAGTAGATTAACAAAAACATTGATAGCAACACCCCCTTCCTTCTAGAAGAATGCATAAATTGATGGTGAAGTAAGAGAGGGAGCATTAATCTGACACAAATGTTTTCTTGCTAACCCAAATCTTCAGCTTTTGCTACTAGTCCCTTGACAGTAGACAAAATTTATGTGTCAGCTTTCATACAGACCAGATTCTGACTGCAGATGCCATCATTTATTTCTGAATAAAACATTCCGGTATCATGTTTTGTTTTTCAAACCTGAGGATGTGTTAGATCAGCTGTTGGATTGCAAGACTAAATTCTCATAGCATAAAATGTAAATGACATACCACAGATTTGCCCCAGTAAAGAAATCTTCTCTTCATGCTTACAAACTGAGCCGGGAAGAATAGACCAGAATTTAAAGCACAATTTCATCACCTCAAGAAGATAGGAAAGAGAGCAAAGAGAGCAATCAATCAATGGATGTAAAGGAACAGAACTTTATCTGCTGTCTGTATAACAGTTTCTAGGGAATGACATGATAGATAAATTGCTCATGAGTTTGGAAACTACAATGTCAAAGTCTTGCATCCACATGGACCTGGATTAGTTCAGTTGGCCAGCAAGGGAAGACACATGGTGGATGGAGAAGAAACCATTTTTTTGCTAGGTTGATGCTCCTTCTCATACATATACATCACCATCATGTCAGAAATATATCAAATCAGACACTGAGGAAGGAAAATTTATCCACAATAAATAGATTCCCTCAAGCTTTGATTAGTGAATACCTGGTAATTCTTCATTATCTAAGAAGGAATGTAGTGTCCTTAATTAATGTTTTTGTCAATATACTTCAGCTCTCTATGCATCAGTATTGTTTTGCAAGCCTGCAAGAAGGCGGGTGTTCATAGAATTGTTCCTAAGTTACGAACGTCTTTACGAACGACTGGTGATACCTTCTTGGGTGCTAATCAGATTCTCATTCATTTACATGTAGCACAAGAAGGTATCACCAGTCGTGCGTAAAGTCGTTCGTAACTTACGAACAGCTTTATGAAACACCCCCAGATGATTGTTATCAACTCTGTTATTCCTCACTTTACATTTTTAAAAGAAGTTTTAGTAATCAATAACCAACTATAGAATACATTGTATCAGCATATTATACAGCAAGATACATTTGTTTGTTTGTTGCTTGAAATTTATTTCTGCGTTCAACATGTTCAACACAATACAACATAATCAATTATTACATAGATTTTATACATATATACATTTTAGACACACGTATCATTTACAATCTCTTTCTGAATATAAAAAAGTATATGAAAAATATTATTTAACTGAATTTCAGAACGCAGGAGACCGTCGTCATGAGCGACCTGCTTGATGTTGACGACGGCCTCAAGGTAAAAAAAGCGACATGTAAAACTTACATAATCACTATTCACAGGTTGTTATGTGTGGGACTGCAATAAAATTTTTTTGCTGTAAGTATACCAATTTTGAGAGGGGCTAGTAGAAAGCAAAAAAAAAATATATCTCCAGTTTTTTGTATTTTGTAGAAATATTGTCAGGGGTTCAGATACCGAAAATTGGCTCAAGTTCGCGTGATCCACACGATCAATCAAAGGTCAAAAGTTCATCACTCGTTTAAATTGGCCCTACATCAAAAGTAACACATTTTTCAGATAGTTTATATAATTTCCTTTCCAATGATACCATTTTCATTGAATTTGGACATCGGTTACTGAGCTATGGCCACTTAAAATTTGGTGGTCACGCCCATTTTCGCTCAAATTGCCGAAAATGGGCGTGTCCTAGCGTGAAAACCATGCATCTGATTGCGCTGATGAAATAAGTATTTTGTCATGGGCCATGTCAAATTACCTATATACCAAATTTGAATAGATTCTGAGATGGTGCGATTTAATTTTAATATTTTTTTTGTGTGATTTGACACGGAATGACCCAATACTATAAGTTGAAAGGCCCTTCACAAGGAGCAGTTGTATGTGTGAAGTCTTACCATGAAAGAAATGGAAGAAGACAGTGATCCTGAGAAGCAAGATGACTGCTTATATGAAGTTTGCTGTGATGGTCAAACCTAAAAGAAACAGGGAGCATCTCAGATTGACCCTCTGAAGTAGTAGATTGTGCGTGCTACTATTCCCTGATCTCTTTAATTGGGGATGCTCGGATGACAAAACTCAACCCCGATGAAAGTACTACTGAGCAGCGTCATTCCCCTACTACAAGTCCTGCGAAATCCTGCACTGATTCCTGTATATCTGAGACAACTGAGCTGAACAATCCAAGCTCACTGAGATGATCTTCAAAACAGCAATGCGAACCAACTAAGATGATGGATTTTGTTAGGTTTTTGAGCATTAACCCCCCCCCCCCCCAAAAAAAGAACAGAGTATACATAATATGAAGAAAGTAAAAAAAAAATCAAGTTTTTATGCATATTTTTATAGATACTTTTTGGCATATGGGTATTTTGATTTTCTGAATTTATAAACAAAAATGCATGAATAACTGTGTGATAACATAAACTGAAAGAATTCTCATGGACAGTTGGAACTCAAAAAAAAAGTGATGACAACGAGTGTTCCTCTTCTGGACATTTGGACATTTGAACAAATTGAAGAAAACCTCGACTCTTAATGTAGATGAGGTTTACAGTTCACCGGTGTGGTAAGTCCTGAAAAGGACTGTCAGAGTTGAGAAAGTTGAGGGGGAAGAGAAATGGAGAGGTGAGACAGAGTAGGAGAGTGTTGAGATTATCTTTCTTAAGATTGGGTGAAGTCTTCAAAAGGACTGTAAACCAGTTGAGGAGAAGAGGAGAGAAGGCTCTATCTAGATTGAGAAGGCGATGAGGAGAGAAGACTTGACGTTTCGGATAGCTTGACTGTCCATCATCAGGAGTCCAACTGGACTCTTGATTTAATAACCAAATCTACCAATGTTTTTGGTGTATTTTTTTTGCAACATGAAGAATTGCAAGAACTCTCATAACTCTGATATTTTTTTTTCTTTTAGAAAAAATATTTTTTAGCAACTGCATGGATGTGAAAGTCTCTTAAAACAATATTCTTTTGATTTTGATTTGTTACTGGTCGTAGGATAATACTGACTCCAGAATCAGACATTCTCCATCACAGCACGGGCTCAAAGAGGGAAGGATGTGCTAATATTGTTTATGAGCTTGAGAAATAACATATGTAAGCTTTAGTCAGAGAGGGTGCCAGATAGCCTCATTCATAATAAAAGTAGTTTCATACACTTAAACAACTTAGTGTGTATGCACTATGTAAATTTGTATTCTAAACCAAAGACTGAAACACAGTTAATACACACAACCTTTTTCATGAGGGTGTTCATGGAAAGCTACTATATTCTCCTCTTTTTCTGTGTTTTCTATGTCAGTGTCATGATAACACATTATAGATCCATAGGATCATATTGAAGATTTCACAGAAACATAATTGGAAAAAAACAACAAGAAGAGATGACAGCATATTTACTGCATTTCATGTAAAGACAGATTGCAGTATCATTCTTAAAAGACACCCCACAAGCAATATTTTTGAAAAGTGATCTAGTATGTTATCTCTAGAATACCAAAACGATGTCAAGTCTGTGTATCAGGCTTGCGTGAGGTTATGGGTATGTGCACTGCATCTTCCTGCCAAACAAATCTGTTGAAAAAATCAACTTAAACATAGTTTGTGGAATACCTACAGTGTTAACTATCATACTTTTCACACTCTACTGCTCCAAAATAAATCAAGGATGCTGAATTAACAATATAATTAGTCACTTATTCAATTCTTCATGGAAAGCTTTTGTAATGGACGTAACATTTTACTTGTCGCAGACTTCAGAGAAGTGATACACCTCTCCAGAAAATAGAATTTGCAAAAGGAATACACAATGCTGAAAACAAGTAAAAACAAGAGGAGGCATATCCTGCCTAATTTCAAATTAAATGACAATCATTTTTCTTGAAACTTGTCTCTTTGAACACACAGAAGCATACAAAAACCTATCACCTCAGAAAAATTTGCTCCGATTGTGTTGGATTCCATACAGGCATACTGTATTGAAAATATCAGCATACAATGGAGAAATTGTAAGTTTACTCTGAATGAAGGTAAACTTGTCAGTACACTACCTGACACATGCATACATGCATACGTGCAGGCAACCCAAAGTTCCCTGCACAGAGTTGGGTTGGATTTTCAGTTAGTTCTTTTGTACTCCTTAAAGGTGGTCTCAAGTTTTGGTAGCAAAATGAGAATTGGCATGAAACTGATCAAATACAGTCTCACATTTTCCACCTTGCATAAAAAGATATGAGTGTGAGATCCTGTTATATTCCTTTCATGATTTGCAGTGAATTTTAGTGTTAAAGTCTGAAAGGAACACAATAGACTGGTTTAAACTCAGCCCTAAGCTATGACCCCTGCATGACATTAAATCATGGTCATATATCCATGAATTATAATACAGCCTTCTTTTACTTGTCAAGATTTTAATGGATGGTCACCCTAATAATAATAAAAGAATAATGAAGAAATAATAATAATAATAACAACAGTGCTTCATACAATGTACTGTGATTTTGTTATCTTTGTGTTCTTTATGTACATGTCTTTGTCATATCTCACCTGGAAATGAAATAAATAAATGCTAACAACAAGAATAATTATTATCACTACCAGCATCATCATCATCATAAGCAGGTACATGTACCCATATACTTAACTTGGGTTGAGTGTTCCAAATGTACATCTAAGTTTTCAAAAGGAAACAAGTGGTGTGGCAACCATATATTTACTTAAATTGTCTAACTGCTACAAGAGAAATTCAATCACATATGACACTGATACAAAGAACCAGGTTACCTTCATTCATCTTTGACTTACATGTATATGAATCAGAGTCATTGTCACTGTCCAACAATAGAGTAACCTTTAAACTATCTTTAACAGACTTCAACAGACTTTAAGTCATATATCAAAATACATGACCCTGTGTTAAGGTCACATTCACCCACTCTGTGGGGTTCATCTTCAACTGAGTAGAGCTCTGGTAGGTCACCTAGACACTGTCATTTGTTCATCAAAGCAGTGGTTGAAGTAGGTCATGATCTGCTTAGCTCGGATGGATGACACTTTGATCCTAGACTGCAAGATGGATTCACATCTGTTAAACAAGCCCATAAAAAAGAAATAAAGAGGAACTGGGAAATTACTGTTATATTCAAATCATGAAAGGGCTAAAACACAATGGAATATAAAAAGATGGGGCCTGCTTAATAACAAGTTTGAGGGTACAAAGACATAATCAGGTTGTTGTAACAGTATTCTGTATAATGAAGTTACTCTGCACCAAATAAGGATCCATATTGTGCTTAGAGATACAATGCAATAAAAACGGACCAATCACCTGTAAAAAATTAAATTAAGTACAGGTAGTACATGTAAAATAAAACTTATCCAACATTCTAATAATGGTTAAGGACTATGAAGAAAATAGAAGAAACACAAGACCACAAAATTTAGGATGTTAGCAGAATAGAATAGCTGTTCATAATGCCAAAATTCATGTCTGCGCATGCACGTACATCGACTCCTCCACCTCACTGGTTGCTTCTATGTTTATTGAGAGTGTATCTGAACTTGCAATAGAAGTAATATTTAAAGCTCATAATTTGAATATGGTAAAAAAGAGAAAATTTTATCCCTAACATACAGAACAAAATTCTTTGGGTCAAATGGTACACTTTAAAACAAGTCAAATTAAACCAAAGTCAAACTAAATGTATGGGAACTTCAAAAAGCTCTCTGCTGCTGCATTTATCTCCCTACAGACACTAAAGGACTCAGTGGTTATTAACAATGCATTCCCATGTACACAGCTGAATTGCTCAGTATATCAGAGAAAAAGAGTTTCTACAGCTTAAAGTTAAGGATTGGAAAATGCAAAGAAGGATCTTTCAGATAAAACTCTATGGCATGAAAATCATTTATGTTCCGAATAATTATAAATACTGGTAAGGTTTAAAAAAAAGAATCATTTGATATTGAACTATAAAATACATACGTTGATAATAGCTCCACTACAGAGGAGTAATGATGCATCAGACTAAGTGCTGTCACATAACTCACACCAGGAATAGATTGGTAGAACTTCAGCATCTTGGGGGAAGGGGGACAAACATATGATTAAGAAACAGACTTGTAGATAAATAATCTGAGGCATAGCATGAATCCAGATATCAAGGAGACACTAACATCATGGGGTAGGAGGCATGGGAGCATAGCATCCTCTTTTTTATGTTCCCTTCCTCTGTTTTTTTTTTTTTTATCCTTCCCCCCCCCTGTTTTCTTTCTCCCTTTTCATTGTGCCACCTGATAGAGGAGAGGTGGATTTGCCCCTTCCCCTTTGTAGCTATGTTATTCTCTACAAGAAATTTTTCATGTTGACAATGGCATCATGGCCTAATTTTGCAATAAAAGGAGGCATGTGGAGCCCTCATCTGTCAAAATTGCCTGCAAATGTCAAAATTCCGCAAATGTCATAATTTATTACTATGAACTACATCAGCTAATCAATTTTACCTGCAAATGTTGTAATATGTCACCGGCAAATGTCAAAACTCACTGCTCGCATTTTTATCACACACATACGACAACCCCCCCCCCAAACAAAAGCACACTCACCCTACGCAACACACTTTAGAGATTTCATCCAAAATAAATCGTTACATAAAATCATTGTAAATAATTCCAACAAATACAAATCTTTGTTTCGTTTTCATAACATAATGTTGTTAACATAATGTATTTACAAGACAATAAGCAAAGAAGATAATGGAATGAAATCACTAAGAAAATAATATACAAATAATGCACAGATGTGAGTGTGTTAGTGGCGATGCAGCGCACTCGAGGGTATTTACAATGTGCGACAAGCACGAGGCGCTTGCGCCGAGTGCTTTTGCATAAGATTGTGAATACCAAAGATGCCTGCATTGCCACTAACATCACAAATTCAAATCTGTGCATTATTTGTTTTATAAAATGGGTTGGCAGAATGACTTTGTAGTGAAATATTTGTTAAAACTCCTCCAAATTTCCTCGGATCACACAGGCAAAGAGGCAACATTTGCTTTCTATTATGACATCACAAGCGTAGCCAGTGTGATGCGCCCTGAGTAAGCGCATCAAAATCCTTGTGATAGACTTCTAGAAAGAACGCGTATTTCATGGCGTGCGTCTCAGTTTTTACGCGCTAGAGGTAAAGTGATGCATCCAAAATGCACAGTGCTGCACAAAAAATGCACGGCTGGAAGGTTGCATAGAATTAAAGCATGAACATGTGACATGCATACGCACTCGCTATTGGCTACATCCTTGAACTTGTGTTATAATATAAAATAACAAACCCAAACATACGCCCCCCATGCCACACAATATATGATATTCAATATGAATGATCTTTCAAAACATGACAATGCTCCTCCCTCCCCTCCCATTCTTCCCACTTTAAACATAATCTAAATGAACAAAGCGGTAAACAAAATATATAATTACAGTATAATTGATTGAAAATACAACTCATGTCATTTTCGTATCGAAACTGATACGATATGCATTTCACAATTACCAAAGAGAAGGGAAGAATTTTTTCAAAAAGATCAATCGTCAAAAATAAGATATTGGTAGTACAAATCTCTATACCCACCCTGTAACCCCATCGCCAAGCATTCACACAAACATACCAAGATACCACACACACGGACACACTCTCCCTCCCACACACCACCTAGCTATACCCCACACACTCCTCATACACACACAAACCCATCCCCCACACACGCCCTCACCAAACACCCTCATCAACACACATCTATTATAATAATAGTGCAAGGTGTTGCTGGGGGTCCCGCGCCAGCCCCGATTCACTTTTCACGTGATCTGGAACAGGGAGTAAATCCCACAAAGGCTTTTTCCCCGCGTCCGGCCGGAGGCCGTTCTCCAGCCTGAAGGGTCCGCCTGTATGCCCCATTTGGGTGAACAACCTTCGTTTTTCGTGACGTCGCTGCGTTTGGGGCAGGATGGCCATCTGCTGAACGACCAGCCACATTGGCCCACATGCTTTACCTCGCCATGGATCTTACCAGACGATAACGTGTGCGTCGGGCAAACCTTGCGTAAGACCAACCATGTGACGGGTCACCTCGCCACCCTCGCCCCCCCCCCCCCCCCCCCCCCCCCCCCCGTACCTGTCGCACTGACAAACAAATCGCATAGATCACTCTGGTACCCCTGCCGTGTTGTTCACCGAACATGTGGAATTCAGTGGTGTTGTTCCAAGGCCTTCAAGCCCTCTCACCGAGTATGACGACACGTGAACAGCTTATATAATATGTACATTGCAATAGGCCTTCGCCCTGTGTAGAGAGTGTTGTGGCGTGTGTAGTCCATTTTTGAATGGAAGGTGCAATGTAACCTTTTCAGGTTCGGGTTCAAGTCCACGTTGGAGTCAATTTTTTTTCTTTTTTTTTTCTTTTTGTTTTGTTATTTTTCACCTCAGAATCATGTTCTTGAAACAAGTTTAGTTTACATTCATGCAATCATCCGCCAGTCGAAGATTTAATAGTGACTGAGATTGCCAAACTGAAACAGGAAAAGGGCTTACTTTGAACCATCGGGTAATCGCGTTGGGCCGTGTAATCAATCACCTAACCTGACATTTTGTGAAAACAGCCCACTTGATTTGCGAAAGGTCGGGTCTACCATTTGAGAAATATGCACCTTAAATATACGAACGGTCGGGTTCAAAGAGTGAAATTTACCCGACGCTTCATAAAAATAATACAACAAAATTATGAATGTCGTGTCCCCTTGCGTACAAATAAATACAACAAAAATGGCTTGAATGGAAGTTAACAGTCTATCCACACAAAGTCAGAATTTCTAGGAAAAGTTAAGAGGTGAGTACAGTTTAAATTTCACTAATTTGTCAAAAAATGCAATTTATTCATAATAAGTTCTACCATTGTGGCGAATCGGTGTCAATTTCTTTACATTTTCAAAGAAGTGTCCCGAGTTGTATGTCATGACATTATGAGCAAAAAAAAAACTCGCGAACCTTGTAATTTTTTCATCATCGGCAGTTCATGTTACCGCTGCATTGTGCTAAACACCCTGTCAACACGCAACATCTTGCCCAGACTTTCAGGCGGATTGCCAATGATTGTAAATGAAATGCAAATCAGATTATAGTGATATGAGATTGAACGTATATCCCACTGTTGCAGTGTGTTTATGTGTTGATGAATTGGTTATCGTAGTTACATGATGTAGCTGTACGCGTGAAGCAAGGCAGGCTGCGCCATGGCGCGGCGCGCCGGGGCCTGACATTGGCTCATTAGTATAGGGGCGGCCTTTTGGGGGGCATCTATGACTGTATGTAACTTACAGTTTAGCTCAAATTCCGAAGACTGATGAGCAAGCGTGATGAGAGGGGGTATGATTTAACTCTTTGCCTGCTGACTTAATTCTGAGGGGATAATAATGACAATTGTTCTTTAGATATTTACTTTGAACTCGATCTGCTTTCCTTAGAGCAGTATTGATGCAGGTCATTATTCTTCAGATATCACTTAAGCACACTAGCTGGGTTTTATTTCTTCTGGTACAATGGTATAAAAGGAGAAAACTAATGATTGTTAAATTTAATTGTACGATTGTGCCAATAGTTGACAGAAACTTGCATAGAGTTAATCATGCTTCTACTCCCTGATTGTACATACAGACTATAGACTAAAAAAAAAAAATCTGTGTTGAGAGGTAGCTCTGAGCACCCCATTCATTCATCTGTTTTGACTTTGTTCATCAGATACCTATATATAGGTTGAAACTTGAGGCTGCATTTATGTCTACAGGCAACAAACAGCAATTTGAACACGCCACCAAAATTTCAAGTCCGCTATCGCTTCACTGGAAGTCGAGGTCGACCCAACCTCCGCCATTCAGGACCTCCAGCAGGCGCTTTCCGAGCTACGTCAACGTCAGAAGCTCATCAAAATAGCTGACCGATCCCCTCTCGGCTGGTCAACAGTAAAGGAGTATGTCGCAGACGAGCTCGCAGATGATTCCGGGGACGAAAAGTGCCTATGGAAGGTAATATGTTTTCGTAGTTCCAATTTTGGTCTTTCATAGCGTTCATCCGTTTTTGTCATTGTATTTTATAGCAATCCATCTATTCCCCTTTCAATTTTTCTTTTTTCTATTCCCGAACTCACGCACATTTTTAATCATTTTCCTAATTTCAAACATTTTCAGGCAGAGAAGGCCGCGCCGCTACCAAGAAATCAGAGTCTGCCAAGAAAGCAGCGAAGACACGGCCACGCCCGTATCCACGTTCTCGGGCCCCTTCTTTCTCATTTGCTCCACGCGGTAGCGCTTCTTTTCGCCGCTACACTCCAAGGGCTTTCGCTCCAGGATTCCGAGCAGAAAACCGCATTTGCTTTCAGTGCGGCATCACAGGCCACGCACCAACTGCCCCTCCCTCAAAGCCAGCAGACAGATCATTCGTCAGTTTCCCGGACCGCGCGCAGCAGTCTGCCCCCCAGGAACCACCAACTAGACACTGGGAACATGCCGAGCAAGACATTCAGACACCACTTCCGCCGGGAGTAAAAGGTAGATTAAAACATTGTTTTTCATTTTGGGAACAGGATCTCAAAGCTAGTCATTTCATTATTGATGTAATCAAGAACGGTTACAAAATTCCTTTCGTTAATACTCCTCCCCCATTTTGCGCCAGAAAAAATCGTTCTAGCTTAAACCATCCTGATTTTGTGGAATCGGCCATTTCAGATTTGTTAAGAAAGAATTGCATTGTTGAAGTAGATTCTCCTCCATTTTGCTGTAATCCGTTAACTGTGGCCGAAGGCAAGAAGCTACGTTTGGTTTTAGATTTGCGACATCCAAACAAATTTGTCAAGAAAATCAAATTTAGATACGAAGATTTACCCCATATTACGCAAGCCTTGGATAAAGATCAGTTTTATTTTTCATTCGACTTCGAATCCGGTTATCATCACATAGATATTTTCCCACAACACCAGCAATACTTAGGTTTTTCTTGGATGCATAAAGACGCCATTTTGAGATATTATAAGTTCACTGTACTCCCTTTCGGTCTTAATTCGGCATCTTACATATTCACCAAATTAACTAGACCTTTAGTTTACCATTGGCGTTCGCGAGGGATTTCGTCTTTTATATACATTGACGACCGGCTTATTATTTCTCCAACCCTCAGTATAGCGAACCTCAACGTGACCATAGTCCGCGACACAAATGTTCGCAGCGGCTTCATTTTTAGTGAGAAGAAATGCATTTGGCAACCAACTCAAAGCATTTGTTACCTTGGTTTCATTATCGATTCAAAATCAGAACGTTATTGTATACAGAAACCGGAAATTGACAAACTTCTATCTTTAATTGCTCTAATTTCGACTTTGCATCACTCAGAAAACAAGGTACCAGTCAAAATGTTGGCATCTTGCGCAGGTCAGTTAATTTCTATGTCTCTTGCACTTGGCCCCGTTTCTAACCTCATGACCCGCTCCTTGTACCGCACTATCGAATCGTGTTCTTATTGGTCAGACTCAATTCTCCTTCCCGAATCAGTTATAGAAGAACTGAATTTTTGCTCTTCTAATATTCCTTGCTCAACGGCAGCCCATTCAGGTTTCGTTTAGCACCTACCATTCAAGTATTTTCGGATGCAAGCGACATTGGTTTCGGTGCATACATCACAGGCTATCCTAATCTGTGTTTCCATGGCGCTTGGAATGAATCAGAAGACAGTTCCACTTGGCGCGAACTAGCTACAGTACTTAGAATACTGTCACAAGGCATAACCCTTTTCACTAAACAGAAAATCGAATGGTTCACAGATAATTCGAACGTCCCCCGAATTATTAGGAAGGGTAGTACCAAGCCAGATCTGAATTCTTTAGCTGTTACCATTTTTAAATTGTGCAGACTGCATGACATCATCATAATTCCCGAATGGTTACCTAGGATCGAAAATAAACTCGCCGACAAGATAAGCAGGTACCGAGATTTTGATGATTGGTCTATTGATCAAGCTTCTTTTCTTTTTATTGATTCACTTTGGGGCCCTCATTCGGTCGACAGATTTGCTTCGCCCCAGAATTATAAGATTCCCACGTTCAATTCTAGATTTTGGTGCAAGAATTCTGCTGGTATAGACACATTTTGTAAAGATTGGAGTACAGATAACAATTGTTTTTGCCCCCCTGTCTCTTTAATACCTCAAGTCATTAAACGCATGGCCTCGTTTAAGGCTGTTGGAACTTTGCTAGTTCCAAAATGGCTACCTCTTCTTTCTGGCCTTTCATTTGCCCGGACGGGTCTCATTTTAACGTTCACGTGCATGATTGGAGGCTTATGAATGTATCATTCACTCCTTCCTCTTTGGGGGATTCTAACGTATTTTGTGAGAAACCTTCATTCCTTTCTTTAGCATTGAGGTTCAATTTTATAATTCCGCCCAGAAGACTTGATCCCGGTTTTTGTTCTTCTGAATTAGGTTATTGCGCAGCATGTATTTGAAGAATCGCTATCATTTTTGTTTGCGCAAGAATTGTTCTTTCCATGTTTTCCTTTGTTTTTATGCTCTTTATGGAGAGCTGAATACGGTTTGAAACATAATTTTTCTATGAATTTTTAACTCAGTGCATCTCATTTTTACGGCCGATTTGTGTGCCGTTTTTGGTCAGAACCTTTTCGTTCTGTTTTGTGGAATATTTTGATCCATCTTCGCATTTAGCGATGTTTTAAAGAGCCATTTTTCTACTGGCCCATGCCGATATGAGAGCAGATTTTTCAGGCAGCACACTCATTTTTGTGCAAGCTATTTAGAGAGTTTATGACTTCGGAGGTCATTTGTTTGTATTTTGCAGAGATGCTTTTCATTTCCTTTTTTATTTTCTTTTTCCACACTTTCTTTGGCGTTCCTCGAGAGCGTTAGATATGCTCAACCAGTTTCAATTTGTTCACAAAATCCAACGTTTTCAGGTGTGTTTACCTTTTGTGTTTCGCATCCGTGTCCACGTATAAGTTAGATAAAGAAAATAAATGAACTTTCTTTCGGAGTGAGAGCGTAGCGAAAACGGAGATAGAAAGTTATTTAAGCCTAATACTTAAGTTTTACTTGTTCAGTTTTGCTGTACAAGCAGAAGCTATGTTTTGTTTTCTGATTTCCTCTCACATCATTTACAAGTTTGTTGGTTTTTTTATCATCAAATTTTAAGCTGAGACATGAACTGTACACTGTGTGTATTCTTATGTATTTCTGTTGTATGAATATCAATTGTATTTTCAGAACTGAGAAAGAAAATGAACTAAACTGATTTGTTAACCTTGGTCTGCAAAGTTAAAAAATTACTAGTAGTATTCCTACTGTTCATACTTTGTACATGTACTTTGCATTTATCACAATTCAGGTCAACTTTCAATCTTATCTTGTTTTCATTAACAGACTGAAAGAATTCAGCTTCATCTCTTCAGTGCATTGGACCCCTTTGGAGATCTGTCTCTCACTGAGTGAGGTCTCATGGCCCTGTGTGCAGCAGGGGGGCAAGGGAAGCATGCAGTAGCCCAACACAGCAATTTTTAGACTTGCATGTTTTTTACTGAAAATTTTCCAAAATTCCACCAAATATTTGCACCAGATCCTTCAATATATATCTTAACCCATCATGTTACATAAGTTACATAGGTAATTTTGGGGGGTTGAGGGTTGGGTGCAAGATCACGCAGTTGTTTGAAGGAACAAGCAAGGAAGGGAGTGATCAGTAACCAAGTGGGTGAGATTGCAAATTGAATGATATTGTGCACACTTTGGGTAGAATTTGGGGAAAATGAAAAAGGTTGAAGATTTTCAGGGGGAGGGGGCTGCATAAAGATATGCCTACCACCCAAACCTTAATTTAGCTTTAATCTATATGGAATTAGATTCATTTGGGTGTAGAGTTACATGAATCCTGAACTAAATGAAGATGAATTATCTGAGAGGGCTTTCTAATAAATGTCGCCATTTGGTATAACATGGCTCATTGCTCCACAATTCAATTCAAATTTGTTGATATACATTCCACAATTTTGGATTATCATCAAAATGTTTTACAATGTCATTGGACAAAGTTACAAAACAAGTGATTGTATTTATTTTTAGAAACTGGTCCCCCCCCCCCATAGGTGTGTGTGGATTATTTGAAACTCTTACAGCAGATTATTCTTTCAAAATAGAGGATTTGAAAATTCATATCATATGATGCGCACTGTAATTTGGATGGATTGATGGGTATGTAAGTTACAAAATCACTGTTTTCAGTTGTGTTTTAATGAATTTTATTCATAACTTCTAAAGGGATATAGAATAGCTCGTTCTATCTGAGTTGTGCACAAAATCTGACTAAGTGCTCTTTCAAATATTCATTTACTATGGTCATTTTCACGGTAAAGGGTGTAACTCTGAAAATTGAACATTTTTTGCTCTAGTGATTCTATAAAGCTACAGAATTCAAAGGTATTTTGGCATGCAAGTCTACTGCTTGGGTGCTACCTTGGGTAGCATAAACATCTTCAGGAATTACTTTGTTCAATTTTGGCAGGCACATAAGCACCCCAAATGTGACCTTTTTGGTGTACACGAAATACACATACATTTTTGTACAGCCCTGCATTTTTTTGGGGTACAATGAGGATTGTTTTTGTTATGCAGAATATGAATGAAGTTAGATGTTCAATGAAAAGTGCCATATAAGTTTTAACTGTGATTACTTCTCTATTTTAAAGAACAGGGTGTTGCTTTTCATCATTTCGGAGACTTCATTTTCCGTTAACAACAGCTAACAAACTTCATGGGCAGAGCTCTGGTTTGAAAAGTGCTTTCTATCATTTTATTTGTTCTTGACACAACACTTGATATCTTTACTTCCAACTAATAACAAAATTTTTCTGATCATATCACTTTTAAGATTTTTCTAAAAGCTTCAGTGAGTAGACCCAATTTTTCCGTTAGCTGATTTGAAGCCTCCGAAACAAACTATTCAGATAGCTTGTACAAATATGAATGGAAGAACTTATCCAAACAGTATATCTAAATGTAACATATGGACACCTAAGTCACTTGTTAAGAAATGGCTGACATATTTCCCACCGTTAGAAAATAAGAGAAAATACAAACTTTCTGTTAGCACTTGAAGCCTCCGAAACAGCCAGAAGATTATTTTTCATTTTTTGAATATCTAGACCAATGTGTTTCATGTTAAATCTGCATTGCCATTATACATTAGGATGTAAAAACTCCCTTGAAGTTGAAAGTAACTAGATATCCAGTTAATTTTTTTCAAGACTCACTAAATACCAAAAAAACTTGTTTTGGAGGCTTCAAACTGTTGTTAATGCCACACATTTTCATACTGTGATGTCACAGATAGGGTAGTGTTAACAGTATTCCTATTTTATGTTTGGTTTGATCTAATTAAGTATAGGAATGTGTAAGATATTCTTGGCATTTTGTATTCTTTAAATTTCACAGGTAGTCAGTATTTCAGAAAAAAAATTACACCAGTGCTATAAGTATTCCCCCCTTCAAACTTTGATAATGTCAGAATGATTCACCAAATTTCAAAAATGTTAGTACATATAAATCATTCAAGCTTTATGAATATTTCTATATATAAAGTAGTGAAATAAATCACTATTATTTCCGAAATTACGAGATATTCTTAATGTTTATCCACTTTGTTTCGGAGGCCTCATTTAGTGTTAACCACTGTATGCTCTTTGCCAGCCCCTAAGGATTAAGTGACCCAGGCCATGTCAT
Organism: Echinometra lucunter; assembly: GCA_029962745.1. Classification (NCBI taxonomy): domain Eukaryota; kingdom Metazoa; phylum Echinodermata; class Echinoidea; order Camarodonta; family Echinometridae; genus Echinometra; species Echinometra lucunter. The sequence goes on from CM057152.1 coordinate 24,583,256, forward strand.
CCAAAAACCATTTGTAATAGTAGGAGAGAAACTTGGTGGACCCTCTACAATCTTCAGGGAAGGAGTGCATGCCTTAGATTTTGTCATTTCAAGGGCAAAGCTAGTTTGGCCTTAGATTTTCAGGGGTACTCAGGCCACTGTGATTTCACAAAAAGGTCATCAAAGGCCTTTTTTTGGCGGTTGTTTTTTTTTTAAATGTGTGTTTTAAAACTATGTACGAAAATCGTGCATATTCAATGACCCATTAGCTCCAGCCTTTACATGCCAGTGGAATCGCCACTAACTGGGTTCTAAACTTTCAATTATTATTGTGACTTGACTGAAGAAAAAAAAAATCATCTTCATACATGTAGTTTGTAGGTGCATCAAACATAGCAATCTTATAATTTTTATTTTGATTGAAGAGTGATGAAGATGTAACAACTTACATGAACAACCAGCACATTACCAATTCCACCTGACCATGACCATTTTTGTTGCTGAATGATATTGCTGAATATCTAATATGATTATCTTGGCTATTAGGAATATTTTTTCAATGATTTCAAGACATTTAGAGTCACTTGAAAGGTACCACCCTCTCATTTTTAATGAGCATCGTATTCCCTGTATGCTGTTTTCTTTTCGCATTTTCCTGCAGGTATTTCTTTTTGGACAATGAACAAACCTGAACATGGGATACAGATTAATGTTTTAGTTCCATATTGCATGTAGTTCCATGTTAGCGAGTTATGACAAAATTCATTTCTGAATGGTTTCTTTAAAATCCACTACTTTGATCCCCCACTTTGTCAGATTTTGAGAAACATTATTAAAAGTTTAATAAAACATTTAGCCAATCAGAGTAGCATATTCTGTGAGGAGCACACAATTACTTCAGTGTATGCAAATGGCACAAGACCAGTCTTACTCTGGCAATGCTCATGAATATTGACAAGGAACCTACAATGTGTGGCAAAGTTATTCAAGATTCCTCAAAATTTCTCGTAAATTATAAACATGAGTATCTGTTGCCACTAATTTGTATATTTTTGTGAATCAACAACATGTTTGACAGTGAAAAGCCCCATCCATGTTGGCAATGCAGCTGACAACAGGCACAAACTGCTGTCAATGTAAAAATGCCTTAGTATAATGTTAGGGCTGATTGCGTTTTATTGGGAAACCTAATTTTCAACTCATAAGATCTATGTAAAATATTCACCAACCATCACACATTTGGTTTATGTAGCAAGTCCAAACATAAATGTTCATTAAAATCAAATTTGACTCTGATACACACAGTGCGCACACACATTTTTTCTACATTGCTTCTCTCATCCTATTTGCTATATTTTTCAGAATCAAGAGGTACATCCCGAGGACTAACACCTGAAACAAATCTAATGTATTCACCTGTTCTGAGGTAGAATCCATATCTGGGACTGTTGGAATTGCATCTCCTTTTCTGCTCTCTATCTTTGCCAAGTCTGCCAAGATCTGAGCTGTCTCCTCTGTAGAGACACATTAGAAGAAATGATATTATACGATTATGAATGGTCACCACACATTTCAAACTGCCCTCATTTCAAGCCATGCCACTTCTTGAATTTTTCATCCCAAGTCTTCCACATCTTTTGAATGTACCATTATCAAGTCCCATGACTTTTTGTGAACTTCTATTAGCACAAAAACAGAAGATCTCTAAGCTTTGCTTGCAATACAAGTGGAAAATGGAAAACTTCATTTCTGTGTGTTCCTCCTATGCCAATTGTAATTCCTTTTCTCTAAGCAAAAATTAGAATCTATTGCAGACTGCTTCAGATAACACCCTAAAACAGTAGGACAAATAAAACAAAATCAAAATGAATTTGTCAAACTCTGAATTAGAAAAGACTACAAAAGAATCATACACACTTTTAGTATTTTTAATTTGTAAATTTAGTGTTTTCTTACTCAAGTTTCATGCTAAAGTTGTCCTCCTGTAGTGACCAAAGCCAAAACTGAATACGAAGATCAGACTAAAAGTCTAAAACAAAGTGATTCGGTTACAAAAAGTTAGAAATTTCATGAATTATAAACATATGTATTACATGACTGGAGATCATGCTGTATATTAAAACTGTGTGACTTCAAAATTTTTACAAGAATTAAATGGAAACAAGAAGATTGCGACTGCATTTCCTTTATGCCTCCCCCTATATCTGGTTTAGTTAGTGGTTCTGTTACCAAAATATGCAGTAACATAGCATTGCGCATTCAGGTAACAGCACATTTTGGTTTTGTTACCAAAATGTGCAATTTACCAAAATGTACCATAACAGGGTGTACCTTCTTAGATGACTTTATTGTTACTCTTAGGAGAATGGCCTCCTCTGTCATGTCTTTAGAAAAGAGATACTGAAGTAGGTACTCACAGTGATGTTGGACATTTCTTATAAAAACAAGAAATATCACTGAGGGCGATTAACACCCCCACCCCAATGTGCATGCCAAATTTTATGAGCATTGCTCGAAAAATGAGGAAGTAGTTTGATCTGCAAAATTTTTCCTGATTTATTGCCATAACATGCCGTTAACATGGTCTGCAACACCTTAAAAATATGTCTTGCACATCTTCATCTCAAGTCCAATTTTTGTGCCACATTTCATGAGCATTCCTTCAAACTTCATTTAGCAGGGTATGATAATCAAGATTAAAAACTATTAAAATTGTTCTCATAATTGACACTTAGCTATTCATCGGAGCATAGGGATCTTAACTGAGGTCTAACATCCCAGAACATGAGTCACTGTTTAACAATGTTGTACTTTGTTCATTTTAGCTTCATAATGTTCATAATAATAATAATGATAATAATAATAATATTAGTAATAATAGTAATAGTAATAGTAACATTAATATCTATGATAATGATAATGTTAATATTGGAATTATGATGATGAATGTTTATATATTGTAATAGCATGATGTTTTAATGATTTTGCTGTTTATAATCATTTACAGAATATCAATAATTCTTATTGTATATTCAGTTTTGGTCCTGCTTTGATGAAAGGTGACAGTCATATACTGTATTTTTAGTAATCCCACATTATTACTGAGCAACTTCATAAGCAGCATTATATTGTAATATTGTCTTTTCCATGTTTCTACTTTTTAAAAAAAATTAAATTACTATAAATATCACTCATTTAATTCATGTAATCTGGGAATCGCCTATGATGTGTACCGTAAAAATTTCTGTTCCACATCTCATGAAAAAATAATTACATGTACTTGGAATCAAATACATTTGTCCATTTTCACCATTTCAGTCCATTATAAAAGTGTATAAAGTATGATTTGAATTTATATTATTTACATATGTATGATATAGGGCTTAACTCATCAGTACATATATCTTAGATTTTAAATATGCTTAAATTATGACCGTGCATTAGCTTTGAGACTGGTATTGACATTATCTTCTCAATGAAAATGAATTTTTGTAGATGTATTGTTATGAATATTGATGTCAATGATAATAATAATAATGAAAATAGTAATGATAATAATAATAGTAATAACAATATTAAAAAAAACAATGGTAATGATAATAATAGTAGTAATAAAAATAATAATAATAATAATAATAATAATAGTAATGATGATAGTAATAATAGTGATAATAGTAATCACGATAATAATAATGATAATAATCATAGTAATAACGATAATAATAATAATAATAATAATAATACATGTAATTATAATAATGTTGTTAGTTATAATGTGATGAGGATTAATGATCAACAATAACAATAATGAATATGTTAACTATGTCATAAAAACGCAACTCTCAGTTCTCTAATACAATGTTTATTGATGCCCTTATTAGCCCTTATTTCAATCAATATCAGGTGCATCTGGTCAGGTATGGGGAGGAAGATCTGCGGATCACTGTTATTAGGTTTACTTTTTTCACACCAGGGCAGCTTGGCCGGATGCACCTACTATTGCAATATTTATATATGTTTTCTACTGATTTTGACTCAGTTGTGTTTGTTATGTTGTTGTATTTTATATGTGATTTGATTTGCTGAATAAAATCATGATAATGTATATTGGGGAATGTAGTGTAAAAAAATCGACTTTTCAAATTGCTTTGCAAAAAAAATAATGGCAATTTTCTACTTCCGCATGCATCATTTTATGCATTATCTCTCTATTTGTGGCTAAATATTCTATTGTATTCAGTAAATGTGAAATACAGGACAAAACGGACTCCCAAAGAGGGTTGTACGGGATGCGGGACAAATGGTTCAAATACGGGACTGTCCCTTGAAATACAGGATGTCTGGTCACCCTGCACTAGCACCAAGTTTGAAGTTCACATTTCAAATGGTTTTTGAGATATCTCGTTAACAAGGCTGACAACTGCAATTTCAGAAATTGACCTGTGACCTACATACCCGAAAAAGTAATCAGATTGTCTTCCTATGGTGATGCATACAGTACAAGCACCAAGTTTGAAGTTCATATCTTAAAGGTAGTAGCCCACATTTGCAAGTGGCACCCAATCTAACTTTGGATTGCTTTCAACCACAGAAAAACACTTGTAAAGTTTTAGATCCTAGTAGATTCCCGTTCAGGACTAAGAAGGAAATATTCAACACAAATTTGTTTTGTAAAGGTGTCTTCTTTAAGAGTAAAACCATTCATTTTTCATTTATTCTTTGGAGTATTGTTGTAAACTTGATAACATGATAGTTTTACATAAATATCTGTCATTTGATTCATTTGATATTGAAATTGATTTATTTCTCTTCAAATTCTGAAACAATGTTGTGCAAATGTTGTCTACTACCAAATGGTTGAGATATTGCATAGTAAGGTTAACATCCATTTTTTCTAAATTAACCTCAGTCACCTTTGCTCTCTCACTTACATACCCAAAACTCAAATTAGTTTTTCTGTGGCGGTGCGTACTAACACCAAGTATGAAGGTCATACTTCTACAGTGGTGTAGCTAGGATTTCATTTTAGAGGGGGTGGTAGTGAGAACATGAAGCATGTGTATCACTTACTGAGCGCGCATAGCACGCTCCCTGGGTGGGAGGGTGCAGGGAGGGGGGAGTTTCCCCCCCTCCCGCGCGAAGCGTAGAAACTCCGTTTCTTTGTCATTGTTCTTTATCTGCTCCCGCTCTTCTTACCTTCTCTTACCTTTTTCTTTTCTCGCTCACGCCTTTTTTCTTTTCTTTTTTTTTTTTGGCGTTTGGGGGGGGGGCAACCACCCCCATTGCCCCCCTGGCTACACGCCTGTACTTTTATGGTTTTTTAGATATCTAGTTAACAAAGCTGACACCTGAAATTTCAGAAATGAACCTCTGTGATCTTTGACCTACATAGCCCATACTAGCACCAAGTTTGAAGTTCATACATCAAATGGTTCTTGAGATATTGCATTATGAGGTTAACATCCCCAAAATTTAGAACTGACCTCTGTGTCCTTTGATCTTTTACCTACATACCCTAACATCTAATCAGATTATCTTCCTATGGTGATACACACTAGGACCAAGTGTGAAGATATCACATTTAAAAACAAGGCAATATAGCAAGATGAGTGACCTATTCATTGCCACACAGAGGTGCTCAAACTGAATAACTTGACTTTGAATTACTATTCAATAGAAAGTAAGTGCCCTGGTCATTGACTTTTTGCTGCCTGCCTGTATTAGAGTCATGTCAAATTACAATTTGAGAAAATCAGATAGAAATATGGCTTCTTGAGATGAAAGGTGCCCTACAGACCACTGTGAGCAGATCGGCGAGGAAGTAAAGGAGTATTTCAACAGTCAGGAGTTTAGAAAACTGTTTAAGGCGTCACTTACTGATGCCATTACAAAGCAAATGGTGGATCTTAGAGACAAGGTGGAGAAAGCTGAGGGAAAATTCCTATCACTTGAACATATTGTGCAAGAAAAGACTTCCATCATAGATAAACTCCAGGAGAAGCAATCACACATCATAGCAGACATCCGTACTGTTCACCGAGATTTGAATGACGCAGAACAATACTCTCGACGGAACTGTGTTAGACTCTACGGCATCCCAGAACAGCCACAGGAGAATACAGATGCCCTGACACTGGACCTAGCAAATCATGATCTTCAACTCAATCTGAAACCAGATGATATTGACCGTACACATCGAGTTGGTCCTCCACATCAACCCATGAAAGATGGAAAATCGCTCCCACCAAGACCGATTATCGTGAAATTCACCTCCTATCGCGCTCGGAATCTTTATGATCAGGAATAGGAAATGACTGAGAGGAAAGAGGAAAGGTATTGAAGAAGATCTCACAGCGGCGAATCGACTGTTATTGAAGGAAGCCAAAAAGGAAGTTGAACAAAATGAAAGATTGGATGCTGCCTGGTCATCAGATGGACGGATAATAATTCTTGTCAAAGCTACGAACGGAAGAACAATTCGCAAAAGGATCCAGTCTGCTAGTGATTTGAGGAAATTGTGATGTCTGAACTATAAACAAACTCAAACTGGACATGAAACTGCATTGTGCTTTCTCGATGATATTGTATATATTGCCAATGCCCATTACTTACTTACAATTTTTATATTTGTAGTATCTTTTTCCCCCATTTTTATAGGCTGATTGTATTATTGAACTAGGATTTATTTTGTGTGAATGAGTGTGTGTGTTCATTGTGATAGCTCTTCTGTTTTCTCTACTCAGTCATGGCTATGTCAGCATTGTTGTGCTACCATTTTTCCATTCAATCATGTTAAAGATGATAGTGAATTTCATTGGACCTTATTTGATTATTTACATTTAAACAAGACGATTGATATCGAGCATTTGTTAAAATTAAAATTAAACCCCTTTTCAATGAACAAAACTGATAATAATGCATTTTCTGATTCAGACATTTGTCTTGACAGTGCATGTGAATATATATTTTGTGAAGAATTCAGTAGACAGTTTAGCAATGTTAATTCAAAACTTTCTATTTCATTTAAATGCTCGAAGTCTAAATAAAAATTTTGATGAAATGCAAATTGTTTTATCATCTTTAAACTTTGAATTTGATATAATTGCTGTTACTGAAACCTGGTTTAGTACTTCTACAAATATAGAAATGTATAAATTAGATGGTTACTCGCTTGTTTCTAAATGTAGACCTTCTAAGACTGGTGGTGGAGTTGCTCTATACTTGAAAGATAATCTTACTTATAATTTGTTGTCTGAATATAATTGTTCTGAACCTAATTATGAAATGGTATTTGTTGAAATTGCTAACAACCCCAAACCTACAGCTATTGCTTGTGTCTATCGTCCACCAGACTCTGATATATCTTGCTTTAATGACAAATTACAAAATGTTCTAGAAACACTGGGGTCTGAAAGAAAAGATATCTATATTTGTGGCGACTTGAATATAAACTTATTGAACTATGATTCCCACAATAAAACAAATCAATTTTTAGATACTATGTTTTCTTTTAATTTATATCCTTTAATATCAAAACCATCTCGAATTACTGATAAAAAAGCATCACTGATTGATAATACTTTTACAAATACTATTCAAGATGAAAAGCACAAAAGTCTTATTTATAGTGAAATTTCAGATCACTTTCCAGTATTTTCGATATCATGTGAAAATCATGCAAAGCCTGTTATAAAAAAATATTAAAAAGCGTATTATTAATGATTCAACTTTGTCAATATTTAAAGAATGTTTATCATGTACTGATTGGAGTGATGTTTATAATTGTGAAAATGCCAATGAATCATATGACTTGTTTTTTGATAAATTTAATGCAATGTATAACAAATGTTTTCCTATTAAATCAATGAAACAAAATAGAAAAGCACATAAACCTTGGATTACACAAGCAATATTGAAATTGGTGAAACATAAACATAGATTATATGTAAAAAGTATAAAGAGACCTAGTTCTAGTCATAAAAACAAATATTTAGAGTATAAAAATAAGTTAACAAATATCATCAGAACATCAAAAATGAAATATTATGAGTCTTTATTTTATAACTTGAAAAATGATATGAAAAAAACATGGTCTCAAATTAATATAATACTTGGTCGAAATAAACATAATAAACTACCTCAAAACATGTACCATAGAAATGTGAAAATAAGTGGTAAGAAAAATATTGCACATCATTTTAACAACTTTTTTATTAGTGTAGGTAAAAAACTTACCTCATCGTTTCAAACTCAAAGTTACTCTTTTGATAAATACCTGTCAAAACCAAACTTAAGTTCATTTTTTGCTAGGTCAACAACTACTCATGAAATTGTCCAATTATCTTGTCTTTTAAAAGTTGATAAATCAAGTGGACCTGATTCTTTTTCCCCTAAAGTTGTAAAAAATGTATAAATAGCTTTGTGAATCCACTATGTGATATATTTAATAATTCTTTGAATAGTGGAATAGTCCCAAACAGACTAAAGGTGACAAAGATTGTAACCCTTCACAAGAAAAATGATATTAATGATGTAGAAAATTACAGACCCATTGCCCTATTATCAGTTTTTGCAAAATTATTAGAAAAGGTGATGCATAAAAGACTATATGATTTTTTACCTAAATGTGACATTCTGACTTCAAAACAATTTGGCTTTCGTCAAAACTATAGTACTGATTTGAGCATTGTTAATTTTACAAATGATATCCTCCGTGAAATTTCTAATGATATGTTTTGCTATGGAGTATTTATGGACTTATCCAAAGCATTTGACACCATCGACCACCATATTTTACTTTAAAAATTATATCATTATGGTATTCGAGGTGTTCCACACCAATGGTTTTCTGATTATTTACTTAATAGAAAACAGTATGTGGTGGTCGATGGTGTTGAATCTGATTATATGAATGTTGACATCGGAGTACCGAAGGGATCAGTACTTGGACCGCTTCTTTTCATTATTTATATCAATGATATTGTTAATTCGTCTAAATTTTTCATTATTTGCAGATGACACTGTCGTGTATTATTCACATTCTAACCTAGTACAACTGGTTTCCCTTTTAAATGAATTAAATAAATTGAATGTTTGGTTTAAATGTAATATGCTATTTCTAAATAATGATAAGACAAAATATGTAATTTTTCATAAGAAGAAAAAGAAAATACCTAATTCGATTGAATCTGTTAAAATAGACAATGTTTTTATTGAACGTAAGCAAAATATATTTTACTTAGGGATTTACATCGAGGAGTGTCTTGACTGGAAATGTCATATTGATTATGTCTGTTCTAAAATTTCCCGTAGTACTGGTGTCTTGTATAAGTTAAAAAATATTCTCCCAAGGAACATATTAATGAAAATTTATAATTCAACAATCCTCCCCCATTTAAATTATTGCAATGTTATTTGGGGAAATACCTACAAAACAAAACTAGACAAAATTTATAAGCTACAGAAACGCATAGCTCGGTTAATTACAAACAGTCATCATTTATCCTCAAGTTTGCCACTGTTTTTAGAACTGAAAATCATTCCTGTAACTTACTTAATAAAGCTTAATACATCCATATTCATGTTCAAATTTCACAAAAACCTTTTACCGCCTGTTTTTATTGGTATGTTCCAACCAAATTCTGCAGTTCATAATTATCCAACTCGTCAAAGCAAAAACTTACACATTCCTCTTTGTCATTCAACATTACTCTATAATTCTTTATCTTCTGTTGGGGTACGTGAATGGAATAGTCTAAATTTCGATAAAAGATCCAGTACTACGATAAGTCGATTTAAGTTTATGTATAAGAAATTTATATTTAATGAAATGTTGGTCCATGGCTGAGTAGGATACTTATCTCTTTCATCTTCTAAAGTTTTCTTTTTACTTGTTTACTTGTATCACTCTCTTTCCTATTCTATTTCCTCTATGATCTCGAGCTATGTGTGTGTTGTGTATGGATTAATGTATGAATGTACATGTATTAGGATGGGTATGTACATGAGTGTATGTATGGGTGTATGTATGTGTATAGACTATATTCTAATAATTTACATGTATATATATTTTTATGTAGGGCCCAGTTTATAAGCTTCTTTTGGGTCCTGGCCATTTTTAAATTGTTATTTTGTTTGTTATGGATGATTTGTATGATATTTATTTTATGATGTTCATGTACTATGTTGATTTTAAATGGTCAAATAAATGAAATGAAAATGAAAAAATGAAAATGAATGTGTCTCGCCCACCCGTGACTAAATAACATGAAGGTTTCCCCAAGTACATCCCTAACCAAGTTTGATGTCATAAGGAAGTCTTGCAGGTAAACTTTAATATTTGACCTAAAATGACCTTTAACCCTTACCATGTGACCTGATGGCACAATAGCATGAATGTACCCCAAGTACATCTATGACCCAAATTTAGTTGAAAAGGGAGCAACCGTTGCAAAGCTTTTAGTCATAAGAGAGTCTTGCAAGTAAACTTGAACATTTGACCTAAAATGACCTTTAACCTTATCATGTGACCTGATGGCACAATAGCATGAATGTACCCCTAGTGCATCTATCACCCAAATTTGGCTGCTATTGCAGCAACATGTGCCAAGTTATGTGTCATAAGAGATTCTTGCAGGTAAACTTTAACATTTGAAATAAAATGACCTTTCACCTTACCATGTGACCACCGATACCACTATAAGATGAAGGTCCCCCAAGTACATCTATGACCCAAGTTTAGTTGAAAAGGGAGCAACGGTTGCAAAGTTATTTGTCATAAGAGAGTCTTGCAGGTAGTGTTACAACAAATCGCCAAAATTCGGATTCGTTTGATATTTTTCATCCCGAAATTTGTTCGATTCGGATTCGGAATTTTTTTAAATTGTTTAAAATAAAAAGTCGGAATTCGGCTTTCCATGCGTGTTTTTTTGTTTTCACTTCCTTTCTTCTTTAACATGCGAAGCGCAGCGATGCGCGATCTTGATTCATTGTTCAAATAGAAATTATTCCAACTCCGTCATCTTTAAAAACAAACTTACGATCATAGTAGAAATTATTTAAACCCCATAATGATTAGAAAATGAACGCATGATCGAAAATTAATTATTTAAACTCCGTAATGTTTTAAAACGAACGTATGTTAGAAGCAAAAATTATTCAAACTTACGATAGTAGTAGAAATTATTCAAACTCCATCATGTTTAAAAACGGACATAAAATAGAAGCAAAAATTATTTAAGCTCCGTCATGTCTAGAAAATGAATACACGATAGAAATATAAATTATTTAAACTCTGTTGTCTTTAAAAACAAACTTACGATAATAGTAGAAATTATTCAAACTCCACTATGTTTAAAAACGGACGTATGTTAGAGGCAAAAATTATTTAAACTCTGTCATGTCTAGAAAATTAACCGATAGAAATACATGTAGAAATTATTTAAACTCTGTCATGTTTAAAAGCAAACTTACAATAGTTAGTAGATATTATTAAAACTCCATTATGTTTAAAAATGAACGGACGATAGAAGTAGATATTATATCAACTCCGTCATGTCTAAAAAACTAAATGCACGATAGAAGTAGAAATTACTTAAACTCTGTCATGCTTAAAAACATGTTCAACTGAATGCTGGAGTTCTCGAATCTTCTGAATCTTCCGAATCAAGGCATCAAAATTCGGATTCGGCAGGATTCGTTTCGACAACGCAAATTCGCGAATTTTCAATTTGGTTCGGAAATTCGGAAACAACACTACTTGCAGGTAAACTCTAACATTTGACCTCAAATGACCTTTGACCTCACCATGTGACCTCTGACAGCACAACATGATGTTACCCCTAGTACATCTATCACCCAAGTTTGGTTGCCAATGGATGTACTATCACCCAAGTTTGGTTGCCAATGGACCAACAGTTGCCAAGTTATGTGTCATAAGAGAGTCTTGCAGGTAAAATGTAACATTTGAAATAAAATGACCTTTGACCTTACCATGTGACCTCCAATAACACTATAACATGAAGGTCCCCCAAGTACATCTATGACCCAAATTTAGTTGAAAAGGGAGCAACCGTTGCAAAGCTTTTAGTCATAAGAGAGTCTTGCAAGTAAACTTGAACATTTGACCTAAAATGACCTTTAACCTTATCATGTGACCTGATGGCACAATAGCATGAATGTACCCCTAGTGCATCTATCACCCAAATTTGGTTGCTATTGCAGCAACATGTGCCAAGTTATGTGTCATAAGAGATTCTTGCAGGTAAACTTTAACATTTGAAATAAAATGACCTTTCACCTTACCATGTGACCACCGATACCACTATAAGATGAAGGTCCCCCAAGTACATCTATGACCCAAGTTTAGTTGAAAAGGGAGCAACGGTTGCAAAGTTATTTGTCATAAGAGAGTCTTGCAGGTAGTGTTACAACAAATCGCCAAAATTCGGATTCGTTTGATATTTTTCATCCCGAAATTTGTTCGATTCGGATTCGGAATTTTTTTAAATTGTTTAAAATAAAAAGTCGGAATTCGGCTTTCCATGCGTGTTTTTTTGTTTTCACTTCCTTTCTTCTTTAACATGCGAAGCGCAGCGATGCGCGATCTTGATTCATTGTTCAAATAGAAATTATTCCAACTCCGTCATCTTTAAAAACAAACTTACGATCATAGTAGAAATTATTTAAACCCCATAATGATTAGAAAATGAACGCACGATCGAAAATTAATTATTTAAACTCCATAATGTTTTAAAACGAACGTACGTTAGAAGCAAAAATTATTCAAACTCCGTCATGTATAGAAAATGAACGCATGATCGAAAATTAATTATTTAAACTCCGTAATGTTTTAAAACGAACGTATGTTAGAAGCAAAAATTATTCAAACTTACGATAGTAGTAGAAAATATTCAAACTCCATTATGTTTAAAAATGAACGGACGATAGAAGTAGATATTATATCAACTCCGTCATGTCTAAAAAACTAAATGCACGATAGAAGTAGAAATTACTTAAACTCTGTCATGCTTAAAAACATGTTCAACTGAATGCTGGAGTTCTCGAATCTTCTGAATCTTCCGAATCAAGGCATCAAAATTCGGATTCGGCAGGATTCGTTTCGACAACGCAAATTCGCGAATTTTCAATTTGGTTCGGAAATTCGGAAACAACACTACTTGCAGGTAAACTCTAACATTTGACCTCAAATGACCTTTGACCTCACCATGTGACCTCTGACAGCACAACATGATGTTACCCCTAGTACATCTATCACCCAAGTTTGGTTGCCAATGGATGTACTATCACCCAAGTTTGGTTGCCAATGGACCAACAGTTGCCAAGTTATGTGTCATAAGAGAGTCTTGCAGGTAAACTTTAACGTATGTAAAAAGAGTCTTGCAGGTACTCTGTAAAAATGTGACCTCAAATGACCTTTGACCTCACTATGTGACCTCCGACAGCACCGCAACATGATGGTACCCCTAGTGCATCTACCACCCAAGTTTGGTTGCCATTGGACCAGCAGTTGCCAAGTTATAAGAGAGTCTTGCAAGTAAACTTTAACATTTGTGACGGACGGAGGACGGATGGACAGACACCATTTGGATCCCTTAGTCTCGCCTTCACCTCTGGTGGGCGAGACAAAAAGTGGGACAGATCGATGGACAACCCCAAAACATAATGCCTCGGGTATCACCTTCAGTTTGCTGAAGCATAACAAGCTCTTCAATGATTTGGCGCTCATGAGGCATTGAGATAAAGTAATTCACATAATTTTCAATTTTCAACGAAATGACACTGAAATGAATAAGATATGCATCACGTATATTGTTATATCTTTGTTACATCTTAAACACCTTTTTTTCATCTACTATTTCATTAATATTGTTGTGATGTCTGTAGTACATCCATATCCAACCAACTTTAAATTTAGTTGTTTATATCAAGATATGCAAAATGAATTTGATAATAGTGACATACATAATATGAATATGCATGGTTTGAATATGAACTTGGCGAAAGAGGACAACCTATCTAATGTTGACCCTGATGTGAACTGCTCTGTACTTGATATACAAGTAGATATTGGCTACCAGTTGACTTTAATTCGGAAATGAACTTTGATAATAATTCTTTAAGTCTACTCCATTTTAACGCAAGAAGCCAGAATAGAAATTTTGATGATATTATCACGCATTTTGCTGAGGATATTTTAATTTATACTGTATGATTTTATTGTTTTCAAGGTTTAGTGAGTTTAGAAACGAATCATAATTATTGCACTGGTTTATGTACGAAATGTCTTGCTAACGTCATTTAGCCAGCCTGATCCAAATTGCCTTGCATATTCTCTTCACATTTCTTTTGCTGTGTACTTCTGACTTTCACAAGGTTACTCATACTCTTTTCCTCTCCTCTGTGTTAGACCTTCACAAGGTCAGACTGTTCTACTCTATGCTTTCCTCATCTCAACTTTGATTTGTACTTCAAAACGTTCACTCTGCCTCTGCTCACTTGTTTGCTCAAACTCCTAATTCAACCTTACGCTGTCATTCACATTCAAGCTTGTGCCTATATTACTTGACTCGCCTTTCCTCGTATCCCCCTCTCTCGATGACTGAGCTCTTTGTTTATGTTCTCATAAGGCTTCTCCCTCCCTTCTCCCTAGTACTCCACTGTGCAATAGGGGTCTTTCTTATGACCTTCACAACTCTCTCTGTGGCAAAGAAGCTTGTTTGAAGGGCATATATAAAATAGACCTCATGCTCTATCTGAGCAGAAAGTGTTTAGCAGTGTTCAGACAGCTCCAGTGCCCGCTATCTCGCCTCTCTGTTTATCAAGGCATTATCAACAGTGACTTTGTCTACCTTGTAAATGTGTTGAGTTTACCATAATAAACTTGTTAACTTTAATTTCTGTCTGATGTGTGCTCCTTTTCCCTGAATCTCGGCCATCCTAGACAAGAAAATACAAATATAACGGGGGCTTTATTCGGGGGAATTCTACCAAGATAAAGACAATATTCTGCCCATTTTAGACAAATACAAATCTTGTTATACTGGTGTCAGGAGTGGGATCCAAACTTTAACACAAGCCCATACAAACATAGCAATGTCCCCAAGGAAAACAAAATCAGATCTCGAGCGGGAGATCAGGGAGTTGGAGGCGGCACTCGACACCATGAAACTGGTAGATGAGACGAACGATGATAGTCAGACCACAGACTGGAGAGAAGAAATTGATGATAATGAAAGTGAAAGTTCAGCTACCGCCCCGGGAGCCATATGATGGCATAGGATGACCGTGGGAGAGTTTCATCTCTTTGTTCGGAAATCTCACTGCTACTTGTGGTGGGACGAATCGGAACAGCATGTCCATCTTTTGGCCTGTCTCCGTGGAGATGCCGATTTTTGCCTTCCAGCAGCTGACTCCAGATGTCATCGGCGACTTCCAAAGGCTCTCATTGGCGCTGGAAAATCGTTTTGGTGCAAGGAAGACACCTCCTACTTTTGTGTCTCAGCTGGAGTTGAGACGCCTTGGACAAAGGGAATCTATTGCCAACTACGCCACCGAAATCCATTGCCTTACAACATTTGGGTAACCAACGGCCATTGCAGCAACTAAGGAGATGATTGAATATACTCATCATTTTCTCCAGGGGGTTGGTGACAGTAATATGGCTATGGCCACAGTAATGCAACAGCCCGGGACACTCCAAGAAGTACTGGAGATCGCGGAGAGATTCCATCATCTTCGTAAGGAATTTGCCCACAGCACTCGACCAATTCGCTCGGTGTCCATATCAGAAGGCACTGCGAATGAGAGATTTGGAGAGTTACAGTGACACATCCTATTGGTTGATGAGCGAGTGGTTAACTAAATTATTGCAGCAGCAGCTGCTACCCAACAATCAAGATTGAGGAAGACAATGGAAGGGACCATTCTGCGGTCAACAACCACCTAGGTGCTATAAATGCCAAACTCTGGGTCATCTTGCCAGCAACTGTAATGTGCCACCACAAAGTGACAATCGATTTTATATGCCCCAACAGTATTTTCGTAACAGCCAACTGAACTGGGTAAAGCAACAACCCCCGCCACCCACACAATGGCAACAGCCTCTGCCGTTCCAGCCACAACCAACACAGCAACAAGTGCCGCAACCCTCACAATGGCAGCAACCTCCACATTTTCAGCCGCAGCCGCCGCAGCAACAGGGATCAGAACGAGCAGTGGAAAATTCTTCAGGAAACTGACTAGGGCTGACCTCATCGACCAGGTTGAGGCCCCTGCAGTTGCAGAAGGCCACATAATAATTCGGATTGACGAGTCAAACAGAATAACGGTGTCTCTTGCAAACTTTTTGTCGATTCTGGAGCAGCAGTGACAGTTATGTAAACAAACTGTATGAACAAATGCACGTGGAAGCTCGCCCAGAATTAATCTCCTTATCGGATCATGTTCAGTTCCAGTAGTGGAATTTGAACTGTACATGGAATTATTCAAGTAACTGTATTAGTTCTAAAGATTTATTTGGAATGCGTACATTGCAGATATAGGTGATGAAGGGCTGCTTGGCTTTGACTTCATGCATCCTTTTAATTGTACTATAGAAGCCAGACATGGGCTCCGCATTGGCAACCTTCTGATTCCAATTGAAATTCAGGGCTGCTCTGTTAGTAATGTAGTTTATATGAAACATGATGTTGTGGTGCCTCCCAATTCGGAGTTCATTGTACCAGGACTGATTCTCAGTCTATGCTATTATTGAGCCAACTGCTCACAAGTGGAATATAAAGGATCTCCATGTCGCCGCTTGCGTCATTGATGTAACTTGGAGTAATATTGACATTCCTGTGCGTGTTGTTAACATATAAGATGAAGAAGTCAATCTCCATGCTGGAATGCGAATAGGTGCTATGGAATTAATGATGTATGTGGTGTTTGTGATATCAATGTAGTCAACAGTTCTAATCCAGACATTCCCACAGTAAAAACTGACTTGAGGAAAGAGATTCTGCAAAAGTGCTGGTCAGATGATTTGAAATCATTATATCGGAGATCTTGTGACGGACTAGATCTACGTGCTCAGAATCAATTATTTGCCTTACGGGATAAACATCTATGTTTGCATCTTCCCCTACTGATGTTGGATGTACCTCCATAGTTCAAAACAGCATTGACACTGGAGATGCAGCTCCAATCAAGCAGCTACCTCGTTACCTGCCTCGAGCCTTCATAGATGAGAAGATCACTGAAACACCACTCAAAATGGGCATCATCTGGGAATCGACGAGAGCGTGGTCGAGCCCGCTTGTGTATGTCAAAAAACGTGTCAGCACAACCCGGCCCTGTGCTGACTATCGCAAACTTAATGCATCACAAGAAAGGATGTCTTTTCATTACCTCACATACAAGACTGCTTGGACTGCTCAGGGGGTGCAAAAATCTTCTCAACTTTGTACTTGCAATCAGGCTACTGGCAGATAGAAATTAAGGAGGAAGATCGCCACAAAATTGCATTCAGTACACAGAATGGACAATATGAATACATCACTATGCAATTTGGACCATGTAATGCTCCTAGTCCTTGTGCATCTGAGCATGCAATGAAACTTATCATGAGGGGACTTCAGTGGCGAACCTTGATTTTGTATCTCGACATCATTATGAGCCCGACTTTTGAGGAGCACATCAACTGTCTCGACAAGGTTCTTGGACGCCTAGGACGAGCTGATCTTAAGCTGAAGCCAAGCAAGTGTCATCTTTTCCAAAATGAAGTCTCTTTACTTGGCCAAGATGTCAGCGCATCCGGCATTAGGTCTGACCCGTAAAAAGTTGAAAAAGTGCTAAGCTGATAGGTAATGTCCGATCCTTCCTCGGTTTTTGTTCGTAGTATCGCAGGTTCATCTGATGATTTTCAATGATAGCAGCTGCTTTGAAGAAACTACTTGCAAAGTTTAGTAAATTCGAGTGGGACAATGCCTGCCAATCAGCATTCGACCAACTGAAGACTGTACTGATAAGCGACGACGTAAAGGCCTACCCCAATGACCACTGTATGTTCATCCAGGCAGTTTTGTCTCACCTTCAGTGGGATGACGTCAACCAACGAGAAGTTGAGAGACTAGTTGCTTTTGTTAGCTGAACGACAAAAACTCAATTTCAATATTGTACTACTCAACGGGAATTGCTGGCAATCGTCTCCTTTGTGCGCCATTTCCGATATTACCTTGGGAGGAAATTTCTTATAAGCACAGATCATTCTTCCCAAAGATTGATTATGTCGTTTCGCAAACCTACGGACCAGCTTGCCCATTGAATCGAGATTCTCAGCCAGTTCGACTTTGACATCGAACATCGTGTAGAAAGGAATCATGGTAATGTTGAAGCCATGTCTCGAATACCATGTGACCCAGAATCGTGTGAATTGTTACGACAAAGAGATTATCACTGAACAATTGTCATGCGGTGGATGCACCATGTTTGTGAAGTGGCACATGGCCTGGTCGCGATTCTGTGATGAGGACGATGATGTCGTTCCCATTATGCCCATGAGAGTACAGCGAACATGCTTGAAATCAGTGACAATAGAAGCCAGACTCCGTCAATGAAATCAGAAGGACTCAAGCCAAACAAATCGACTTTGCAAAATTGTCGTCATGATGCTAGTCGTAGTTTGACTTGTTGCAAAAATATTTTGTCGACTTCCAAGGAATATTTTGGATTGTATCATGTATTCTTGTATTTCTACTTAGAGGCTTAGATTATGTGAGAAATGCATTTGGAATGATAAGGAGAGAGAATTGGCCATCCCTAGTTAGTGTTTCAGTGTTGAAAAATGCGTCAACATCGAGAGGGATATCGAGGAATAAACATTCAGTGGTCAATGTCGGAATGGATGATAACCTGCCCTGCGCCTCTGACACAGGTGCCCTCGTTGGAGGAACTCTTGGAAGCAGGAAGTCTTACCAACATCTTCGACCGAGGAACTTTAATTAAAATGCAATGTGACAATCCCGACGTCGGCATCATCTGCTGGTGGATTTTGGAGTCCCCTGAGAGACCTGCTCGAGCTTTAGTTCATGACAAGAGCCCAGTTGTGAGGAATTTATGGCTCTTATGGACCCAGCTTGAATTGACAGACGGTATTCTCTACAAATGGCATGTTACTAACTCGTCATACTTTTCTCATTCCCTGATCAGATCCTAGAATCTAATAACAAGTCTAAACTATTGTGACATCTCGGAGTGAAGAAGACTTTCAGTAGAATCCAGAAAAGATTTTAGTGGCTAAACATGAGAGAAACGGTAAAACTTTACATAGGTATTACTGTGTAACGTGGTGCTCACAAACATCTGACATCGAAACCAAGGGCCTCTCTTGGTGAGTATAACTATGGATTTCCTATTGATCTCATCGCTATTGATATCATGGGACCATTCCCTGTCAGTAGCCAAGGCAACCGCTATGTTTTGGTAGTAATAATAATAATAGATGGGATTTGTAATGCGCCAAATCCACTCTGCAGAGTGCCCAAGGCGCAGTGAAAGAAAGAAAGAGAGAGAAGAGCACAAATACAATGATAAATTAAGGAACAACTAAGAGTAGGAAGCATTGAATAGACGTGTCTTAAGGTAACGTTTAAATGTGTCAATTGAAGTGCATTCACGGATAACCAGGGGAAGATCATTCCAGAGAACAGGGCCAGCGTGAGCAAAAGCCCGTACCCCCCATGTCTTAACGGATTTGGGAACAACTAGGGAACCAGAGTTGGATGAACGTAGGGACCTGACAGGAGTGTATTTGTTAATCAGATTGATGTTGTATTGTGGAGCAGAACCGTTAATTGCATGGAATACAAGGAGAAGGATTTTGAAGATGATGCGATCGTTGACCTTCAACCAATGTAGAGATTTCAGGATGGGTGTGATATGAACATGTTTTTTAGATAGGGTAACCATGCGTGCTGCAGCGTTTTGGAGCTTTTGGAGTTTAGACAACTGGGTGTTGGGTAAGTTGTAAAGCAAGGCATTCCCGAAATCAAGTCGTGAAGAAATCAGTGCATGAACTAATTTTTCAGTGGCAGATTTTGACAAATATTTCCTAATGAACCCAATATTGCGGAGCTGATACCTTACGGATCTACAGATGTTGCTTATTTGACTTGACATAGACATTCCACAATCTAACATGACCCCTAGTAGTGGGAGATGTATTCCAAATGTATATTCCAAATGGAATGAGGCTTATGGGATTCCAGATCAGTCAGTTCATACTGTTGTAAACATAGTGTTTAGGGAATTCATCGCTAGATTAGGTATACCTTTGGAAATACATTCTGACAAAGGCAAGACCTTCCAGCACCCATTCCAGCATACATGTAAGATACTGGTAAGCTATTAGAAGTAACTAAAACTAGAACTACACCATACCAACCGTTGTCTAATGGCATGATTGAAAGATTTATCAAAAACTTGTTAATATGGTTTCTGCTTATGTTGACAAAAAGCAGGATAACTGGGATGTAAATTTGTCACTCTAGACAGCTGCCTACCATAGCACCATCCATGAGACTAGTGGATTTTCACTGAAATTTCTTCCCAAAACTCAAGTCTGCGTTCTGAGTTGGACCCATCTTGTCACAAAAAAACTGATTGACTTAGTGTTTGAAATCAGATCTAAACAAAAGGTGAAAGTTAATGTTCTTCATCAAGATCACCTTAAACCATTCAGAAGCAATGACATTCCACAATGGGCAAAAGAACAGTCTAAGAAAGTTCACGGCTAATCTGTCTTTCTCCAATACTTGCACTACAAGTACAGAAACTAGCAAGAGAGACATTTCTTCCCCTTGCCAGTCAACAAGGAACAGCGCTCAACAGATTTGGATACTAAATTACTTCTAAATGAACTTCTGATTGACGAAAAATAACTTTTTCTTTTTGTGGACTTTAAAGCAACTTTACGTGAACATGTGCATGCATATATGAGTTTCATTTTTATACTGTCAAGCTAAGTGCAGCAAAGTGGTTTACTCTGATTTTTATGACCATCCAGTTGATCAAGAAAATTATCACTAATTTTGTTATTTACTAGATAAATCTATGTATCCACCTATCTGCTAGTTTCCCCGAACTAAGCTGTCATTCGAGAACTAAAAGTCAAAACACGCATGCGTTCCCCCCCCCCCCCCCCCCCGATTAAGACAAAGTCCTAGGACATGTTATCAAACAAGGAGAGGGGCTGGTGGAGGGTCATAGGTGGATACATAGATTTATCTAGTAAATAAAATTAGTGATGATTTTCTTGATTTACAGCAATAAATCAACGTATCCACCTATTTGCTAGACCAGCACGGAATAGAATCCGGGTGGCATGTCCTAAGGGAAGAGGCTAATGAGGGGGAAGACGACAACGCAGCTCCAACCATGCAGAGGTAGTAAACCTCACCTCCTGAGGGAACGTCCTGAACATTAAAGATACGGACGTAAGGAGTTAGGAAAACGTCAAGGCTGCACGCCCTATATCCTCCAAAGGAGCACCCAAAAGGAGCGCTCAGGAGGTAGAAAACCTCCAGGTAACGCGCGCCCTTGGAGGATTCTTAAACATAAGAACCTCCAAACCCGCAGACTGTATATGCTACGACAATCCGACGGGATAAATCTCTCGAGGGGCTGAAGAAGGAGCAGTCTTGAACGAGACTGGTGTGAAAAGTTTGCACTTCAGCCCGAAAGGGGCGAATATACAAAATCTTCACAAGGAAGACTCCCTGGGGGAGTCAACCGGCGATTTGCTGGTCGTTACAAGAAAAACGATCTCAGCCTATGAGACAGGTAGGGATAATTAGACACTCCTGAACCCTTAGCGAAAGCTTCCAATCTCGAGTTGTAAACAGCTTGAGTAGATTCTCTGCAGCTCTGGACCAAACCTGGAAGGTTCCCTAAATGTAGAGCCACTGGATGATGGTGGAGGATCCCCAAAAGGGGTCTAGAGACTAGGTTTGCTCTCCGGAGAGTGTTTGAGAAAGAGAAGGTGAGAAGACCAAGGTCTTCTCGGCGAACAGAGTGCTAAGAGCCATAATCACGCCTGGTCCTCCTGAACTTCCTCGGGGCCTGAGGAATTAGGACAAACAGAAGGAAGGCGTAGACTCAAAGGGTTCCCCCTAATGAGGGGAAAAAGGCGGGGGCCCAAACTTCCCGATCTCGCACCCGAGAGCAGTCTCTTGTAAGGCGATGATTGAGAGATGTTGCAAACAGAACTATCTCTCCAAGGGCCCAAACTGAGCTGAGGTAGTCTAAGACCTCCTGGTTCCCAGCCCTCTCGGAAGGAAGATGTTTTCATCTGTAATCAGATTGTCTTGGCCGGGAATGAATGAAGGTTGTCGGTATAACCCAGTGGGACTGACACCATCTCCACAGCTTGGCGAATGATCGTTCGAAGACTTGGAACGAGACCCGCCTTGCCTGTAATATAGACAGTAACAGTGGTAATGTCCGTTGACAGCAGAACGGTACGTCCCACAAATTCTGGAAGTGGTGGAGAGAAACGAAAACCGCCATCAACTCCAGGGCATTGATATTGGGTATGGTGCACAAGTGAGACCAGTCCCCCAAGACCAAATGGTCCGCACAAAGGCCTCCTCACCCCAGAAGTGAGGCATTCGTTGAAAGGAGATAGATGGAAGAGGCGTGCGGAGAGGTTCACCTTGACTAAGGGAAGTCTCTCTCGTTAGGCAATGACGTCTGTTCTCTCCAGGAGGCAGCTACGTCTTGAGAGAGAGAGCGTTCCCACTGGGCCTATCAGACTTCAGAAGATGAAGTTGGAATGGCCTCATGAGCAGCTGCCAGTCTTGGAGGACATCCACCAAGCATGTCAAATGGCCCAGAGATTAGGGCCAACAGCCTGCGCGAACTCGCCATAAGAGGTGGAGTGTTCGGGCTGACAAGACAGTCGTTTGTATGTTCTCCCGACTGGGATGGGCAAAATTGGTTCACGATGTCCATTGCAGCACCTAGAAAATGGGCGTGCAAATGAGAATCAACTCTGACTTGTCTCAGATGATTATGAAGCCCACACTTTCCATGGTGTGGAGGAGGTGGAGGTTCATCTGGGTGTGAAGTCCGGACATGGAGCTGGCTACAAGGAGCCAGTTGTCCCGGTAAGAGAAAATCTCAAGCCGCGACACCTGTCGGAACCGGAAGGATTCTCCCTGACAGGTGAGACCCGAAGGCCTCTTGACAGAGAATATATGGGTAGGTGACAGAAGGTGTCTTTCAATCTACCGAGGTGACCACTTATGACGGCTCGATAGCCGGGTAGGTGGAGGCCAAAGTTTCCAAATGGAAGTGCTCCGTAGGAATGAAGATGTTTATGATCTTTATGATCAAGATCCTCGCGCCCGTCCCCGAGCGTTTGGGACAATTTAAAGTCACCAATAAGGATATCTTACCCGACCTAGTGAGCCTTTATTCCATAACAGCAGAATCTCCTGAGATGTGCTCCCGCAAAGAGGCGAGAGAGTAGGAGGGGGCTCTACATTAGTGTAAAAGCCCCCTTGCACCAAGAGAGCACATCAGCACAAGGCCTTCTTCGGCGATTTCTTCCCAAGTGGGGGAAAAAAGGAATCCAATGTGGCGCCGACCCTCTTCATCAACGCTCGGGGCGCACCTACAAGCACAACATGGGTCTGGGCTGAGCATTAGACACGACCACGACCTCTGCCCTTCTCCTTACCCACAAGGTAGGGGCTTGCCCTAGCTCCAAACAACTGTTGGGCATCAAGTGTGACCTGTGGTGGAAAGCAAATGCTTCACCGCACCGAGGAGGCAGAACCAAAGCCTTAGCCTGCAGCTTAAAAGCCAAGGACTTAAAGCATTTGGGAGGCTTCTACTAGAACACCACTGCCACCTTACCTCCAAGGAGGTATTGCAGTGAATGAGAAATGTCGGCCCGCAGGGCGGAGATGTCCCCAAACATGATATCCAGAGAAGAACAAGTCTTCTTTTGGCATTGGAGGCCAGAGCAGACACAGTGGAACGCTGAGACCACAATGTAACCGTCGATGACAGGAAGGATTCTTCCCAAGGCAAGATGACCGTTCGGACATGTGGAGTTCTTGCCTCCTAGCCGAAGGGCTCGGATCCTTTCCCTTCGGCTAGGAGGCAAGAATTCAGATGGGCAGACCTGGACTGGTGCTCCATGAGGCCGGGAAATTTCTCCGACTTGGGGGAGAACTGCACTCAAAGCAAACCCCAAGTTCCCTGCCTAAAAGCATTAGGTTAGGGGAGAAGGACCTTTTCAAAAAGAATTCGAAAGTGCCCCATTAGAAGATAAACCCTTGGCCAAGGGATAAGCCTTGTTAAGGGAAACAGGAGGCTTATAAGAAAGGTCCAATAGACCCTCTCCAAAGCCCTCCATGAGAGGTGTGCTCTTTGCGGGACACTCGCCCCTAACCGGAGAAAAGAGCGTCCCGTATCCTCCCAATTCGTCTACAGACATCGGAGAGATACTTTGTTAGTAGGGCTTGAACGTCAGCAGCCAGAAGCTTGTCTGACTGGGGGCTGACATCAGCCTGCAAAGAAGCATCATCCTTAGAGAATTCCAACTGAGAGGCCTGAACCCAAAAAGGGCGGGTCAAACAGTCACAGAATTCCTCCCCAGGCGGAGCACCTGGTGCCCCTGGAAGGGGAGAAACTCCGAATGGAAAGTCAAAGGCCGAGCGCGATCAGGCTAGGCCTGCAGTTGGGTGACAAGACTCCTGTCTGTTGGTATTCAACAAGTGAGAGTCGGATACCCGAGGATTGAAACCGGATACCAGCATACTGCTAACAGTGGTAGAAGCTATTGGGAAAACGGTTTCTACCCGGATAATCGGCAAAACCGTAATCGGTAAGTGAAAATTGGTATCCGGAACCGAACCGTTAGCCGGAACTGAAACCAGGTAGGGTCGGGTATCCGAGTCGAGTATGGTGGAGGGTCCAGCCCTGGGGGCCACCCAGCCACTCTGCACTAGGAGGGTCTTGAGGCAAGACCAATCTCCCTAGAAGCACTTGGCTCTGAAGGAACAGCGGCCCAAAAGGGGCCACTAAATTCTTTCTTAGCTCCCCAGACCCAGTCGGTACAGATCCTGGGGAACTAGCCCAGCCTTTTGGCGGGACAGAGGCTTGGCGCCTGCATTTACTGACCGAGCTAGTAGCAAGAGCCATTCCGAAGAACGCCTACAAGGTTGGTTTACCTTCAAGAAGCTTAGGACTCTTTGATTTCTTTGTCACCCCGCTTGAGTGGGGACTCGGAAAACAAAAGAACCGACCCCTGAGTCGACGCTACTGAACCCGAGCTACCACAGGGTAGGGACGAACCGGGGTCCGGGGTATGGCCCAAGGTTACCACGGGATGCGTGGGTAATAACTCCGAGCTAGCTCGAGTTTTCTCCTTTCACGTCGCCCCTTATTGTGCTGGACGGCAAAGAGGGGCTTGTCCCTGAACTGTTTGAGTTTATAGTCCGTACGGACTCTAAACTCAACGCGGGCCGGGTCTCACCTGAGGTGAACCCTAACTTACCACGTCTGAAGTCCCGGAAGAGTTGCCGTCATTTATGTTATGACATTAAACTCAACACAGGTCGGGCCTCACCGTGAGTGAGCCCTAACTTACCCATGTATGAAATCGGGACTTTGAAGAAATTACGTAAGTATAACAGAAGGCAGCTAAAGGAACAAAAATAAGCCAACTCCGAAGGAGGGCAGAACAAATACCAAGCGAGGAGAGAAACTGACTAGTAAATAACTCTTCGCCCGAAAAGAACAGCTGCGGAAAATAAAAAGCTTACAGTAACGCGAGCTTAAAGAAAGCGTAAACAAAAGGAAACCCAAGCGGAGGGAAAATTACCCAAACAGAACGACACTCGTAGAGTGAGAGTCGTAAACACCGTTCCTATATGGAGCGACCCAAAGGAAGCATCCAAGCGAGGAGAGGGTAATTCTAGTAACTCCACGCTCGGAGAGAAAGGCTGCCTATACTAGCGCGAAAACAAAAAGAACCCCAGCGGGACAAAACACACACCTGGCCGGACACAACCCGAGCAGTGTGAGTAAGAGGCGCTGTTCAAAATGAACGTACCGCAGGGGAAAAGCAACGGCAAATAAACTGATTAAAATGCCGTTAAGAAAAGTGACTATGGAAAAATCTATCAAACCAACGTAAGGATAATGAAATGGTGGACGGAATAAGAATATTTAAGCAATCGAAAAGAAGCTAAAACTGTGATAAACACAATTTTAGGGAGGACTTAGCTCAAATAGATGTGATCTCTAAGACAGCGAGAGAGGAAGAGGAAGAATATATGGCGTCTGCTCGGCCGTGATTGGTGGATGGGAAGGTGCTACTCGGGGGGGGGGGGGGGGGGGAACGCATGTGCGTTTTGACTTTTAGTTCTCGAATGACAGCTTAGTTCAGGGAAACTAGCAATAGGTGGATACATTGGTTTATTGCTGTAAATCTGATGATTTTGTTTATGTAATTGTTATATTTCTTTAAATGCCCCTTTTTTGTTGCTTTCTGCTGTACTTTGTTTCTTCTGTCCATCCTTCTATCCCTCTCACTCTCCCTTCTAAATCCTTCTGTTATTTATCATCCATTGTTATTATTTTGCTTTGATAATGTATAGTTGTATATAACATGTCTGCATAGTAGTAAGGTATCTCCATTATGTTTGTTCTTTCAGATCTATATGCTACTTCGTGCTATTGTACACTGTTTGCTATTTAAATTTCTGTCAATCTATCGATCTATAGGGTGAGGCCCTAACCTTTGCGTTTTTCAGTCATTCATTTGCGTGCAGACATATTTCTAAATTGTTTTTGGTACATTGTAAGTATTGTCATGTTAAAATGAAACACCAGGCACTCCTGTTCCCTCAGATGTCCGGATATTACAGTAGTTTTGCAGAGGTGTGCAAGTATTCTCGAATTCTGTGGGAGGAGTGCGTCATAGTCATGTAGTTAATTTTGGTAGAAGATCGTTTCTATCGCTTATAAAACATGAAAACTAATAGTTTCGGGTGCCAAACAATTACCCAAATAGCCACATACAGAGCTGCCAACCCCAACTGGGAAAAAATCCTATTCTTTATTTCTTTTTATCCTATTTTCAAGCCCAAAATCCTATTTGTTTCAAATTTCAAAACATCCAACAGTATAAAGAATCATTCTTACAAGTTTCAAAAATCCTATTTCAAAGGGGAAAATCCTATTCAGTGTCATATTCCCCTTAAAAATCCTACTAAATAGGATAAAATCCTACTAATTGGCAGCTCTGCACATATTTGGCAATAGGTGATCGATTATACCATTGAAGACAAAATGCTAGTTTTTCATCAAAATAGTGTTGTTTTTTTTTTGTTTCGCTCGTTTCGCTAGTTCGTTTAAAGAGTATGGTTTAGACAGTAACAAAGTGCCAAAAAGTCATAATTGGCAGTCAGGTTGCCAAAGTCCTCATATGTGAAGTTGATAACAACCATTTGCCAGACCCTTTCCCAGCTTGGTCGCTTCGCTTCCTCGCCAAGAATATTCCATAATTGGCAGTCAGAGAATATTCCATCATCCCCAACCACGAACACAAATCAACACCTCTGCGGTGTTAATGCAAGGGAACACAACATGGCGGCCATTTTGAATTGGTGTAAGGGTGAATTTTATACAAATGTATTCAAATTAGGAGTTAAGGAATAGTTGTAAGCTGTTAATAATGATATATGCATGTTCTTTGGGTATCTAAACATACGTAGAGACACTGAAATTAGCTTTCTATGAGTCTCAGATCTATAGATGTATGCTAAATGGGTTTTGCTTGTCTACTGTAGTCAACATGGTAGCGCATAATCCTTAAGGATTATGTTTTCCCCTTCATTTTCCCCCTTGTTTTCTTTCTCTCTTTTGCGTTTTCTGCGCCCCCTCAAAGTTCCGCCCGGGGCACTTGCCCCCTTTGCACCCCTAGATACGCCACTGATTTTATGCAAATTTATGCAAATTTAGAGTCAGTGGATAGTTGCTAGGAATGCTATGATAAACCTCTTTCATCCCCTACCCTTGGATAAGCACAGTGAAATTAATTTTCTATGAGTATCAATTGAGGTAGAGTTATAAAATGCAACTTGGCAGCCATTTTGAATGAGAAAAAGGCAAATCTTATGCAAATTTATGCAAATTAGCAGTAAAGGAGTAATTGTAATCTGCTAATAATGCCATAATTACGTTCCTTGACTCCGAAAAACATAGGTAAAGACACTATAATTAGCTTTATATGTGTCTCAGATCTAGAGATATCGGTTAAAATAAGTTCTGCGTGTCTAATGTGGTCTAGTATGGCGGCCATTTAAAAGTGAAAACAGGGTTAATTATGCATATTTATGCAAATTAAGAGTCAGTGGATAGTTATAACTTGCTAGTAATAATACTATAACAATTTTTGCTCTTCCCCTAATCATGGAAAGGACACTGAAATTAACATTACATGAGTATCATATGAGATAAAGTTTTAGAACATGCAAAATGGCAGCTTATTTGGTATGAAAAAGACTAATTCTATGCAAATTTATGCAAATAAAGAGTTAAGGAGCAGCTGTAAGCCTGTAAGTATGCCACAGTCATGATCCTTGGCCCCAAAACATGGGTAAAGACACTACATTTAGCTATCTTTGTGTCTCAGATCTAGAGATATTGGCTAAATTATAAGTTCTGCATGACATTGTGTACTGTGGTCTGATATGAAGGCCGTTTAAAAGTGAAAAGGAATTAATAATATGAAAATTTATGCAAATTGAGAGTCAGTGAAGAGTTATAACCTATTGCAATGATAAATCTTCTTCATCTTCTAACCATGGATAAGGACACTAACAATAATTTTCCATGAGAATCAATTAAGATACAGGTTTAAACATGCAACATGGCAGACATTTTGGATTGAAAAAGGCTAATCTTAAGTAAATTCATGCATATCATTAGTTAAGGAATACTGTTCTAAGCTGCTAATAATGCTATAAACATCTTCCTTGTCCGCCAAAACATAGGTAAGAACGCCAAAACTACTATTTTGTCTGATATCTGAAGATATAGGCTAAAATATTGTCTGTATAGCAGCAATTTGGAATTGTTAAGGATTAATAATAGGCAAATTTATGCAAATTAAGAGTCAGTGGATAATTATAACTTGCTAGTAATACTATAATAAATCTCCCTCATCCCCTTCTAACCATGGACAGGGACACTGATATTGACTTTCTATGAGTATCAGATGAGACAAAGTTTTAAGCATGCGGCACGGCAGCCATTTCGAATTGAAAAAAGGGGTTAATATTATGCATACTTATGCAAATTTAGGAGATATGAAGTATTCATTTGGTGGTGATATTGCCAGAATCATGTTCCTTGACCCCCAGACATAGGTAAAGACACTAAATTTAGCTCTCTGTATGTCTCAGATCTAGAGATATAGGCTAAAATAGGTTATGCGTGTATACTGTGGTCTGCAATGGCAGCCATTTAGAAGTGGAAGGGGGTTAATTTTTATGCAAATTTATGCAATTTAAGAGTCAGTGGATAGTTGTAGCTTGCTTGTAATGCTGATAAATTTTCTTCATCCCCCATGCACGGATATAAGGACACTGAAATTAACTTTCCATGAGTATCAATTGAAGAGTTTTAAAATGCAACCTGGCAGCTATTTAGAAGTGAAAGGGGGTTAATTTTTATGCAAATTTATGCAATTTAAGAGTCAGTGGATAGTTGTAGCTTGCTAGTAATGCTGATAAATTTTCTTCATCCCCCATGCACGGATATAAGGACACTGAAATTAACTTTCCATGAGTATCAATTGAAGAGTTTTAAAATGCAACCTGGCAGCTATTTTGAATATAAAAAAACCAACTAATTTTATGCAAATTTATGCAGATTAGGAGTTAAGGAGTAGCTGTCAGCTGGTAATAATGCCAAAATCGTGTTCCTTGACCCCCAGAACATAGGTAAAGACACTAGAATTAGCTTTCTACATGTCTCGTATCTAGAGATATAGGCTAAAATAAGTTCTGCCTGTTTACTCTGATATGGCCGCCATTTAGAAGTGCAAAGGGGTTAATTGTATGCAAATTTATGTAAATTGAGAGTCAGTGGATAGTTACAAATTGCTCTCAATCCCATGATAAATCTCTTTCATCCCTAACCTCGGGTAAGGATACTGAAATTAACTTTCCATGCGTATCAATTGAGTTAGAGTTTTAAAATGC
This sequence comes from Echinometra lucunter, assembly GCA_029962745.1. NCBI lineage: Eukaryota > Metazoa > Echinodermata > Echinoidea > Camarodonta > Echinometridae > Echinometra > Echinometra lucunter. The sequence goes on from CM057152.1 coordinate 24,613,519, forward strand.
AATTCGGGAGCCATTTTGAGTTTCAAAAAGGTTAATTTTATGCAAATTTATGGAAATTAGGAGTTAAAGAGTAGTTGTAAGCTGGTAATAATGTCATAATCATCTTCCCTGACCCTGAAAACATAGGTAAAGGCACTAAAACTAGCTCTATACGCGTCTCAGATCGAGATATAGGCTAAAATGCAACTTGGCAGCCATTTTAAATTATAAAAAGGCTAATTTTATGCAAATTTATGCAAATTACGATTTAAGGAGTAGTTGTAACCTTTTAATAATGCCTTAATCATGTTCCTTGACCCCAGAAACATAGGTAAAGACACTAAAATTAGCTTTCTACGTGTCTCGGATGTAGAGATATAGGCTAAAATGCAACTTGGCAGCCATTTTGAATTTTAAAAAGGCTAATTTTATGCAAATTTATGCAAATTAGGAGTTAAGGAGTAGTTGTAAGCTGGTAATAATGCCTTAATCATGTTCCTTGACCCCAGAAACATAGGTAAAGACACTAAAATTAGCTTTCTACGTGTCTCGGATGTAGAGATATATATAGGCTAAAGTATGTTCTGCGTGTTTAATGTGGTCTGATATGGCCGCATTTAGAAGTGGAAAGGGGTTAATTGTATGCAAATTTATGCAAATTAAGAGTCAGTGGATAGGTATAACTTACTATTAATGCTTATAAATCTTCTTCATCCCCAAACCATGGACATAAGGACATTGAAATTAACTTTCCATGAGTATCAGATGAGATTTAGCTTTTAAAATGCAACTTGGGAGCCATTTTGAATTTTTTAAAAGGCTAATTTTATGCAAATTAGGAGTTAAGGAGTAGTTGTAAGCAGACACTAAAATTAGCTCTCTACGTGTCTCATATCTAGAGATATAGGCTAAAATAGGTTCTCTGTGTCTCACCATGTCTACTGAATTCTGATATGGCGGCCATTTTGAATTTATGCAAATTAGGCATTGATCCACCACTTCAATTTTTGTTAATTTTTAGTATGTTGTTTTTATGGCTATTCCTGATTATATGCAAGTGGAATTGTTTCTGTTGCAATTAGTTCTAGGTTTTTTCATATTTTGACTGTACTATTATGACAGTTCTTTTCTGGAATGAATTTTATTGTATAGATTGATGATGTTTATAATTCCAGTCATGAGCTATAAGTAGATGATGTATAAACATTACCTGAATTGATCTAGGGGAAATCATTATTTTCCAGAGATACAGTGAAAGTAAAATTCAGGTATTGATATGACTTGTTTTGTTATTTTCTTTTTAATCATTATGTCGTGATGCATAATTGGTATTATTCGAAAGACTATTTATAGCTTGGATGCATGTTTAATTCTAGATGAACCTCATGTAGTTCTACCAGATGAAACAAACAAAATTTTTTTGCATTTTTTGAATAAATTTGCATAAATTAGCATACTTAATGAATTTTCAAATTTTGTGTAGAAGTTTCCAATCCCCCACCTAGCGTTATCATATAAGGCCCCCATCTCAATAGAAAGGCGATCATGGCGACCATGGCGATCTGTGAAAATTTTGAAAGGGTGGCAGAATCGCCCTCAACTCCATTTTTGACAGGCACGATGATGGCCGTGCTGTTGTCATGACGTAACAATAGGGGCGTTCACACACAAGGTAAAAAGTGAGATTCAAAAATCGATTTTCTAATCGCGATTAGAAAATCAATTTAATTTTGTGTGTGGACAGAATAATCTCACTAATAATCGCGATTCTCATCGCGATTCAACTCGCAGTAAGAAGTGCGGTTTTTCAGAATAATTGAAATTATTTGCCGAGCATTGTGTGTGTGAAGGGAATCGCGATTAGAAAATCGATTTTATCTATCCCATCATTCTTTACGATCAATGCGCTGTGCACGCACTGTGCAGTGTATGCAGTGTGTGTTACATTATGGGATGCATGCACTGTACAACTTCTGGTACATGTAGTCATAGATGGGCATAACTGCAGTTTGCTACTATACATCAGAGCAATGTATTAGGGTTAAGGTTAAGGTCATAATTAGCATAAGAGGTACATGCATGGTGGGATATTCTGTCCCCATGGAGGCAACACCTGTGGGTTAGTGTTAGGATCAAAGTTAGTGTTAAGATTAAGGTAAGGGTCAAGGTTAGAGCTTAGTATTACGGTTGAGTTTGGGTAAGGATAAGGGTTTCTTGTGTGTGTGGGATACTCTGTAGTTATTCCATGGATGCAACACATAGGAGTTATTGTAAGGATTAGGGTCAGGGCTGGATCAAGATCATGGATTCAGCCTCAAAGTAGGACCCCAATTAAATCCTCCTAAACTCATAAAAGCTTTTGAATTCGTAATGGCTACTGAATGCCTCGCTGGGAGAGGATCAATGAATCCTCGAAAATACAACCTCTCGTTTCTCCCATATTTTGGCATCAAAATTCATAGAAATTTCAGATTACATCAGAAATGATAATATCATTCTTCATTTTCATTTTCTCTGAAAACGGTTGGGTATTTTTTGAAATGCAAGTTTTTTTCAGTTCAAGAGGACCATGGGAAGAGGTGTTTACTTTTTCGTGATACAACCCTAGGAGAGTATGAATATGCAAACAATTGACATGTTACTAGACTTCCAGGCTAACTTTCTGTGTATTTTTATGTTTGCGCAAGAAGTAGTTTTCTGTAAATCTGCCTTCAAAAGTCACGGTTTTAACATAAAACGACTGTAAACTGTCACTAATGCACATGCGCTTTTCTGACTTTTTCTATGAATGATTTAAGTCGAGCGCATTACGTCATGCATATCACTAGCACTGTATGTTGCACGTTACGTGTATATCGACAACTAGCGCAGCACTACTGTAGCCCCCAGCAAGCAGCAAGCCTTTGATTAATTCGCTGTTTAGGCGAGGCCAAAATAATTGTATGCACGTAATTTTCTTTCAATTTCCTTTCTGTAAAATTTTTCATCATCTGTTTACCGTGCCATGGTTTGTTCTATGTTTTCTGAACCATTTATTTTATCTAGAAATGCATGGGTCTCGTACGGTTCGCTCCAAAGATAGTTCAGTTAGCTTCGCACAGGCACACTGTGCAGTACAGTGCGAAGGCCGTGCATGAACCGGAGTACGTGGGACTACACAAGATGAATCTTGAAGGGTTCGTGAATGACATTGCCTTGGATTTTTTTCCCAACATAACTGTTTGACAGTAAATTTTGAAAAGATATTCGGAGGGGACTTTTGATATACTTTGATTGTTCATATATGCAAGCCTGGATCTTGGGCAATAATGGAAAATATGAAAAATAACATAACTTTTGCTGACTAAAAAAAAAAAGAAGAAGCATCTCATTTCACTAATTTTTCATATAATAAAACATGATTCTGCTACAAATAATTATCATTATGCGTTAGAACAACTCTTATTCTTTAATTTGAAGATTCATTTCATTTGGTGGTTTCTAAGGTGAGATTTTACAGTTTAGCCAAGACTCCTCTGAGCAGTTTTACATAAACAAATTGTTGTTACTTTATGCAAATTAGGCAGCACAGAGTGAAAGCTTTTGGGCAGTTAATTGGGGTGCTACGCTGTGGCTGGATTCAAATAGGGTTAAGGCCGATTGTGGGTCAGGATAAGGGTTATTTGTGTGCGAGGGTATTCTGCAGATGTTCCCATAGACACAATACATATATTGTAGCAAGGATTAATGAAGTGAAAGACAGCTTACCTGTTGAATCTGAGAAGAGTATTTTGACATGGGTCTTCATTAGGGCAGCCAATGTGGAATCCAAATACTTTGTTCTCATTCTGTACAAAACCAAAATTACAATACAAAAAATACCAATATGCTGGCATGTCTCAGTGGGAACACCAGTAGAATTAAAAACTGAATGTCAAGGGTTCAAAACCAAGTTAACAGAGAAAAAGGTATCAATACCCATTACAATCTACCTACTAATTATTATAATATTAAAGTACCTTATGTGAATATTCTAGGCTTATGATTGATGAAAACCTAGTCAAAACTGCAGGCATGAAATTCAGTACTGACTGCTGGACATTAAAGAATACAAAGAGAATGTAAATATACTTTGCCTTGAGATTTTCCCGTTAGAACCATAGACATATAACACCGTATAGACAGAAATCAAGCACCCACGGATTTTCCTCATTTGCATATAGACCAATTTCACCTCCAGTTTATGTATTTGGCCCTCTATCAGCGACGCCATGGCTGCGGTGGGCAAGCGCGCTGACTGCTATTGGCTCTGTGTACAAAATGAATGTAAGATATGAGATATGCCCCGATATTGTTCCCTTTACTTTATTCTAGATCAATAAAATAAAGCATGGATACATGGGTAGATGAGGTAAGACAATGGTCATATCTGATGGATGAAGGCATGATGTATTTTTGTACTTTCGATGGTTTTTCAACTTAGTTTTGTCAGTAAAAGTTCGATTGCAGCATAGAAGCCGTAGTAAACAGGAGCCCTAAATCTTACCCTGTTTACAAAGTCATGTTTTCACTCATTAAATTTTTCGCCAAAGTACATAATGATAATGTTTCTTGACTTCAAAGTCCTTTCTGTTGATGGTTTTATCCACTGGCGACGAATTCCTTCACATTGCTTACGGAAACCTGTGTAGGGAGTACGGCTTCTCACACAAACAGGCTTCATGAGTCAAAAGCGAGTGAATTTCGCACTCAGTTAGCTTCCAATTTTTAAACTTTCTCTAATTCTTGTGGCATTTGAGCACCACACAGCTGCGACCTGAACTTCCCTGGTAATTCTCATTGCAAATATTAAAATAAATCTGCATATACTGGTCAAAATAGACAAAATATCGAACGAATGTACATAATGCGCTATTGACTTATGTACTATAAAAGTTGGAGCGCCCACCGCAGTATGTCAAACTGTGTCGAACAGTCTGCTGCCCTCTTGCGTTGTGAAATTGGTCTATATGACACTGTGTCATCATTCAGGCTAAGCGTATTTAAGCGTATTGCAATCTGACTTCCGGGGGGACATTTGAACGTTCCCAAAGCCCCTGATACCATTCCGATAGCCATAAAAATGGAAAATATCGATTCTTCCCCATGCATTATTCATATTTGTTTTTGCGCACTACGATATTCTCAAATTTTGATTGGACCCTGCCTTATGAATATGGTGAATATTTAAATGAATGGATTGAGACGAAATATGACCTTTTTTCATCACTTCCGCTACCTAGTTGGCTATGATGACGTCACCCGCACAGAATGATCATTTTAGGGGGAGAAGTTTGTCGGTGAGAGTACAACTGTAATTATGCTTGAATTTCTTAAATGCACCTATATTGAAAAGAAGTTCGAACATTGAGAGTGATCTACTGGTATTTATTTACATTTTGAGAAGTTGCAAAGGTGTTTTAATGAATAAATTTTTGGACAATCTACTCTCAAACTTTCAATACATTTTTCATCGTTGAGAGCTTTATTTTCGGCTTGACTGCCACTAGAACTCTCTTGGTCTTGACAGCTTGCCCGGAGTGTCGGGGCGGGACGTCATCAGAAAATTTGTGCAGTGCTCATCGATCTTCCGAGTTCTTTTGTTGAATTATTCCCCCCCCCCCCATCAATAAACGTGATAAATAACAATATTTCCTATTCACTGCTATTGGATGAAGAAATTTGGTTATTGGTTTGAAAATATGATTTGGACCAGGTTGAAAAGTAGGTCTAACAGTTGTGCCTAAAGTTAGACAAACGGCGACCGTTAGAATAGAAGATGTTGGCAATCAAATCCAAGTCAAATGAAGTGAGGAAAATGTCTGACGTTAGAGTCTAACGTTAGTTGGCCTGGCTAACTGTTTAGTGTTACTGGGAGTTTAAATTCAAGTTAAACATTAGTTGACATCTGATCCCCCATTTATTTTGACAAAGCTGTTATTGTTGCTGTTGTTAGACCCGGTTCACTATCTAATTCAGATGTAGACATAGTCCAGACCTAACAGTTAAATCTAGAGTCTAATGTTAGTTAGTCCTAGTGAAGATCATTACTAATCTTTCCCACTTAGTGAGTACTAACGTTACACAGATCGTATCTCTGGGTAGCGTTGGTTGAGCAAATCTGCGTCAAATTGTCACAAAATAGTCACAGTGTTACGTATCACATTTCTTACTGAATTCAAATTCAATCACAGACAGCGGAAAATCTTGATTATGACTTCGATATTCAGTGACAGCGGCTATAACTTGTGTTCTTCATGCTTGACTCATAAATTTTGTCTTTTTTTTTTCTAATTGCTAGCTTGATTTCTTTTTTCTTTTTTTTTCCAGTGTAAGGGTTGAGCACGTAGCATACAGCATTGTCGTGAGTGACAACAGCTTGTCTAGATTCTAACTAGAAATGTAACTTGAACTAATGTTTTTTTTTTCTTTCTTTTCACAATTTCAGGATGTTGCTTTTCTTCTCCAATAAAATAGATTCTGTGGAGACATGTACAAATCCTGAGAGGAAAAAAGAACTTGCTGAAATTTGGAGAGGTAGGCTGTATGAATAAATTTGCTGTTTATCGGTCTAGATCTATGCCAAAAAATAATAACAATGATGATGATAATAATAATAGGACAGTAGAATAATAGGACAATATTAATATAGTTGCCCTCGACTGAACATTGTCCTTTTTGTCAAAGCAAAGCCTTTCAAATATCTGGACTGGATCCTGTTTTTTGGAATAATAATAAAAAATAAAAATAAAAATAGTAATGATAATGATGATAATAATGGACAGTCTATAAAGCAATCTAGCAAAAAAAAAAAAAAAACTACTTCCCAGGCACAAATATAGAAGAGATAAGACAATCCTCATGAATGTCCTGAGTCAAGTTCAATGTATTATCAGATACAATTTAACTTGGGTTTGAAAGGTTTTTAAGAATGTAATTCTCAACATCATTGATAGATTAATGTGGAGGAGCTACTGTAGTTGAGAAGGCCCTTCCAGAAGACAAGTTTGTGGACAGATGTATTCAATGAGTCCAATCGTGTACATAGCTTTATTTTGCTATAATCAATACATGTTTATGAATTTATATCTTACATATTTCACATGTCTTACATATTTGTTAAATTTTGCCCTTTTTCATATTTTTTTCATTCAACAGATATTCACGAGTTCTCACCTCTTCATCTTCATTGTTGATGGCAGCTGGACAAGATCAAACTCTGCACATATCCCGAAGTTATTGTAATAGGTACATTTAGCAAAAAAGAGGGACTGTATCAATAGCTTTTTACCTTAATTAGCCTGCCACATCCCTAGTTACTACCCACAGATCTATCATAAGTTTTATTTCCTAATTGAGAATAGAGTTTTCTCTAAGACTAGGATGAATTGGGACATTGTATTGCCCCTAATGTTAACACTGAAGTGCCCGCCAAGCTGATAGGTCTTTGATCCTTTTGAATCTCCACAGAACTTTTTGTTGTTTTGTGTGTTTTGTTTGTGTGTTTGTGTTGACAGTATTCTCCCCCCTTTTTTTTTTGGAGCTTTTACGGGAAGTTTCTATTTTTCAACACGGCTGTAAGTTCGCTCAATTGTAACAAATCACCTGTAGGGTACGAATTCGTAAAGAAGTTATTGATTTTGGTGCATGAAAAAGGGCCTTACATATATATAAAGAAAATTAAGATAATCTTTGTTCATATTTTCATGCCCAATATGCAAAACATTCTTTGCAACTGTGAATTATTAGATGATCATTGTTCCATCCGTCAATTGGAGGTTTGGAATAGTGGATAAATGTGTTAAGTAAAATCCTGATTTTATCAAGAATTGCATGATGTAGCATAGGTCATAATCTTTTAAACTCCCTAGAGTACGATAGGATATCTGTGCATCAGTTTAAAAAAATATATTTGCAAAAAAATTTCATGCATTAAAGATAGTAGCCCACTTTTGCAAGTGGCACCCAATCTTGCTTTAAGCCACAAGAAAAAAAACTCCTAAAGTTGTGGATCCCAGTACATTCCCGTTAAGGATCGAATAGGACATATTCAACACAAATTTTCTTTGATTTTATTTGTTTTGTAAAGGCGTCTTCCTGACGCTTTTAGAGAACAACCATTCATTTTCACCTATTCATTGGAATATTGTTGTAAATTGTTGTAAATTAATTCAATTTAATTCAATTCAATTCAATTCGTATACCTGTTGGCCCTGCCTGATCTTAAAATCATTGTCCTGGACCTTATGAGTAACTGCGTTTAGTGTTCACAAATGTGAAATATTATTTTGTGTCATATATCTATTGTAAGTTATGTATTTTGTACTGATGTGATTATAGTTTTACACAAATATCTGTCATTTAAAATTGAAATTGGCTAGTTTCTCTTCCAATGCTGAAACAATGTTGTGGTAATGTGGGCTACTACTTCTGAAGGTATAAGATTAGAAACTGTAATACTTTCATGTTAATGAGTTAGTCACGAAATGTATTTTTGTATGCAAGAATGACATACAAACATGAAGCTAAGAGCAATCATCAGTTTGTGAAAATTGGTTATAACATTACAAAAGGTGATGTAATTACACTGAGTATAGATCTGTAACAGATTGCAGACTTGATCAGTTAACATGTAAACACGATAAATTCATCATTGCGATAATGATGCTAATAAACTTAACTTATATTTTGAACATCCAGTAATCCACTTATTTTGTTGTTTTCTGTAAGTAACATGATTGAATAGTTTAGAAATTGTGGTGAAACAAAATAGAGAGTGACAGAGAAATATATATCTCAAAAGAAGAGATAACAAGAGAGGTGACGTGAGATCACGGAGATGGTGATAAAGATTTTGATATAAAAAGAAATGAACGAGATAAAGATGTGACTTTGGGGGAAAGAGGGAAGGAGAGGAGGGAGAGGGCGAGGGAGAGGGCAAGGGAGAGAGAGAGGAGGGAGAATAGGAGAGAGAGGGAGGGTGAATAGGAGAGGGAGTGAAGAAGCCACTGGGGAAAATATTTGCCAATTATACCTTGGACACATTTGTTTTCTTTTTTTTTTTTTTTTTGGGGGGGGGCTTCTTTATTCTTTTACCCACCTTGTATTAAATTAAAAACAGATAATTCAGCACAACAACTCCTACTGATCAGCTGGGTAAAACGACTAATGACTCGAAGGGGGGGGGGGGGGCGGAATTGAGATTACCATTTTAATGTCCTTTTTTTTTTTCTTTAGAAAGCATAATAATATTAATGATGCAGAAGAGGTTTTATCATCTTGGTTGAGAGCTCTGGTTGTAAAGTGATCTGATCTCACATGATATTAGATATAATCAGGGCGAAGCTAAGGGGGCACAAGGGGGCCATGTCCCCAGCCCTCCCCCCCCCTTGATATCGGTGAGTAAAAAAAAAAAGATTAGCATATGCCTCATCTCATGTTAGTTACACCTAATACTGAAATTTAGTGTGCAGAAAATGCTATTTTCATGCACGAATTTTCAAAAATCTCCCTACCCTCCCTTCCTTGCCTTGCCCCCCCCCCCCTGAAAATTCCTGGCTACGTCAGTAGCATACGTTTGCTGAATTGTGCAGCATCTTATCCAGTTTACCTTATGATTAGTAATACGGGAATACAATGCTGCTGTCCTAATTCCCCTTTTTTCACGCCATCAAGAATTCTGAAGAATCAATGCAGAAATAAGCTCATTCTTCCTCCAAGATTTTGTTTCTCCATAGCTAGTAATGTATTTCTTCAGACTGTCTGTCGTTCTCTGATTCTTTCTTTCTCAATCTCTTTCTAGCTCACCACACACACATCTTCTCTCTCTTTTTAAGTCCCGGGAAACCCTGATTATATCTAGCATGTCTAATGGAATGGTCAATTCTTCCAAGGAGTTACCAGCAACTCCTTACTTCTTCTGAATATTACTTATAAATTTTAAAGTTTGGTACATGTGATTGTACCAGGCCGGGCCCAGTGAATCGTTTGAATGAAACGCTATGGTGAAACCAGACATCAACAACGTCACACTGCTTTTGCATTTGGCATATAACGGTATTAGTTGCATTATAATTAGATAATTGAAGGACACTGATTCGCCAATGCTCCTTTGTTGGAATAAATTTATGCATGAATGCATTAGCATATATGAATAGATAATGCAAGTTGACCTCTACCTAATGAGCATGCTCAACGCTGAACTGTGTTTGCGCTTCTTTTGCGTGGAAATCATATGCGGCCTTGGGGAGCAGCTTCCGAAATGAATTATTCATGGGGGCTTCGGGAAGCATTCAAATCGTGTTCAAATGACAAAATGGCGGAGATTGCGGGGGCTGGTTAGAACTATGAGCAAGAAGAAGCTCAAAAATAGTATTATTGGAGGCACCGAGGCCCATATATTTTTAACCAGAAAATTGAAATTATGGCACAGTATATTTGTTTAATATTTTTGATCAAAAATTCAAACTAAAGAATGAAGTATCAAAATGGCTCACTTTTTATTCTCTTGCCATTTTTTGTGGTCTTGTGTTCATATTCTTTATTTCAAATTCATGTCTTATCGAAAGCTCCATGGCATTAAATGGTATACAGATAAACTTCAAAGTGATCAGAAATGGAGAAACTCAGTAGCCTTGACACGAGAGCTGCATGAATTAGGGCATTTACAGAATCAAACAATCATTCAATTCTGTAAACACTCTAATTGTGGTCTGTTATCACTTATCTTCTTCAAACCCCTTCACTGTTATTCCTTAGAATGACAGGCAAAGTATTTGGGGGGTTATTTCACACGCACTAGCTGTACGCGTTATTTTTTCAGATGATTGGTACACTATGTCATTGTAACAAGAAATTTGAAGAAATCACAGATACAGCCAATAAATCATCACTTGAAAGCAGGAAGCACGCAGATGACAAACGTACTGTTATACGTCAACTGAATACACCCAGGGCTCCACACTAACATTTTTTTCTGGGGGCCCGGCTGAGTGCCCAGATGTCATTATTTTGAAATTTTGGTGCCCAGAGTGAAATTTTGAGCGCCCGGAATAAACTTCCGCTACAAGAATATGCATTAAAAATCAACCAAACCCGGGGTGACCAAACAATCATCCAACAATTGAGCACATACCATCAACCTTGCATTTACTGAATCAACAATAAGTCCCGATTTTCATTGTGTAATTCCTATTAAAAAAAGTTTGAAGGTATGGTGATGTCAATTTCTTACGCTAAAATGCCTAGAATTCACCTCGTTTTTGATCATCATGTACGACCTACAAACCAAGTTTCTATTCTCACCAGATCGACTGTTGCACTTATAAATGAAAGCAGCCAAGGCGAGAAACATGTTTGTATGCACTGTATGCGGACGTGGGTGTAAATTACTTTAGTCCAATGTACTATTTCAGCCCTGACTGTAATTATGAGCGAAGGAGCTCTCTCAAGTAATCATAAAAGAAATATGAACGAAAGCTATACGAAAGTATGACAAGTCTTAACAAGATATTTTTGAAGAAATAAATGAATGAAAAACGAACGGACATTATAAAAAAAATAAACATTCATACTTGCAAGCAAGAGCTTGTTCGTTAGTGTCCTTCTTACTAAATTTTGTGGTGGGAATGAAATCATTCAGGCCAAGTTCGAATTCGAATCATGACTGAATGCTCCGCGCCCACGCTTGCATGCGGTAATCGTAATGTCAACGTTCTGAACGTAGAGTGAATGAATAGAATTTGTCGGTACACTCCAAGGCCGGTATTCTGGAAATCGTGTTATCTTTGCAATCAGAAATAGCGTACGCCATTGGCTCACATCGCACACTTTTGTCTTGTGTGCTGGTCATTTGCGCAGTTTAAACCAACCATAAGTACATTTGTTATGACGATTAACGCAGTGAAGATAAGACAAAAGATAACACGATTTTCAGAATACCGGTCCCTGGTTTTAGTGCTTCAGTGTTTAGCGCTACCTTTTGGCGACTGATTTATTCCCGAATTAACAAATTCGTGACAACAAATGTGGAGTTATTCCGAATGTTTGTTATTCCGAGGGTTCGTTAGTCCGAAAGTGAAATAAAGTTCGTTAATCAGAAAATAACATAAGGTTCATTATTCTGAAGGTTCGTTAGTCCGAAAATGAAAAAAGGTTCGTTATTCCGAAGGTCCGTTAGTCCGAAAATGAATCAAGGTTCGTTATTCCGAAGGTTCATTAATCCGAAAATGAAATAAGGTTCGTTAATCCGAAAATGAAATGAGGTTCGTTATTCCGAAAATGAAATAAGGTTCATTAGTCTGTAAATACAGTAATCAACATGGCGAAGTCGGGAAAGCCGAGTGGGACGGGCGTTGGTCAGAATCACCCTTTCTGTTCAGTTGTTATGGGGGAGGGGCTGATCTATCGTGACCAGGGACGTATACCAATTCTTTCAAAGGGGGTGATCATAGGCATATGGGACTAGTTCATTTTCAGTCCTGAATCCATGTAAGAATCGATGTTATGCTTAGGCTACCGCTCGTCGCCAGCCCTGTTGATGTGGGGGGGGGGGGGCGGGGAGGAGGTTTCATGCATTTTTTTCATTGTTTAGTCCATGTTCAAAGATCCATTCTCGATTAGCTGTTTACCACTTGTAAACCTTAAAAATGTCGCTCTGCGGGGGCCGTAGGGGGGTTGTTTGGACCAGAATAGAAGGAGTGTTTAACCCCGGGGGCGTCGATCCATTTTTGGATGGGTGGGGGGCAAAACAGCCATCCGTAGCTAGCGTGGCCAACTTTTCGGAATGGGGGGGGGATACACACTAATTTCGCATTAAATGTCTTATAAGAAGGCAAGAAAAGAGTAGTGGCATAGACAAGTCCTCAGGCGGGAGGATGCCATGGGGACAGGGGTGTACGTACACCCCTGCCCCATAGGCCCTGGCGTACGCCCCTACCCTCCCCCATAGCACTCAGGATTTTTCAACTTGGATCGCATCAGTTATGATTGTGACTTCGTTCCAGCATTCTGGAACGCCTAAGGGAAAGGGGGAGGGGCACGCCGACATGTGAACCAACAGGACCTAAGCTAATGATGATGATGATGATGATGATGATAGTAACAACAGTTAACAGTAATTATTACTATTATTAGTGAAAATATTATTGTTATTAGCATTGTAATCATTTCAATTCATTTATTTCCACAATGCAGCGAATGAATTTTACAAGATCTTTCACATTTCAAAATCACTGTGAAATCAACAGTGTAAGTTATACAAAATATTGATATTGATTCAGTTCATACAGTATATGAAATCAATAAATGGCAAGTATAAAATAAACGATGCTGGCTATATATGTGGAGAAAACCTTTAAACCCCCCCCCCCCCCCCCCCCCCCGTCCCCATCCCACTCTAACTAGGCTAATGTCAAAGGCTCAAAAGGGCAGTATCATCAGATCATGTATTGAATAGCTATAATTATCTAAAACTATTGATATTATTGTTTTGCCTAGTACCTCTCCATTGTGACGAAATGAGCTCAAACTTTTTTTCGGGGGGGGGGGGATGAGATTGGCATGCATCGAAACAATGACTTCAGGGGTTCTATGTACAAACCTAACCCCATCGCCTCAGCACACACTTTTTTTTTTGGAGGGGGTTAACAAAACATGCACACGTTTGTATCAATATGCATATAGCACATCAATTTATTTGAAATACGATGAAACAGCAATGTAGATAAAATGCCTTGTTGAAGGGCATAAGTGCCGTGCCGGGGTTCGAACCCCAGACCTTCGCGTCTACAATCAAGCGTCTTAAACCATAAGACTATATGGCACCTCTTCATACACACGCACACACCCTGGCACACACAAAACACACACCTGCACACATGCTGTTTCGGGGAAACGAACTGAAATGCAATACCTCTTCAAATCCCACGTGATAATGATAATGAAATAAAAACAATAATCATAATTGCTGTTATCATTTTCACAATGATTAATAGTATTATCACCATTACTACCATCATTATCATTATCATTCCTATTCATATTTATATTTTTGTTTTATCGTTACTTTTACTAATATCATCAGTGTTATCGTTATTATCATTATTATAAGCAGCAAAAACTGTTAAAATAAATAATGATTTCCCCCTCGAAAAAAAAAAAACCTAAATGAATCTTCGACCACGCGTGGTCGAACTTTATGCCTCCGCCATTACCTAATCAGAAATAAATGGCACTTCATGTTTATTTATTTTCATTTATACAATGACCTCTATGACCTTTGATCTTTGACGTTGTGACCCCCAAATCTAATGAGAGCATTGTCCCTTCCATGTGCATACATGAGCCAAGTTTGAAGCCAATCTGTCAAATGGTTCTTAAGTTATCGCGAGAACGAGCCATTTTGATGTATATTACTACCTCTATGACCTTGACCTTTGACCTTGAGACTCCAAAATCTAATCAGATCATTGTCCCTCCCATATGCATACCTGTGCCAAGTTTGAGGTTGATCAGTGAAATGTTTGTTGAATTATGGTGAAAACGAACCATTTCTATGTACATAATGACCTCTATGACCTTTGACCTTTGACCCTGTGACCCCAAAATCTAATAAGATCATTGTCCCTTCCATGTGCATACATGAGCCAAGTTTGAAGCCAATCTGTCAAACGGTTCTTAAGTTATCGCGAGAACGAAAACGGGACGGACGGCCGACCCAAAAACATAATGCCTCCGGCAACCACCTACGGTGGGCGGAGGCATAAAAACCCAGAATAAAACACCCCCCAAAATCCCTCTTGCCTGGAGGTAAGCTACAGATGACCCACACACAGTCCCCAACACTCTAAATCCATTCGCTCAGATTGCTCAGATAAAATCAAAATCAAAATTCTTGATCCACGTCATCTTCTTGATGCAATTACATAATCTCTGCCAAAAAAAAAAACCACATGTATCATCCTGGGCTGAGACAATACCAATATTTTTATTGTGTAATATCCTATTATTTTTTAATTAAAACACTGTATTTGTTACTTCAGAAATTTATTTCATTTTCGGACTAACGAACCTTATTTCATTTTCAGACAACGAACCTTATTTCATTTTCGGACTAACGAACCTTATTTCATTTTCGGATTAACGAACCTTCGGAATAAGGAACCTCGATTCATTTTCGGACTAACAGATCTTCGGAATAACGAACCTCTTTTCATTTTCGGACTAACGAACCTTCGGAATAACGAACCTTGTATCATTTTCGAAATAATGAACCTTCGGAATAACGAACCTTCGAAATAGCGAACTTTCGGAATAACGAACCTTCAGAGTATTCGAACCTTTGGAATAACGAACATCACACAGAATTGTTCACACTAACAAATTGTACTCTACCTATAAGGTAATTCTTAAACCACTGCAATGCATTCCCTCTGATGCCATAGTAAGCAAATTTATATAGTAGTATCTCATGATTAATAGTATCAAATGCCTTAGAGAAGTCAAGGAACATACCCACTGTGTGATTAGACTTATCAAAAGAACTAGAAACTTGATCTATGAGAGTGAAAATGGCATGGGCCATGTTGTGTTTTTCTCTGAAACCAAACTGAGAGTCAGATCCTAAGAAAAGCAATTGTTCTTACGTAAACTATTTTTTCCAAAATTTTTGAAAGCGAGGTCTTAGAAAATTGTAGAATCCTCTAGTAGGTATTTATCTGTAGGATTCTCAATTCATTTATAGTCATGGAAATTTCTAGACGACTAAAGATTATTCCTAGTTTGCTGAAATAATTAACACATAAAAGTTATATAGCAATCATTATACCATGCATGTAGAAATGGAACCTTCTAAACACAACAAAAAAAGTAACTTCACCCCTAAGGAAAATGCTGTAACTTTTTAACGAAGAGGTTTTGAGGAAAATGATTTGGCAGAAATGTTTCTACACTTATTGATCAGCTTCTGTGTAAAAATGAGACTGATACGTCGAGTCATGGATGAGTGAGCATACATTAAAGGCAAAAATGTCACTTTTCAAAGGTCACAAGAGTCATTTATGAGGGTCTGTGAAACAAGATTTTGGCAAATTCTGTTTCTGGTGTTTGTTTAAGTGCTGTTGTTGTTTTATTATTCAATGTTTGATCGACTCACACCTATCCTGACACCTTTCACGCTCTTTCACGGTTGGGTGAGCACAGTTTTAGGGGGGAAATGGCAATGTTCAATCCTCCTAAAATTGCAAAATCCATTAAATTTATTGCAAGAATTGACATGAAATATTGTTACTAACAAGTATCATCACGTGTTGTAGGAAGATCAGAGGAAGCACCGGTGTCATGGTTGAGTGAGCACACTTTAAAGATGAAGCAAGAAATGCAAAAATCCCTGTGAATATGGCATTAATGCATATGCACAATTCAATTTCAGCTCTGTATGTGTAACGCCATCAACTTTCTAAAACCTATTCTGATATTTTTCTCGAAATTGCATGGTTGAGTGAACACGATATCAACGGGAAATGGGGAAGTCAACTGCATGACAAGCATGACAATACTTCAGGTGAATGAAAATTGAATATAGTTATCTTGCTGAACGTGTGTTATACTGTATAAATGATCAGATGATGACATACTACCGTATCGATATATAAGAATAAATCATAAATAAAAAACACGAAAGGGGAACAAAACTTTACAAAAACAACTAGGGAGCTAGAAATAGACAATACAAATCTCAAATCCAGACTGTGCGGATACACAAACGATAACGTCGTCCAATACGTACACACAGTACAGTACACGGTTCGTGCGCCAGTGCTTGATGGAATCCAAGTTCTCGTAATTTGCTTTCACATTACAAAAATCCCCGCGACCTTTGAGAAAGTACTCGTAATTTTGAGAAAGTACCTACTAATTTACGGGTATTTTCTTACAGGGATATTACGCGTAATTTGGTTTCACACTGGCAAAATACCTGGTATTTTCTGATCGGGGTAGAATACCCGATCTGAAAATACCAGGTATTTTTCCTGATCGGGTAGGTGTGAAAGCGCCTAGAGATTGAAAATGTAAAGCAACAGATCAGTAATTGAATTGATGATGCTTTTAAAGAGGAATTTGGCTATACCATCATAACCCAGATTTGTTTGATTTCAATCCTGAAACAATATCAACTAACTCCTGCCTATGCGTTGGGGTAAAGAAAATAGAGTTCTCATTTGACATTGATAGAAATTTGTGAAAGGATTTTATCACCTGGAATAATATTGTTAGATAATGTGGAGCCTACTTCAGAAAAATATGTGTTTGGTATCAGCTTTTATCATTTTTGATGTCACAGGATTGACAAATCCTGTGTAAGTAGATGGCATCCCATAGGGAATGAACATAATTATAATGCAATTATTTCTCAAATTAGAAAGAGTTTAGTGTATCTAAGCGTGACCATATTTTACATCATTCTAAAAGGGATATGAAACCGATTCTGATAATCAAAATCGTTTGTAAATATACACGATAAGGGTTAATGAACAAATCAAAGAAACGAAATTTTCAAACTGAAAAGCCCATCCGATGATAGCATGGACGGTATTTGTTCCCTCTTAAAACGCTAAACATACTGCAATGTATGCAGCTGAAGATACTTTGTATCTTATTTTGTTTACATGCTACTGACTCCTTTTTTTTCTAACACTGCATTTTTCATCAAAATAACACCATGCGCAAAGTTTAGAGTGAGGCAACAGATTAAACATTTAGACTGATGCTAATGAATAAGGAAATTTTCGTGACAGGGCGGACAAAAGTATTTGGCATGAACACTCCTTACGGCCTACTAATCAATATTAGCCTAAGAGCCCTCGCCCACTTTTGGGTCTACTATTGTAAAAATGCAAAAATCCAAAATGGCCGCCATCGACAATGATAAAAACTCGAATTGCAGGATAGATTATATGACAAATTATTAACAAAAATTGGTTGAGAAATTAATTCATGGCCATCTTAAGACATTACATTTCTTAATAAAAATTAAAAGCCAGATTACAGGTATGATAATGATGTTTCAAAATATTTTTGTAAAGGGCGCCCTCACTCTGATCTAAAAAGTTTACTTGAATTGCGATAACTGAATTTGAGCAAGGGGAAATATGAAAAATATATGTATATATTTGAGAGCAACATATTCTACCTATTACCGAGTGATTTATACGCATAAATCAGACATTTCATTGTATTCGGTTAAACTTTGTTCTTAAAGTCAGATGTGATACTTCTAATTGTAATTATTTTTTGTGATAATATTTGCTTTCAGCCATAGAAGAAATGTGAAGAGGGCTAGGAGTATAATGATCGTTAGATATTTCATAAACTACTTCGTCAAAGTAATGAACTTAGACATGATACATATAGTTTTCATGATATTATGAAAGAGAATAAAAACTCAGAATAACGGCTACTGGCTTTTCTGCTTGAAAGATAGCAAACTCACTCTGCAGGTGCATTTGCAATAATTTGAAATTAATGCCAACTGATAATCCTGAAATATCGAGCAAAATCTAAATTAAGGAGTGTTAAGCTCTGAAGCTGTAAAGAACATTAATTATATTTATATGATTTTCATGAAAAGAGAAAAACGTATTCAAAAAGAAAAACAAGAAAAAAATACAATACCGACAAGTACCTGAGGATGTCACCCGGGATGACATAAAAGGAAGCAGGTTCGTATTGAAAGAATCTCCTAAAAACCTAACTACTCGGTAGTTAAAAAACAAAAGATTTTGATGGAAAGTGGCGATGAAAATAATTCAGTGTTTGCTTTCCAAATAGATTTTGCTTTTACCATGCATAAAATTACATCTTTGAAAATCATACGAGTCATACATAACAATATTTGACTAGCATCACCTAAATGAGGGCAGCGATGTGCTTTATCATGATTTTGATATAACTTGCCTATGTCTCTATGTAAAACAAACAACATTTTTGTTTGAATATACATACATACATACATACATATATAGTGAGATGTTTGGTAAACAAATTTATAAGACCTCCTTCAAAAGCCGGTACAGGCTTTAAAAAAAGAATGACTTAATATCAGTTTGTGATTTGTCTACAGACAAGCATCATTGCCAGACAAAAACTGGTCGCAGAACCAGACTTGATTTGTAAAAAGGAAAATTTGAAAATAAAATTACACCTGATCTGAATGACAGTGATAAGTAATGATATGTCTATAATGGATTATATTGGGACTATAATCAGTCCCATTCCGGCCCCTAATATTTCAAAGAATACTATTTTTTACAAAGGTTCTCATCTGTGGTGTACTATTCCAAACCATCTAAAGAATCAACAATCCGTAAATAGTTTTAAACGCTCCTTTCAATTGTTCTTATTAAACCTGTACTCTGTAACTTAAATATATGACGTATGTATTTGTAATTGTTTTTCTCTTTTGCCTGTATCGTTTCTACCTTTATTCTTTTCCTCCTTTATGTGCTATTTATGTATAATTCTTTAGGGGACAACGTTCAACAAGGCTAAATAATAACAATAATGAACAGTTTTTATATAGCGCATAACACATTACGTCTGTATGTCCCTATGCACTCTAAGAGAGAGAAAAAGAAAAGGAAAGACATGACTGAAAGATAGGTAACTGAGTTTACTTTGTTAGACTACTTAGATATGTTTTGAATAAGTGTATTTTAAGTGCAGATTTAAACTTCTCTATCGTGTCGATGTTTCTAAGAGAGTTTGGGAGGTTATTCCATAAAACTGATGCAGCATGAGCAAATGAACGTTCGCCATATGTTTTTGTTTGAATTGGAGGTTATGATAAACAGATTCTGTGTGCATGATCGAAGCTGTCTTGTTGGTTTGTATACAGTGAGTAGATCATTTAAATACGAAGGAGCTAGTCCATGAAAACATTCGAAAGCTAGTAACAAAATCTTGAACTGGATTCGAAACTGGACTGGTAACCAATGTAAATTGCGTAAGACAGGAGATATTGAATCATGTTTTCTAGTGCGAGTGACTAGTTGAGCTGCTGAGTTTTGGATGATCTGTAGTCTTTGAAAGAGGCGCTGTGGCAGGTGAATAAGGAGGCTGTTACAAAAATCAAAATGGCACATGACAAAGGCATGAACCAAACGCTCAGTTGTTCTTCTGTCGATGAATTCCTGAATTTTACCAATTTTTTGTAAGGCATATGAAGCAGAGCGGCATTTTTGTGCGACAAATTGTTCAAAAGTGAGCTTATTGTCGAAGCAGACGCCAAGATTTCTGCAAGTTTTGGCAGCAGCAATTTGCATTCCATGTAGGTTCAAATGCAGCAATGGTGTTGATTGTTTAAACCAAGATGAACATGAAGGAACTCTGCCTTACTGCAATTCAACTTAAGACAATTCAATTGAGACCATTCCTTGATTGCCTTGACACAATTGGTTATCTGGGAGATTGAAGAGTCAAGGTTTGTCTGTTTGAATGTTAGGTACAATTGAGTATCATCGGCATATAAAACATCTTAGGTACGGTATATTTGTCAATCACAGCTTCAAGAGGAGAAGTATACAGTGTAAACAGAATCAGACCAAGTATGGATCCTTGCGGTACTCCCTTGGCCAGTATTTGTTTTGAAGAACGATCATTTCCAATGACTACATTATGGGTATGTCTTTGCAAGTACGAAGTTAGCCAATTAAGTGCTTTACTGCAGATTCCAAATCTAGGTGATAAACGGCTAAATGCTCTTTTTTGTTGACCCCTCATTCGACATAAATGTGTTTCCTTTGTTTCTCTTTAAATTGTATTGAATTCCTATTGCCTGTTATATGTTATTTTATCGTCCTCATGTATATATGTATTTCCGATTTTACACTTTGTATGTATTGTAGATATATTTTTTTTATGAAGAATGAAATAAATACCAATACCAATCATGCAATGTATACAGGCTGTGCCATGTGTCAAGAAATTGCCAGTTTTACATGTTCCAGGTCATGGTATTTCATGTGTCTCAGTCCTGTGCTACTCATGTGAAATATACAATACATATAATGTTTCAGTCTCTGGCAGAAATATTATATGTATTGTATTGTATTGTATAATATATGCATTGTATTTCAGTCTCTGGCAGGGGTTCAAGTTGTCGACCTTCTCGTGGTGAACCCTGTCAACTGGCGGAAGTCAGGCGAACGACAACAACTAGAGCTAGTAGTAGTATTTTCATCACTCAACCTTTTTATCACTCGTCTATACAAATGGATCGTCAGCCACAACAGACTAGAACCAACCCGGAGCATGAGCCCTCATCTGGGTGGGCACCTACGGATGCTATACGGGCTGGTATCTCCCTGCTGCAGCTGAATGTAGAGGGCCTAACAAAGGCCAAAGTCAATGTTATTGAACACTTGTTGCAGACCTACAAAGTTAGTGTTGTCCTGTTGCAAGAGACCCATATGAGTGACAGCTCTCGCCTCAAGATCCCTAGGTACTCCTTAGCAGCCCACACTGAAAGCGACATCCATGGGACTGCCACCTTTGTGCGAAACTCTGCAAAGTGGAAAGCAATAGCAGCCTCTGCCTCTGATTCTGACCTGGAAAGGATAGCAACTCAGGTGGAAGGTGTGACTGTAATCAATGTCTACAAGCCACACCCTACCAGGCTACTAGAAGACTCCATCCCATCCTTTGATCAACCCAGCATGTATGCTGGAGATTTCAACTGCCAGAGCACGACATGGGGTTACCACACAACTACTCCAAATGGTTCTGCTCTTGAAGACTGGCCCTCAGCCTCTGGCGTCCACCTTCTGTATGACTTGAAAGAGCCCGACAGCTTCCACTCTGGCCGATGGAACATAACTTCCAATCCTGATCTGGCCTTTGTGAACCTGAATGGACCTTCCCCACACCGTTAAGTTTTGGACCCTTTCCCCAAGTCACAGCACAGACCATCACTTATCATCCCAGATAACCCTGTGGAACCAATCTCTTCCAGACCTGTGAAGAGGTGCAAATTTAGGAAGGCCAACTGGAATCAGTTCAGAGAATTGGTTGAAACTGGGACAGACGCCCTCAATCTTCCTGCCTCCGGGAATCTGGACAGAGCCTATTCAGCCTTTTGCAAACTTCTCATTGACTCGGCCAAATGTGCTGTTCCTCGTGGATATCGTCCCCGCTACATCCCTACTTGGGATGAAGAGTGTGATAAATGTTATGATGCATTTATACATACTGCCAGTGATGAAGAGAGAGCCTCCTTGGCCACAGAGCTGACAAACTGTCTAGATAAGAAGCAGAGGGAACGTTGGGAAGAGACAGTCCAAGGTATCAATTTCACCCATTCTAGCAGGTTGGATTGGAAGGTCCTTAATCATCTCACTGGCCACAGCTCCCGTCCAAAGCACTGCCCTGTTATAGCAAACTCCATTGCCCAGCAGCTGCTTGCCAATTGAAATTTCAAGAATGCAGACAAAGGCCATGCCTTAAATGTTATGATGCATTTATACATACTGCCAGTGATGAAGAGAGAGCCTCCTTGGCCACAGAGCTGACAAACTGTCTAGATAAGAAGCAGAGGGAACGTTGGGAAGAGACAGTCCAAAGTATCAATTTCACCCATTCGAGCAGGTTGGATTGGAAGGCCCTTAATCACCTCACTGGCCGCAGCTCCCGTCCGAAGCACTGCCCTGTTATAGCAAACTCCATTGCCCAGCAGCTGCTTGCCAATTGAAATTTCAAGAATGCAGACAAAGGCCATGCCCGGATTGTCAAACAGGAAACTTCCAGACTTTGGAATGCCCCACGCGTAGATGGTTTCCTCTCCAAACCCTTCACATCTGCTGATCTCGCATTGGGTGTCTCCCAACTGAAATGTGGGAAAGCTCAGGGCCCAGACAACATCCCCCCAGAATTTCTAAAGCACTGCGGTCCCAAGAGCCTGGAATGGCTCTGTGAACTTTACTCAACCTACCTCACTGGGCTGCATATCCCGAAGATCTGGAGGAAATCTACGGTTATTGCCATTCTGAAACCCAACAAGCCTGCTGATAATCCAAAGAGCTACAGGCCAATTTCACCCCTATGCGTGCCATTCAAGCTTCTCAAAAGGCTCCTCTTGGCCCGATTCAACCTAGTGGTTGATCCCCAACTTCCGGATGAGCAAGCCGGCTTCCGTCGTGGTCGATGTACTACCCATCAGATTGTCAAGCTATCTAATGATATAGAAGAGAGCTTTGAAAAAGGCAACAAGGCAGGTGCTGTTCTAGTGGACCTCACTGCGGCTTATGACACAGTGTGGCTTCACGACTTGGTGCTAAAGCTTCTCCGTACCATCCCTGACCGTCACCTAGTGCGGTTTCTTGCAACAATCCTTGTGAACCGCAGTTTCATAACCAAGACTAACAATGGACAAACTAGCCAACTGTGTCGCCTACGGAATGGGGTGCCTCAGGGCTCAGTTCTGTCTCCCTTGCTCTTCAAAATCTACATAAGTGACCTACCTTGCTCAGCTTCACGACAATATGGCTATGCAGATGATATGGCACTGCTGTATACAGATAGGAACTGGAGCAAAGTAGAGAATGTGCTTACTGCTGACATGGAGCTCATTGCAGATTACCTCAAGATGTGGAGACTGAAGCTGAGCATTGCCAAAACTACTGTAACTGCCTTTCATCTCAACACCAAGGAAGCAAATCGACAGCTGACTGTTCTCCATAATGGGACACCCCTACCAAACAACCCTCACCCAACATACCTTGGAGTGAAACTTGACAGACAGCTGACCTACAAACAGCACCTCGAAGCGCTACGTGTGAAAGTCTCAGCACGGAACAACTTGTTGTGTCGCTTAGCTGGCACATCATGGGGTGCATCAACATCCACCCTTCACCCAGGAGCACTTGCTTTTGCTTTCAGCACTGCTGAATATGCTGCACAAGCATGGTGCAGGAGTATCCACACTTAATGACACCATGCGACTCATCACTGGATGTCTCCGCCCTACACCCACAGATCTCGTCCCAGTCCTTGCTGGAATTGTGCCACCAAGGGTGAGAGTCTGACAGACAAGCTGACAAATCCCTTGCTGATGATGATCATCCCCTACACAAAAAAACTACAGAATCCTATGATCTAGGTCGCCAACGCCTTCGATTGCGTCGACCTTTCTCCAGACATGCAGCCACCCTCAGCAGATCAGACTTCAACCTAACCCAAGAGTGGGAAAAGGGCTGGGAAGGGATGGTTCGCCCACGGTAGTTCACTGTTCCCCTTGGTGTCAAAGCTCCGGCTGGCTCTCAGCTATCTCGGAGGAATTGGGTTGCACTCAATCGGCTGCGAACTGGGGTTGGAAGATTCAACGCTAATATGTACCGTTGGGGACTTTGACAATCACCGGCATGCATCTGTGGTGCAGATGAGCAGACGGCAGATCATGTCATCTACAACTGCCCTGTTCTACAACCCCCCGATGGGATGACTGATCTGTCAAGCCCAAAGCATGAACAAGTCAACTGGCTTACCCAGCTTCAAGAAATAGCTTGATATATATATATATATGTATTTTTTCCTGTTTAGATTTGTATCTTTTTTAGAGGGCAAGAACCATTCATTCATCATGCTTGTGGTGGAGGTGACATACATGGCTAGGGTAAATGTAAGTGCATCACCTGGTTTACTAGAGCACTTGTGACCCATCATATTTCGACAAACGCGTTTGAACATTCCCACACTCTCCCGAACGCACGGATTACTCTAAACAAAGGAGTCAATAGAGAGGCGCTTAAGTACTGTGTTCGGAACGCGCTCGAACAGGATGCGTTCGGAACGTTCGACCTATCTTTTTGAGTTGCAAGCACAATCAGAATAGTGGCCCGGAAATCGGAACACTGCCGCGTTTGCCCGCTCGATTGCCTGGCACAATTGCCGGGGAGATCCCGGTTCCGGCCAAGAATAGACCGGTAGTTTTATCCCCAACTCCGCTGACGGGCGACATGTCGATGTCACACGATGCATGTCAATAGCGATAGTGTGACGCGATCTTCTAAAAGACCACTTTTTTTTTCCTACTTTGCCCGTTAAGGTTTTTTTTATCATCTTATGATTATATTTTCATTAATACTTTTGATGTTACCAGTCATATTCAGTGTTACTCAAAGTTATATCATGGGGTGACCTGATTTCGCGCACATTTTAATTTTCTAACATGTCTAAAGAACTCAATTTTCAATCCATAATTTCCCAAGTTTTACCAAAGATTTTGGTAAAGTTTTACCAAAGATCAATTGACACCAAAGAGAAAGCAAAGTTTTAGACTACAAATGAGCGCACGAAGAAGACTTATTTACAAAGAGTTCCCGAGATATCGTGATCGCAAAATTCAATGTCGCATTGCATATGCGCTGGAATTGGCAAAGTTTAAAAAAAAAAAAAAAAAAACAGCGAGTCCTTATTTCGTGCACGGCAGTTTACAAATGATTAATACAAAATAGAGATCAAAAAAAGGTAAGACAATTGCATCAATAGCAAGGCAAAATTCAGTGGAATTATATGTGATCCTATTTTGCTTACAATTATTTTGATGAAAATGCCAATTGAAATGAGGAATTTTAGACCCTTGTCGGTACATTTTTTTTTCGGAACGGACGTAAAATGCGGCAAAATTTGCCGATATTTCATTAATACCTTCCCAATTCCTTCCTCAATTTCAAAGAAAAGTTAGTCTGTAGATCCCTACTCTTTCTGTTGGTGCTATCAGATTTTCAAAATCTTTCCTAGTTTTGAGATAAGACCCGGTACGTGAAATATGGACATGCGCGAAATTAGGTCAGACTGCCATACATGATAAAGCAATTCTTCTGCTATCATATCATTTCATACTGTAATTCATTGTTTTGTCATTCCGTGTATTTTCAATTTGATTTCTACTTTAGTTTAATGTTTGTAGCATAACACGGTCAAAAGCAATTATTTCATGTTCATGTTTGTTTCACCGGGATGAGATTTAAGTCAATGACTTGCACACCCCATGAGAGAGAAAGAGAGAGAGAGAGAGAGAAACACCAGAGGACAGAAATAAGTGTAAATTTGACAGAAGTCAAATGAATGTTGGCATATGGTTTTAATTATTTTTCATCATAAATAAGTTAATATCCGCTCCATGCAGTTTCCGGAAAAGTTTACAATTTCAGCTTATCATTTCAAAACAATAAAAGAAACTGGAAACTTGAAAAACGAATGTTGCAATAAAATTTCACATCCCTTGAATGTACACTTATAAACGGTTTGGGAAGTACACATACGTTGAACAAAATGAAATCAGAAAGCGGATCGTAAATTAAGCCAAGTTTATCCAAAATAATCATAATGAAGAGAAAACGATACATGAAATATCAGTTTTCTTGGGCTAGTTAAAGTTCACAAAATCTAACGGCGTCCATTTCTGTCAACATGCAACCTGTGTCCCATGCAACCGATAAATGGTGTCATGTTTTAATTTCGACAGTATAGTCACTACCCATCCACTGAAATTATTTAAAGACAATTTGAGAACCTATAGAGAATGACGAGTTTTTATAATACGTTTAGGCAGAATCAGCTCTTGTCTGATTACTTCTCCATACAATTTACATTTGAATGACCTAGCTTCGAATTGCACGATAGTCCTGTGATACAGACTAGAATAAATCAAATTCATGTTGTGGAGCTATAATTTATAGTATGAAATAGCTTCATGGTTAAACGCAGCCTCGCTCGATCTGACTAATATTAAATAATGTTTGCTGACCCGAAATAACACAGGATCGCTGTCCCCGACGAACAATTAAAAGTGTTCCCCTTTTTGAACGTGTGTAGTCTTTCTTTTCATTCATTTCAAAATAATTTCATGACACTGGAAACCCTAGCCCCTACGCCAACGTTGCTTTTCTTTCTGGCATGTATGTTTTCAGGTTTGTTACATCATACGTTCTCTCATCTCTCTGGCAAAACTCCTCTGTAGCTGTTTATCGCTTGTGAGATGTTTGTGGTGAATGATTGAGAGGAAACTAGTTAAGAACAAAGCAACTTGATAAATGCAGATCGATAGTTCTCAGAATTAGGCAGAGAATATAGTCTGGCCACGAAATATTCAGCATCAATTCTTATTTCATACAAGTTTGTACAAAGAATAAAAATATGCAGTACTAGTGATGCGCAAAAATGAATTTTGTTGTTGGTATTTGATAATCTCAGGATATATTTTGTTTGAAGGGACAGTGATGCAGGGGGGCAGGGGCGACTGCCCCTATATTCAAGTGATCAACAAAGAAAAAGAAAAGAGAAAAGGAAAAGAGGAAGAAAGAAGAGTATGAGAAAAGAGAATACTGGGTCATGCAACTATTATGATACCCCTTTTTTCATTTAAAACGTGAATAAATTTACCAGTTGGTCATCTTGCCTCTATCAAAAATGCACTGGCGCCGCCCCTGTTTGTATGCGTTTTATAATTTGTTGCACTGATCAAATAATTCCTACATCGTGAAATTCAAGTTAAAATGAGAATAATGGGTCTCTTAGTGTTAGGAGGAAAATGTGGAAATGAAAGATTTTGTATTGTATTATACAATTTTGCGAATTGCGAACATTACATATCCTTTTGAGGCTTTTTTTCCAATAAAATGAGTGATAAATTGTCTTTTTTATGAAAAAAAAATCATATGTAACGCTAATATAGAAAATCAATTACTAGTATATTATTTCCTTTGCAGAAATTGAAGGCAGTTAAACTGAACTAGCAGATTGGAGTCTGAACCAAATTTCAGTACCCCCCCCCCCCCCCCCCCCCCCCCCCCGTCAAAGCCTGCATTTTGATGAAAAGAAAATGACCGTGAAAAGATGTGCTGGCTGTCCATTGTGATCGTGCACAAACTTTTGTCATCTGTACGCCCCCCCCCAATAATGAACAATAAACCGTCAACTTCCCAATAGAAGTGTTTTGTACATACAGTGAATTGTTGGTTACATAACGAAGAATAGCAGCACGGCCGGCAGACCAGCGATGAAAAGAACCTTGGCCATGGAACTTTCTTTACTTTGACATAATTGCGCGACCATTGCTATCAGTATCACATGTAGAAGAAGTGTAAGATTAAGAGTTATGATAGTCAGGCTCAGAATAGAGTAATTATGTAAATTAGTAAAACTGGAACCATGATTCTTGTTGTTTTTTTTTTTTTTACTATACTACTTCTTTGGTAGAATCCATGCAGAAATACAAAATAATGAGAATGATTTTAATCAACATGGGCGCCAACGAATCCAAACCAGTAGTCTTTCCATTTTCATACAGATCGGTGCTTTTCCATACAGTTATTAAAAAATGTACACTCTAATTTTTGCGGTGTCAAATTTTACTAAAGTGACTTCCGAAATAATTGGACGTGGAATGGGTATGTTTGTTTGTTATTTCTGTGTTGACCCATTCATGACAGGAATTATTTAAAGCCTAATTTGATCAGCTTTTATTCTTCAAATTGGCAACACCAACATTTTTATTTTATTGCTACATTTTTCTTATAAAACGTCATGTATCTGAAATGAATATAAACTGACAGAAATTATGATGAGAAGTCAAAAAGTTGCCAATTTCCAGGGGAAAACAGTGATTTTAAACCTTCTAACACATTGCCAATTTAAGGATTTTAATGCTTATTTTCCTTTAAAAAAATTTCAGCATCAACCAACGAATATTGACGCAACCAGAATGGGCACAGTTTGTGTAGAATTTTTTGCTCTTTCTGCTCATGTATTTGGTATGATTTTTAGGGCTTTGCATCAAAAGATATTAGGCCAAACCACAAAATGTGGACCTCTGTCACGAATGGGTTAATTGTTTCCGTTTCAAAAAAAGATGAATACGAACAAAAAGAATACTGCGTCAGACTGTAAAGGCTTAGTAGAAAGCGTGATGAAGTCCCTGATGTAAAAAGAGTCTGCGTGTAGACTAGCATATGCCTATTGTCTGCAGGGTTCAAGCTTTAGAACTTTGTTTCAGGCACCTGTAGGCAGGGCTGTGATGTTCACAATAGAAATGAGCGCATTCATGCACGCAAAGTCCGCATAATTTTTAACAGGGAGGTGGAATGTTAAACTTGTTCAAATTGCTATGACGCAAGGCAATGATTTGTTTATTTGTTGTTTTGTTTTTTTGCTTTTATATTTCAGCTGCTTCTTCCCATACTCTCAGACTTTTGAAATAAATGAAAAGAACTACACGTATTCACGAGAAAAATTGAAAACCTATTATCCATGGAAACACATTTACAATCATATTTGTCTTAAAATCCAGATATACATTTACAATAGGCTGCATAATATTTGAGCATTTCAGGCCAATCGCTCTTAATGCAAGACGCTTTAAGGGGCTTTAATATCGACGTGGATGTATATGTATATAGGTTGATGTTACTGATGTCAATTGGCGAGTGAGCAAGGACTGACCTAACCAGGGAGGTACTACCTTGATGTAGGTCATGATGTAACTTGCTGCTCAGAACTAAAAAAAAAAAATCGTAAGGTCTGAAAACTACGACTAGTGTTACATGTACGTATGTGAGCATTCATTCTGCTATTTGTCTGTCATCATGTCGTCATGGCCACTTGCGCAGTGCCTTTTTATCTCGACGATTTTATTTTATTTTTTTCCACTATCGAACATTATCAAGAAACGTGCGGAATGCTTGCTCCCGCTTGTTACCTGCTTGTTACTTTCCGAACATTGTATATAATTCCAAATTATCTTCGTGAAAATAAGGTGTGGAATTTTCTTCCCTCATTTTCTCTTATTAGTCATATACACTTTCAATTAATTCATGTCATTCACCCTTGAATCTATATTACTCGCTTATACTCGTAATTATTTGATTTCTTTACCATTTTTATGCCTCCAACCACAACCGGTAGGTGCCGGAGACATTATTCTTCTGCCTTGTTTTCATGTTTGTTACATATTTCGTTCTCCCATCTTTACAAGATTACTGTTCATTGGACTACAGATATTTGTAGTGAAGTTTGAAGAAAATAATATTTAAGAACCAACTAAAACGTCGATGGAGGTCAATCAAAAGTCATTTCTAGCAAATACTTGTCGCCAATTATAAAATGTCTGCTGTTAGTATTTAATACTGGCAGCATGTATATTTGTGTTATATAATGCAATTTAATTCAGATACTCGACTTTTATATAAGGCTCAGCCTTTCTGTCTTCTCCGCATACTTTCATGATTGTACCTTTAAATGTCTACTCCTTATTGTCACCTTGTTTATTCTCTCTTAGATTGTCATTTATTTACATGTATGCAGTATTTTGATATCTGTTTGTCTTTGTAAGTTTCCTTTTTAATGAAAGTAAATGAACT
Source organism: Echinometra lucunter (assembly GCA_029962745.1). Taxonomy (NCBI): domain Eukaryota; kingdom Metazoa; phylum Echinodermata; class Echinoidea; order Camarodonta; family Echinometridae; genus Echinometra; species Echinometra lucunter. Next base: position 24,643,926 of record CM057152.1, read on the forward strand.
TGAACACTGTTATCCTGCAGGTTGTTGCAATGCATGAACTCAGATTAACAATTGAACCATTCCTGTATCATGAAATTCAACTTAAGCTCTTAAATAATTATAAGAGCATGGGAGAAAAATGTAGAAAAGTGTACACTTTTGTATTGTACTACAACTTTGTGAACGTATATCCTTTCGAAGCTTTTTCCCCAATCTAGTTTCTAGGCATCTTCCCTCGTGTGGGACAAGGAAATCTTTTATCAGTCAGGGAATTGCAAACAACTCGGGTAAACCCCCTCCCTACGCCCCCCCTTCCCGCTTCTTTATCCGACAATGAACAACAGCGCGCAACACGAGACGAGTGTCAAAGTATCTTTAGCTCCATAGTATGTGTAGTATACTGCTTGATAAAAACACAGAGCTTCAAACTCCTTGATAAAAAGAAATGACCATGAAAAGATTGCATTGTGACCGTCCACGAACTTTGACCTCTACGTGCCCCCCGGCTCCCGATATTGAACAATGACCGCCAGCTTCTCAACAGACGTCTTTCGTATAGGCCTACGGCCAGTCGAACTGGTTACATAATGTCCGTAATGTTAAGAATAGCAGGCTTATACGAGTGATGAAAGAACCTTGGCCATGAACCACCTATTATGGCTAAACAGTGCGAAACAGTATGATATTATTATGATGGTCCCTAGACGGGGAAGGTTAAACTTAAATCCTTATAATTATCATGTGGTTATATTTAATTACCACAGCTTTCCCAACAATACTTGAACTTTTTTTTTCATGCAAAGCTTATTATAGGATTTTTCTTTGTTTCTTTAGTTTAATTTTTTTTTGTTCTTGTACATTTGAAAAATTGTTATTATTGTCCTCATCATTACTATCATCATCAAACAACGATGGAGATCAGTATCGTTAAACCATACACCACAATATCATGCTAAGAGTAAACAATGTTTTATGCTGACAACATAATTCAAGGAAAATACGAATGCAAAAATAGTTAATGATTTTGTAAATACTCAACATGCGGAATTTAGGTCATTCACTGTTTTCCAGAATTATGCCTGGACATAGAGCAAGAGTTGTGTGTTTATTCACGTCTTAATTTAGGTAATAATAATAAATACAGCATTTGTAATGCGCCATCGATCTAGTCAACTTTTCTGAGGCGATCACGGGCTTGGATATATTGTTTTGTGTTATGCAGGGCCCCCATGAATAAATGTATTCAACTACCGAAAATAATACCAAGTATAAAAATATGAAATACATCAATTAATTCATAAATAGAATAATACGTAAAATAGTTTTGAAGTGCTTACATGGAAATTGCTCAAAATGGGGGGGGGGGGGGCATACAAAGGAGGTAAACTTAGACTGCTAAAATGTACATCTGTATGAAAAAAAATCATTCCTTTTTGTAATGCGCTAGGCCCATTAGAAAAAAGAAAAACCAAGTCAGGTGCGCTCCCGCCCCCGCCCCCCCCCCCCCCCCCGGCACAAACAGACACAAAATTGAAAACAAATGGAAAAACTGCAAAATAATTTTATCTTCTTTAAGAAGAAATTTCCGTTCGTGATATAGTTTTGAACCTCGTGCTTATACATCAATTACTCTTGACAACACCCGTGCTTCGTGGGTGGCAGCGGGGTCTGCGCATATTTGCCAGAAGATATGGCGAAAGTTTTACAAACTGATTAAAATGACAATCATCATGATGTATAATAAAACTGATTTGATTCTATTCTACGAGCTTATTAAGAAAACTATGATGAGAAGGAAAAGAAAGTGAGAAACTCAGGTGCATCTACACATTCTTGAGAGTTTGCATACATCAAAGCTACGATCAGGAAAAATACATCAACATAACAGAAATGAGATTTATTTTTGTTACACATTCGTGGAAAAAAATCTAAGTATACTGGGAAAAGAAATGTGTCATTTTATTCCACATGCAGCAAAAATAATATGAAAACTATGAGAAGCAAACGACAGAACAAAAGTTAAATCGCAACTAGAATAATTTCAAATATGAAATACAATGTATGTTCATCGAATCGGTCTAACATTTCTAATTGATATGATTTGGAAATGGTCTTTAATTATTAGTACGTCCGATAACGTATTGGATTGCACAGATTTACATGCATGTACATATACAAAAGTTGTCAAAAACGATGTGCATGTAATGAATATGGAATATTTGGTACACATAAAACATAAAAGAAATGAAATTTATTATCATTTTTGTTACACACTCCTGGAAACAAATTACAAGTCTGCTCGGGAAAGAAGTGTGTCATTATAGTTCCACATTCTGAAAAAATACTATAAATACTATAAAGCCCAAAAGTGAACGAAAGAACAAAAGTTAAATCGTATCTAGAAGATTTGAAACACATGTACATGTACGTGCATATGCGAATCACTTTATCTTTGAGATTGCAAAATGGCGATGCGTATTACTGCAAAATACATAAATAAAACTCTTCACAAATCAATGCCTTGCTAATGCTAGCTGTAGTCTTATGAGCGCACACAAGGTTTTGAAATCTCACTCGCGTCTTTCGTTACATCTACCGAAAGATTCAGCTCCGGAGCTGCTCCGTAGCTGGTACTAGACGTCGCACGCTATATGAATACATCTTGTTTCAGCTCCAGGTTAAACCGCGTGGGATTGTTGTTGATATATAAAGGTCAAAAGCGCAATACAACAGCAAAACAGTTTGCTCAACAAAACAAAATGCATTAAAATGGCCAGTCTATTATTTCATTACCGGATTTTAAAATGAAATAAGTAGGTCTATTACTTTAAAACCATAATGATTTAAGTGAAGATTCATTGGACTTTTGAAGAAAAAAACCCAGCAAAAATGACAAGAAGAGAGGGGAGCAATTGGGAGTTTAATGAGGTCAGAAATTACTGCAGAGTGACCGATTCGATGTGAATACGCAGACAGAATTTGATACGGTGTAACACGCGGGTAACTTGCCCACTTTGAATGAGTTTGAAACGGCTTTACATCGGGAAAGGCGCTCCGTAGCAATATCGCAGCAAATTTGAAAACCAGTAAGTATAGATGGGGTACGCGGCATAAGAATTAACATTTTTATTGCAATGTTTTAATTTCAGTAAGCTCCTCCACGGAGGAGAGCGGCGAGCTCTTAACTACACTTCGAACGGAACGGTGACGCGCGTGCACGGGAGATCCAAAGAGTTTAGGGAACTATTATAAAATGTACAAGAATGTTATTTCACGTTCACCAAATGATATCTAGCGATGTTTTAGTGCTCCAAGAATCCTCGAGGTACATCGTTAATCCGACCGTTCGCACGCATTCACCGATCATTAATCCGACCGTTCGCACGCATTCAGTGATTATCGATCGGATTGTTCGCTATTGCCGTTCGGTCGCATTTCCTTTTGGCAATCAGACAATGAAATTCAGGGCACTTCCTGACTGCTTCACTGGCTGCGTTCCAAACCCGTTCGAACGGGGCCTATTGTCCTCATTTTTAATACGCGTTCAGAACGGGATCGCAAGTTAGGTGGAATAAATCTCTTGTGCCTTACAGTTACTTGTGGCCAGTTGGGATTAATTTTCAGTCATCTGGAATGTCCCATTCATACTCAATAATTAATACCAACGGGAGTATTTCTGCTGTTTCTTTCATGTTTCTGGTAAAAATCAATTGTTATCAGGTTGGAATTACTTACAAAATGACTCTAATAATTTCTCAAACTTACAGTGTCTTTGGTGGTTGTTTCTTATCTCTGTTCTTCTCTCTGTCCTTCTCAATAATGAGACAAGGTCTGTCAAACAACTCACACATATGGTGCACTCTGTCAAGAAGCTTCTGTCGGTTTGCTCCATTGGCAAATTCTGGAAATCATCAACAAAAGACAGAAGCAAAAATTATATCTGAATTCTATTTTGAAATGACAAAAAAGGGCAATTAAATGGTTTTGTAGGTAGAAAAGAAACATAGGCAAACTATGCTGAAAAAAAGATGAAAGCAACTGCAACTCGGCAGTCTCATTCTCCTATATGCCTCCACCTATATCAACTTCATGGCTCAATCTGTTCTCATATTATGGTGATAACCACCCCTATGACATGTTCATTGACCTCCTTGACAATCCAAAAGTCTGATCACTTTGTCTCCACATAGTTGTGCATAACTATGTGGAGTTGAGATATAGTGATAACAGAACAAACTTTAATTTCATGCATATTGACCTCTTTGACCTTTGACCTATGACGTACGAAACCTAAAATCTAATCAAATTGTCTTACTATATGATGCATACTAGCACCAGGTTTGAAGTTCATACCTCAAAAGGCTCATGAGATATTGTGTTAACAAGGCTAATGGCTGAAATAGACCTCTGGAACTCACCTCTGTGACCTTCAAGCTATATAAACTCAAAATCTAACTATATCATCTTCCTATGGTGATACATACTAGCACCAAGTCTGAAGCTCTCGCTTCAAATGGTTCTTGAAACATCACATCAACAAGACTAAAATCTGAAATTCTCGAATTGAAGAGCTGTGAAATTTGACCCTAGATCTATATACCTTAAAATCTAATCAGATAATCTTCCTATGGTGATGCATACTACCACCAAGTTTGATGTTCATGCTTCAAATGGTTCTTGAGACATCTCATTGATGAGGCCGACACCTGAAATTTCTTTGACCTTTTACCTTCATACCCAAAGATCTAGTACTCAGATTGTGTTCCTATATGGTGAAACACACAAGCTTGAAGTTCATACATGTACCTCAGATAGTTCTTGAGATATCGTGTTAACAAAGCTATGGTGCATGACTGTGGTTGAATTCATATGTGTGGTGGTGATCAGGCAAAACAGATCATTCACCTACTTCCCGTGGAGTATTTTATAATAATTTTTTTTCATGGCAACCACACTAAAGCCGAGGTAACATAAACAGTGGAGCACCAGGAGTGTCAATTCTGACAGACATGAGTGCTATAACGAGAACGCAGTATTATTAAATTATTATTATATCTTCTTCAAAAGCTAAGTGCCTGGAATCTTCTAGAAATACATGTATCAGTTTTAATTCTGAATCACTATTTAATTGTCGTTTTCATTATTTTTACATCTAAAATTGGACTTTGGAAAAGATAACTCTCTCATCATCACTGCGCTGTTTTCCATCAAAGCAACAGGCGCATATGCGCTTGCCAAACGCTTCCACCACAATGTACCTCTACTGTATCAACGCAATGCCCAATACACTTATTGACTAACTTTTGTTTGAAAATGAGACTGATCTGTCAAGTCATGCATGAGTGAGCAGACATTAAAGGCAAAAATGTCACTTTTTAAAAGTCACAAGAGTCATTTTGGGGGGTTTGTGAAACAAGATTTTTCTGGCGTTTTTTAAGTGTTGTTAATGTTTTTCGAGGTTGTGCCATGGTTGAGTGACAATATTGCGAATGATGAAGCAAGAAATGCTGAAAATTTACTGTTTAATGCCGGAAAAAACTAATACCTGGTATTTTCACATAATGTTCTGACTCATGTTGGTCGATGCCAGTTTTTTCCACAAACTGAATGGATTTTGCAGATTTAGGAGGGCTGAACATCATTTTTCTCAAAAAACTGTGTTCACCCAACTGTGATAAACATGAAAAGTGTCAGGGATAAGCATGACTGGATCAAACAATGGAAGAATTCAAATTCGTCACAGGTTTCTTTCACAGAGCCCCAAAATGACTCTTGTGACTTTTAAAAGTGACATTTTTGCCTTTAATGTTTGCTCGCTCATGCATGAGTTGATGGATCAATCTCATTTTCACACAGAAGTCAATAAGTGAAGAAACACTCCTGCCAAATTATTTTGCTCAAAACTTTTTCGTTAAAAAGTTATGGTATTTTGAATTAAGGGGGAGTTACTTTTTTTGTTGTGTTTAGTTGCACTATCTTCATAAGATCTACCTATGATGTCATCAGGGTTACAGGAACTGTATGCTATTAAGCATATAAAATTCTATGTATTATGACAATGGATTCTGGAAGCATCAATCCCTTTATCAAGTTCTTCTAATAGGATTACAATGCGCAAGACAATTCCTGATGTATCGAGGTAAATCTTTCTTCGTTTTCTTCATAAGTGTGTCTGTGTGTGTGTAAATGGGATTTTATAGACATGTTTCAATCAGATATGATTATTTATGTCTGGGACTGACCTTTAGTGTCACCATTTGAAAGATGTGAATCAGACTTGAGCCTGGGTCAAATCAGAGTCAGTAGGTGCATTCACACACAAGAGGAATTAAAATTTGAATCGCGATTCAAATCATGATCCATATTTCAGTTTTACTGCGACCGTTCAAAGGAAAGATCGAAATTTGGATCGCGATTCTAATTACGATTCAAATTTCGATTTTACTTTTGATCATTCACACACACACGAGGAAGAAACGAAAACAGGTAGGAGAGCCCACAAACTTCTCCACCTAAACTTCTGTTAAACACGATCTCGATGAGCGAAAATACACATTGACAGTATAGAAGGGCTACAGAAAATAGTGAAACAAACTCAATAATTACATACTAATTACAAAACATTTGTTTGCTATACGAGATCAACGGAGCCAAAAAAGCGGGCAGTGCATCCATGCTTATCTGTTTCAATCAGGTATGATTATTTATGTCTGGGACTGACCTTTAGTGTCACCATTTGAAAGATGTGAATCAGACTTGAACCTGGGTCCAGTCAGAGTCAGTAGGTGCATTCACACACAAGAGGAATTAAAATTTGAATCGCGATTCAAATCACGATCCATATTTCAGTTTTACTGCGACCGTTCACACACAAGGAAAGATCGAAATTTGGATCGAGATTCTAATTACGATTCAAATTTCGATTTTACTTTGGATCATTCACATACACGAGGAAGAAACGAAAACAGGTAGGAGAGCCCACAAACTTCTCTGCCTAAACTTCTGTTAAACACGATTTTGATGAGCGAAAATACACACTGACAGTATAGAAGGGCTACAGAAAATAGTGACACAAACTCAATAATTACATACTAATTACAAAACATTTGCTTGCTATACGAGATCAACGGAGCCAAAAAAGCGGGCAGTGTGTCCATGCTTATGCATACAGAGCACGTATCCTTTACGTGACACACGTACTGCATAAACTGCATAGCCTACGTACACTCTGCATGCTTAGCATGTTGATCGCACACGTGCAAAGAATGATGGGATAGATAAAACCGATTTTCAAATCGCGATTCCGTTCAAGCACACAACGCACGGCAAATAATTGCGATTATTCTGAAAAATCGCACTTCTTACTGCGAGTTGAATCACGATTATTATTGAGATTATTCTGTCCACACACAAAATAAAATCAAAATTCAAATCGATTTTTGAATGTCACTTTTTACCTTGTGTGTGAATGCCCGTAGTATGTAGGTGAAGACAAAGAGCTGACCTTGGATGTTACCACTAGACCAACTCCTGCTCCTATTGAATCTACATTAAATCTAAACATTTATATGAGTGATCACTGGTCATCACGAAAGGGTTTATTCTACTGCGTACGGTACTAGATCTCAATCTAACTATTGGAACACCCAAAGACCTATATGGCATATGTGGAAGAGGAATGACAGGTAGAAAAGGAGGTAGCCAGTGTCAACTGTGCTTTCATAGGAGTTGCATCAATCCAAACTCTTGTGAGTATAGAGATTGAGAGAACGGCTCTGCAAAATGGATTTGTAAAAATGCTGCATGCAAACATGCAAATGTTTCACCTCCACCAGTGATCACTATCGGGAATCAAGTTTTGGAGGCTGTTACGTCTCTCCGCTTACTTGGCGTTGTTATACAATCAAACCTGAAGTGGGATCAGCAAGTGGAACAGCTCATCAAACGTGCTTCGAAACGTTTGTATATCTTGTGCAAGCTGAAAAGGAATGGAGTTCCAGCAATTGATCTTGTGTTCATATATACAATGTATATCAGGCCATTGATGGAATATTGTGCACCAGTTTGGAGCAGTAGTTTGACAACTCAGCAATCAGACAGTATAGAGCGGGTACAACGTAGGGCTCTCAGGATGATATCGTACCCTTACCAACATCATTATGATGAACTCCTGAGCAGATTTAACATTCCTTCCCTTGTCGAGAGAAGAAAAGACCTGCTGACCAACTTTGCCAAGTCAATCCTTGTCTCATCGCGACATCGTCATTTGCTACCTGCTGAACGGCAGCATGTCTCGCGAGGTAGACTGAGGAATTCTCATCACTTGGACCTTCCTTATACTAGAACTGAACGATATAGGAAATCAAGTGTACCCTCACTTGTCAAACTGATCAATGCTCAGTTGTAAATTTTTAGCTATGTGAATGATTTTTAATTTATATGCATGTATTAGTTCTCATTAATTGTCAATTTTGATTTTATTTGGGATTATCATGAATTATTTTATCAGTCTCAATCCCATACCCCAAAGTAATCTCTGTTCCATTCTTCATGGACTTCATAACTCAATGGTTGTTTTTTTTTTGTTTTTTTTTATTTAAATGTTCTATAACTATGATTAATTATGTTGCAATAACTGGATTCTAAATCTTTATCTCATAACTTCACAATAGAAATCTAATCTGAATTATTTTTCTGACCTTTTTGTTGTATGATTTTAAGTTTAAACAGTTTTTCCCCCAATACACAATTAATTGAATCCCATGCTAGTACTATTATCTACTGAAATCTCACTTATGCATGACTCAATCAACCAACTGTTTCTCATTTATATGTGAATTTTTTTAAAATATATATACAATCTTCAAATGTAAATAATATTCAATGTAAACTTTGCACAATTAGTCTTCGGACTACAGCATTGTATTCTGTTTTATATCTAATAAACCGAATTGAATTGAATTGAATGAATTGAAACACTGGTACAACACCAGGTACAGTGCCACCTGCGGGAAATGTCACGCTTCGTGTGCGGGTGAATGCAGGTAGCCACTTCGTACGGGCGTTCTAAGGAAAACTAGGGTATTTGTACTAGCATGGACTAAGCAAGATGCTCTCTGATTATTGCCAATTTAATCAAACTCCGCCTTCGACCAATAATGCATGATTTTATTTAAACTCCTACTTTGACCGCTTATCATGAATTTAATCAAACTCTGCTTTCCACCACTTATCATGAATGTAATCAAACTCCGACTTCGACTGATTATCATGAATTCAATTAAACTCCAGCTTCGACCACTTATAATGAATTTAATCGGAGTCCGACTTAGGCCGCTTATCAGAATTCCATCAAACTCTAACTTCGACGCTTATCATGAATTTAATCAAACTTTGACGTTGAATGCTTATCATGAATTTAATCAAACCCTGACTTCGACGCTGATCATGAATTTAACCAAACTCCGACATAGACCACTTAACATGAATTTAGTCAAACTCTGACTTCAACCAATTATGTATGATTTTAATCAAACTCTGCCTTCGACCAATAATGCATGATTTTAATCAAACTCCTACTTTGACTGCTTATCGTGAATCTAATCAAACTCTGCTTTTGACCACATATCATAAATGTAATCAAACTCCGCCTTCGACCACTTATAACTAATTTAATTAGACTCCGACTTTGACCGCTTATAGAAATTCCATCAAACTCCGAGTTTGACTGTCTATCGTGAATTTAATCAAACTCCGACTTCGACTCTTATCGTGAATTTAATCAAACTCCGGTAAGGATACGTCGGTGTCAGGGGAATGAGTTCCGCCCCGCCGAGAGGCTGGGCAGAGACTTGGGCTTGCGTTTACTGGACCAGTGAGTGCGAGTGCCTCCCTTATAGCCAGAAACAAGAACCGCTTTCTATGGACACCCGCTGGGCGCATAGGAAGATCACGAACTCTTTGTTCCCTTTGTCACCTCACATGAGAGGCGGACTGCAAAAACAAAGGAGCCAACCCCTGAGTTAGCACTTCTAAGCCGACAGGTTAGAGCGATCACTCGGTTGAGGGTGTGGTTAGGCACAACAGATTTAATATCACATCCGTTTGAACGCATTCGGGATACTCTATTGTTCTGCTAATCCCTTTGACAAACGCCTTCGAACGTTCCCACACTCTTCCGAACACACGGATTACTCTAAACCAAGAAAATTATCACTAATTTTGTTATTTACTAGATAAATCTATGTATCCACCTATTTGCTAGTTCCCCTGAACTAAGCTGTCATTCGAGAACTAAAAGTCAAAAGGCGCATGCATCCCCCCGAGTAGCACCTTCTCATCCACCAATCACGGCCAAGCAGACGCCCATATTCTTCCTCTTCCTAACGATCAAGACAAAGTCCTAGGACATGTTGTCAAACAAGGAGAGGGGCTGGTGGGAGGGTCATTGGTGGATACGTAGATTTATCTAGTAAATAACAAAATTAGTGATAATTTTCTTGATTTACAGCAATAAATCAATGTATCCACCTATTTACTAGACCAGCACGGAATAGAATCCGGGTGGCATGTCCTAAGGGAAGAGGCTAACGAGGGGAAGACGACGATGCAGCTCCAACCATTCAGAGGTCGTAAACCTCACCTCCCGATGGAACGTCCTGAACATTAAAGATATGGACGTAAGGAGTTAGGAGAACGTCAAGGCTGCACGCCCTATATCCTCCAAAGGAGCAACCAAAAGGAGCGCTCAGGAAACGCGCGCCCTTGGAGGATTCTTAAAAATAAGAAGCTCCACACCCGCAGATTGCATAGCTACGACAATCCGACGGGATAAATCTCCCGAGGGGCTGGAGAAAAGGGTGACAGGAAGAGAAGGAGCTGATCATACTAACGAAAGACCTTAATCTCATCCAAGAATCCAATTGGGAGCCCTAAGAGGGTACCAAAGTCCGTCTCCTTTAGCGAAAGCATTCGTAAAGGGACTCAACTCTTCAAAAGAAAGTCAAGGGATAGGCAAAACCTTGCCTTTCCCTCCGATGCGCCCGGGTGCTGTGGGGATAGTCTGGAAGTGCCTCCCTTCTGCCCGGTGGGGGGGGGGGCAATATTGAGAAGGAGCGGTCTTGAACGAGACTGGTGTTAAAAGTTTGCACTTCGGCCCGAAAGGGGCGAATATAAAAAATCTTCACAAGACTCCCTGGGGGAGTCAACCGGCGATTTGCTGGTCGTTACAAGAAAAACGATCTCAGCCTATGAGACAGGTAGGGAGAATTAGACACTCCCGATCCCTTATCGAAAGCTTCTAATCTCGAGTTGTAAACAGCTCGAGTAGATTCTCTGCGGCTCTGGACCAAACCTGGAAGGTTCTCTAAGAGAGACCTGCCAAACTCGCGTCCTCCTCAATAGAGGGCCAAGCGGTCAAAAGTAGCGGCCACTGGACGATGGTGGAGGATCCCCGAAAGGGGTTGAGAGACTAGGTTTGCTCTCCGGAGAGTGTTTGACCATTCAAAGGAGAAGGTGAGAAGATCAAGGTCTTTTCGGCAAACAGAGTGCTAAGAGCCATAATCATGCCTGGTCCTCCTGAACTTTCTCGGGGCCTGAGGAATTAGGACAAACAGAAGGAAGGCGTAGACTCAAAGGGTTCCCCCAAATGAGGGGAAAAAATCGAGGGCCAAAACTTTCTGATCTCACACCCGAGAGCAGTATCTTGTAAGGCGATGATTGAGAGATGTTGCAAACAGAACTATCTCTCTAAGGGCCCAAACTGAGCTGAGGTAGTCTAAGACCTCCTGGTTCCGGGCCCTCTCGGAGGGAAGATGTTTTCCCCCGGGACAGAGAATCTGTAATCAGATTGTCTCGGCCGGGAATGAAGAAGGTTGTCGGTATAATCCAATGGGACCGACACCATCTCCACAGCTTGGCGAATGATCGTTCAAAGACTTGGCACGAGACCTGCAATGCCTGCTAATATAGACAGTAACAGTGGTATTGTCTGTTGACAACAGAACGGCACGTCCCTTATATTCTAGAAGTGGTGGAGAGAAACAAAAACCGCCATCAAGTCCAGGGCATTGATATGGGGTATGGTGCACAAGTGTGACCAGTCCCCCATGACCAAATGGTACGCACAAAGGCCGCCTCACCCCAGAAGTGAGGCATCTGTCGAAGGAGATAGAGGGAAGAAGCGTGCGGAGAGGTTCGCCTTGACCAAGGGAAGTTTCTCTCGTTAGGCAACAACGTCTGTTCTCTCCAGGAGGCAGCCACGTCTTGAGAGAGAGCGTTCACACTGGGCCTATCAGACTTCAGAAGATGAAGTTGGAATGGCCTCATGAGCAGCTGCCAGTCTTGGAGGACATCCACCAACCATGTCAAATGGCCCAGAGATTAGGGCCAACTCACCGTAAGAGGTGGCGAGTTCGGGCTAACAAGACAGTCGTTTGTACCTTCTCCCGACCGGGACGGGCAAACTTGGTTCACAATGTCTATTGCCGCACCTAGAAAATGGGCATGCAAATGAGAATCAATTCTGACCAAGCATGTCAAATGGTCCAGAGATTAGGGCCAACAGCCTGTGCGAACTCACCGTAAGGGGTGGAGAGTTCAGGCTAACAAGACAGTCGTTTGTATCTTCTCCCGACCGGGATGGGCAAACTTGGTTCACAATGTCTATTGCCGCACCTAGAAAATGGGCGTGCAAATGAGAATCAATGCCGACTTGTCTCAGATGATTATGAACCCCACACTTTCCATGGTGTGCAGGTGGAGGTTCCTCTGGGTGTAAAGTCTGGACACGGAGCTGGCGACAAGGAGCCAGTCGTCCCAGTAAGACAAAATCTCAAACCGCAACACCCGTCAGAACTGGAAGGATTCTCCCTGACAGGTGAGACCCGAAGGTCTCTTCACAGAGAACATATCGGTATGTGAAAGAAGGTATCTTTCAAATCTACCGAGATGACCAACTATGACGGCTCGATAGGTGGAGGCTAAAGTTTCCAAACGGAAGTGCTCTGGAGGAATGAAGATGTTTATGATCTTAATGATCAAGATCCTCGTGCCCGTCCTGAGCGTTTGGGACAATTTAAAGTCTGGGGGAGACACCGATTAGGATATCTTACCTGACCTAGTGAGCGTTTATTCCGTAACAGCAGAATCTCCGATGAGATGTGCTCCCGGAAAGAGGCGAGAGAGTAAGAGGGGGCTTTACATTAGTGTAAAAGCCCCCTTGCACCAAGAGAGCACAAGGTCTCCTTCGGAGATTTCTTCCCAAGTGGAGGAAAAAAAGGAACCGAATGTGACGCCGACCCTCTCCATCAACGCTCGGAGCGCACCTACAAGCACACCGTGGGTCTGGGCTGCGCATTAGACACGACCATAACCTTTGCCCTTCACCTTACAAATAAGGGAAGGGCTTGCCCCAGCTCCGACTGTTGGGCATCAAGTGTGACCTGTGGTGGGAAGCCTAGGCTCCACTGCATCAAGGAAGCGGAACCGAAGCCCGAGCCTGCGGCTTAGGAGCCGAGGTCTTAAGGCGTTAGGAAGGTTCTGTCGTTAGATTGCAGACACGACTGTGACCTCTGCCCTTCTCCTAACCCATAAGGGAAGGGCTTGCCCTAGCTCGGAAGCCTTAGCCTGCAGCTTAAAGCTGGGGACATAAGGCATTCGGGAAGCTTCTACTAGAACACCACTGCCACCTTACCTCCAAGGAGGTATTGCCGTGAAAGAGAAATGTCAGCCCACAGGGCGGGGATGTCCCCAAAAACGATGTCCCCAAAAACGATGTCCACAGAAGAACAAGTCTTCTTTTGGCATTGGAGGCCAGAGCAGACACAGTGGAACGCTGAGACCATAATGTACCCGTCCATGACAGGAAGGATTCTTCCCAAGGCAAGATGACTGTTCGGACATCTGGAGTTCTTGCCTCCTTGCCTAAGGGAAAGGAGAGAACTCAGAAGGACAGAAGTCCCAGGGCAGACCTGGACTGGTGCTCCATGAGGCCGGGAAACTTCTCCGACTTGGAGAACCGCACTTCAAAGCAGACCCCAAGTTCCCTGCCTAAAGGCATTAGGTTAGGGGAGAAGGACCTGTTCGAAAAGAATTCGTAAGTCCCCCGTTAAAAGAAGATAAACCCTTGGCCAAGGGATGAGCCTTGTTATGGGAAGTAGGAGGCTTAAAAGAAAGGTCCAATAGACCCTCTCCAAAGTCCTCCATGAGAGGTGTGCTCTTCGCAGGACACTCACCCCTAACTGGAGAAAAGAGCGTCCCGTATCCTCCCGATTCGTCAAAAGACATCGGAGAGATTCTTTGTTAGTAGGGCTTGAACGTCAGCAGCCAGAAGCTTGTCTGACTGGGGGCTGACATCAGCCTGCAAAGAAGCATCATCCTCAGAGAATCCCAACTGAGAGGCCTGGTCCCAAAAAGGGCGGGCCAAACAGTCACAGGATTCCTCCCCAGGCGGAACACCCAGTGCCGCTGGAAGGGGAGAAACTCTGACCGGCCGGTCAAAGGCTGAGCGTGATCGAGCTAGGCCCGCAGTTGGGCGACAAGACTCCTGACTGTTGGTATTCAACAAGTGAGAGTCGGATACCCGAGGATTGAAACTGGATCCCAGCATACTGCTAACAGTGGTAGAAACTATTGGGAACTAGATGAATCTTCGACCACGCGTGGTCCAACTTTTAGGCCTCCGCCATTACCAAATCAGAAATAAATGGCACTTCATGTTGATTTATTTTCATTTATACAATGACATTTCTGACCTTGACCTTTGACCTTGTGACCCCCAAATCTAATGAGAGCATTGCCCTTTCCATATGCATACATGAGCCAAGTTTGTTGAACTGTCAAATGGTTACTGAGCTATCACAAGAACGAACCATTTCTATGTACATAATGACCTCTACGACCTTTGACCTTTGACCTTGAGACCCCAAAATCTAATAAGATCATTGTCTCTCCCATATGCATACATGTGCTAAGTTTGAGGTTGATCGGTCAAATGGTTGTTGAATTATGGTGAAAACAAACCATTTCTATGTACATAATGACCTCTATGACCTTTGACCTTGTGACCCCAAAATCTAATCAGATCACTGTCCCTTCCATGTGCATACTATTATGATACTCCTTTTTTATTTAAAACGTGAATAAATTTACCAGTTTCGTCATCTTGCCCCTATCAAAATACTTCTTTCAATTTCTAATAAAATGAGTGATAAATTGTCTTTTTATGAAACAAAAAATTATATGTAACTCTGAAATAGAAAATCAATTACTAGTACATGTATATTATTTCCTTCGCAGAAATTGAAGGCAGTTAAACTGAACTAGCAGATTGGAGTATGAACCAAATTTGAGTACCCCCCCCCCACCCCTCTGACAAAGCCTACATTTTGATGATAAGAAATGAAAAGATGTGCTCGCTGTCCATTGTGACCGTGCACGAACTTTTGTCATCTGTACGCCCCCCCTAAATAATGAACAATGAGCCGTCAACTTCCCAATAGAATGTTTTGTACAATACAGTGAATTGTTGGTTACATAACGAAGAATAGCAGCACGGCCGGCAGACCGGCGATGAAAAGAACCTTGGCCATGGAACTTTCTTTACTTTGACATACACGACCATTGCTATCAGTATCACATGCAGAAGCAACACGATTAAGGGTTATGATAGTCAGGTACAGAACAGACATGATAGAGTAACTAGTGTAAACTAGTAAAACTGGAACCATCATTCTGAATGAAATGCTATTCAATTCAGGCTATGAAGGACAGTGTATCAAAATGGTGAAGGTACATGAACACAAAAATAGGCCCTACAATATATAGTTACAGAAATCATGTTTTTGGTTTTTTTTTTAATTATACAACTTTGCTGGAATCCACGCACAAATACAAAACATGAAAATGATTTTAATAAACATGGGCGCCAACGAACGGTCAAAATCCAAACCAGTAGTGTTTCCATTTTCATACAGATTCGTGCTTTCCATACAGTTATATAACACACTGCACACTCTAATTTTTGTGGAGTCAAATTTGACTATTAAAGTGACTTCCGAATTAATTGGACTCGGAATGGTTATGTTTGTTTGTTATTTCTGTGTTATTTGTTTCCGTTTCAATAAAAAGATAAATACAAACAAAAAGAATACTGCGTCAGACTGTAAAAGCTTAGTTGAAACTTATACTGCTTTCACACCTAGGTACGGTCGCTGCGAGCGGTCACTGCGACCGATGAAATCATAGTGTGAAAGCATTTCATCGGTCGCTGCGACCGATCGTTTTGGTCAAAAACGATCGGTCGCTGAGTACGGTCGGTGAGGTACTTCAGCGACCGATCGCGACCGATGCAAGCTAGATGTGAAAGCACATTGTACTCAGCGACCGATCGAAATGCAATGACCCCCCATACATGCCTACGCACTATCTCTACTTCCGCTTCCGGCTAGGTCAGCTATACAGCGACCGATCGCTCTGGACCTGACCAAATTTTGACGGAGGTGTGAAAGCACGTCCGATCGGTCGCTGGGTACGGTCGCAGCGACCGTACCTAGGTGTGAAAGCAGTATTAGAAAGCGTGATGGAGAGCTTGATGTAAAAAGAGTATGCGTATAGACTAGCATATGCCTATTGTCTGCAGGGAAGGGAACTTGGTTTCAGGCACCTGCAGGCAGGGCTATGATGTTCAAAATAGAAGACATGAGCGCATCCATGCACACAAAGTCCGCATAGTTTAAACAGGGAGGTGGAATATAAACTTGTTCAAAGTTTTTTTTAAATGGACTGATGCCCCCTTGTTGTCTGTGCTGTGAACGCGAGGCAATGAAAGATTTTTTTTTCTTTTATATTTCAGCTGCTTGTTCCCATAGGCCTACTCTCAGACTTCTGAAATAAATGAAAAGAACTACACGCATTCACTAGAAAAATTGAAAACCTATTATCCATGGAAACACATTTACAATTATATTTGTCAATCCAGATATACATGTACAATAGGCTGCATAATATTTAAGGGGCTTTAATATCGCCGTGGATGTACATGTATATAGGTTGATGTTAATGATGTCAACTGGCGAGTGAGCAAGGACTGACCTAACCAGGGAGGTTGATGTACATGTAGGTCCATGATGTAACATGCTGCTCAGAACTTGAAAAAAAAATCGTAAGGTCTAAAAACTAAGACTAGTGTTACGTATGTGAACATTCAATCTGCTATTCGTTTGTCATAGTATCGTCATGGCCGCTCGCCCTATGCCTTTCTTTCTCGACGATTTTATTTTTTATTTTTTCATTATCGAACATTATCAACAAATACTGCTAGAAAAAACCTACTCCGATAAGAGCCATTGTTAGTTTCAAATTTTCAGTCTTTATTTTAGATCATCTTCAGGAACTGAAACATTGAGTGAGATGAACTGTAAACATTTTTTTATCCTTATTCTATTTGTTTGGTACCCTTTTCAATTACTTCCCATGTAATTTCATTCCTTTGTTGGTAATGTAATTGATTTAGTTCAATTTTGTTCTCAAACTTTCCTACTATAAATAATATATCTATAAACGTTCGTCTCACTCAATGCTTCAGTTCCTGAAGATGATCTAAAATAAAGATCGAAAATTTGAAACTCACAATGGTTCTTATCGGAGTACTTTTTCTAGCAGTATATCTTCATATCTTCTCTGGCAATATTGGATTATCAACAAACGTGCGGCATGCTTGCTCCCCCTTGTTTTCTGCTTGTTACTTTCCCAACACTGTATGTAATTCCAAATTATCTTCGTGAAAAGAATTTTCTTCCCTCATTTTCTCTTATTAGTTATATACACTTTCCATGAATTCATGTCATTCGCCTTTGAATCTATATACTACTCGCTTATACTCGTAATATATTTAATTTATTTACTATTTTTAAGCCTCCAGCCATAAAAGGTAGGTGCCGAAGGCATTATTCTTCTGTCGTTTTCATGTTTGTTACATATTTCGTTCTCCCATCTTTACAAGATTTCTGTTTCTCGGACTAGAGAGTTTTGTAGTGAGGTTTTGAGGAAAATAATATTCAAGAACCAGCTAAAACGTCAATGGGGGTGGATCGAAAGTCCTTTCTAGCAAATACTCATCGCCAATCATAAAATGTCAATGTGCTGTTGGTATACTGGCAGCATGTTTATTTGTGTTATATAATTTGCGATTATCCTGCAGGTTGTGGCATGTATCATGAAATTCAACTTAAGCATATAAATATGACAGCATGGGAGAAAAATGTAGAAAAGTGTACAATTTTGTATTGTACTACAACACTCCGAACGTAATATATCCTTTCGAAGCTATTTTTCCCAATCAAGTTTCTTGGCAAGTCCCCTCGTGTGGAACAAGGAAATCTTTTACCAGTCAGGGAATTGCAAACAATTCGGGTAAACTACCTCCCTATACCCCCACTTCCCCCTTCTTTATCCGACAATGAACAATATACAGCGCGTACGTGCATGTCTTTGGCTCCTATGTAGTATACAGCTTGATAATATTGCATTGTGACCGTGCATGAACTTTGACCTCTACGTGCCCATGATATCGAACAATGATCGCCAGCTTCCCAACAGACGTCTTTTGTCTATACATGCACAGGCCTATGGTCAGTCAAACTGGTTACATAATGTCCGTAATGTTAAGAATAGCAGGCTTACGGGTGACGAAAAGAACCTTGGCCATGAAGTTTTGAACCACCTGTTATGGCTATCACATACAGAAACAGTACGATATTATTATGATGGTCCCTAGTCGGGGGAAGGTTAAACTTAAATCTCTATAATAATCAAGTGATTATATTTAATTACCACAGCTTTCCGAACAATACTTGAACATTTTGTTTTTCATGCAAAGCTACTATAGGATTTTTCTTTGTTTCTTTAGTTTTATTTTCGTTTTTGTACATTTTAAAAATTGTTTTCAATATAAGATTTCTTGTATTCCTGTCAATATCTGAATTATCATGTAGCGCCGTGAGCGGTACTGTACTAGAATGTGCACATTATGAATATTAACATTGTTATCGTTGTTAATATTATTGTTAATATTATTGTTAATATTATTTTTGTTATTATCACTATTATATTATTATTATCATCATTATTATCATTATCATCATCATTATTATCATTATCATCATTATTATCATTATCATCATCATCATTAAACTACGATGGAGATCAGTAAAGCAAGGCTTGTTGAGGTTAGGCCCCAGTAAATAGTATTATGATCCTTTCTGCGGGCATAATGTGCCAGATAGTTTGTCTTGATGCAGATATCATTCGTTATAGTATCTGTTTTGCCTGTTTGTGCGCTTTTGTTGTTTGTCAGAAGGGGAAGGGGAGGCTATGATCAATAGTATTATTCATTCCATATAACTAATTTGAATGTATGACATACTTATATTATATATATTTCTGAAGGCTATATTCCTTGTATTCTGATATAACTTTTAAATACATCAACCAAAATAAAATTCCTTGATTATTTTCAGATTAAGATTCAGATTCATGTTTACTGTCCAGTTGTTAAACAAATGGACACTTTCCTTGTTCCCATTATATAGAACATACACAAAATTTTGGACTGGATGAAAACAAAGAATGCTACAAAACAAAATTACTGTGACGGTACGTCTACCGAGTCATAACTGGGCCTGCAGATTTAAAGACTACATGACAGGGATATACAATGAGTGACATTGTACATGGTTAAAAGTGGAATCTTTTGATACGGGTTTAAAAGAATAAGCAAGGCGAATGAAGTTTACAAACATAAAAAGGTTGTGACTAAGTGAACTTGGTTGAAAATGAAGAGGCAGTTTACAATTTAAAAATTTAACTGCATGCGATCAAAAAGAGAAATAAGAGTGAGAGGAATAAAGGCGACCTGAAAAGCTGAAAATAAGATTGCCAAAATGAGCAAGAATGGGGGGGGGGGGGGGGAGGGGGTTGCTGTGCTAGAAGCAAATCGGCAGTGGTCAAATTTAACCCTGATGTTGTTTGTGTTTTTGTTTCTTCATTATAAAAAGCCTAAGTAGTTTTAGAAAGGTGGCTGAAATAATCCAACACTTATTTTCTATGCACTGAACTAAATCTTCTTAATGGCATTGGCTAACTTTGTGAGTAGCTGATTTAAAAACTCAAACTAAGATGAAACATGTGTATGAGTACTTGTATTTGTATTCAAAAACCCTGAAACCAACCATGCTTTGGAATGAAAAAGTGTAAGTTAGACGCAAACAGCGATTTTATTATCCTTCGTCTCACGAGACAATCACTAAGAGGACCACTTTACTTGAAATTGAAAATGCTGTTATGTGCCTCCCGCCACTTGATTCGCCAGTACACACAGAACGGTAAGGTGAGTCACACGCGTATGCGCACTCCTTATGTCTATTCTGTGCAACCGACCCTCGTATATTTTTCAAACATTGGTTCACATTTTTGATATATAGAAATACTTCCTGTGGATATTATACTTTGAAACTTTCAGACTGGTATTTTTACACTATAACCCTTATGTTTATCCCATTTTCAAGTAACAAAACAAGATTTTTTAAAAATCATAACAATGTCAACCAACTCTCAGTAGAATGGTGGTCATATCCAATTATTGTCAACGAACAGGGTTAAAGCCAAAATCAATGCAGGGATTAAAAACCTTGAAAGGACTTCCTGTCTTTTCTTTTCTAGATTGAGACAAATACAATAAAGAGGTGCTGGAGGAGATGGTCGAGACATTCAATAGAACTATTGTTTTCTTCCTCGCAGTATCCACTTTTAGCTGAAATGACATGATATCACATGATATATTCCTCAATGATTATAGTACTCACGATTCTTCGTACCTAGGTTATTCAATGCAGAATGAGGAAAAGAATGAATTATATCTGAGAATGGTGCAGTCACAATGACCAGACCGACCTCAGACCGACTCAAATTGTTCTGAATTGGTGTGGTCAGGCACCGTTGCATGCTGGACATCAAACCGATAACCCTGATTCTTCCTGGAACCCAGTCTGATAACATCCTGCTTGTTTTTTTTTTTTTTTTTATATTCATTTATCCCAAATGGTAGAATTTGTATGGGACATAATAGTCCGTTGTCAACCACTCAAAAAAGTGGATTAAAATGCTTTGTGATGATTTTTGGAAACGGTTCCATGACATTTGCTCCGGCGACATTTGCTCCGCCGACAACTGCTCCGCGACAAGTGCTCCGCGACATATGCTCCGCCGACATTTGCTCCGCCGACAATTGCTCCGCCGACAATTGCTCCGCCGACAATTGCTCCGCCGACATTTGCTCCGCCGACATTTGCTCCGCCGACATTTGCTCCGCCGACATATGCTCCGCCGACATTTGCTCCGCCGACATTTGCTCCGAAACGACGACATTTGCTCCGCCGACATTTGCTCCGCCGACATATGCTCCGCCGACATATATCCTCCAAAACGACATTTGCTCCGCCGACATTTGCTCCGACATATGCTCCGCCGAATTATGCTCCAAAACGACGACATTTGCTCCGCCGAATTAATTATAATCATCAATAAATTGATAATAATTCTACTCTGCTCCGACAATTGATAATGATTATGACAATTGCCTCGCCGCCAATTTCTCCACCGAAATGTTTTGGAAACCACGACACTTGAACCTTGCCCCCACGACACCATTCAGTGAATTTGAGGGCATGCCTTTATTATGTTTATCATTATATGCCACTCTAAATAAGAGTAATCATAGTAAATCAGAGTAGATCTCAAACTGCAAAGTAGTTTGCAAATATAGAAATACTGCGGTATGTCGGCGGAGCAAATGTCGTTTTGGAGGATATATGTCGGCGGAGCAAATGTCGCCGGAGCAAATGTCGGCGGAGCAAATGTCGGCGGAGTAATTGTCGGCGAAGCAAATGTCGGCGGAGCATATGTCGGCGGAGCAAATGTCGGCGGAGCAAATGTCAGCGGAGCAATTGTCGGCGGAGCAATTGTCGGCGGAGCAAATGTCGGCGGAGCATATGTCGGCGGAGCATATGTCGCGGAGCACTTGTCGCGGAGCACTTGTCGTCATTTTCGGAGCAGTTGTCGGCGGAGCAAATGTTGCCGGAGCAAATGTTGTGTCACCTTGGAAACATACCTTATTGGAAAGGTAATTTGATAATATTATACTATCGATATTGTTTCCAAATTTTAAAAATGGACATAAAGTCACCTTTTCAAGCATTTTTGAAGGGGGAGGGAGGATGAATTATGACTTTAGAAAATTGGATCTATACTGCCCCACCTGCCACCCTATCTCCACATGTTAGGTACATATGGAGAAGAGATCGAGGAACAATTTTTTAATGCCGAAACAAAGAGAGTCCAGGAGCTGTAGGGTCCTTAACAGGGGACTCAGGCACATCCGCCCCCTGAAGTTCTCGAGTTTTTACAGTTTTTCAAGCCTAAAAAATGAGCAATTTACAATGTCACATATTGAGTATTTTTTGCAATTAATATTTCTGTATGCTTGGGGCCAAATATGTGTGGGGGTGCAGTCCCCCCCCTGCTTACGGGGCCCCTGTGGATTTTTTTATCACTTCAATCTCTCTGATCTTACTGTACATGTGCATGCCAAAAAACTCTCACTGTTTTATTTGTGATAATAACTTTCCAAAATATATGTTTCCAAGAATCATCATAAAATTGCATTCAAAGTACCGTTTGACAAATGACTACAGTAGATGCATAATTTCAACAGATGGGACTTGTATTTCCACAGATTGTGGGATTATCTTTGCTCTCTATCATTTCATTTAAATAATACTAATTTTCCATATGTTTAGCCATATTAATCACATTATCATAACCTCTATTCCATGAGTAGTCAATGGATGGTGCATGTTTATTAGCATGAATATGGTCATCCTCTAGTGTGTTCGGCGCAGGAAAATCCCCCCGTGCCGAACGCTTCGGCACTTCGGAGAATTCTTGAGTTGGGTGGCATTATGATATTTTGGCCTAAGCTGAAATTTTGTCCAAGCTGTGCAACATTCCCTGAGAAAGTTGAAAGAGCCATTTGGGCTTGGGAGTTAGGGATACCTAGCTCTTTCTGCCTCCCCTCAGTTCTCCTTGGTTTAACTTAAATGCACTATCTGTTTACCCTTTATAGAGGATTCGGCCCCTTTGAGCCATGTGGCTCTCCACTGGAGCCATCTGGTTTTTCCCTTTTGGCACACTTCTTTCTGTTTTTGTTATTTTCATGCCTTCCTAACACTGTTAACATTTTTGCCACACAAGACTGCTCAATCTCGTTAGGTGTTTTGGTTTATAATTGAAAAGGAAAAAAATATATAGCACAATCAGGTTGAAGCATTGAGCATCTGCCTCTCTAACCATTTAGATAGAGGGGCGTAGGCCATATTGGTTGAAAAGCCCATGCATATTATTTGCGGACAAATGCAAGGCAAAAGCACACCCCTTGCCTTCTAGAAACTATGAACTCATTTACTTGTATTTATGCATTTCAACAATAATGTGTACTAGCAACAATAACATCTGAATATTCATCAACATAAAGGGAAATGATCCCGAGGAAATGATACTCGAGCTCATAGCCATTCAGCACAATCATTTCCCACCAGTGTTTTTGCATGAAGCTCATTGATTATTGTTTACACTTTCGAAGAGACGGGGAGAGAGTGGGGTGCAGGTGTCCTTCAGTCATGAACAGGACTACATTCCTGGCCTGGTCACTAGGAAATGTCAACAAGTCGGCTAGTATTTTACCAAACCTTGGTAAAACTATATCTAGTTTGTTATATTCTCTCTTGTAAAACAACCTCATCATAGATCAGAAATTCAATAATAGTACTTCCTTTATATATGAGACCATTATAATCCACTTTGCTTCATGCAATCTGGTTATCGAAGAACTATTTCCAAGATTTTTCCACATTCATGACTGAATGATGAAACTATGCTGGTATGCAAGTATACGATGATGACTTGGTGATGTTCGTTATTCCGAAGGTTTGTTATTTCGAAGGTTCGTTATTCTGAAACATGCAAATTGCATATACCCAGATGTTCGTTAGTCCGAAAATGAAAAAGGGTTTTTTAATCTGAACATTTGTGGCGTTATTTTGAAGGTTCGTTATTCCAAAGATTCATTAGTTTGAAAATAAAATATAGTTCGTCATTCCGAAGGTTTGTTAATCTGAAAATGAAACAAGGTTCATCATTCCGAAAGTTCGTTAATCCGAAAATGAAATAGAATTCGTTATTCCGAAGGTTCGATAGTCCGAAAATGAAATAAGGTTCGTTAATTCGAAAATAATGAATGAACTAACGAATCTCAATTCATTTTCGGACTAAGGAACCTTCGGAATAACGAATCTTAGGACTAACGAACCTTCGAAACAACAAATCTTCAGAATAAACGAACCTTCAGACTAACGAACCTTCGGAAAAATGAACTGTAACCAATGACTCATCAATGCAGCCAGGCCTTTTCCCATGCTAAGCCAATCGTGGTATCGCGATAGCAGAGGTCTTTCGTGTAGATAACCATTTTGGGACAGGGTGAATGATAAATCTGGAACAAAATCAGACTTATAAAACATCCAGCAAGGTCATTTTTAGGAAAAACACCACATAAATCAGATTCTACATACAAGAAAAAGGGATTACATCTTTGATTTTATGAGTTTGACTTACTAGACCTGCTACTTCTTTGTTACTTTTTAGTTTCCCCCTAAACAGAGAAGACCAACCCCAAAATCACACCCTGCCAGCATGTCCGACTAGTGTGGAAATACGACACTCAATTTGAGTGTCTTATTTGCGAATGAGGCATACTCACCTGTCCCTGTTTAACATTGCTATTCACCCCACCCCACCCTCAAAACACTGGTAAGAACTCCCACATAATTTATTCATGCCCCTGGCACATACAGCGTGCAACCCGTCAGGGGTCACCTCATGACCCGCATCCCTCGTCACTTCCTCTTTCACGAACAGGAAGCCTATCCGACGGGGAGGCAGGGTGGGAGATTTGACAGGTGAGTATGCCTCATTCGCAAAGAAGACACAACTGAGTGTCGTAATTTCCTTCATTTCGGCATATTCATCTGTCCCTGTTTAACATTGCTAGATTAAAACAAGAGGGACTAGAGGAGCATAGGTCTACTCCAATTGTTTCCAACATAGTGCAGATTATCAGACTAAAAAACCTCATGGTCATGATAATGAAATGTAATCAATCAAAACTGGAACCATGACCTGGGGCATAAACACATGGCCCTAAGAGGGCTCAAAGGTCAAAACCATACGAGCAATTACATTAAACTCTAAGCACACTTTGGTAAACATGCCGAAAAGCTAGGGTAACAGTAAGAACCAAAACAGTAAAACTTGTGTAACTAAGAGACACGAGGCCTTACGAGAAATAAACTGCCTAACTATGAACAATTATTAAATAGCAGAAGGGCAAACTGGTCCTAACGACTCTTCTGTAAAATGGTGGAACCCCTAAAGACGGTAGAATCTACTTAGAGTGAGGGCAAGACAAGACTGCGCAGGAAAAGGCTATTCCCTGGGTTACGTCTGAAAGGTAAAAGGACGTGAAAGTATTGGGATGGGCCCAGTAAGCTGAATGAAGAATTTCTTCTATTCCCAACCCTTGGAAGAGAACCCACGATGATGTGATACCCCTAAGTCATGGGCTCCGATAGAGTCTGAAAAGATAGCCTGGGGGCCTCCCGACTTGATTGCCTGGACTATCCATCTTGAGATGGTGTCCGCTGAGACTGTTTTGTGAGGGGCAATGGAGCTAACAAATAACAGAGGATATCCGTTTATCCTCTGTTATTGGTTCTGTGGGTGTACCGTTTAAGAGCTCTAACTGGGCACCATAGACGGGTCTTTGGGTATAGAAGAGAGTTTTGACAGGGAAGGGATGATGATTTTGCAAGGTCTGGAACCTTCAGTTTGGTTTTTGGCAATGAACCCTGGGTTAGGTAATAGTCATACCTAGTCTTTTTCCCACCGGATGTGACCCTTCTCTAGGCTGAGGGCATGAATGAAGCTTCTGCATCGGCCTGAAGCTATAGCTAGTAAAAATGTGGATTTCACTGAAAGATCCAGCAAGGAGCAATTATGCATTGGTTTGAAGGGGGAAGGGATAGAGCCCGGAGAAATCGAGGTAGGTCCCACCTAGGTCCTAACTTGCTGTGGGGTAGTCTGTCCACCCCCGACCAGTGGCCTGTTAGGTGAATGTTCTCGAAGTGGGCCCCCCACCATCGACGGGAGGCATCTGTTGTGATTGTGAGGGAGGGCTGATTTTGATGCACTTCTTTCCCCTGATATAATGGTGGGATTGGTTGAAAATGCTTTCGGAGGTGAAGCTGTAAAGGTCTCATGTGGAGTTGGCAGTCCGGTACAAAGCTGGCAAGAAGACCTAAAAATCTTTGCCAGGTTTTTTGCTGGAGCTGACTTACCAGGGTGTGACCTACTTCTATGACAGTACGTATTCTGTGATCTGTAGGTCTGGCCCGAAGGACTGGGATGATGTTTTTTGCACCTATGAATTCGGGTGTCCTTGTGGGTGTGAGATTTGTGATATTTATTAAAAAACCGAGATTTGATGCCTAGCTGATGGTGCTTTGTACATCCCTTTTTAGGTCCTCGAGGGAGGGGCTGAGGATCAGCCAGTTGTTGAGGTACATGAAGATCTTGATCCCTCTCTTGCATAATTCCACTGCCATGGCCTGGGCCAATCGGGTGAAGATTCGCGGGCTGTCTTCAGGCCAAAAAGGAGGCATCGATATTGGTAACACTCTTTTCTGACTATGAAGTTTAGAAGGTGGCAAGCGCAAGGATCTATTGACGTTCTTTGACGTTCAGTACCATTCTGAACCCCCCCCCCAATTTTTTATTTTTTAAATTTGTCTGTGGTGATCTCTTGGTTGAACTGAAGGTCTGATATGAGACTGATCATGTTGAGAATAATCCCCTTGTCCTCATTGCACAATCTGAGTCTCTCGGCGTCCACGAGAGCGGTGGAAAGATATCCTTGAAGCATGGAAAGTCTCATCGCTGTTCAAGCTGATGTGTCCAGCTTTCAAAGTACCACTCATTCAGCTTGAATGAGCGGGAGCTGAGCGGATTGGATGAGCAGTTACGGGACGCCGCTGTCTCCGCTACCTGGCGGGCTACATCGGGGACGGCTTTGGCTGCAAATCTAGCATTTTTATGAACATCCGAGTGGGAAGCCTTCAGTTTTGCTCTCTGTTTGGCAAGATCCTTGAAGCATCTTTTGTAAGGAGCGTCCATTCTAAGAATTGAAGATTCACTCTTTTTCGAGGATTCAAGCGGCGAGGAGAGGCGGAAAATAAGAACTTCCTCCTCATCTTAAGTTTGGGTTGTGCGCTCGGCTGCCAACTGAGAACAGTATTTCAGAATGATGGCCGTGGCCGCATTTAATTTCTCCCCTACAGTTTATGGGGCAGTAGGAGAGATGGGGGTTTCTCGCTTAAAATTTCTGCTCAAAGTTTGAGGCTGTGTCAACATCGTCACGAGCGATGTGGGAAGAAATAACTGAAGCGGATGAGGCGGAAAGATCAGCCCATCCCTGATCCCTCCGAGAAATATGAGGTCTGTGATAGCCGAATTCGGAGTCCGACTCTCCCGCGATCGAGAGGGGGGTTCGGGAGGACTCTCCCCTTCCGATTCCCTCCTGCCTCGAGACTGAGAATAAGATGGGGAACGGTGGCGTGAGTGAGAGGAAGTTCAGACTGGGCCTGATCGGGTTCGATGGAAGTCTGGACACGATGAGACCGCCGGGGGAAGATTCCCAGCCGTGAAATTAGGGTTAGGGGCGGCTGAAGAGCTAGGCGATAAAAGCGCCTGTAGGTGTAGGATTTTCATGAACCAGACCCTGGCCGCATTCTTACCCGGCTTGGGGAGGTCTCGGGTCTCAGGGGAAAGATTATCGGTTCTGGTCTTTTTCGCCAGGGGTTCAGCCTCCGCGGGCTTTCTGACGTTCTTCGTTTGGGGGTAGGTTTAGCCTTGGATGTCTTTTTCGGTTTACTCCCTTTCTTAATCTGGAGCAAGGATGGGAGGACATTGGAATGGGTAATAACAACGCCCGGTCTGAGTCTATGCTAGCTGGCGGGTATTCCAAGCCCGCCGCCTGCACTGGCGAGGAAGTGTTTGATTTTCCGTGTTCGTGTGGGTTATCCATTCCCACCGAATTGGGTTCATTCATGGTCGGAATTATTCCATCTTCCGCCGAACCCAAGTTGGATTTGGATTTCGTCCCAGAAATGGGGTCATCTTTAGGTTTTTTTCTTTTGTCCAACATATCGAAGAAAAATGTAGGCAAAGGAGAATAGCAACGAAAAGGTGAAATTTATAGCTCAAAAATAGCTCGGTGTTGTTAAAAGGGCACGCGGTAGTGAAAGAGGGAGTGACGAGGGATGCGGGTCACGAGGTGACCCCTGACAGGTTACACGCTGTATGTGCCAGGGGTATGAATAAATTATGTGGGAGTTCTTACCTGTGTTTTGAGGGTGGGGTGGTGTGAATAGCAATGTTAAACAGGGACAGGT
Organism: Echinometra lucunter; assembly: GCA_029962745.1. Taxonomy (NCBI): domain Eukaryota; kingdom Metazoa; phylum Echinodermata; class Echinoidea; order Camarodonta; family Echinometridae; genus Echinometra; species Echinometra lucunter. Next base: position 24,672,524 of record CM057152.1, read on the forward strand.
GAGTATGCCGAAATGAAGGAAATATTCCATTTCTGAATAGGCGTGCATAACTACGAATGACAGACAAACGAACAAAATGAGATACTTCTGAATAAAAGAAAGAAAATTTTAGTATGATTTCCATACTACGGAAGATAACATTTTCAAATGGTTACGTTTATATAGCATGTAGTTTCAAGTGAACGATGGAAATCACACTCATTTAGTTTGGGAACAGTCCTCTAAAATGGCATGTCCCTGTGGGCGAGTGTAGTGTCCCTAGACTTGTGAATGAGATTGGGCTGGCTTGTTGCCAAAAAAAGTTGCCATCTCGAAGAGTGGCCCTCGTAATCAATTTTTGGAAAATCATTGTCGCAAATGGGTTATCGCGAGAACAAGCCATTTTCATGTATATAATAATCTCTATGACCTTTGACCTTGTGACCCAAATATCTAATCAGATCATTGTCCCTCCCATATGTACACATGAGCCAAGTTTGAAGTTGAGCCATCAATGGTTCTTAAGTTATCGCAAGAACGAAAACGGGTTGGACAGACGGACAGACGGACGGACAACCCGAAAATATAATGCCTCTGGCACCCACCTTCGGTGGGCGGAGGCATAACAAGAAAGTTATAGGACTTTTCTGTTTCCATTTATCAATATTTTATGAATTTTCGGGAATTTAGAAGACAAATTTAGGTTTGAATTTGATATGAAAATGGAATTTTAAAGGGCAGGTTATACATCTCAGATAACAGAGCAACTCTTAGACTATCTACAGCAATTTGTTAGAAATCTATAGCATCAAGGATAGTGGAGAGAGACAAGTAGATGGACAAGGATCAAATCCAGCTGGAAACTGTTATGGCACTTGCACGGTCACGCATGAGTGATTTGGAAAAATGATGAGTTCAGTAGTTAAATCACGATGAGATGCGAAGGAATGCACATACCAAAATTAGGAAGGAATCAGAGCAGAGGAAAAGACCTAGACAGAGATAGAGGCCGTAAGCATTCAGTGCAAAATAAATGGGATTTTGGCAGAAGACTAGGACTAGGACTAGGAATAAGAATAAAAATACAGAACGAAAAAGAGAACAGTACATGTAGCACTAACAAGGATGTCAATGCAACAAAAAACTGCAAAATCCAAAACTCATTCAACTTACCACTTATGGTGCGTTTCTCCACCCCCATGCGAGTACTGGTTACATAATCACATCCCTGCAACTGACTAACAATAGGATTGAGTCCATATGTCATGGTCAATTTAGAAACTATGTGAGGGGCACTGGACAACTCCTTAGTGTCCACTAGAATAACCAGAGGAACTTGACCAATGGACGACTAAAATGGGTAAGAAATGAAAACAGCGGTGAACATAACTACGCCAAAATTTTAATTTTGGTAGATATAACCAAAAAAAAATTAGACTTATTTAGGAAGGTTTTAAACATTTACATTTTCATAAACGCTATCCCAATTTATGGCGAATCAGACTGCAGCGGGATTATATGTGCTACAATTAAAATAAATATTCAAGAGTTTTGAATGTTTATACAGTATTCAAAGATAGGTCAGTGAAAAACTAAGCAACAATATTTGTACTTGAAATTAGTACCTTTCAAATATTTCACTTCCTGCATAAACGAAAATACTAATCTTGAATTAGGAGTGTCTCCAAAAATTATCATCAAACATTCTTTTCGGTACTGACATGAAATTTTTGCCCATTCTTCCCTTAGTCCATTTCATGGTATAATCCTGATGACATCATGAACTAACCTTTGACCTAGCCAAAATAAGGTATACTCACTTGAGGGCTATTAGATGAGGAGTTGAAAGTGGCAGCAGACATTGTGGAATTGGCCATCATGTTGTCCATCACTGTTAAGTTGTTATTCCCTCTGTTGGATGCCAAGACTATGGGTATAGAACTTACAAGACTTGAGCCACTGCATTGGTTCACTCTGGCATTGCTTTCGCCCCTGTTTGCTAATGACCCTTCTGAGTTTGACAAAAAGATTTTAGGAAGTGAACCAGAACCTGCAGAAGACAGTGCATGATTTTTACTGGCAGACTTTTTGTCCATGCCTTCCTGCTGTTCATGAATCTGTGATAATGAGGACAATGATGTTTTCCTAACAGAACTGGTGTCTGATGCTTGAGATGTTCTTGCTTGCCTTTGCTGCATCTTGTGCAGAAACTCTGCTTGTTTCTGTTTCTGTCGTCTAAGTCTTTCCTCCTTTTCCCTTTGAGCCAGAGTACTGGAGGATTCAACCAAGAAGCTAGTGCTGGGTGTTGCAGGTTGAGGGGCAATTAAGGTGCAGGGCTTTGATTCATGTCTTTTTTTAGAGTCAATGGATGCTCTAGGAATCCATTCAGAATTCACAGCATAGTTTTTCTTTAGTGGTAATTTCTCCTTTTCTTGTCGAGTATGCACATCCTTGGCATTAGTTTCAAATGGTTGTGTACCAGTTTTAGGCTTACTCATGCAATCACTACCTACAGGTTTTGAGGATGCATCGTCCTTTCTTACCAAGGAGCAATCTTCAAGCTCTCTATTCTTATTTGGAGTTTGGTGATTTGATTGGGTTTTTCTCTGATTCTTTCTACTCTTTTCAAAATCTATTTCCCATTCCATCAAATCAATGTCTTCTACCTCCTCTTCCACATCAGACAGAGATGAGTCTGACTTCAATACAGCAGCTCTCCCTGCCCTTAATATTCTTGCTGCCTTGCTCTCTCCACCCCTCTTCCTTAAGGTCCTTCCTCCATTCCTCTTGGACCCTCCATCAATGATGTTATGTAGATTAATAGTGTTGTCCAAGGCAACCAAACTAATGTCTTCCCTTTTGTCATGATCATAATCCTCATCATTCTCACCTTGAACAACAAAGCTGTCCTCCACGTAAGAGGTATCTTGCTGGGGTACCTGAGAGAAAATGTTAATATCTAGGGAATGACGGTGCACCATCTTGAAACGATTGCTGGGCCCAGGTGGTGAAGGACTCCTGACTGATTTCATGTAGATTGCATGCATATCTGCAGGTACAAGTACAACATACAATAATCATATTGAATTAATAGCCACAACACAATCAAATACACCATGTATATTTCAAGATCAAGGATTTGAATTCATCTTAATTCAATTAATGCAACCTGTTTCAGGAGAGTTTTCTAGACACGTTTGTTGTAAGGCATTTTTGTAGAGACAGTAGGCTTCGAAGGTTCCCCCTTAGCTATGATTAACTTATATTCATTTATGTTACAATTGGTATTGCTCCTTTTATTACTATGTATTGTTATGTATGCACAGTTGAGTATATTCCTACAGAAATTGCACAATGTAAATTTACTATTATCATCATTATTATTACGAGAATCAAAGTATACTATACTAAAAGTGTACAGTTGGAAAAATTCTTGCCATCTGAGCCCTTCAAAATATTTCATGAAATTTTCATACCTGTGGATAGCCCAGGGTCTCTCATATCAAATGTCATCCAAAAATCTCACGATTTTATGATTGAGTGAACAGACTTTTGTAAAATGGTGCTTGACAAGAATTGGTATATTTTGTTCTGGTTCATATCAGTGGAGCTGAGAGCAGTGTTAACTCTGAAGGCATAGAAATTTTAATATTCTGATACCTTTACAACAATTTACAAATAAATATCCTTGGTTGTGTGTATGATCTGACATATCTCATTAACATGTCAAGCTTGAGTGAGGATTTGAATACTTGATTGGTTGATTTGAGATATCACTTTTAGGTAAATTCTCACCACTAAAAGCTGGCATATTTTGGATATCAGAAAAAGAATATCAGCATGCAATCATGCAAACCAAACAACATCAACCAATCAGTCAGTAAGTCAATCAATTATCACTCAAAAGGTCAATCAATGAATTAATCAATCAGAAAAAAAAAAAACCCAAGCGATCATGCACTCATTCAATCCCAAAGACAAGTGAGTTGACAGAAGTGAATAACTGCAATCAGCATTGCAAATGTGGAAGTTTCATGACCATTCCCAATTTTCATTTTACTTCAATGATAAAATACAATTTAACATGGTTTTGTCATGTCTTTCTTCCACCTGTCAAAGAAACAAAAAGGTAAAAATTACTGACAAAATATCAAGTATCTTCCTTCAAAGAAATGTTCAAATTTTATTCATGAAAGTTACACATTTGCATGATTTACCTGATTCATTAGGCTGTATTCAAAATAGAATCAATAAATTAAATGAGATTTAAATGAAATTAAAGGTTGAAGTTTAATTATGACACTATGAAGTATAAGCCTAATATGAGGAATCAGTTCCCTCGCTTTCATGCTTTCTAGATTAAAACGATCAGCCCCTCCCTACTTATCATAAATCGGTTTAGGTGAGCCTTGCCTCTTACATCTTTAAACACTGAATATTGCATGCTCCAGGCCTCCATTTATACACACAAAAAGGCTGTGTATATAGCTGGTGTATCCATGATTGCAACTATTCTGTGCATAAATAATGTGCTTGGTTTGCACGAATGAAGGGATTATACCTGACAAACTCAAAGTATCCAAGATTATACCTGTGTATAAAAAGAATAATCCTCAAAATGTGGAAAACTACAGACCCATATCATTGTTACCATTTTTTTCGAAAATTCTAGAAAAAGTTGTACATAAAAGGTTGTATTCCCACCTTCAGTTAAATGATATCCTCATACCTGAACAGTTTGGATTCCGTGAAAATTTTTCAACTTCTCTGGGTGTTTTAAACATTGCAAATTTTATATCACAAAAAATTGATGATGGTAATTTCTGTCTTGGGTTATTTATGGATCTGTCAAAAGCCTTCGACACCATTGATCATGACATACTCATACGTAAATTAAATGTATATGGTGTAAGAGGGCTAGCCCTGGATTGGTTTAAACATTATTTACATAATAGGTATCAGTATGTCATGGTCAGTGGTGTTCATTCACAGCGTGAACTTATTAAATATGGCATTCCGCAGGGTTCTGTCCTCGGGCCCCTCCTGTTCCTTGTCTATATAAATGATATCATAAAATCATCAAAATTATTTCGCTATTCGTTATTTGCCGATGACACATGCATTATAACTTCTCACAAGAATATCTATAATTTAATGTCCAACACTAATAATGAAGTTAAGAAATTATATGATTGGTTCTGTTGCAATAAACTTTCCTTGAATTTTGATAAAACAAAATTTGTGATTTTCAGAACAAGGAACAGGAGGGTCCCAAGTGACCTTAATAATCTCACTATTGGTGGTCATGATATATCATGTGTTGAAAATATTCAATTTTTAGGTATCACAGTCAATGAATTTCTCTCTTGGAAACCACATATTAGTAGTATTTGTACGAAAGTCTCAAGATGTATTGGAATAATATCAAGGCTCAAATTCATATTACCCAAAAACATACTTATCACCTTGTATTATAGCTTAATCTTGCCCCACTTAACATACTGTAACTCAATATGGGGGCATACTTTTAAAAGCCATCTTTCTAGATTATCAATACTGCAGAAAAAAGCAGTTAGACTTATTTCATCATCTCTGTATAACTGTCCAAGTATGCCTTTATTCAAGAAAATGAATATTCTACCCATATCCGAACTGATATCTATGAATTCTCTTATATTTATGTATAAATACAAATCTGGAATTTTGCCAGACATATTTGAAAATATGTTTATCCTTAATTCAACTGTACATAATTATAATACTCGTCAGTGTAAATTGTTTCATCAACCTAAGGTTTCTTCTTCCATGGCTTTAAATTCATTCCGAGTAAAGTATATCAAATTGTGGAATAGCCTTGATCAAAGTATTCAGCAAAGTTCAACTCTTTCTAAATTCAAACTCTCCTTAAAAAGATTATGTCTTTCCAAAATTAATGCATGCTGAGTAGATATATATACATGTATATGATCTAGTTCTTATTTTCTTTTCCTTGTCTTATGCTCTCTCTCCTCTTCCCTACTACAAATCTCATTTTCATTTCATTATCTGAATTCATTTCTTTATCATCACTCATGTTTACTGCTTTCTTCTATTATCTTTGCTCCCTCTCCCTCTCTCTCTCTCTCTCTCTCTCTTTCTCTCTGTTTTCTCTCCCTATGATGTTTCTGTGTGTGTGTGTGTGTGAGGGTGGGTGTGTGATGGTGTGTATGATTGTGGGTGTATGAATGTGTGTATGTACAGGATTGTTTCCGACCAACTTTAGTAAGGTTTTCTTTTTCCCTTCTTAATTTATGTACAATTTTGCTTTTTTATAATGTCAAATGTTAATTTTTGTATTGTGTATTGGGACCCTGCTTACAAGCAACTTGCTTATTAAGGGTATCCCTCCATTTTTATGTTTATATTATTATCTCAATCTAACGTGTTAATACTATGCTCTACTTGTGTTGCTTTTTAAAGATGGAAAATAAATTGAATTGAATTGAATTGAAAACTAAAAAACACTCTGGATACTGCCAATAGCCAGCACACGAGGTAATCTAGAGACAAGCACATGCATACAATGCAAATTACTTACTGTCTTCACATGAGTTCACCACTGCACAATGTATTATGTGTGTGTGTAATCAATGCGTGCATGCATTTTCACACTCAAAATTGTAATTATTGAAGACACATTCGTTATTTCGTAAAGCAGTCTGAAATCTGTTACAGTTACAAATTTTTCGTAATGATTTTCAGCTCTGCGAATGGTTCTTGAGATATCATGTTAACGAGGCCAACACCTGACTTTTCATACATTTGACATTTGTGACCTTGACCTTTGACCTACATACCCCAAAATCTAATCAGATCATCTACCTGTGGTGATACATATTAGGACAAAGTTTGTAGTTCATACCTCAAAAGGTTCTTGACATGTTGTGTTAATGAAAAAGCGGGATGGAGAGACTGACAGGAAGCCCCAAAACATGCCTTTGGCACCACCTTCGGTGGGCGGAGGCATAAAAAGAAAAAAAAACACATGAATATCCAGAAAAACTGATTATCTACTTGTAACCAAGGGTGGTATTCTGAGGCTGTTTTAAGTCTGTTGTAGCAAATCGGTATTCTGAAAACCATTTCAACTCTGTAGTAAATTTTGTTTTAACTTATATTTCATGTTTCTTTCTTTGCTTGTGCATTTAACTGTTTATGCCTGGTGAAAGTCACTGTGCGCATGCGCATAACTTTTGGCGCAAAAATACAACCATTTGTAACATGGTATTCTGAAGACTGATTTATGCTCTTGAGATAAAACAGGGTGGAACGTGTTTTTAACTTTGTATGTGGTATGTCATGGCAGCAATCTTTCTCGCTCAGCATGTTTTGGATGCAATGAGAGGAGATACAGAGACTGAATAAACCTTGTTGATATTCCCTAAACAACATTTCGCAAGAATTGCCATCTCGGGGTGGAGGAATTTGCCAACATCTGCGATGAAATCAGAGATGATATGCACAGCGAATTCTGTCACATCATCGCATATCAGTTAGATTAAAGCAAGAAATTAAGTGCAAATTAATATGCTTATTACTACGCCTCTGCCTCAGGGAGCGATCTTATTGGCTGAACCGTCTTAGACTCAACTCTAACAACTTTCCCTACTGGATATGATTTCTGTGGTGGTGTGGCTTTGATGACTTAAAATGCCGTTAAAATGGTTCTCATAATACCAATTATAACTGTTTTAGCAGTGTTGATGACTTACAACAAAAATTAAAACAGAACTTGCAACACAGTTAAAATGGAGTTCAGAATACCACTCCAGGAAAGTAATCAAGAAAATTATCACTAATTTTGTTATTAACTAGATAAATCTATGTATCAACCTATTTGCCAGTCCCTCTGGGTCTAGCCGTCATTCGAGAAAAGTTTTAACTCACAATGCACATGCCCCACCCGAGTATAGTACCTTCCCATCCACCAACAGCACGCACACACAGGCGCCATATTCTTCCTCTTCCGAACGTGCTAACGACAGTGTCTAGGACATGTTGCCAGGCAAGGAGAGGGGTAGGAGGGAGGGACATAGGTAGATACACAGATTTATCTAGTAAATAACAAAGTTAGTGATAATATTCTTGATTTACAGCAATAAATCAATGTACATGTATCTACCTATTTGCCAGACCAGCACGGAATATATTCCGGGTGGCATGTCCTAAGGGAAGAGACTAACGAAGGGACAGGGAAGAAGCAGCTCCCAGAGCCGAGGTAGCAAACCTCGCTTTGCCCGAAGGGACATCCTTAAGATAGAAGGATGTAAAGGAGTTAGGGGAACGCCAAAAGGCTGCCCGTAAGATGTCCTCCAAAGGAGAACCCAAGAAAAGAGCCCAGGAGGTAGAGATACTCCTGGTGTCATGAGCCCTCGGAGGATCCTCAGATATGAGAGCCTCAGAACCAGCCGCTTGGATAGCTTCGACAGTCCAGCGGGACACAGTCTCGCGTGAAGCGGGAGAGTGAGGGTGACGGGAGATGAGGAAGAGCTAATCTTTCGAACGGAGGGCCTTAGTCCTGTCCAAATACTACTTTAGAGCCCGAACAGGGCACCAAAGTTTATCCTCAACAGAAGAAAACTCCGAGAGGGGACTCAAGAATACTTCGATCTGACCAGAACTGTCTGATTCTTGCCAATGAAATAAGGACGAGGGATAAGGCGAACACCTTGCCTTTCCTATCTGATATGTCCAGGTGCTACGGAGAGAGCCTGGATAGTGCTTCTCCTTTGACCGCAGGCAACAGCGATAAGAAAGGCGGTCTTAATCGAGAGGTGGTGAAGTGAAGCTTTGCACATCGGCTCAAAGGCGACTTGGCCAAAGCCTTCAACACCAAAGGAAGACTCCACGCAGGAGTCAATTGGCAATTTGCTGGTCATTGTAAGAAAAACGACCTCAGTAACTGAGACAAGAAGGGAGAGTTCGACACTCCCGAACCATCAGAGAAGCCCTGGTGGATAGCGGCAATCGCTGAACGATATCCACGCAAGGTTGAAAGAGATCTTCCCTTGACGAAGAGGGAGATCAGAAAGTCAGAGATAGCACCCACCGAGGCAGAGCGAGGGGAGATGCCTCTCCCCTCACACCACACGGAGAAAGCCTCTAATCTGGAGTTGTTAACAACTTGCGTAGATTCTCTGCGACTCTGAACTATAAACTGAGCGGCTATCTCTGAGAGACCTGCCAATCTGGCATCCTCCCTGATAGAGGCCAAGCGGTCAAGTGAAGAGCCGCTGGGCGGTGGTGGAGGATAATTGAAAACCCCTTGGTTCATAGCCCACTCGAAGGGGAGGTGTCTGCCCCGAGACAGAAAATCCGCAATCAGATTGTCCTGGCCGAGGCTATCGGAAAAATCCGATGAGACCGACACCATTTCCACAGTTTGGCAGCAAGATCGTTCAGAGTCCTGGAACGAGTTCCGCCTTGCCTGTTGATATAAGCAGCAACTGTGGTGTTGTCCGTTAATATTAGCACGGAACGATTCACAAGCATGGCCTGGAAATGGCGGAGAGACAGAAAAACCGCCATCAACTCCAGAGCATTGATATGGGGTAAGGTGGACAGATGTGTCCAGTCCCCTGAAACCACCTGATTCGCACAGTGGCCGCCCCACCCCCAAAGTGAGGCATCCGTCGACATGGATATTGACGGAAGAGGTGTGCGGAGGGGCTTGCCTTGACGTAGGAAGGTCTCTCTCGTCCAAGGTATAATCTCTACAGTGAGAGGCATCCACGTCTTGAGTGAATCCACATTGGGCTTGTAAACTTCAGAAGGTGAAGTTGGAAAGGCCGCATGAGAAGTCGGCAGTCCGGGAGGACATCGACAAGGCTTGCCAAACTTCCCAGAAATTGAAGCCAACGGCCTGTGCGAACTCGACGTAACAGCCGGAGAGTTTGGGCTAGAACGACTATCGAGTGAACCCTTTCCCGACTGGGGCCGGCAACTTGGTTCACAATGTCTATCTCCGCACCCAGATAGATGGGCTTGCGGGAAGGAGTCAACTCTGACTTTTCCCAGTTGATTATGAATCCAAACCTTTCCATGGTACGGAGGAGGTTCATCTGGGTGCGAAGAACGGACACGGAGCTTGCAACTAGGAGCCAGTCGTCCAGGTAAGTGAAAAGTCTTAAGCCTTGACACCTGAGGAAGGCCGAGACTATTCGAGTGAAGACTCGAGGTGCCAGTTTCAGGCCAAAGGGTAAGGCTTTGAACCGGATGGTTTCCCCCCGAAAGGCGAAACCCAGAATATCCCTTGAAGAGGGATGTTTCAGGATGTGAAAGTAGGCATCTTTCAGATCCACTGAGATGGCCACATCTGACTGTTCAACAGCCGGAAGGATAGAGGCCAAGGTTTCCATACGGAAGTGTTCCGTAGGAATGAAGGTGTTTATGATTTTCATGTTCAAGATCATTCTTAGCTTCCCCGAGCCTTTGGGAATAACGAATACCAGGGAGAGACACAGATGGCGATGGTCTCTCACCCATTCTATCGCGCCCTTTTCCAGCAGCCCTTGAATCTCTGAAGAGATGTGCTCCTGGAAAAGGGGCGAGAGAGTCGGAGGGTCGGGTCGGATGACACCATGGGGGAGTGGTTCTACGTTTATGTAGAAGCCTCCTCGCACTATGGAGAGAACGTTAGCGTCTTCGGTAATTTCTTCCCAAGCGGGAAGAAAGTACTGAAGACCACCCCTGACTCTGTCCCCCAACGCCCGGGGCGCACCTTCAAATGCGCCATGGGGGCTGGGCCGAACCTCGGCCACGACCACAACCTTTGCTCTTCTTCTTACCCTTGGATGAAGAGCTTGCCTTAGCTCCAAATGACTGTTGGGCATTGGGCACGACCTGCGGTTGGAAAGTCTGAGCCCCCCCTGGAACGAGATGGCGGGACTGGCGCCTGAGCCTTCGGCTTAGGAGCCGAGGCTTTAAGACGTCTAGAAAGTTCCGCTGCTTGTTTGCGGGAGTCCACTTCTTGTTGGATCACCGCTGTCACCTTCCCTCCGAAGAGGAATTGGCCGGAATGGGGAACATCTGCCAGAAGGGCAGGGATGTCCCGTTCTGCTATGCCCAGAGAGGAAAGCACAAGTTTCCTTCTGGCATCAGTGGCCAGAGCCGCCGTGATGGAAAGCTCCGACCATAACGCCCCTGTTAAAGATAAGAGGGCTTCTTCAAGCAGCAATATGTCCGAATCTGACACCTGGAGTTCCTGACTCCTCGCCCGAAGCGAAAGGAGGGACGCCAGATATGCAGCAAGACGAAGAGCACATCTGGCTTGCCGCTCTATCAGATTCAGAAACCTTTCCGCCGCCCTGTGAGGCCCGCTATCGAAGCGAACCCGAAGCCTCCTGCCCAGATGGATAAGATCTGGGGAGAGGGACTTACACTCAAAGAAGTCAAGAGTGTCTTGGTCAACGAAAGCAAAGTCCTTGGCCAAAGGGCGAACCTTGGACATGGACGATGGAAGCTTGGAAGAAAAGTCAATGTAGACTTTCTTAAAGTCTTCCGTCAAAGGTATGCCCTTGGAGGAACGCTCCCTCCTGAACAGGAGGGACGAGTGTCCCTTATCTTCCCGATTAGTCAGATAGACTTCAGGAAGATATTTCTCTAGCAGGGCTTGAGCGTTGGTAGCCAGAGCGCGCTCTGACTGAGGGCCGACGTCCGCCTGCGACGAGGCATCATCCTCCGAGAATCCGGACTGAGAAGCCTGATCCCAAGAAGGACGGGCTAAATAGTCCCAGGATTCCTCCCCAGGCGGAAAAACCCAGTGCCGCTGGAAGGGGAGAAGCTCCAACCGGGCAGTCAAAGGCCGAGCGCGGTCGGACTAGGCCCGCAGTTGGGCGACAAGACTCCTGTCTGTTGGTATTCAACAGTTGAGAGTCGGATACCCGAGGAGTGAAACCGGATCCCAGCCCACTGTGAACAGTGGTAGAAGCTATAGGGAAACCATAGTTTCTACCCGGATAACCGGTAAAACCAGAACCGATAAAACCGGAATCGGTATCCGGAACCGAAACCGGAACCAGAACCGAAACCTGGCTCTGGGGAACTAGCTCCGCCCCGCCGGGAGGCGTGGCAGAGGCTTGGTGCTTGCGTTTACTGACGGAGTCAGTAGCAAGAGCCGCTTCTTAAGAACGCCTAGGGGTCGATTTACCTTCCAGAAGCTTACGACTCTTTGATTTCTTTGTCGTCCCGCTTGAGAGCGCGGGGGACTCCGAAGCCAAAAGAACAGACCCCTGAGTAGACGCTACTGAGAGCCAAGAGGCTAGAGCTACCAGAGGGTAGGGATGAACCGGGGTCCGCGGTATGGCCCACGGTTACCAATGGATGCGTCGGTACTAACTCTGAGGCAGAGCTTTCTCCTATCCCGTTGCCCCTTATTGCGTTGGACGGCAAAGAGGGGCTTATCCCTGAACCGTTTGAGTTTATCGTCCGTACGGACTCTAAACTCAACGTGGGTCGGGTACCACCAGAGGTCAACCCTAACTTACCAATGCTCGATGCTCCGGGGAAGATAATGCTAGAGCGAGAGCCAGATCTCGCCTGTAATCCTCCCAGAGCTAAATGCGTCCCCGCAGGGAGGGGATGCGCAGGTCGTAGAAGCAGTGGACTTTGTGGACATAATGAATCTGAAATGAGAAATGCGAGAGGTGTTAACCCGAATGCAGAGAAAGAAATTACAAGACGTAACAACGCTTAAAAAAAAAAGAGTCAACTCTAAAGGAGGACCGAATAAATGAACAAGCGAGGAGTAGAAATTAAGTAAGAACCACTCCACGCCGAAATGAACAGCTGCCTAAACTGTAAAAGAATTAGACGTAAACAAAGTCTAAAGACGGCAGCTACTACGGAACAAAAATGAATAGGCCAGCACTCAAGAGAGAGATCCCAATTCAAAAGTTGCCTAAGAATAACAGCGCGTAAACAAAGAACAACCCCAGCGGAGAGGGAACACAACAGACAGGGGAACCCAGGGAATGTGTGTGTGCGACCCAGACACTGTTCGAACGAACGTGCCGAAGGGGAAGAAACGACGGCAAATAACTAATGAAAATACCGTCAAGGGCTGTGACTAATGAAAAATCCGTCAGACCAACGTAAGAATTAAAAATTGGTGGACGGAATAAGAATATTGAGCAATACCAAAAAGCTCTAAAATTGTGATAAACGCAATTTTGGCGCGGACTTATCTCAATATAGGTGTAATCTCTATGACAGCAAGAGAGGAAGAGGAAGAATATGGCGCCTGTGCATGCGCTGTTGGTGGATGGGAAGGTACTATACTCGGGCGGGGCATGCGTGTTGTGACTTAAAACTTTTCTCGAATGACGGCTAGACCCAGAGGGACTAGCAAATAGGTAGATACATTGATTTATTGCTGTAAATAATGAAAGTGACTATGTAGCTGAAGGATAACTGACCTTGTGGGCATGTTGTCTGGCTGCACTGAGAAGCATTATTGATGAACCCTTCCAAGGAGATATCAAGGTCTGCATCATCCTCATCAAAAGAGCACTCTCCATCATCCGACACCTCTGCCTCTTCATCAATAAAATGTGCAGCCATGTGGTGGTGACTTGTGGACTGCTTTATGGTGAATCATAGAATTTATGGATTTACACGATGCTTAATGCTAATATGGATTACTTTGACTTCAGATATCTAAGTCACTCCTCCTCTTTCTAATGGTTCCCTTTATGTTGAGTAATTCTTCATGGTCAACAGCATAGGGATCAATTTAAGTGAAGATGTTAAAACCAATCTGTGCAAATCCCTGGTTTTTCTAAAAAGGCATAACCATATTAGATGTGATGTTGCAAGATAATTTTATAACATCATTAACAAATCACTCATAAAAGTAATAATTTGAAGGCTGAAATAATTTCGTTTACAAACAAGATTGCAAAATCAAGTAAATGAGTAAATTATACAATGCGTAATATGTGTACCCGCCGGACGTGCAGATCTTGGAATGACGTGCATAAATTTGCAAAAACAATGGAATCTCAATACTCTGTGTAGAAGTTTTGTGTGCCTCATGTAATTCTACAAGATGAAACAAAAAAAAAAATATCAAAATCGGTTGACAAATGAAAGAAAAGAAGCATTTTTTGCGATTTTGGAATAAAAATTTACATAAATTGGCATAAATAATGTTTGAGACAAAAATTCGAAATTTTGTGAAGTTCTGTGTACCTCATGTAGCTCTACCAAATGAAACCCCCCAAAAATCAAAATCGATCAACAAATGAAGAAGAAACATTTTTTGCGATTTGGAATAAAATTTTCATAAATTTTCCATAAATAATGTTTGAGACAAAAATTCGAAATTTTGTGAAGTTCTGTGTACCTCATGTAGCTCTACCAAATGAAACCCCCCAAAAATCAAAATCGGTCAACAAATGAAGAAGAAACATTTTTTGCGATTTGGAATAAAATTTTATAAATTTTGCATAAATGAGAATAAATAATGTTTGAAACAAAATTTTAAACTTCTATGTAGAATTTCTGTGTACCTTATGTCGCTGCATTGCCAATTGAAGGAAAAAAAATAGCATTTTTGTGATCTGGAATAAAATTTGCACAACTTTTTTAATTTTTTCATTTTATGCCTTCCACTCCAACGGTGGGTTGAGTGCTGGCATCCACTCCACGATCTTCCACCAATTCTTCTGCTCCCTTGCCAAGTAGAAAGCTTTGCCCAAGGTATCTATGCCTCTACTTGCATAAAAAAGGGGGCTGCAATCTACAAGCTCGGCTTTTTAGCAGTCCCCTCCATTACCAACCTTTTTTCAGGCTCTTGTACACGGGAAGTATTTATATTTACGAATCCACTGTTAAGTTTCATTTTTTACCTTGTATGATGCATACTTTGTATTCTGTTTATATTATGTTGGAAATGGAAAATAAACGAAATGAAATGAAATAAATTAGCATAAATAATATTTGTAACAAAATTTCTAAATTCAGTGTACCTCATGTAGCTCTACCAGATGAAACAAACCAAACAAATTTCAAAATCGGTCGATAAATGAAGGAGAAGCATTTTTGCAAATATTGTAATAAAATCTGCATAAATTAGCAATCATAATATTTGAGACAAAATTTCAAAATTCTGTGTAAAAGTTCTCATGTAGCTCTACAAGATGAAAAAAAAACAAACAAAATCAGTCAACAAATAAAGGAGAAGAAGCATGTTTGTGATTTTTAAATAAATTTGCATAATTAATGAATTTCAACATTTTGTGTAGAAGATAGGAAGCCCCCACTAAGCCCTATCAGTCAGACCAATCAGAAGCAAAATCGGCCTAGAATTGACAGAGAAGCAAATTTATTATTCTGAGCACATCTGGACTCACAGTACCAAGCCTGTTTCATAGTCCCCTTGCGAACTTCATTCGGCGGGGACAAAAAATCCATTTAGTTGTTTGTAACTGGGTTTGGGTGATGAAAGGCAAATAATCAAGAAACAAAGAAACAAGTTTGAGACTTTTATTCAATAGAAACCATTTTAGCCTTCACCTTGTGCATATTTCTGTGATTTCTATTTGATAGTTCTTTATTAATTCAATCGTTTGCAATAACATGTCAAAGATTATCACATTATCAACTCATTGCTACTATAAAGGCTGAAGTTAATTAATGCAGACAACTTAAGCTTGATATGTAATCAATTCAGAATCTAGGAAAAACATGGATATGGTACAAGCAGGCTTTGACACTGTCAGTCGACCCTATGCAGTCAATCACAGAGTGTATCCTAGCAAAAAGGTACCAAAAGAAGTGGGAATAGTGACTCTCGTGGCATTTATATGTTATTTCATTTATTCATCTACAGTTGTATTATTTTTAAAGAAAAATCTCATTTTGAATTGTATGTACCTTTTTTCTCATTTTGCAAGGTTGTGGTCATTAAAAACATTTTAAAAATCTGTTACACGATGAGATGACCCAAAGGTCGAGTCATCAGATATTTTTTTCCTTTGATTAAAAATAATGTACACTGCCCTCCAAAGTTTTGGTACACCTGAACTTATTTTCATGATCACATACACCTTATTCATCATCAGGTTTATGGCTAAGCAAAAATTTGGTATCAAACTGAAGAGTAGACAGCACTCAAGTTGACACCAGATTAAGAATCATGAAGTGTTTAGGAGGCAGTCATGCATAAAAAAAGACAACCTATTACCCAAATTCATCATCCACACTGAATGAGGAGGTCACTACAGTGCGTCCCAAAAAAAACTTTACACTTTTGAAATGGCCGCCAAATGAAAAATACAAGATTCTGGAAGAAAAAGGTTTATATGTATGGATAGCTCATAAACTCAACTTTCACATGAAACCAAAAAGGCCGAAAATAATTCATGCTTGGGTGAGCACTGCTCACTTTTGTAAAGGGTATGAAAATTAGGTTGCGCAGGAATTGCACCTTTCAATTCGTGAGAGATGACTCCTTTGGAGGTTACAGAATTGATGATATGATGAATTCATGATCAGTTTCAATCAGTTAAGGTTTGCTGAGTGAGTTTTATGGTTTATTAAATCAAAATTTAATGCATGAGTGAACGGGAATTGCATTCATTATTGTAGCATTGTACCTTTCCCTGTTAGACTCAGTGGTGTGTTCATGGGAGTCAGGATTGGGTGATAGTACATGTTGCAGGCCAGAGGTGAGATAGGGTAAGACTTTGTTAGGTAGATGGGATAAGGGTTAAGAGGACAGTATGACCCCCCCCCCTCTCTCTCTCTCTCTCTCTCTCTCCCTCTCTCTTGCTTCCTGTGTGCTAGTGCATATCTTGACATTCTTTGGTCTCCACTCCAAAATATCCAAACCACCTTCCCTTATCCCTTATGAAGAGAGCAAGATTTTGCATTGAAGGAGGAGGTGGACATGTGGACCACTGAACTAGCAAACTTTGATTTTTAGTTTCCATTATCATTTATTTCCCCCTTTTCTCTCATACAAGATGGATGAAACAGTTGTAAAATTGAAATGAATGAAAATCAACTGAAAACAAACACTGACATCTTCATTTTACAGATTTCTGTTATACTGTACCGTTTTTCTTGCCCGAAACTCAACTGCTAAAATGACCGGTTGGTTGGATAAATTTAAATTGAGTGATTGACTGAGTTATTGATTAATTATAATTGATTTATTGAATAATTCATTGATTGAATCAGCTGAATGGGGATTGAATGCTTGATTGATTAATTGATTGACTGATACATTGATTAGTTGAATGATACCTAAATATTGATTGTCTAACTTACGGTATTGATTGACTGACCGATAGAATGCGATTGACTTCAGGTGTTAATGGGTGACACAAGTCCCAGTCCAATTTTGGAAATGCAGGTAGAATTCGGATAGGGGAATGTGGACGGGATGTTTTGGAGAGGAGACCAACGGATGTGAATTGTCAAGATATGCACAAGCACACCCAGAAAGAGAGAGAGAGAGAGAGAGAGAGAGATAGGGAAGGACTGAGAGAGAAAGAGAGAGAGGGGGAGGGAGAGCATGCATGTCCTCTTAACCCTTATCCCATTTACCCAACAAAGTCCTACCTTACATCTCACATCCCCTGCACCATGTACCATCACCCAATCCTGACTCCCATGAACACGCCACTGAGTCTACCAGGTAAAGGTACAATGCTACCATTACGAAAATTTGTGTTTAAAAACAGATCTCCTCTGACACCCCAATTTCAAATTCCAAGCTTCTCTCACTGCCCCCCCCCCCATCCCGATATCAGCAGGAATGGTAATCCTTAAGTAAACAACCACACACTCTCCCAGATAATCCACCTTCCCCCCAAGGAGAAGTGACCTTCATACGACCAGGCAGAGGGAGAGAGAGAGGGAGAGAGAGAGAGAGGTATTATAAACATGTGAGTCCGGAACTGTTTTCTTTCACAATGCAGTGAGGGTGCATTTGTGTCCGTGATGGTTTCATGCCTGAATTTTTTTGCCATTAGACTAAAACAATTTCAATATATAGATTTGACTGTAAGTGTAATATTGAAATTTCGAAATCATTTCTCTCTCTGTCTTATTATTCCATCTATATATTTAATTATTTGTATTGTGTTTTACTCTTCTTTTTTGATAGGTGAAACAGTGAATTGCATTATAAGTTTGATGTCACAAAAATCTTGAATAAGAATAACATTTACATGTTGGAGATAGTGAAGGACTTTGTAATGAGTTTCTACTGCATTTCATATTTCTAATTTCATCGAATATAACAGAGTTACGATTTCTTGCTAAACAAATGAAAATAACACAATTATCATTTTGTTGTTGTTGATATAACAATTCTTTAACCTAGTATAGGCCGATCAAAATAAGGAGCAAACTAATTTCATATCCCATCTTTTTCTTTTCTATTTGTTTTTTTTTAATCATATTTAATTTTTCATGCATGTAACCCTTTTCTTGATAAAAAAGAAGCAATCATGATCTTAAACACTTCTCAAGCATCAGAAAATTTGAATATTTGTGTATGTTTGTATAACAAATACAAAATAAATAGTGGAGCTGTGACATGCACGAGACTAAATGTATGACAAGAGGCAAGAACCGTTTTGTCAATAAATAAAGTGAAATTCATTCATTTGTTATTTTCATTTGATATTGATTAAATGTCTAGTGTTGTGTTTTTTGAATTTTATTCTTCTATTCCAAACATCTCAAATTCAAACTGGTGTCTACCTTCTTCCATTCCCCTGCCTCCCTCTTTCGCATTTTGTTAGCCTTAGAAATGAAAGCTCTCATTGCAGAACCCAGTAATAACTCTATGCTCAAACCGCCATGGACCCTATCCATGCTCAAACGAATGGGTTTCAACTTCAGCTGGAAAGAGATGTATTATCCTAGATTTACTATGGTACCCCTTCTTATTTGGTATCTCCTGTACTGCCCCTCTCTCCTACTCTTATCATGATGATTTCTGCCATCCTATTAAACTTTAGCAGCACATACTGGTTCCAACCTCAAAATTGTGAAAAAAAGAAAAAACAACAGCTTCTGTCCTTGCGCTGTTGATGAATGCACGTGTTGTTGAAACTGAATGTCGCACTGCCGATTATTACTCCACGGAGGAAAAAAATACTTTGATTGGGGAATATTTAAAAGGCAAAAGTAGTGATATTTCAAGGAAGAAATTGAATTTTAGATTCCGGTCCTAGTTGAAGAAAACAAGTTTAGACAATTTTAAGCAAAAAATAATGGATGATTAAAATGGAAAAACGTAATATCTATACGCAATGTAATACGGTTTAGCAGTTCCCAAGTATCCGCTGAGAGCGATCGAGCACGCTAGCTACTTAGGCGATAGGCGAGCGAGCTCGGCTTATGCGGCGGCGCTTGGTTATTATGCAAGCTCAAAACTTGTCTGGGAGATTTTTTTTACTTACTGTTATTTCGGCAATTGTGGGTCATTTTGCATCGTTCAAAATTTTATTTCGATCTTCATCAAATTTTTGAATCGTTTTTCGACATGCTAATGTCCTAAAACAAATATAATACAAAGTCATTATTTCAAGATTACTTTCAGCCAGGAAGCTCTTAATAGTTTGTTTATCCTATTACGTAAGGAGGACAGCTGCAATCTCACTCCACGCTGTTCATCGGCCTGTTGCGGTTTCCAGCGCGGTGTTTGGTCGGCTCTTATCAGCAGCTGCAGTCGACCCCACCCCAGTTTAAACGAGAAAAACTCAACTTTCCCCAAAAACTGAAAATGGGGTGTCGATACCCCACTTGAGTTCCCATTGACTTACACGCAAGGCCTTATCAGCAGTCAAATGAACCCCACCCCAGTTTAAACGAGAGAATTGAAGCTCTCCCAAAATCTGAAATTGGGGTTTCAGATTCCCCACCTGACCTCCCATTGACATAACACGCAGGGCAATGGGGTTCCTGTGTTATAAGCT
Organism: Echinometra lucunter; assembly: GCA_029962745.1. NCBI lineage: Eukaryota > Metazoa > Echinodermata > Echinoidea > Camarodonta > Echinometridae > Echinometra > Echinometra lucunter. The sequence continues at coordinate 24,692,479 of CM057152.1, forward strand.
GGTGGGGTATTTTTTAAACACAGGATTCACGTAATGCAATAATGAATGCAATTCCTGTTCACTCATGCATAAACTTTTGTTTTAATAAACCATAAGATTCACTCAGCAAACATAAACTGACTGCCACTGATCATAAATTCATCATATCATCCTCAATTTTGTAACCTCCAAAGGACTTATCTCTCAAAAATTGGAAGGCGCAATTCCTGCGCAACCTAATTTTCATACCCTTTACAAAAGTGAGCAGCGCTCACCCAAGCATGAATTATTTTCGGCCTTTTTGGTCTCATATGAAAGTTGAGTCCATGAGCTATCCATACATATAAACCTTTTTCTTCCAGGATCATGTATTTTTCATTTGGCGGCCATTTCAAAAGTGTAAAGTTTTTTTTGGGACGCACTGTAGTTTGGTAAGTTGTTTGAGCATATATGCCCCTTTGGCATTCCATAAAACCTGAGCCTTGCTTTACCAGTGAAGTTTATTAACTAATTGACAATAAACATTCCTTTATTCAAACACAAAACTAGTATTATCATGTAAAACAGTAACATAATGGGATCAAAAGAATGCTCTTCTGTTTTCTGTTTCTTTCATGGAAAATCAAATGACCACAACTCACATCAGAGTTAAACAACATCCGAGAACATGGTGAAACACCCGTTTCCTCCCCCACCGTCTCCAGGGAGCAGGGTTTTACTATTTACAAATGAATTCATTGAAAAATATTATGATGGCCGGCCGCCCTGGCCTTCAGGGGCAGAAAATCAGATGTCTCCACATATAAATCTTGTGAAATTGTTTAACTTTACCTGTGTTCGAAATGTGGTGTTTTGAATTACAAAACAGATGTCACCCGAGTGCTTTCTGTTTTAAATATGTTTTAAATAGCCCCAATTTTATCAAAATGGACCCTTAAACTATGGGGTTTTGGAAAAAAAAAATTCAGTGCTGAAAAATTCAATTATCAATAAGTAATGTTATATTACCTGAATTTCATTTTTCCCCATTAGATTTTTGACAGTGTATAATTCTAGAAAAAAGGCCTCTATGGGGACTATTTTTAAAGATGGCCCCCCTAGGCCCACAAAGGCAGAATCTGAGATGTCTCCTCATCCAAATCTTGTGATACTGTCTTTATCTATCTGTGTGCCAAATTTTGTACTTTTATTCCTAGGCAAAAGTAAACTGGGGGCTATTTTCAATTTTTCTAAATAGCCCCCACTTTATCATATTGAGCCTCTAAATTTATAAAATATTCGGCCCTGAAGCATCGAAATATGGATTACTGATGTCATATTACCTATAATTAACTTTTTACAGTAGATTTTTGACTGTGTATAAAGAAAAGGGACTTACTTCGAAGCATCGGGTAATCGCGTCGGGCCATGTAATCGCGCAACCCGACGTGACGTGAAAACAGCCCACTTGTTTTGCGAAAGGTTAGGTCTACCATTTGAGAAATCTACGAATGGTCGGGTTCAAAGAGTGAAATTTACCCGCTTCATAAAAATAATACAACAAAAATACGAATAGTTGCGTCCCCTTGCGAACAAATAAATACTTGTCAATTGCAAAAAAAAACTTGTCAATTGCAATATACCTACTCTGACTTCTATTGTAAACAGCTCATTATCATCTGGTACATTTCCAGATGGTGTTCATCAGGCTATAGTTACACCAATAATCAAGAGAAACAATCTGAATAAAGACACATTATGTAATTACAGGCCTGTTAGTAATATTTCACATATTGCTAAGGTGATAGAAAAGGTAGTATCAATTCAACTAACAGAACACTTAAATGATAATGGCTTATACGATCCAATGCAGTCAGCATATAGATCCTATTTCAGTACTGAGACAGCCCTTTTGAAATTGCAGAATGACGTTCTGTCATTTTTCGATCAGCATAAGTGTGTTTTCTTAGTCTCATTGGACCTAAGTGCAGCTTTTGACACTGTGGATCATACCATACTACTGAATCGCTTAAAATCTCGATTTCACATATCTGGTCTAGCTCTTAAATGGTTTAAGTCTTACCTGACTGGTTGGTCATCTAGGGTAAGCATAGCCGGGGAGTTGTCTGACTCGTGGGTCACTGAGTTTGGGGTACCCCAAGGGTCAGTTCTCGGGCCGATTCTGTTTAGTTTGTATATCACTCCCATCTCTGACATTATTAATAAACATGGTCTACAGTATATTTGTTATGCAGATGATATACAACTGTATTGTTCTTTTGACCCGCGCTCTTTTGAAAATATAAATGAAACACTTGAGAAAACCTCTCTTTGTATTTCTGAAATTAGTAGGTGGATGTCATCTAATTATCTCCAGCTGAATAACAACAAAACTGAATTCATAGCTCTTTGTTCTTCTACCCGCCATCTGCAATCAATATCACATATTCAGCTTAATGTTAATGGTCAATGCATCCCCATCTCCACTAAAACTACTGTTCTTGGAGTATGCATTGATAACATGTTCACACTGTCTGCTCAAGTAAATCAGGTTGTCCGTAATTGTAATTATCATCTCAGCAATTTGTGGAGGATTCGTAGATTTATTGATCTTAAGACATGTCACCATGCTGTGCGTGCACTTATCCTTTCTCGGTTAGATTACTGTAATAGTTTATATACTGTTTTGTCAGCTAGAGATAGAAGAAAACTTGAAGTTATACAGAATCGTGCCGCTCGTTTAATTTTTGGCTTTGGATCCCGAACTCATACTACACCCCTACTTAAGGAACTCCACTGGTTACCTCTATTCCAACGCATTCAGTTTAAAGTCTGTTTATACGTATACAAAACTCTAAATCAATTAGCACCTGAATATCTTAATAATACCATCAAATTATACACACCCTCTCGTAATCTTCGTTCAATCACTGACACATGCAGACTTTGCATTCCCTTGTCAAAACTCTCCTCTGCCGAAAAACGGTTTGCCGTAGCAGCTGCCAAGACTTGGAATGCTATCCCTCTTTCAATAAGAAATGTTTCCAGTGTTCTTGGCTTCAAATCATCCCTTAAGACATACCTTTTTCCTAAATAATTAATATTTTTCCTTTTTATCTTGAATATTGTATAGTAATCATTGCAAATATTAAATGTTTCCTATTTTTGTACGCGCTATGGTACTTTTTTGTTTTTAGCGCCTCTAAATACCCATTATTATTATTATAAATACGACAAAAGCGGCTTGAATGAAAGTAACAATCTATCCACACAAAGTCAGGATTTTTTAGGAAAAGTTAAGAAGTGAGTACAGTTTAAATTTCGCTAATTTGTCAAAAAATGCAATATATTCATAATAAGTTCTACCATTGTGGCGAATCTGTGTTAATTTCTTTACATTTTCAAGGAACTGTCTCGATTTGTATGTCATGACATTACGTGCAAAAAAATCACGAACTTTGTAATTTTTTTCATCGTCATCAGTTCATGTTACCGCTGCATTGTGCTAAGCACCCTGTCACCATGCAACATCTTGCCCAGACTTTCGGGCGGATTGCCGATGACTGTAAATGAAATGCAAATCAGTTTAAAGTGATATGAGATTGAACGTATATCCCACTGCTGCAGTGTGTTGACGAATCGGTTAGTTACATGATGTAGCTGTGTGAAGCAAGGCAGGCTGCGCCGCAACGCGGCGGCTCGCTTGGGCCTGACATTGGCTCGAAAGTATAGGGGCGGCCTTTTGGGGGGCATCTGTGACTGTATGTAACTTACAGTCTAGCTCAGATTCTGAAGACTGATAAGCAAGCATGATGAGAGGGGGTATGATTTAACTCTTTGCCTGCTGAATTGACTCTGAGGGGATAATAATGACAATTGTTCTTTAGATATTTACTTTGAACTCCGATCTGCTTTCCTTAGAGCAGTATTGATGCAGGTCATTATCTTCAGATATCACTTAAGCACACTAGCTGGGTTTTATTTCTTCTGGTACAATGGTATAAAAGGAGAAACCTAATGATTGTTAAATTTAATTGTACGATTGTGCCAATAGTTGACAGAAACTTGCAAAGAGTTAATCATGCTTCTACTCCCTGATTGTACATACAGACTAAAGACTAAAAAAAAAATTCTTTGTTTAGAGGTAGCTTTGAGCACCCCGTTCATTCATCTGTTTTGACTTTGTTCATCATATACCTAGGTTGAAACTTGAAGCTGCATTTATGTCTGCAGCCACATCAATAATTCTGGAGAAGTAGGGGATGATTGCTTGTTGACTGAGAATGAAGAAAATTTCTGCAAGGAATGAATTAGTTACAACCCCAGTTATGGAAGGTGAATCTTGCATGAATTTGGTCAGCTTGCTATCAACATGTCAAATTTCAGCCAGGGTTTAGCATTTTTACAAGGCCATTGGCCTTGGTTGCAAATACACTCATTCTGAAATTTCTGAGTAACATTCCAATTCATAACCGTCTCAACTTGGAAATAAGGCTGGGGGTGGGGGGGGGGGGGGGAGTAATCATCTTCCATGGACCTGATGGAGCTGATTTGTAAGCCTTGGTCGGCAAAGTTAAAAAATTACTCGTAGTGTTCCTACTGTTCATACTTTGTATATTTACTTTGCATTTATCACAATTCAGGTCAACTTTCAATCTTATCTTGTTTTCATTAACAAACTGAAAGAATTTAGCTTCATCTCTTCAGTGCATTGGACCCCTTTGGAGATCTGTCTCTCACTGAGTGAGGTGTCATGGCCCTGTGTGCAGCAGGGGGCAAGGGGAGTAGTAGCCCAACTCAGCAATTTTTAGACTTGCATGTTTTTTTTTAATGAAAATTTTCCAAAATTCCACCAAATATTTGCAACAGATCCTTCAATATATATCTTGACCCACCATGTTACATAAGCTACATAGGTAATTTCTTGGGGTTGAGGGTTGGATGCAAGATCATGTATTTATTTGAAGGAACAAGCATGGAAGGAAGTGAACAGTAACCAAGTGGGTGAGATTGTAAATTGAATGATATAGTGAACACTTTGGGTAGAATTTGTGGAAAATTTGGAATGAAAAAGATTGAAGATTTTCAGGGGGAGAGGGGGCTGCATAAAGATATGCCTACCACCCAAACCTTAATTGAGCTTTAATCTGTATGGAATTAGATTCATTTGGGTGTAATCCTGAACTAAATGAAGATGAATTATCTGAGAGGGCTTTCTAATAAATGTCGCCATTTTGTATAACATGACTAATTGCTCCACAATTCAATTCAAATTTGTTGATATACATTCCACAATTTTGGATTATCATCAAAATTGTGTTATAATGAATTTTATTCATAACTTCTAAAGGGATATACAATAGCTCGTTCTGAGTTGTGCACAAAATCTGACTAAGTGCTCTGTTGAATATTCATTTACATATCTAAGTACTATTTTAAAGTAGAAAAGGATTCAATTTGGCATTGGTACATTGTAATTCAAATTACTAGCATGTAAATGATAGTGATGTAAAACTCTATAGTCTGCTTTCATTTTGTCGTAAGTTCTGAACAGAGTACTATATGATTAGAAAATTGTTATGATTAATATGAAATATATTTTACTTGTAAACGATGATGAAGGCTGATCTAGTTTCCCTTTTATCAGAATGAACTTATAAACACGTAATCACCATGCAGAAAAATAATCATTACATAGCAAATTCATATGTAATTTTGACTGCAAATGTTGTTTGATATTGATCATGTAAGTCGTTGCAATTTTTATAAGAATATGATAATTGTAATACATGCATCCATGCACAACTATAAAAATACTAAAGCCCTTTCTTATTGGATAGATTTATATATCAATGAAATCAATATGAGGGGTGAAAATGAAGCAACCAGGGTGCATGAAGTAGGAGAGGATGTGTTCAAAAGAGATGGAAAGAGAGACAGAGACAGATACAGGAAGAGAGAGATGAAAAATCAATTAAGGCGAGATATGATGAAAATTCGAGGGTGTCAGAGGGGGGGGGGGAGGGGAGGGGGGCAAGAGAATGGGAGATGATGGAGTAATTGAGAGTTTGTGAAGGAGATAATTGAAAAAAAAAATGTTTTGGGTTGTGGGTTGATCAGATTTTCAAAGTTATTTATCCCAAGGTCATGGGCCTATTCGTGATTTTTTTTTTAAGGGGGGGGGGGGGGGGGGTAAAAATGTATAACATCATAATTCGGGATAACAGTAACACTTGATAAATTCTTTATCATCTCATGTGATTACCCCCCCCCCCCCCCACGATTATTAGTGGTTGTAAAGAAAAAAATATTTGGCATTTTCGGGGCACTTCCTTGAAAGTCTGTTAATGCATTGAAAGAGATAAGTAGCTGGCCTATATCAATAATTTGATAATGCAAGCGTATTCGTTTCAAACAGCCTGTAGATCTGGTATATATTTTTTTTTTTCCCATTTAAATCGATAGGTTAAATTTCGACAGATTGGAACCTAATTATCACAATGAAATTAAATCATTTACATGCATCATAAAAGGATGAATATCAATGATTAAAAAGGATTTAGGGGTTTCGTAATACGCATGTACAATTATTCAATAGCAATAGTATTTGCTCTTCATCATCGTTTCATCGCTGCAATTTAGAATTCTTAACGAGAATATTGTTTTAAATTAATTTTTACCCGATACTTCCTCATTTGAAGGTAGGTTTTCACGAATGTTCGCTTAAAGATTAGTCTTGTGTCAATGAAACCACAAGAGCTAAAAATCAATTTTTAAACATCCGATTTACCTGACCTTTCGCAAATCAAGTGGGCTGTTTTCACGAAATGTCGGGTTACGCGATCACCCGATGGTTCGAAGTAAGCCAAGAAAAGGTGCCCCCATGTGACCATTTGTAAAGGTGGCCCCCATGGTCCCCATGGGCAGAATTTGAGATGTCCCCTCCCCTGAATTTGTTTATATTACATATATCTACATTTGTGGCAAATTTGGTTCCATTTTTTTTTCCAGTTTTTGTAAGCATGTTTCATATTAAGGAGACTTCTCATCAAAAAATCTACCCCAGCCCTGGCAGCGACTACAGCTTGGCACACCCTGGTCTAGGCCGAAAATTGGACCTGGAATTACCTGGAAAAAGGAACAACAGGATGACCAAACACTCAATTGGTAAGTCGAATAGATTTTTTTTATAATGAAGCCTAGGTCTAGTAATAAAAAAATGAAACATAGAAGTTGAAATTATTATTTTATCTATATTTTTGCTTATCCGCCGGCGGCAGCGAATAGTTTAATTGGCAACGGCTATGCTCCACTTCTGTCTCTAAGTGAGGAGAGCCGATCCTACCCAAATAAGAGGCTAACAACAAAACTAGAGGCAGAATTTTCGGCCTAGCCCAGGGCACAAGCTGTAGTCGCTGCCAGGGCCGGGGTAGATTTTTTGATGAGAAGTCTCTTCAATATGAAACATGCTTACAAAAACTTTTGAAAAAAAATAAAGAAATGTGCATCTCATGACATACCATGTTCATTTTGTTGTTCTTTTCTTCGTAAGAATAACACAGAATAAAAGAATAAGCAATGACATTTGATTTTCCATGAAAGAACCAGAAAACAGAAGATTCTTGTGATCCCATTATATTGATGTTTTACATGATAATACTAATTTTGTGTTTGAATAAAGGAATGTTTATAGTCAATTAGTTAATAATCTTCATTAATAAAACAAGGGTCAAGTTTTATGGAATGCCAAAGGGGCATATATGCTGATACAACTGACCAAACTAGTGACCTCTTCATTCAGCTGTGGATGATGATTTGGTAATAGGTTGTCTGTTTAATGCATGACTGCCTCCTGGAACTCTTTATGATTCTTAATCTGGTATCAACTTGAGTGCTAATGTCTACTCTTCAATTTGATACCAATTTTTTGCATTGCCATAATAGTCCGGTAGCCATGGGGGGTAAGATTGCATTGGAATGTTATAGTTTTTTTAAAAATTGATATCGACTGTTCAGACCTTCTACTTCAACAATCCACATGCTGGGTTCTGTCAGCATTGAGTAATTTGAGATATATCCGAAAATCCAAAATGGCCGCCGGCGGCCATCTTGGATTTTCTGTCTACCGACTTTAAACATCCCAAGAATGTTAAAAAATGGGGAAATAAAGGTTTTTCGGGAAGCTTTAGAAGTTCTACATAGTCCACAATGGATTTTTCAAGGTTAATGCATTTAAGTAAATTGATATCTTGACCTTTGAAGGATACAAAAAATATACAATATTTATATAACATACACAATGTGTGGTTCTCTTCCATAATTGGTATAACATTGCCATAAATGCGTGTTGCGGTTAGCATTCAGATATCGACATTTTCCATTTAAAAGTGTGCTACTGATCTCATTTTTCTAATCTACGCGTAAGTGATATATATATATATATATATACATATATAGACACAAATTCGGATGATAACTCATTAAAAAGCAAACAATTTACCTTTACGTGTCATCAAAGAAAGCGAGCGACTATAGCCAACAAACAGCATTGCTAAACACTATTTGAGGAATGGCTTTCTTGAAAACTACTGCTTTTATGGGGCTTTGATTGCAGGATAGATTGCAGAATATACCGTAGCCAAAAAAAAGATAGTTTAGGCAACAATATGGGTGTCGATTTGGGGAAGGGGGTGGGAATATATCCCCCAATATTGTTGGTAGGAAGATGGTCTGCATTAACACTGCCCCCAATAATTCACCATCAGAAAAGACATAGCCCACGCAATCCCCTAGCAGAGTATTCAAAAAAAAAAAAGGGAAGGGCAAATGGCGAAAAAAAGAATTTCAAAGTAAAGAGGATAACGAAAAACTTCCAGCACTGGCTCGCTTCGCCAGTTCACATTTCAAAAGTATCTCTAGTTGTGGTTAGATCAGTTTGCAACTTGTTTCTCTCTCTTTTATGGTATACTATATACTCACTGCTTTGCATTTTTTAAAGTATCTTAACCAAAGCCGATTATGTTAATATCCTTATGAAATGAAACTGATTTGCATCTAACTGTCTATCTAATGTTATACTATTCTTCTTGTCATAAAATGATAGTAATAAAGGTGCAAGGAGTCGAGTCAAACATCGAGAAGAGTTAAAACAGACGAATTTTTCATGCGCTAAAGGCCTGTGACCAATGGCCCATTCCTATCTCACCAATTTTTATGAGAATGGAGGGAGCTGATGAAATGTATTACTAGAATGATGAGATTGGAGTGACAATACAAAACCCTGTTCTTAGTACAGTGTATTTAAATACCCATTTTGGGGGTATTTTGATTTGCAGGATTTTCAGTCCACGACAGGCAATGATACCGTAGTTAGGAGATACTCAAATTAGTGAGGAAAATGATGTTTTTTCTCTAATTAGTATTGCAGTACACTTACTTGAATGCTTAATAAATGAATTTCATAACTAATTTCTGAGCCTCAAATTCCTGATAAACATGATAAAGAGATGTGAGTACACATATAGTTTTTGTCAGCTACAAAAAGGTGATCATATGCTTTTCCTCCATAGTGTAAAGTGTGTGTGTGTGTGTGGGTGTGTGTGTGCTTGGGAAGGAGACTATCCCCCTCCCCTCCCCCATCACCATTACAATGGTTGTTTTGTGTTTCTAAATATCATCCCTGTAGAAAGAAAAACAATCATATTCAATCTATTTTCTACTTGATTTTCAATGCAATATTGCATATATGTACAAGTACAAATAGACTGCTGGGGGCGCCATCTTGAAATATTGGCTGCCATTTTATATCAAGACATCGAAACATAGTCATATCCTCAAACTAACCTCAGATTTGGATTCTCCATCCCGAAAAACCCTTAATTCCCAATTTTGAACATTAAAAGCAGGTAAACTCAAAATCCAAGATGGCCACCGGCGGCCATTTTGGATTGTCACGTATATCTCAAATTGCTCAATGCTGATAGAGCTCCAGCATGTGGATTGTTAAAATAGAAGGTCTGAACAATCGCTATCAATTAAAAAAAAAAAACTATAACATTCAAATGCAACCTTAGGCCTAAAATCTGGGTTTGGCTGCAGGACTATAAATTTAATGATGAATAAAGTGTGGGTGATTGTGGAATATTAGTTCTGATTACAAGTGTAAACTTTTGGAGGGCAATGTAACTGTTTTACCTGAAATCATGTATTTTTTCTAGTCATTTAGAACGGAGTGAAGAGAAATCTCAATTGTTTATTAAATAAGAAACATACTATGGTCTCATAAATAAGGTAACTAACCTTCTTGTTTTTATTTGTCGTTTCTTTCTTATCTAGTTCAAGAATGGGTGGGACATCATTTTTCCGGTGCTCTCTGTCCATACTGACAGGCCATGCTGACACGACATCTGTGGCTGGGGCTGTATGGCATTTGTAGAAAACTTCTTTTAGCAAACCAAATTCATTGTTTGACAAATTCTAAAGTGGTGAAGTTGTTGCAACTTTGGATCAATTCAGGGGGTCAAGTAATCATTTATCTTGAAGAGTCATTCCTGACCAAAACATATTTTAACAAATCTTTATCAAAATCATATTCATAAGAAAATGGGAGTTAGCACCACCCCCTTAGTATTTTCTAGGGTCACTGGGAAAGGCATGGGTCATAGGCATTCCACTGGTAGTTTCCTTCCAGGCATCTTTTGCAGGTGTAGCAGAGAAAGTTTGTTCTTACTTCATATTTCAGGTCATCTTTGCATGTACCTTTCATAAGCTAAATAAATAATAATAGTAATAATGACAGTAGAAATTATAATACTACTAACAACAGCAACAACAATAATAATGTAAAAAAAGCTAATAATAATAATAAAAATGAAAATAATAATAATAATAATAATAATAATAATAATGATAATAATAATAATAATAATAATAACAATAATGGTAATAATGATAATAATAACAACTACAACACTATCTGCAGATCAAGGGGAATCATCCAAAATGCAGCTGAGGGAGAAAATTTCTGGTACATGGTGGTCACTCAAAGGGAGATTCAAAGTAAGATTCAAAAATTGATTTTCTAATCATGATTAGAATTTCTATTTAGGTGGTCTGTCACTTATGACAGATCACCTTTTAATTTTGTTGGAATTTTCTTTATTTTTCTTCATATTTTCATTTTTCTTTTTCATATTTTTATTTCTATTCCTTCTTGTCCACGTGATTTCTCAAAATTGGCTCATTCAATTTTCATGAAATTTTCGTCATTCATCCGACCTATCAAGGACATGACAACCTCCCTTTTTCAAGGTCATCGGGTCATCATGACGTCATTTTGTAAATATCTTGTCATGGTCATATCTTCATAAGGAAATGTCATTCTTAGTTCATATTTAGCATGATAAACATTCATATTAATCTACACAATTCCATCTTTTCAAACATGTGCATACGCATACGTCCGCGCGTGCCCAAATTTAAAGATGCTCAGAAATCGTCTCAAATGCGTTTTGTACATGTTTCAGGCCATTCTAAGCCTTTGAAGCATTTTGGGCGTGCGCAAGTGGTAAATGATGTAAAAACGCTGTTTTTTCACTTGTTTAGCAATTTTGAGACTTTTCTTGACAATTTCCATCCATTTAGAATTGATTTCAACTTACCATAAGGTCGTATGCGCGCGCCAAAGTTCAAACTCCGTGCGGGCATCAATAGGCAGAAAAGTGTAAAAACATGCAAAAACATGCCCCTTTAAAATCCGCCATAGCTCGTTAAAAAGGTCGGGGACCCTCCCCCCCCCCCCCAATTTTTTTACATTTTCTGAAAGCCTATGAGTTGACATTTGAATTCATGAAAAATAATTGGGGTTCGAGCAGTCAGAACATCGCCAAATTTTCATGTGAATGCAAAATTTCATTTTTTAAAATTATGACATATTTTTTTATCTTTAATCAAGACTATCTCGCTTTTTGTTGGTCGATTTTCGCTGGGATTTCAGTATGTTGTAGCTGAGACAATGCTCTACTATAAAGATTGACTTTATTTTTTATTTCGAGAACGGCATCATACTCTAATTTTACAATAAATGGAGGCATGTCAATTTTTCACATTTTGCGTGTATTGTCTATGGGACATGACCTTTTCCGAATTCTTGATTCTAGATTCCAATAATTCCAATAACGGCGATTCTAATCACGATCCAACTAGCAGTAAGGAGTGCGATTTTTCAGAATAACTGCAATTACTTGCCATGCGTTGTGTGTGTGAATGAACAACAGTTTGCTTGCAGTGGATGTGCTATGCACTGCATGCTATCTCAACACCTCTGATCTAGTATTGATAGCATTAAAACAAAGAAGTGTTCATTAGTACATGTAGTTTTCATTGAGTTTGCTGCAGTACTTTTTGCAGCCCCTCGATGGTTGATGTGTTTTGGAAAGTATTTCCCCCTGTCGAGATCGTGTTAAAAAGAAGTTCAAGGAAAAGTTTGTGGGCTTTTGTGCCTGTTTTCATTCCATCTTCATGTGTGTAAATGGAAATCAAAATTTTAATCACGATCTAAATTTCGATCTTTCCCTGTGTGTGAACGGTCACAATGAAATTGAAATCTGGATCGCAATTAGAATCCGGATTCAAATTTCAATTCCTCTTGTGTGTGAATGCACCTTTGGAAGACCTCATTAATTCATTTTTCTGTTAAATGATATCATGAGGAAATAAACTAATGGTCTATGACTTGAACTCTAAATCAGACGATGAACTGAAAAAACATCATACTCAGGGCGCTTGCCCCGCTTGCCCGGGGCAAGTGAAAGTCACGGGCGGGCAAGCAAATGTAAAAATCACTTGCCCGATCGGGCAAGTGGTGATTTTTACAAAAAAAATATTCGACATGAAATTAGCCTATGGAAAGTTGGAAAAAATCACGATTTCCCCCATAATCTCAAACCGGCAGAAACCCGAAAAATTAAAGTACGATTACCATGATTTATTGATAAGTTTATGGTCACTTATTGTCCGAAAACAGTCTGTGGAGGCTGCATACTGAAAACAAAAACACGCTAATTCACCGCGAGCGAGGTGTCCATTCCACTAGATCCCAAACTGACTCGACCACACAAGACTCGCATCATGATACGATATCGAACTTGGCCTGAATGATTTCATGCCCACCATAAAATTTAATCAAAAGGGCACTAAGGAACAAGCTCTGTGCTTGCAATTACGAATGTCTATTTTTTAATGATGTCCGTTCGTTTTTAATACATTTCTTTCTTCAAAAATATCTTGACAAGACTTGTCATACTTTTGTATAGCTTCCATTTATTTCTCTTCACGATTACGTGAGTGAGCTCCTTCGCTCATAAGTACAGTTACGCCAGGGCTTAAATAGTGCAATTGCCTTAAGTAGTTTTCACCCATGTCCGCATACAGTGCATATAAATGTGTTTCCCGCCTTGACTGTTTCATTTGTAATGGCAAGAGTCGATCGGGCCAGACCTGAAATAACTCAGTTTGTAGGTCATACTTGATGATTAAAAACGACAATCGGAGGTGAATTCTAGACATTTTAGCGTAATAAATTAATATCACCATACCTTCAAACTTTCAAATGTAAAGATAATTTGTTAATTTACACATATTTACACATTTTGGGGGATATTTCTCGAGTTGAAGTGATGTTTCCGAGTAACTCATAGTCTGTGGAAATTTTAACATTTGTGAAGACTAGAGATTTTATTGGGCGTGCATATGAGAAATTGAAACTTGAAACGTGTACATTTCGATCCACTTTAATGCCAAAATTAAGAATATGCTCGACGAAGTCACATTTATTCAGTAGGAATTACACAATGAAAATCGGGGACTTATAGTTCTTACATCTGGTTTAGTTGATTTTTAGTGCGTATGTCTTGTAACTAAGTTTATTCCGGGCACTCGATATTTCAAAATATTGAAATCTGGACGCCCGGCTGGACCCCAAGAAAAAATGCTAGTGTGGAGCCCTGTTATACCTCACTCTATTTATTTTTTTTCCAACATTATTCTAGATCTACATGAAGGGAAACCGCCGTTATTTTTTTCTTGAAAGGATTTTAAACATTTTGCAAAAAACCTTAAATGACTTAAGCCTTATTTAAAATGATAGTTACTAAAAAAAAAAAATGATAACAACAAAGGAAATAAAAAAGAAAATTCGGGCAAGTTGTTATTCCTTCCGGGCATCCAATTTTTTTTTTTACTTGCCTGACAGGATCATTCTGAGCTTCCCCGAGCGTTTGGGAATAACGAAAACCGGGAAGAGACATGGGGATGGTCTCTCACCCATTCTATCGTGCCCTTTTCCAGCAGCCCTTGAATCTCTGAAGAGATGTGCTCCTGGAAAAGGGGCGAGAGAGTCGGAGGGTCGGGTCGGATGACACCATGGGGGAGTGGTTCTACGTTTATGTAGAAGCCTCCTCGCACTATGGAGAGAACGTTAGCGTCTTCGGTAATTTCTTCCCAAGCGGGAAGAAAGTACTGAAGACTACCCCTGACTCTGTCCCCCAACGCCCGGGGCACACCTTCAAATGCGCCGTGGGGGCTGGGCCGAACCTCGGCCACGACCACAACCTTTGCTCTTCTTCTTACCCTTGGATGAAGAGCTTGCCTTAGCTCCAAATGACTGTTGGGCATTGGGCACGACCTGCTGTGGGAAAGTCTGAGCCCATAGGCGGATCCAGGTTTTGACCAAAGGGGGGGCTTGCCACCGAACGGCGCACATGTTTTTGCGTTTTAGCGGCGGCACCAGAGAATCGTCACAAAAATAATTAGTTACTACGTCAGAAAATCGAGGGGGGGGGGGTTGTCGTTGACATTGGACGCATTTATCATTCTAAAGAGGGAGTCTGACCCTGATAAATAGAATTTCTCAAAATCTAAATATTATACGAGCGAGCGCAGCGAGCAAGGAAAAATATGTATACTCTTTTAGTCTTTTTTATGGTAGGTGATAACTCGTCATCAAAATACATGATGGGCCTCGCTTGCCGAATTTGTTTGCTTTCCCAAATCCATCTTGTATCTGAATATTATACGAGCGAGCGTAGCGAGGGAGGAAAAATATATATACTCTTTTTTATGGTAGAAGTGATAATTCTTCATCAAAATACATGATGGACCTAAAGATATCTGAATTATTTGGTCACCTCTCTCGCCTGTTTCATTCGCTTTCAAGGACAATCCTAAATCTTAATATCATACGAGCGAGCGCAGCGAGCGAGGAAAAATATATAATCTCTTTTTCGTGGTAGAAGTGATAATTATTCGTCCAAATACACGATGGAATTAACTATGAGATATCTACCTTATACATGTATATCCGATCACCTCACTTGCTGATTTCGTTTGCTTTCCCAAAACCATCTTGTATTTGAAAGCTGTATTATACGAGCGAGCGTAGTGAGCAAGGAAAAATACACACAATAAAAATGAAAGTTTTTCATCAAAATACACGATGGGCCTTTAAGATATCTATTTTGATATATTTGGTCACCTCTCTTACCTAATTTATTTGCTTTCAAAGACCATCCTGCATCTAAATATTATACGAGCGAGCGCAGCGAGCCAGGAAAAATATATATACTCTTTTTTATGGTAGGTGATAACTCTTCATCAAAATACAATGATGGGCCTCGCTTGCTGAATTTGTTTGCTTTCCCAAATCCGCCTTGTATCTGAATATTATACGAGCGAGCGCAGCGAGCGAGGAAAAATATATATATACTCTTTTTTATGGTAGAAGTGATAATTCTTCATCAAAATACATGATGGGCCTAAAGATATCTGAATTATCTATTTGGTTACCTCTCTCGCCTGATTCATTCGCTTTCAAAGATATTGCTGAATTCGTTTGCTTTCCCAAATCCATCTTGTATTTGAATGCTGTATTATACGGGCGAGCGTAGCGAGCGAGGAAAAATACACATAATAAAAATGAAAGTTTTTCATCAAAATACACGATGGGCCTTTCAGATATCTATTTTGATATATTTGGTCACATTAAAAAAAAAAAATCTAAATCTTAATATCATATGTGCGAGCGCATCGAGCGAGTAAGTAAAAAAAAGGTATACTCTTTTTCATGGTAGAAGTGATAATTCTTCACCCAAACATGCCAAATATACGATGGAATTAACTATGAGATATCTAAATTATATACATGTACATTTGATCACTTCGCTTGCCGAATTCATTTGCTTTCCCAAATCCATCTTGTATCTGAATGCTGTATTATACGAGCGAGCGAGGAAAATTACATGTAATAGAAATGAAAGTTCTTCATCAAAATACACGATTGGCCTTTAAGATATCTATTTTGATATATTTGGTCACCTCTCTTTACCTTATTTATTTGTTTTCAAAGACCATCCTGCATCTAAATATCATACGGGCGAGCTCAGCGAGCGAGGAAAAATATAGATACATTTTTTTTAATGCCTAGAAGTGGTAATTTTCCATCCCAATACATGATGGGCCTCGCTTGCCGAATTTGTTTGCTTTCCCAAATCCACCTTGTATCTGAATACTATACGAGCGAGCGTAGCGAGCGAGGAAAAATATATATACTCTTTTTTTATGGTAGAAGTGATAATTCTTTATCAAAATACATGATGGGCCTAAAGATATCTGAATTATCTATTTGGTCACCTCTCTCGCCTGATTCATTTGCTTTCAAAGATATTGCTGAATTCGTTTGCTTTCCCAAATCCATCTTGTATTTGAATGCTGTATTATACGAGCGAGCGTAGCGAGCGAGGAAAAATACACATAATAAAAATGAAAGTTTTTCATCAAAATACACGATGGGCCTTTCAGATATCTATTTTGATATATTTGGTCACATTAAAAAAAAAAATCTAAATCTTAATATCATACGTGCGAGCGCAGCGAGTAAAAAAAAGGTATACTCTTTTTCATGGTAGAAGTGATAATTCTTCACCCAAACATGCCAAATATACGATGGAATTAACTATGAGATATCTAAATTATATACATGTACATTTGATCACTTCGCTTGCCGAATTCATTTGCTTTCCCAAATCCATCTTGTATCTGAATGCTGTATTATACGAGCGAGCTAGGAAAATTACATGTAATAGAAATGAAAGTTCTTCATCAAAATACACAATTGGCCTTTAAGATATCTATTTTGATATATTTGGTCACCTCTCTTACCTTATTTATTTGTTTTCAAAGACCATCCTGCATCTAAATATTATACGGGCGAGCTCAGCGAGCGAGGAAAAATATAGATACATTTTTTTTAATGCCTAGAAGTGATAATTTTCCATCAAAATACATGATGGGCCTAAAGATATCTAAATTATCTATTTGTTCATCTCACTTGCAGAAGGGCTTTGACTCTATGTCCTTGTACATGCAGATAAATAAATGTAAATGTCTACTCTCTCAAAAAAAGAGAGATAAAGAAATAAAAAGAATTATATATATGTAACAAATGACAAAGATTCTGCGCGATCTAAAAGCTTGCGTAACCCTTTTTTATGCTGAGAAGACTAACACCATGCACAGACAGAGACACTATGCTTTTATATCTTACATGTATTATACGATGATACATCCTAATGACTACTGTAACCTTATATGGATGAAACATGATATACAGTGCCTATCAAAATGATCCAAATACTTCAAAACAGAGCTCTGAGAATTGTTTTGCAGGTTTTGCAAGAAAACTTACTCAGGTTTCAAGCTTCTGATTAACCTGTTACCTGATGAATATGTTCCACTAAAATAGAAATTAAACAGCACATTTTTTATGGCGTATTTATATAAATAAAACAATACAAAAAGTCAATAATCATGAATTAAATCATCCCTCACTGAAATCAAATATTATCCAGTCTCTCTACTATCATATGAAGAATAACTATAATAGTTATATATAATTACACTAGTGATTTCCAACGCTGATTAACAGCTAGAGGACCACTATCAATAAACTTCTAACCAGTTGTAGCTTCGAATCAAGCGGTGCCGATTAGTCTTGACCGGCGGCGGTGTTCGAATCAAGCGGCGCCGATTAGTCTCGTTAGCTAGCGCCTCCGGTGTTCGAATCAAGCGGCGCCGATTAGTCTCGTTAGCTAGCGCCTCCGGTGTTTGAATCAAGCGGCGCCGATTAGTCTTGCCCGGCGTCGGTGTTCGAATCAAGCGGCGCCGATTAGTCTCGCTAGCGCCCCCGGTGTTTGAATTCAATCAAGCGGCGCCTATTAGCCTATCTTCATGGAGACACTGTACTTACACCTGCACAACAGTACGAGAATACACCCGACAGTGGCCTGTACTTAATGGAGAAGAAGAAGAAGGAGAAGAAGATACAGTGCTAACCCGTCTTATGTTTTGTTTTTTGTTTTCTTCCTTCCCCCCCTTTTTTTTTTTTTCTTTTTTAGGTAGCGGCGCCTTCGGCGCCATGCAAAAATCAGGGGGGCTTGCGCCTCCAAGCCCCCCCTCTGGATCCGCCACTGGAGCCCCCTGGGTCGAGGCAACGGGACTGGCGCCTGAGCCTTCGGCTTAGGAGCCGAGGCTTTAAGACATCTAGAAAGTTCCGCCGCTTGCTTGCGGGAGTCCACTTCTTGTTGGATCACCTCTGTCACCTTGCCTCCGAAGAGGAGTTGGCCGGAATGGGGAACATCTGCCAGAAGGGCAGGGATGTCCCCTTCCGCTATGCCCAGAGAGGAAAGCACAAGTTTCCTTCTGGCATCAGTGGCCAGAGCCGCCATGATGGAAAGCTCTGACCATAATGCCCCTGTTAAAGATAAGAGGGATTCTTCAAGGAGCAATATGTCCGAATCTGACACCTGGAGTTCCTGACTCCTCGCCCGAAGCGAAAGAAGGGACCCCAGATATGCAGTAAGACGAAGAGCAGATCTGGCTTGCCGCTCTGACTCAGAAACCTTTCTGCCGCCCTGTGGGGCCCGCTATCGAAGCGAACCCCAAGCCTCCAGCCTAGATGGATAAGATCTGGGGAGAGGGACTTACACTCAAAGAAGTCAAGAGTGTCCTGGTCAGCGAAGGGAAAGTCCTTGGCCAAAGGGCGAAAACTGGACCTGGAAGATGGAAGCTTGGAAGAAAAGTCAGTGTAGACTTTTTTAAAGTCTTCTGTCAGAGGTATGCCCTTGGAGGAACGCTCCCTCCTGAATAGGAGGGATGAGTGTCCCTTATCTTCCCGATTAGTCGGATAGACTTCAGGAAGATATTTCTCTAGCAGGGCTTGAGCATCGGTAGCCAGAGCGCGCTCTGACTGAGGGCCGACGTCCGCCTGCGAAGAGGCATCATCCTCCGAGAATCCGGACTGAGAAGCCTGATCCCAAGAAGGACGGGCTAAATAGTCCCAAGATTCCTCCCCAGGCGGAGCACCCAGTGCCGCTGGAAGCTCCAACCGGGCGGTCAAAGGCTGAGCGCGGTCTTCAACAGTTGAGAGTCGGATACCCAAGGAGTGAAACCGGATCCCAGCCCACTGTGAACAGTGGTAGAAGCTATAGGGAAAACACAGTTTCTACCCGGATAACCGGTAAAACCGAAATTGGTAACCGAAAAATTGGTATCCGGAACCGAAACCGGAAGCGAAACTGGAACCAGAACGAGAACCAGATGCGGGTCGGGTAGGGTATCCGAGTCAAGTGTGGTGGAGGGTCCAGCCAATGCTCGATGCTTGGGAAGATAATGCTAGAGCGAGAACCAGATCTCGCCTCTAATCCCCCCAGAGCTAGACGCGTCCCTGCAGGGGGGGAGGCGCATGTCGTAGAAGCCGTGGACTTTGTAGACATAATGAATCTGATATGAGAAATGCGAGAGGGGTTAACCCGAACGCAGAGAAAGAAATTACAAGACGTAAGAACGCTTAACAGAAAGAGTCCACTCCAATGGAGGACCGAATAAATTACCAAGCGAGGAGTAGAAATTAACTAAGTAAGAACCCCTCCACGCCCGAAAGGAACAGCTGCCTAAACTGTAAAAGGAATTAGACGTAAACAATGTCTAAAGACGGCAGCTACTACGGAACAAAAATGAATAGGCCAGCACTCAAGAGAGAGGAGATCCCAATTCAAAAGTTGCCTAAGAATAACAGCGTGTAAACAAAGAACAACCCCAGCGGAGAGGGAACAAAACAGACAGGGGAACCCAACAGACAGGGGAACACAGGGAATGTGTGTGTGACCCAGACACCGTTCGAAAAGAACGTGCCGAAGGGGAAGAAATGACGGCAAATAACTAAAGAAAATACCGTCAAGAGCTGTGACGAATGAAAAATCCGTCAGACCAACGTAAGAATTAATAATTGGTGGACGGAATAAGAATACTGAGCAATCCCAAAAAGCGCTAAAATTGTGATAAATGCAATTTTGGCGCAGACTTATCACAATAAGGTGTGATCTCTATGACAGCGAGAGAGGAAGAGGAAGAATATGGCGCCTGTGCATGCGCTGTTGGTGGATGGGAAGGTACTATACTCGGGCGGGCATGCGCGTTGTGACTTAAAACTTTTCTCAAATGATGGCTAGACCCAGAGGGACTAGCAAATAGGTAGATACATTGATTTATTGCTGTAATAAGCTTGTTTAGGGAGTCTTTGTGAGGGTGATAATGGTTTAGAAACCCTATTTGAATTATTCTCATTCTCTGTCGGCAGTTTGGAACAGGATCTATAAGGCTTGCCAGGAGACCTAGGAATTGAGGCCAGAGTTGGGCTGTTGACCTTGGTTTGTTGAGAATGGATAATCCCACATGCTTTACTTTTGAGTATTCTGTGTGGGAGAGGTTGCACAAGCTGGCAATGAAGGTCTAGTTTTGCGTCTAGGAATTCTGGATACTGTGTTGGGTTTAAATGAGACTTTTCGTAGTTTATCAGAAATCCCAGTTTGGTGACAAACTCTATTGTCATTTCTATGTGAAGACATAACTTGTTTGGGGAATCTGCCACTAGGAGCCAATCACCTACAATGTAGATATACAAATATCCTGATGCCTTTTTTTCGAAAGGACCAGGGCTGAGATTGCTTGTCCCTTGAGGGTTGGGAGGTGTACTGGTCATTTTGGTCAGTTTGTACACTTTTGGCAGCTGTGCTGGAAGCAGAGATATTTTCATCCAGCATGGATTGGAGTTTAACCGAGAAAAGGTCTGGCCCAGACAGTGGGAGACTGCTTAGAACCTTATCAACTTCTTTCTCAAGTTTGAGATGGTCTAGTACGCGTTTTTGGTGATGTTTGGTACAAATCAAGGTCGTACGGGAGACTTGTTCAAACTGGATATCAGAGGTACGGAGGAGCAAATATGATATCTTTCTTGATCCTCTTCTGCGATAGCTAGTCAATCAGATTCATGTAAAGTGTGATCAGGTAGCTTTGGTACACTGCTAGTCTCACTGAGGTACGGGCAGATTTGTCAATGAGGTTTAAATCATTTCCCGACTTTTTTAAAAGAGCAAGATCTCATCGGATTGAATTTACCGTGACGAGCTTGAGCATCTCCTACACGTAGTGCAGCTTTGGGTACATGTGGAGTACTATAATACTTCTCAAAATCTCCACTGTCAAACCTAAATCCTGCCTGAGAATCCCTGCGAATTGCTCGGAGGCAATGGGCAATCTCAGCTAACCTGTTGTAACAAGTAGAAAATGGAGTATCCAGTTTCACTGCGCTCTCCTTTTCATTGTAAGATTTCAGTTCAAAGTCTAAACAAAAGCTCTTCATCAAATAATTCTGTCAAAAGAATAGAGGCAGGCGGGGGAAACACCGAGCCCCAATATCAGAGGTCTCATGGCGCCGGGGAGCCACCATATCTCAGGCTTCGCGATTGTCTGGTGTCCGCTCTCGTCCCCGCCCGCGTGGGGAGAGCCTCTCATTCGGTGAGTTGGGAGCCAGCGACACAGTACAAGGAGCTAAGTTATGAGGGCCTGCCAAATCACCTGCCCGTGCAGATAGGGCACGCATAAAAATGGACTCAAGAGCTTGTATAAAGAAATTCAGGTCTGAATTATCCTGGTTAGATTTCTGCATTGCTCGTGGTTTCGAAGTGTTGGATACTTCTACAACCGCGGGCCGATTCTAAGTTACCGGGGAGGCGGGAGCGTTAACTACGGCCTCACGCGGGTTTTTCGATTCAGAGCCGGGAGGATTGCCTACGGTCTCGTGCTATCTTGGATTCAGCGGTTCTATTTCTTGTTGTGGGCTTTGTGGCTTTACATTCTTGTTTTCCTTTTTATGAAGGGGGACCTTTTGAGGAAGAGTCATATTCAACAGGCCATTTTCTTCCCACAAGGCTCAATAATGCCTGTCATCACGACTCTTTCCCCTGCTAGAAGTCGGGCGGGTGATGGAATTGCTCTCCCATACCGAGCCCGGGGGGACAGAGCGTAGGGTGGCTACGTCGTCCGCTTGCTCATTAGGCATGGAAAGAAATTTTCAGGTCTATCAATGAGCAAATAATCGTATCATACAAAGACAAAGGCATGTTAAGGGAACATGAACAAAGAAAAATCAAAAATAAGCATCTAAGAGGGTGATAAATAAACACATATGAAAGTATCAATGTAGAAAATTATCTTGCGTGGGGCTTCTATAAAGAGTGTAGCATGCCAGCATTAGAAAGAGGAAATGTGCTGGCATGCACTGCCTTACATACTGCGCGCGAGAAGGTGGTTGCCAGAGGGAACCAGGTTCAAAGAACTTTTTTAACTACCCTGGGCAAATGTATAGGTAAGTAAAGGGAGATAAAGAAGATAAACGAAATGAAAAGAAGCATTTTTTGTGATCTTTAAAATAAAATTTGCATAAATCAGCATAAATATTCAACACAAAATTTCAAAATTCTTTGTAGAACTTCTGTGTACCTCAAGTAGTTCTACCAAATAAAACAAAAGAATCAAAATCTGTCGACAAAATAGAAAATTTGCATGAATTAGCATAAAAAATATTTGAGAAAAAAGATCAAAATTCTGTGTAGAAGTTCTGCATACCTCATGTAGCTCCATCAGATGAAAGAAAAAAGTCAACATCAGTCTAAAATCAAGAAGAAGCATTTTTTGTGATTTTTGAATAAATTTGCATAAATTAGCATTGATAATGTTCAAGACGAAATTTCAAAACTCTGTGTAAAAGTTCTGGGTACCTCATGCCACTCTACTAGAAGAAACAAAAAAAAAATTAAATTGGTCGACAAATGAAAGAGATGCATTTTTTGGTGATTTTTTAATAAATTCACATAAATTAGCATATCTTATGAAGCTAAAAATTTTGTGTAGAAGTTCCAAATCCCCCACCTAGTGCTATCATATATTAAAAGCAAATGGAATTGAAATCGGACAAGAAATGACAAAGAAACATTTTTAAATTGTGGAGACAGACAACGGATGCCAGATGCCATGGCATAAGCTCATCTGGCTGGATGAGCTAATAATAATAATAATCATTATGATAATCATTATAATAATTACATTCATAATAATAATAATATTAATAATAATAATGATAATAACGAGAAATGTAATTAAAGCGCAGACCTTGAAATAATCGACGGCCGTCGATGCCTCCAGCACTGGCTGTGATGCCCTTCTTCCTTTTGCTTCAAGTAACGGCCACTAAAAATGTGCCCCTTTTCATTTGGCCAAGGTGCCCTTTTTCTCATAAATGTGCACTTTTTCTCATATACAATGTGCCCTTTTTGGAAGTCTTAACAGTTTTTTCTGAGCGAGTAAAACTTTATACAATTATTTCATGAAAATATAATACCTTCAGTCCTTCACACGCGTTGCGGTTTTGTGTCTGATTGTTGCGAATCGAGGAGTGTCACTCGCTATGCATGACATTGCAGCCAGCTACCTCGCTAGCCTAGCCTGTGCATGTGCCGCGAATTGCGCAATAATGTATACAGCTCATGCGCGATGCACTGTCAACATTCTACTACACTAAACTTAGATCTAGTTTCCATTCGGCTCCCCAAAATATCATTGTAGAATCCTACCAATATACCATCCGGCGATTTTTTCAGTGATGATATTTAGTCAGGAGATACTGTCAGATGCCTCTGCATATTTGGTTAAAGAAATTTATCATCTCAAAATGAATCAGAAATTACCGAAACTGCTAAATTTCTTAGTTCAGTCCCACACATAGTCATTCAAGTCGGTTGTGAGGTGATCAAAATTCAAGTAATATCGCCCAAACCGTATCTGATAAAGTATTTATTTGTTTAAACTTACTTTAAATGTGATATTTGGCTATCTCTTTCATCTTTTGTGGAATGAAAATGTATTCTAGAATATGAAAACTAAACACAACAAAAATAAGTAACTCCCCCTAATTCAAAGTAGCATAACTTTTTAACGAAAAAGTTTTGAGCAAAATAATTTGGCAGGAGTGTTCCTACACTTATTGACTAACTTCTTTGTGAAAATGAGATTGATCCGTCAAGTCATGCATGAGTGAGCAGACATTAAAGGCAGAAATGTCACTTTTCAAAAGTCACAAGAGTCATTTTAGAGGGTCTGTGAAACAAAACTTTGGCGAATTTGGTTTCTTCCATTGTTTGATTCTGTCATGCCTATCCCTTACGCTTTTCATGTTTATCACAGTTCGGTGAACAAAATTTTTTTAAGAAAGTGGGGTTCAGCCCTCCTAAATCTACAAAATTCATTCAGTTTATGGAAAGAATGGACATCAACCAACATGAGTTGCCACACTATGTGAAAATACCGGGTAGTTGTTTTTCCGGCATTAAACTGTAAATTTTTAACATTTCTTGCTTCATTGTTAAAAATGTTCTCACTCAACCATGACACAATCTCGATAAACATCAACAGCACTATTAACACCAGAAAAGGTTTGTTTCACAGACCCCCAAAATGACTCATGTGACTTCTGAAAAGTGACATTTTTGCCTTTAATGTCTGCTCACTCATGCATGGCTTGACGGAATCAATCTCATTTTCACATAGAAATTGGTCAATAAGTGTAGCAAAACTCGTGCCAAATCATTTTGCTCAAAACTTATTCGTTAAAAAGTCATGCTATTTTGAATTAGGGGGGAGTTACTTTTTTTTGTTGTGTTTAGTTGTTTTTTTTATAAAAGACTGCCTTGCAATGAGGGCTTTTTGACTGTCCCTGCTGTGACTGTCATGTCTGTGACTGCATAATATTCTAGTGTGACCGGGCGTGTGATCCAAACAAAGTGATTTAATACGACCATTCTAAAAACATGATTAGACCTATGCATTTTGACAATAATTATGGGTAATCCCTAATCCTAACCCTAATAATACCAACCCTAACCCTAACCCTAAATTTGATGAAAATATTGAGGGGTGTAAACTTCTTCAGTATATGCTACTTATGTCTGTCATTATCATTTTGAATAATTTCTATATCTATTTGCTTTGAAGTTGAAGCGACCTCCTGTATGCGTGTGTTCTAAATTACGGAAGCCCTCTCCCCTCCCCCCCCCCCCCCGACCAAATTTTAATGATGGCCCCTCAAAAAGTGGCCTTGGTGCCCTCTGCCACCTCGCCTCTGTGGAAAAGTGCCCCTCATCAAAGTGGCCTTGCCTTTCAAAAATCCTATTTCGAGGCCTGAAAGTGGCACTTTGATGACCTCCCGATGACCTGCTGAACTTTAAAAATATTAAGGTCTGAGAAGGAGACTAACATCACAGATACAGGAAGATTTGATTTTTAGTATCTCACAAAGTTAACCCTAGGGGTTCAATACAC
Source organism: Echinometra lucunter (assembly GCA_029962745.1). Lineage (NCBI taxonomy): Eukaryota > Metazoa > Echinodermata > Echinoidea > Camarodonta > Echinometridae > Echinometra > Echinometra lucunter. Next base: position 24,718,201 of record CM057152.1, read on the forward strand.
ATTCATGAATCATATTGGCAATAGGGTTGTGCATAAACTACTGTATATGTGCATTGCAATAGACATAACAGGCAAATAACAGATATTGCATTGTTTGTAAATGTATGTGTAAAAGTAGTCAAAGATAATATGCAATAGACATAACAGGCAAATAACAGTTATTGCATTGTTTGTAAACGTATGTGTAAAAGTAGTCAAAGAAGATGGTAATTTGAAAGGGGAAAAAATGTTAAAAAAAAAAAATGACCCAGTCGTCGCCGGGACTCGAACCGGGGACCTTGAGCATGCGAGGCAAGTGCTTTACCGATAGACCAAAATATGGCCCATAGAGATAACAGGTAGATGGAAATTGGGATTCTCGTGTCATATCTTCCTGTTAAAATTTCGATATGTTCCCGACATCTGATTAAAAAATAAATGGCACACTAATGATAGAGAATTTTCTCAGCTGCAACATACTCGAAGTTGGGCAAAAATCAACCACAAATAACAGAGCTGTTGCTCAAAAAAGACGGGAATGTAGAATCAAGAATTCGGAAAAGGTCATTTCCCATAGACAATACACGCAAAATGTGAAAAATTGACATGCCTCCATTTATCGTAAAATAAGAGCATGATGCTGTTCTTGAAATGAAAAATGAAGGCAATATCTAAAGTAGAGCATTGTCTCAGCTACACCATACTGAAATCCTGGCGAAAATCAACCATCAAATGGGTGGAAATTGTCAAGAAAAGTCTCAGGAGTCCAAATCAAGTGAAAAAATGGCGTTTTTACATTATTTAGAGCTTTGAAATGCTTAAAATGGCCTGAAACGTGTGCAAAATGAATATGAGTCGATTCTGAGCATTTTTTCAATTTGCGCGCGGACACTGATGCGCGGCACGTACGCGTACTGTCATCATGCCATGACCATTAATAACAATGCGTTATGATGATATAATTACAAAACGGCGCCTGGATGACGTCATGATGACCCGATGACCTTGAAAAAGGGAGGTTGTCATGTCTTTGATAGGCCGAATGAATGACAAAAATTTCATGAAAACTGAATGAGCCAATTTTGAGAATCACGCAGACAAGAAGATGGAATAAAAATATGAAAAATATGAAAAAGAAAAATATGAAGAAAAAAATTCCCACAAAATTAAAAGGTGATCTGTCATAAGTGACAGACCACCTAATAATAATAACTGCAATAATGATAATAAGAGGAAGAAGAAGAAAAAGGAATAACAATAACCATAACAACAAATTCTTGTATAGCGCATATCACATTATAATAAAAAGTTGCTAGGCACTTCCAAAGAGCTTTGGATGTTATAATATAAATAATAATAATAGAAGTAATAATGATTCTACTACTACTACTACTGCTGCTACTAGTACTGCTAAAACTGCTGCTACTACTGCTACTGCTGCTGCTACTACAACTACTACTGCTACTACTACTGCTACTGTTGCTACTACTACTACTACTACTATTACTACCGCTACTACTGCGTCGTGGTCTGGTGGTTCTGACTCTTGTCTTTCAATCAGAGGATCGTGGGTTCGAATCCCAGCCCTGGCGTTAATTTCCTTCAGCAAGAAATTCATCCACATCGTGCTGCACTCAACCCAGGTGAGGTGAATGCAGAGATGCCAACCTCTTGACACAAAAAATCAGATTGAATATCCCAAAAAATCAGATTTTTGAGTGAAAAATCAGATTTTCACGGAAACTAAGATAATGTGCGCAAAGCGCACATCACGAGCGCGAAGCGCGAAGTCCTATCGGCCGGGGTCCAGGGCCCGCTTAAGGGCCCTGGAAGCTCTGGGGTTCTAGATGCTCTCTGGTGCAATCTGAGCATATTTGAGTGACCTTTTTCTCTCAAATTTAATCCAAGTTTTGAGGTAATTTTTATGTTATAGAGCCTCTACTCCAGATATATAGATAAATTTATCTGTGATCCTGTTAATGAAAGAGAATTAAGATGTACAAAACAACATTCAATTGCCAAAAAAACTAAGTCAGATCAGTGTTCTGGCATCATGGCGCAAAAAAAAAGGGGGTGAAGGACAGTTAATGAAAAACAATGTCAGAAGCATTAGAAAATAATATGAAAGGAATAAGTGACATATGCTTTACTGGCCAACAATTTAGGTTGAGCACTGATCAGCTGGAAGAAGTATTTTGTATGCTGGGGAAAAAATGAAATTAACATGTAGGAAACTTCAGAAACACTATATGTACAATGAATAACCTACCACAAATGATTTGAGCAGATCAGTCAAACTGATACAGTCTATAGTGCCAGTGAACACGAACAATGATTCTGCGTAGATCAGTCATACATGATACAGTCTACAGTGTCAGTTGATGCCATGATGAGTGGTTGCAGATAATTTGTTAAAAAAAGACGTTCACGGCAAGATAAAATCGTCACCAGATTCGAAGTTTCGTAGTTTCTCCGCCAGCGCCAGCGAGCAGCTGCAGCTGAGACGAGGCGGCAGCTCGCAGCGATGGATGTTCGTTGCGTGCGTGCTATAGAAGCTCGAGCACTGCATGCCGTTATATTATCGCACTAGCTCGCACGCTTCGTATTACTAGTATGTATAGTAGTGTGTACGATTTATGTATGCACTGTCATGCGTTATATTATGTATTGCGCACTCGTAGCGAGTGCGGCAATATAACGTTATCATATATGGCATATTCCGCCTTCCCGCGCTGATTCACTGTGTATAAGACGTATAGGACAAAAATATCGGAAAATCGTATTTTTGATGGGTAAAATCGTATGATCGTATTTCATTGATAAAATCGGACTAAATACGATAAAATCGGACTGGTTGGCATCACTGTGAATGGGTACCTGGCAGGAATTCATTCCTGGAAATGCTTGCGTGCTGTAAAAGGCTGCCGGGCTAAAGCTGGGGTAATAATATCCAAGTCCTTTGGAAGCGCATAGAGACGTTATATCATAATGTGATATGCGCTATACAAGAACTGTATATTATTATTATTATTACTACTACCATACCCTTAAAATCATCATCCTCATCTCCTTCCTGTACCATGATGCTATTGGTCATGTCAAAAATCATCTTGGCTTTCCTTTTCTTAGGCTGAATGATGAAGGAATCATCTGACTCATCATCAGACAGGACATCAATGGCCTTCTGCATGTAAAAAATCAATCCAATCTACACAATTATCAATGCTTTTAAAGTATGTTTCAAAATACAACACCAAAAATAAGTCCCCCTCTCAACAGTTTGTTACAACATTGTAGGTAAAACATTTTACCAACAAAATTAACACAGAAATAATCCTATGACTGTTTCCTAATAAGAATAATAAGTGATGTGTAAAAATGAAAGATGTCCATGGCTTCATGGCTTCATGAGCTTAAATGGAAGACAAACACTGCCCTTCTCAAAAGTCACAAAAGTTCATTCATGGCTTGCTACTAATCGAAAAGCATCTGTGGTTGAGTGCAGTTTGAAGACATCCCTAAGTAAACATTACTCTAATGTTCATTAGTAGCTTGCTGCAGCCCATGGAGGAGCATTTGTGCTCATGGATGACAATGCCCAACTACACCGGGGGAGACAAGTTATTGCATTCCCGGCTGGTGAAGGCATTGAGTGGTGTAGCCAGCAAACCTGCCTGACCTCAGGCACCTGTGGGACCAGCTGAAACGATCTGTATATTCCCACATCAACACACAGCAGCCTGGATGACCCTTGTTACAGCACATTTTGGTAAATTGCACATTTTCGTAACTGAACCAAAATATGTGCAGTAACATAGTATTGCACATTTTGGTAAATGCGCATTTTGGTTTCGTTACCAAAATGTGCAGGACACTGACGGCACATTTTGGTAACGACACGGAAGCACACTCATAACACAGTCGTTCCTCTTTATCCCGCTCTCCGTCCTTCTCCCCTTCATTCACACTAATGCCCACATGCCAAGGCACACATAATCCCCTGACTCACACAAACACACCCTCACAAACACCCACCACACGCACACCCACACCATGGGGGTTCCTTAGGGAATCCCCCTACCCCCTCCCCCAGATAACTGCCCCAGGACATTAATCCTCCCCGGGCAGGTATGGGTACACTACCAGCACAATTTGGTCACAAAGCTCCGTTACCAAAATCTGCAGTGAGGTAGTACTGCATGTAGTACTGCATACACTGCAGTATACTGCAGTAATGTAATACTGCATGTACTGCACATTTTGGTTTTGTTACCATAATGTGCAGTTTATCAAAATGTGCCGTAACAGACCTGTCCCATCTTCAGCAGGTTCAGTGGAATACAGCATACAGCAGCGTGTCACCAGACTGATCAACACAAGGAGACACTGCCAGGCTGTCACTGAAGCATGGTGGATACAGACGTTAGTGACCTACAGATTTGATAACCTTTTGTGACTGAGAAAGGCAGTTTTTGTCTTCTGTTTGAGCTCATTCAGCAATGAAGACATTGGCAACTTTTTTCGCACAACACTTTGAAAACAGTTTTATTGGTAAATGTTTTACCTTATGGTGTTATGACGAACTATGGAGAGTGGGACTTATTTTTGAGGGGTATATCTGTGCAGTGCAAAGGATAAGAGAAGACATACATGTAGATACAAAAACATTTGTTTCTTTTAGAAATTAATGAAGACTAAAGCCATCCAACACTAGCACAAATTATGGTTCTGCACTGCACACTTCGCATGTACCAAGTTGCGCCATTTTGTTGCAGGCAGCCTGGTCAAAATAGAATTTGTGCCACATCTTGCTATCATGATTTCCAGACCTTGCTGTCGAAAACAATTTGGACCAAGTTTGCATCCTTGTAAACATTTGTAAACTGAGAAAAAGTAAAATGACATACTGGAAGGAAAAGACAAACAATTTTTTTTTTAAATTTTAACTAGAAACAATTCTTTAAGGTCTTGTATCAAAAAAACAGAATCAAAAAAATGATAACCTGCATGTTTTCATATCAACTCTGCTAAAAGGATAAATTTGTGCAAACATGAACTGAAAAAAAAAGACTGTTTCAATCTTTTTTAATTTGTGTAATGAAAGATCCCAAGTAAATACTGGCTAAACGCCCAATTGATTTTTAAGGATATATTGTGGCTTCAAGGGCATGAAGATGTATAATGGAATGTGGTTTTTGAAAGAAGTTCCACTCTACTGACAGATATGTGAAGAAAAGAAACTCGAGAAGGTTTTCTCAAAGTAAACAGAGAAAAAAAACCTGACATACCTGAAGGAAAAGTCTACAATTTTTTTCTTTCTTTTTTTTAAAATTGTAATTGAAAACAATCAAGAAAACGATAAACTGGGTGTTTTCATGTCAGCACTGTCAATTGGATTAATTTGTGCAAACATGAATATTAAAAAAACTAGATGAATCCTTGACCGTGCACGGTCAAAATTTATGCCTCGGCCTTTGACAGATCAGAAATATATCACTTTTAATCATGGGAAATGAATTAGGATACATTTGCAGTACAAAACTGGAAAACATGGTTCTATTTAAATGACATTGTGTCAGCCACATTTGAAGTTAGTCCATCAAATAGTTCTTAAGTTATTGCGAGAACAAGTAATTTTTCACGTATACAATGAAATGTATGGCCTTTGACCTTTGACCTTGTGACCCCCAAATCTAATCAAATCATTGTCCCTCCCATATGCATACATGAACTAAGTTTGAAGTTGATCCGTCTAATGGTTTTCAAGTTATTGCGAGAATGAAAACAGGACAGACGGACGGACGGACAACTCAAAAACATAATGCCTCTGGCACCCACCTTTGGTGGGCAGAGGCATAAAAAAAAAAGATTGTTGCAACATTTTTTGATTTGTGTAATGAAAGATACTGATGGATAAATGCCCAACAAAGTGGATTATTATGCATTTGAGTGGCGCATTAAAAATGCTATTTTTGTCTGCATGATTTGCCTGTGCAATATCAGAGCATATATTCAATGGAACACAGAATTCCCCACAGGTTTATGTACTAAATTTGCAGTGCCATATTATACCGTATTGCATGGTCTCTTCACGTGCGTAATAAAACAGACATACGCAATAAGGATTACAATGCACGGATACGCAATACATGCAATGTGCAAATGATACTTAGATGATAAATAAAGAGGAAATTCAAACATGTGTGATCAAAATTAATGTATGATGAGGGTCCCTTTGTGGTTGCTGAAATGTATAATGATTTTTATTGAAATTCAAATCACTTTCCTGTTGGGTATAGATAATAATGATTATATTGGAAGGCTTTATTTCATGGAATACCAGAAATATTCCACTCGTTAGGGCCAATAGTGCATGAATCGTAAGTTAGGGCAGAGCAATAATGGCCCCAACTCCCGAAATATTCTCTGGTATCCCATTCAGAGCCATCCAATATAATATAATTGATTTTCAAGGATATATTTGTGGCCTCGAGGGCATGGAGATGCATAATGGAAGGTGGTTTTTGAAGTAAAGATAAACCCAGGAAGGTTTTCTCAAAGTAAACAGAGAAAAAGAAAATAGACATACTGTCTCCCACATTTAGGGTTGATTCTTAAGTTATCACAAAAACGAGCAATTTATCACGTATACAATGACATGTATGATCTATGACCTGTGACCTTGTGACCCCCAAATCTAACAAGATCATTGTTTCTCCCATATGCATATATGACTCATGTTCGAGGTTGATCTGTTAAATGGTTAAGTTATTTACATGTATATGACCTCTATGACCTTTGACCTCGTGACCCCAAAATCTAATCCCATCACTGTCCCTTCCATATGCGTACATGACTCACGTTTGAATGTGATCCGTCAAATGGTTAAGTTATTTACATGTATATGACCTCTATGACCTTTGACCTCGTGACCCCAAAATTTCATCACATCAATGTCCCTCTCATATGCATACATGAGGCAAGATTGCAGTTGATCTATCTGGTGGTTAAATTATCACAAGAACAAGCCATCAGTCATGGACGTGGAAAATGAGAAAGAGGCCAAGGATAAACATATATCAACACTGCAGAAAGATCTGGAGGCTAAGACTGCCAAAATCTCGAAACTGCAGACGAACATCAACAACCTTGAACAGTACTCAAGGAGGAACTGCATTCGCATCTTTGGCGCTCAGCGGGAGACGGCGGGTGAAGACTCGATGAGATTGCAATGGATGTGGCAAGGAGAGTTGGAGTGGACTTAAGTAAAACTGATATAGATCGCAGCCATCGTGTTGGAAAGAAACCAGCTGACAAGAACAAGAGTCGCGGCATCATCGTGAAGCTGTGTTCCTATAGGATCAGATCAGGCAGGTTCTTTTAAAGAAACGTCGAGCACTGAAAGGCATCGGGATCTCCATCCAAGAGGACCTTACTGCTCAGAACTTTGATCTACTACAAGAGGCACAAAGTCATGACAAAGTCAATTCTGCTTGGTCTCTAGATGGGCGCATCTTTGTTGCTGTGTCATCAGGTGCCGGAGGAACTGTGAAACACATACTACCCTGCAAGGATGACTTGAAGAACATTTAATTTACATATCTGTCATGATTATATCTTTCCTGTTTGCTGACCTATACTTCTTGCCTTAACTTAACTTTACATGTATATATTGCAGTCCTTCAAATGTTTCAATAACCAAACTTGCCTGTTTTCTATTTTCTATTTTCATTTTTTTTTCACTTCTTCTTACTGTTCTTTTATGCTTTTATGCCCATATGAGAAAAGATTTGTCATAATTGTTATTTTACTCCTAGGTGGCAACATCCAATTTTTATAACACTGCTTGCATATTTTATGTTGGTTTTTACTGATTTGTATCTATATTTATTGTAGTATTTGTGTGTTGATTTGATTGTGTGTGTGTTTGTATGTCTGTTATCTGATCATGCCTGACTTAAATGATTACAAAGCTTGTGTTAATTCCATTGACTTACAAAAAGTATCAAGTTTGTTATCTCCGGTAAATGGTGAGGATGAATTCCATGGACCATATCAACATTATTTTGTACCTGATGAATTTAATGTCTATATAAAAGAAAGATATACCAATGCTAATATGGGGAAGAAATTTTCTGTTATTCATTTAAACTGCAGAAGCATGAACAAGAATTTTGATAATATGACTTCTTTATTGGACACTTTAAACATGCAATTTTCTGTAATATGTATAAGTGAAACATGGTTAAAAAATTCTGATCCTTTTTTCAATATTGCAAACTACGATTTTGTAGCTAATGGTCGACAAGACAGGAGAGGAGGATGTGTGGGATCTTTATAAGAAATGACCTGCGATATCAATTGAGAAAGGATTTAACTGTGAACACCCCTTTCATGGAATCTCTCTTTTTGGAAATTTTAGACTGTAAAAAGAATATACTTGCCGTAATTTATCGACCACCTTGCCAACCTGTGCAATTGTTTTTAGATTCTCTGACAGATATTGTAGATAAGGTTAATAGAGAGCATAAATTATTATATTTTAGTGGTGATTTTAATATTAATTTATTGGAAGCCACATCTTGCCATCGGGCAAATGAGTTCCTTGAGCTGTTATTTTCCAATTCTATTCATCCACTAATTCACCTTCCAACACGTGTGACAAATACTTCATTCTCTCTTTTGGATAATATATTCACTAATGACATTCAGGAAATTTTTTCAGGTGTCCTTGTTGCTGATGTTAGTGATCATCTCCCAGTCTATTGTATCTCTGAAAGAATTAATAGTTTCCAACTTCATTCGTTTGTCAGGCGTGCAATTACACCTGAAAATGAAAGAAAGTTTATTCATGAGATTAGTCACACGTGTTGGGAGGTGAACGATAGTAATGCAGATGATAGTTACAATGTTTTCTTGAATAAATTTTTGTCTATATTTGAAGCATGCTTTCCAGTGAGTACACGTTCGGTTTAAAAAACGGTTTAAAAATAAACCATGGTTTACATGCGATCTGTACAAACTATGTAGAAAGAAATACCAGTTGTATAAACAATATCTCAAAAATCCGCCTGAGTATAGGCATCATGTGTATAAAGTATATAGAAACAAAGTGAATAATGAAATACAAAAAGCCAAGAAAGATTATTTTTGTCGAAAGTTTAAGTCTGCTGCAGGAAACATTAAGCTTACTTGGAGAATTGTTAATGATATTCTAGGGTCAAAGTCCAAGCCAAATGTATTGCCTGATGCAATTTTGTGCAATAACCGTAGTGTAAGTGATAAATATGAAATTTGTAATCTATTTAATAACTATTTTATTGGAATAGGCCCAAATCTTGCAACTAGGTGTCACATACCTTCTCATCATTCTACTGATTATAAAATGTTTATTAAGAAGAATTATACTTCAGCTTTCTTTAAACCAGTTACCCCTAGAGAAATTGTTGACATTGTTTGTAAATTTAGAAATGGCAAAAGTCCTGGGTTTGATGGCGTTAGTATTGACATCGTTAAAAAAGTTATTCACTCTGTTACCCATTATGTGCAATATTCAATTCTTCCATTTCTTCAGGTATTGTGCCACAAAAAATGAAAATGGCAAAAGTCATTCCAGTTTTCAAATCTGGCTCAAAAGATAACATGTCAAATTTTCGACCTATATCATTAATGCCTGTGTTTTCAAAAATATTAGAGAAATGTATGTATAACAGATTATCTGATTTTTTGGGAAAGTGCAATATATTGAATGAACAGCAGTACGGCTTTAGACAGGGGCACTCCACATCTTCTGCTTTGATTGAATTTACTCGTTATGTCATGAATGCTTTTGAAAATAAACATATAATGGCTGGAGTGTTTTTAGATTTAAGTAAGGCATTTGATACCTTAAATCATTCAATTTTGTTACATAAACTGTATTGCTATGGAATTAGAGGTGTAATGCTGAAATGGTCTGCTAGTTATTTAACTGATCGTAAACAATATGTTGTCATGAGCCGCCATGAGTCAAATGTTTTATCATTAAGATGTGGAGTGCCCCAGGGCTCAATTCTTGGACCGCTGTTGTTTATTGTTTATGTTAATGATATGTGCAATGTTTCTACTGATCTAAAAATTATCCAATTTGCAGACGACACCAGTGTGTTCATGTCCCATAAAAGTCCCAATGTACTCCAAAATCAGTTCTCACTACATATGAATAAAATAATATCTTGGTTACAATTGAATAAACTTGTGTTGAATTTTACCAAAACTAATTATATGGTTTTTACAAACAGATATATTAATAGAGATGATTTTGCAATTACTTTGAATGATAACACTATACAACAGGTACTGCACTTAAAATTCCTTGGAGTAACAATTAATGAAAAATTAACGTGGAATGAACACACTGGTGTGGTTTGCAATAAATTATCTAAGAATGCAGGAATGCTTAATCGATTAAATTCATTCCCAAAAGATATACTTTTAATGTTGTACAATACCCATATACTGCCTCATTTGAATTATTGTCTAATGTCATGGTCTAATACGAGTGATCAAAACATAGATAGAATATTTAAGCTGCAGAAAAGAGCAGTGAAAATAATTTCACATTCGTCATACCGTGCCCATACAACCTCAATATTTTCTTGCCTTAAAATTTTAGCCATATCTAATATTAAAAAGTACCAGATTGCAATATTCATGAATCAGTGTGTTAACAAATTACTACCCTGGTCCCTACTTGAACATTTTCATTTGAATTTATCTATACATTGTCATCATACAAGGAATGCTTCAAACTTCCATTTGCCTCACCCACGGACTTCTGTTTATAAACACTCTATATTTTTCAGTGGTCCTGTTCTATGGAATAGTATTCCTGATTCTATCAAATTGAGCCCAACTTTAAACTCTTTTAAAAGGAAATATAAAACTTACCTCATGGAATCTTCTTCTAACTAGTGCGATTGGCTTGTCAGGCTTGTGTTTTTGTGTGTGTGTGTGCATGTGTGTGTGCGTTGTGTGTGTGTGAGTGTGTCTGTGTACAATGTAGGCATCCACGTTATGATTTTCTTAGACTTTCATGTTATTTTGGGATCGACTTTTAAATAAGGCCTTGGCCTTTTTGTTGATTCCATACACTTTTACAATGTACTTCTGTTAAGTCCTTGTTAATCACAGTTTTTGTTACTTTGTAATTTTCCAGATTGTTTTCTTACCGGTAACTATGTTGTAATGTCAAATAAATGAAATGAAATGAAATGAAATTTTCATGTATATAATGACCTCTATGACAAAGGCTTTTACTAAACACTCGGGTCACGGTGCGCTGAAAAACACTCGGGTCGTGGTACGCTGGGTATGGGGCGCAAGTGTTAACTAAGTTATTTGGTCCAAAACTACACAATTTACTGTCAAAAGTATACTCAAAACTTTATTTCTTTATAGAATTCACGAACATTGAACAATTTTGTTACAAAATGAAATGCAACAGATGATTTTGCAACAAAAACCTCCCACAGATATGAATAAACAAACAGAATTTATAATGATCTCTCATTAAGCCTGCTATATTCTCTTCGCCCGGGCTTTGTTTCGTTAAAAAAACTTTGTGCATTGCAGATCAGAAGGTGGTAGGATCGGAAAAGCAGTGTGCAAGAATATGCTTCTGGGCGTGGCTATGAGGGTTTTGGTGTTACTGTACACTGACTGTAGTTTTGGACCGAATAACCTAGTCAACACTTGGCGCACCATACCCAGCGAGCCACGACCTGAGTGTTTTCCAGCGCGACGCGACCCAAGTTTTTAGTAAAAGCCATGACAAATACATGTAAACTGTATTTCCACAACAGAAGTTCACAAGACTTCCTTACCAGCATCCAGCACATTCCATAAATTCTCTGATCATATGTAGTCAACCACAGGTAAATTCAAACACCCAAAGATAAAGTTTCAGAGTAGAAAATAAACCACAAATGCCTGGTCATGAAGACAGACTCATGATGTGAACACAGTGTACCCACCACACTACCAAGAATTATCGAGGCCCCTGGTGCAGGGGAAGAACGCCTCCCATTCCTACTGGAAAGTAAAATGCAGCAAAGATTCTCCAAGAATTTCTTTCCACAAATTAACATCAAGGAACAAATTTTCCCTCACCTGAATCATGAAAAATAGTGATGATATTCCATTTGGACTCATTTTGTGAAATTTAGAATCAGTTTTGAGAGGACGAATGCCGGTTATATGGGCCTGTGATTTCTTGATATCACGATCATACACTGCCATCATGCAAAACATGCACATGGTGCATAGTATTTTGTCTTGTCAATGTACAATGTGCTTACAAACATGATTCATATGTACTGTACATGTAAGCACCAACAGTCCATATAGATAAGGTAGTTGTAGGGTATCTAAGTAGTTAACAGTTGGCATCTCTGACACACTGAATCAAGGTTACTCAAGCACCCACTATGGATCCTCGCGATAGCAAGCGGACTGTCCACTGTCAATACCAACAGTCAGTGTTGGATTATAGTGTGCTAACCATGGCCTGTTGCGTTTTGTATTGTTCGTACACTTGTTCGAACACATCACATGTACGTAAAATGTATTGAAACATTATAAGATATATAAAACATAAATACATGAGAGATCTTTGAGACGGAAATTATGAAATGTTCGTGATTTTCCACAGAAAAAAAAAATCATGTGATATACAAGGAAAACAGAGTTCTCCTTTTTTTTGGCCACTATAAAATCTTAAAAACAGAGAAACTCTGGAAAAAACAGAGAAGTTGGCAGGCCTGGGACTATAACTTTGATTTCAAAAGGGAACAAGTCTAGAGATTTATTTAAAACCTGGCGCCCAATTTCCTTGCTTAACGTTATCTACAAGCTAGCCTCCGGCAACATAGCTAATGGACTCAAGAGAGGTTTTGTCTTACTTGGTACACGAAAATCAAAAGGGATTTCTAAAAGGTCGTTTCATTGGGGAAATTGGAAGATTAAATGAGAACTTAACCTGTTTGAAATTTAATCATTCAACGACAAGCTGCAAGATTCTGTACTGGCAATTATAAAAGGGAAGAGGGGACTGTTACCAAGGCACTAAAGGATCTTGAATGGGATACACTGAAAAATAGGAGAACAAGCAAAGGCTGTGTATAATGTATAAAATTGTGAATGGACTAGTCACTATTCCATTGCAAGTTTATGTCCAACCTAACGAAAGATTCACCAGATTCAATCAAAAGAAATTCAAGCAAATCGGCCACAAAGCCAAAGCTTTCCAGGACTCCTTTTTTGTCACAACAGTGATAGATCGGAATAAACTACCTGCAGATGTCATGAACTCCCCGTCTCTGGACACCCATTTGGCCCTAAAGAGGATCCCTGACACAGGCACCTCACACCTCACGCTGCTGATGTAGAGGCTGCCCATGTGGAGTGAACACTGAAGATCTGTGTGTCAATACCGATCTCATGTAGAACAGTCTTAATCCAACAAGCAATTGTTTGCTTTGATGCACGATGGTGGGGCTTTTTATAAGCTATTAACATATGTCTTTCCATCCCCCTTAGATTCTGTGTCCGCTGCACTTTTTTTCCATGTAATTCACTATGCACAATCTCCTATCCGGACTTACACTGAATCATGTATTTCCAGGCTTGTTTTGTTGCAGTGTATTCTCAAAAGAAATCTCAACAGAAGATTTTTTTATCCACCTCATCCTGTCCTGAGGTGGTATTCTGAGCATCATTTTATCTCAAAAATTCTATCTTTAAAATGAAATCGGTATTCTGAGACTTTAAAATCTGGGATTTTATCTTCATTTTATCTCGGTCCATCATCTCCAGCGCACGTACCTATGCAGCTTAAGACAAATGCTCAGCTTTTGCGCTCGTCCCATCTTACTTTGAAGGAAAGATAAAATAAAACTTAAAGCAGGGTAGGGACTATTTTATCTTTTGGACACCCAATATGTACAATCTTTCTGGATAAATTCGCTAAGTCCTCAAATAAAAAAAAAAAAAATGCCATAATCATCAACTCCATTACTCTAGCAACATTCCCGTATAATGAACAAATTGAATTTGAAGATTTTTATTGACTAATATCGGCCTTGACATGATCCTCGAAAAGGCATGCTGATACCTCGGAAAATACCGAAGTTATTTCTTACCCAAAATACCAGTCAAAATGCATTTGCGTTTGAATGCAAGTGCAATTGCGTATTGAAATTTGTACAAATAACGCATCCACGCTCTTTTGCCCCACCTACTGGCAGAAAGCAATTTCATTGGCTGAGCAAGATGAGAGTGCGACTTAACATTTCTTATTGGTTACTGCCTCATAAATGAGCATGTCTTAGATGTTTCTCAGAATAGATGGTTCTCAGAATAGCAATTTGAAAAGATTTTAAGGGAATTTTATCTCACTGATTTTATCTAAGACAAATTTCAGATTTTATCTTAGATAAAATGGATCTCAGAATACCACCCAGGTGGATAACGTGAAGAGACTGCATCCATTGTGCAGAAACAGGTGCTATCAGCATAGTCAAATTTCTCTCCGCACAAAATCTTTTCCACTTTCTGATGTACACCGGGTACTGTGACTTAGTGGATCCTTTCCATGGAGCTATATTGTCTATTGTCCTTTGTTTGAGGCCTTGCTCTGCATAAAGTCCCTTCCCAGCCTGCAACATAATAGTGATAGATGATTATTCAAAGGATGAAGGGTACCCGCAACTGGTTGGCATAATTTCTTACTCTTTCGAATTAACATGGGTTCTTCCACAAGCATACTGTTAAGAATGGGGTACCAAACCTGTTTTGGCCAATTGGGCACCACTAAAATGATCGGGGGAATGCATAGAAATCCCAGTGGCCTTGATCTACTGCCAAGGCCTCTAATTCAGGCCTCCAAGAAACATATCTGTCTACTTGCTTATTTAAGCACGAGGCAAACATGTCAATTTCAGGCACACCAAATCTTCTGATTATTTGCTGAAAAATGCTCTTATTCAACATCCATTCCGTACTGTCATAGAATTTTTGTGACACGCAGTCTACCTCCATACTCAATTGCCCAGGTAAGTGAGCAGCTGTAAGCCAGATGTCCTTACTAATCAGAATGATCAGCAGTGAGCATATTATTTACTAACAAGCTATACTTACCTATATTAATCATCAAATTGCTATTCGTTACCCACAAGCCGAATAGCCACTGGTAAAAACGACTTGAAAAAGTCTAAAATGTAAAAGTGCCCTGTAAACGTGCAGGAAACCCGACATCCCACAGAGTGCACAATAACCTCACATGCTGCTTACTCTTCCTCTTTTGTCTAAGCAAGAAGGGCGACCATTAGAAGAGGAGGAAGGGTGTGAAACTATAGGTAAGTATAGCTTGTTCGTAAATAATACTACCTGAGCATTCTGATTTATTACACTGCGTTATACTTACCTAATATATTACTCATCAAATTGTTAGATTCCCACGGAACCTGGAGAAGGGACAAGGCAGGGAGCCCTTCTTGAAAAACAAAAATGGGGGTCATGTAAGAACAAGTTTAACATGCAAACCCAAAGTGATATCAAGAACGGAACTATATGAACTGGATCAAACTCGAACAAGTAAAATCAAAAGGGTAATAATATGAAAGATTGAAACCAGGGAAAGTAATCTGAGTGGGTTCTAAAATAGATTTCTCGGGGTGAACAATAAACCCCCAAATGACAGCAACCTAATAGTTGCGCTCACTGTTGCCTGCGTTTCTTCGGCAGTTTTTGCAATGATAAGTGTATCATCTTATTACGATGTCGCCCTGCTCCCTGAGCGTTGCAAAAACGGGCTTTAGCAGTTTTGTAAAGAGCCGTTGTGACTAGCTAAGCCCATTGGGAAGTGCTTGAAATTGCCATAACCTTCCCTGCCATGTGAATCTCATATATTTCTGAGAATCTGGGTGGATAGGAACCGTGAGGTATGCATCTCGAAGGTTGACTGAAGCTAAGTAATCCCCTGGAGAAATAAGGGGTAGAGCTGTCTTGATAATGTTCATCTTAAAATACTGGTTCAATTCTGACAAATCCAGGATGACTCCCATTCATCTTTGGCCTTATGAAAATATTTGATATGAATTCCCCTTCCACATGTTCACGTGCTTCTATGACATTTTTCTCTACCAGCTTGTTGATGTCTTCTTGAATCACAGAGTACATTTCCTCAGGATTTCTTTTGAATTCATGATAGGGTTTTTCCCTTAACCCATAGAAGTACAGAGCTTTTAAGAGGTCTAAATTAATCATCTTCAATCCTCAAATTGGCAATACAAATTATTTTCTTCCACATTTACATAGCTTGGAAAAAATAAATATGGATATAACATAAACCAAAATGACATATAATTGTAAAATTGAATCAGAAATTGCCAATTTGAACACAGAAATAGTGATTATATATTATTCACTGCGTTGCCAATTTAAAGAGTTTAATGATTAGTTATACTTAAACTGCTCTAATTCGAGAACGCCACACCATACAGCGATGGGAATGGGCTCAAATATGTCAGTGCATTTTTCTCTTTCTGCTCTTGTATGATATGTACTGCCCAACATTCTGGACCAACAGATACTGCAAAAGCGTCTCCTAAAGGTGACACTGTACCTCTATGGGTTAAAAGGCGAATATTTAGAAGGGTCAAATTCAAGCTTATAGCCCTGTACAGCTCGCAAAATATATGGATCAGATGTAAGCTCTCCCCAGTTGTGCACATGAAGCTTCAGTTGACCTCCGACTGCAATATCATTGTCAAATTCAATTAATTTTGATTCCACTTTCATCTCCCTTACCTCATCAATGTCTGGAAGTTGCTCTACTTCCTGCCCTGCCCCTGGCCCAACTTCTGGAACTACGTGGCTTGGGTGTCCCTCCCGAAATGCCGTCGGGGTGAACGTATGAGGAGCTTGTGGAGTCCTCTTCCTTCATTGGTTTCGGTCGCCTAACAAAGACCTGGACGTGTTCCCTGGCGAGTCCGAATACGATATTGCGGCATCCAACCAGCTTCCTTGTATCTACGTTCTGACTCCTGGCTTGGGTAATGGCAATAGGGCAGCTTGGGTGTCTTAAACCTGCCTCTCATTACTCCGGCCGACGCTTTGTGTTGGTCTTGTAAGTCCTTCACTTGTTTGCCCAATCATCCCCACAAAGATACTTGGTCACAGGGTTTTGGGGTTTACAAAGATGAGTGAATTTCGTGTTCAGATCTGGCTTTATCAATTCTTTACGAAGGGCGTTCATCTCAAAGTTCGCATTGCATAACAACGCCTGAACATCCTGCTGTTTGGATGACATGTTGTTTTGGATTGAGCAGGCTGACATAAGCCAAGGTACCCCTTGTTAGGGATTTTTTTAACCCTCTGAAGCTTCATATCCCTCGCACAAACAGAGGCAGAGAGGTTGTCCAAGATAGTCTGATTAACTTTTGGGGTGACTGTCAGTCAGCCTATAGATGACATCATAGCACAGAGACGGCCCTTTTGAAGATCAAGAATGATATCCTGCAAGCTATGGACATGAAACGTGTGGCTTTTGTTATTCTATTGGATCTTTCTGCGGCTTTTGACTCTGTAGATCATACAATCCTTCTTAATCAACTGTCTGAAGTGTTCAGCATTACAGGTACTGCTCAGTCCTGGTTCACTTTTTACCTGGCGGATCGCACCAGCAGATGTAGAGTTACTTGTGACCTATCTTCCCCGAGGTCTCTTGATTACGGTGTTCCGCAAGGATCAGTAATCGGACCGCAACTCTTCAGTATGTACACTAAACCATTGTCGGACGTAATCAGACAGCATGAAGGTGTATGTTATCATTTGTACGCAGATGACGTTGCCTTGTACACATTTGCTGATCTTTGAAGTAACGAATCAGTGAACCATGCCCTTTTGTCACTGTCTAAATGCATTGAGCATCTCCAGGAATGGATGGCCTCTAACATGTTAAAGCTCAACTGTGACAAAACTGACTTTCTTGTAGTATCTACTCCACAAGCACGGCAGTATGTGTCAGATGTCTCCCTTGTTCCGTCGGACATCTCCATTCTTCCAGCAGTGGCTGCTAAGAGTTTTGGTGTTGAGTTTGATTCAGCTCTTAAAATGGATCAACATGTTTCATCACTCTGTCATGGACTTCATTTTCACCTGTCAAATATAGCTCGCATAAGACCATACATAAGTGCCAAAGTATGCGAGCATGCTATCCGAGCTATTGTATTGTCCCAACTTGACTATGCTAATTCTCCACTGTATGGAATCAACTTGTCACAAGAGCAACGTCTTCAGAGGGTTCAGAATCGTGCTGCTAAGCTGATTTTTAAGGCCCATAAATATGATCATGTCACCCCTTTGCTTAGAGAATTGCATTGGCTTCCAGTCAAGCAATGCATCGTATTCAAGATCTTGACTGTTGTCTTCAAGAGTATCCAGAACAAAGCTCCAGAATATATCAACTCTCTCATCCTACCACATCAGTCTGTACGTCCTGGTCTTCGCTCTAGTACAGACAGTACCCGACTCCATATTCCATGGACATACACCTCAGCTGGCGACAATGCTTTCCAGGCATGTGCTCCTAGACTCTGGAATGATCTTCCAAGATTTATTCGTTTATCCCCTTCCTTGGAGGTTTTCAAAAAACATCTCAAAACTCTACTCTTCAAACAGTAACCAAATCAATGCTTATTTTTATTCTTACTCTTACGCCTATGTAAAGCGCTGTGAAACAACTTGTAGTTCGTAAGAGCGCTATAAAAAAGTTATTACTATTATTATTATTATTATTTGGGGTGTATCGACAGTTCGAAGGGGCATGGGTATTTCCTACTCTTCTCATCAAGCACTTTCTCTTCCAGATGGTGGCTCATCAAGTAGTTCACTGAGCTTGCTAGCTCCTCATCAAGGGGCTGCCCAACATGTGATGCCACTGCAAATTCAGCAGCAAAAGCTGCTACTTTCTGTGCTTCCATCATGTCCATGCATGACTCTAACTCTGAGCTATGTCTTGCACTCAAGGCCTCTACCATGCCATCATCCTCTGTATACATTTCCTCTTTATGTGCTATGTCTTGCACTCAAGGCCTCTACTATGCCATCATCCTCGGTATACATTTCCTCTTTATGTGCTATGTCATAATCCACACTAGAAGTTGAAGCAGAGGCTAAATCACTTCAACTGATCAAGATGTCGGTCCGGCACTGCATGTCCCATGCCTGCCACACCTTCCTTTTAATTGGGAAGAGCCTCCATATGTTGACAGAGCAAGCCTTCGAGTCTATTAAGACGGCTGTTGATGATCCAAATGTTGTCAATTTTCGACTTTGACGAGCTGGATTTTTTTAGTAATCCGAGGCCAAGTCACCGCTACCGCCGAGCGGTCAGCAGCCTCCTGCATCACCGTTACTCCCCGGCCACAGTCTGTGTTGGCAGCCGTCCCTTTCGCTGCCACAGTGCGGTCAGCTTGGCTAGCACTCATCGCCTGATGTGGTTCTGTTGCTCTGTTTTTGCCTGAAGATCCTGCCGGTGCGCGGTCAATTTTCTTCTCTTTATTCTCCTTTTCCTGCGGATCGTCTCTCCTTCTGTTCTCTCATTACTATGACATAGTCCAAAAACAAGAATTTCTGCGAAACTCTTGGAAAATATCGGAGGTTCTGAAAATCCTTTTCACACACACAATATGGGTCAACGAACTGCCACACACATGACCAGCAGGATCTCACTTTACACCTGATCAGACATGTAGTCTGGATCGTTGACTTACGTAATAAATATGTTTACTGTACGACATATTACTTTACACTGAAATAAATGATATAGCTGCTACATTACTCGTTATTGATTTTGAAAAGGCACTTGACTCAGTGTCCCATAAATTCCTCTACAAAATTCTGGATTTCTTTAAATTTGACCCATCTTTTCAGAAATGGATTAAAATCGTTCCATGAAAATGCCTATTCATGTGTCCTGTTAACGGACACTGTACAGACAGATTTTTGATAAGGCAAAGGTGTCGTCTAGGAGACTCTTTGTCTCCGTACCTGTTTCTGTTAGTGAGTGAAATACTTGGCATCCTGATGCATCACTCAAATTCTTTAGTGGGATTGCATAAGAATGGGAAAACGCTTAATCTGTTGCAATATGCAGACGACACCCACTTTACACTCAGTGGTACCAGACAAGATTTACAATGTGCCCTTGAAATACTTGCTGACTTTGAAAATATGTCCAATCTTAAAATCAACAGAACCAAAACACAAGTTATATGGATCAGGAAGAATAGGTCTCTCAAAACAGAAATTTTACATGAATACAAGTTGAACTGGATATCTGAAGGTTGTTTTAGGTATCTAGGTATAGATTTTTCGGTGCATTTATCACAGATGGTTGAACACAACTGTGAAAAGATCAAAGAAATAAAACATCAAATGAACTCGTGGTTGAAAAGATCAGTGACCTCCTTAGGATGAGTAACCATATGTTGTTAAATCATTATTTATATCCAAATTAAACTACCTGTTTTTATACTGCCTGAACCAAACTCGCAAATTATTAGTGAGATAAATCAATGTTTTATTCTTTCATATGGAGCAATAAGCCTGACAAAATAAGAAGAAAACAAACATGTCAGTTGTATAAGGATGGTGGAGTTACAATGACTGATATTTTCATAACATGAAATCTCTTAAGATTTCATGGATCAGAAGATTTATTAGTGACTTAGAGGAAAATTTTACTTATCACATGTTTCTATCGTTTCTGCCTGTGTCATATTTTCTCCAATTATATATGGATTCAGAATATTACAATTAGCCTCTGTCATATTCTTTCCGATTGTATATGGATTCAGATTATTACAATTAGCCAATGTCACCCTTAATCCATTTTGGAAAGAGGTGCTTTTCGCTTTCTAAGAACTTGGTGAAATCACTACAGATAATATTGCATGTCAACCTCTGTGGAATAATCCAAAGGTTAAAGTGAATAATATTACAATATATTTTAGATTTTAATGTATGAAGGGAGTACGCTTCATCAATGATATTTTGAAAACGGATGATATATTTCTCTCGTATTTTGAATTTCATCACAAATTTGATATACAACAAATTTCCTTCAACACTATGGGTTATGCAATGCTATTTGGGAGGGTTTTAAAAAGAGTGTTATACCAAAGTTGATTGAACCTACATGTATTATACCTGAAGCATTATTTCTAATATTGAAAATGAAAAAAGGATGTTCTCATATTTATCAGTCATTCTTAAAACATACTGTGAAAGAATGTAACAGCCTCACCAAATGGAACAGAATGCTCAGTAGTGAGCATATTATTTACTAACAAGCTATACTTACCTATACCATCTCATCAAAATGCTATTCGTTACCCTGACTCGAACAGCCACCGGTAAAAAACTCCCCGAAAGAGGCTAAGTGAAATCAGGTAGCCCGGGAAACCCATCACGGAAGGAGACCCATAATACCCACTCGCCGCATGTAAGCCTCCTCTTTCGTTGCCAAGGAGGGGTGAAGTCTGCTGGGGAGGACGGGTGGGGAGTTATAGGTAAGTATAGCTTGTTAGTAAATAATATGCTCACTACTGAGCATTCTGATTTACTACACTGCGCTATACATACCTATACCATCTCATCAAATTGCTAGAAAAGCACGGAAATACTGGAGGAGGGGCAGAAATGAGACCCTTCCCATAGCATAACAACGATAATGAAACTGACTGACTATAAAATGGAGTAGTCTCCCAACTGGAGAAGCTACCCTAGGAATAAAGGGATATTAATATCATCAACCTCGTTATTAAAATATATCAACTGGAAAAAGTCTAGGAACGATTAGGACATGACAGAACCGCTGAGGCAAAACCTGTGTCTCGGCTAATCACATCGGATAAGTAATAAGATACAAAGGTATTGGAATTGGTCCAATAGGCTGCCTGGAGGATCTCCTCCATAGAGGTACCCTGAAAGAGCGCCCAAGATGCTGCTATGCCCCGTGTATCGTGGGCTCTAATGGACCCTGATAATATGGACTCCTCTCCACTCGACCTGATCCCCTGCACTAACCATCGAGAAATTGTAATTGGACTAACAGGGCCATGAGGTTCTACTGAACTAATGAACAGTTGGTGGGAAGTGCGAATACACTTAGTCCTATCAATGTACCACTTTAAGGCACGTACGGGACACCATAACCTATCCTCGGAAACTGTCAAAGATTGCTAATGGCTGGAAGAACAATTTCACAGGGTTTAGAGGTTTCTTTTTGATTCTTAGCTAGGAAACCTGGTCTAGAGATCAAGCGGACTCTATCCTTCTCCCAACGTAAATGACCCAACCTTACCGTGAGTGCATGAAGCAAACTACGTCTTTGACCTGAAGCTATAGCCAACAAGAAGGCTGTTTTAATGGACAGATCAAGGAGGGAGCATTTATGCATGGGTTCAAAGGGGGATTTGGCTAGGGCCCGAAGGACCCGTGGAAGGTCCCATTTAGGGAAGAGTCTTCGGCTAGGAGGATTCTGTAAGAAAAAGGATCTCGTTAGTCTGGCGAGGACAACTGAATTCGAGACAGTCTCCCCATTAGAGAAGCCTGAATGAATGGTTGCTATGGCTGACCTGTAACCCCTTATGGAGGAGACTGATAAAACTTCGTCAAATAATAGAAGTAAGAAATCTGCTATCTTACCTAAAGAGGCAGAGGTTGGATCAATCTGTAAACTGCTACACCACCGGAAGTATCTCTGGAGTCTAGAATCATAAGTGTTCCTGGTGGAGGATCGCAGGAATCTAGAGGCCATGTCTGCAGCTCTCTCCGAAAGGCCCGCTTTAGTTGCTGATTTCCTGAGATGGGCCAGAGTGTTAGGCAAAGCCTTTCCGGGTTCGGGTAATAAGTGTCCGTCCCGGGTTGTTTCAGGAGGCCCACCAGTGGGGGTAGCCATTTTGGAGTCCTCACCAGGAGATCTATAAGTGTTGTGAACCATGGTCTCCTTGGCCACCAAGGTGCGATGAGGAGAACGTAAGCTTCTTCCTTCCTCACTTTCTCCAGCACTTGAGGTATTATGGGAAAGGGCGGAAAGGCGTAACCCAGGATCCCATTCCATGAAATTGTTAGGGCGTCTGTCGCAAAGGCTAAGGGATCTTGATGCTTCGTGCAATAAATCAGGAGCTGCTTGTTCAGGGCTGATGCAAATAAGTCTATCTGAGGCTGGTCGCCCTGACTGAAGACTCTCTCCACGATGGTGTGATTGAGTTGCCATTCTGACGGGAGATAACTTCCCCAAGAGAGGAAGTCTGCTATGTAATTCTCTTTCCCTGGGATGCAGCAAGCCTTTAGGGTTATGCGATTGCTCTGGCACCATGCTAGAATTTCCAATGTCAGGAGGCAGAGAGTAGGTGACCTTGTCCCTCCTTCCCTGTTTATGTAGGAGACCACTGTACTGTTGTCCGATTTCACCAGAATGCACTGGTTGGCAACTTGGGGGAGGAAGGCAAGTAAGGCCAGTTGAACCGCCTTCATTTCTAGAGCATTGATATGTTGTGCTGATTCTCTTCCTTGCCACTGGCCGGAGCCTTTGAATTTCCCCATGTGTGCTCCCCAACCCAGCTTTGAAGCATCCGTCGTTAGGGTGAGAGTTGGTTTCGGGTTCTGAGTTTGCTTCCCTTGGTTCAGAAATCGACGTGTTGACCACAGATGAATTGCATGCATCATCGCGTCTGTCATGGGAACAAGATGGTCCATGGGGTGAATTCTGGGCCTGAAGTGTCTCAGGAAGTGAAGTTGGAGTGGCCTCATATGTCGTCTGCACTGCGGGATTAGATCCACTAGGCTTGCTAGTAGGCCTAGAAAAATTTGCCAAGTTCTGGCTGGCGAGTATGAGTTTGAGTAGAGCTCTGCACCTACTGACTGAATCCACTTTATTCTGTGAGGGGAAGGGCGAACTATTAAGTTTGGTATGGATATTATCGCCCCTAGAAACTCTGGTGATCTTGTTGGTGTGAACCTCGATTTTTCTTTGTTGATCAGAAACCCTAGATTCAAAGCCAGCTTTCGGACAATGCTTACGTTCTAGGCAAGAGTGGTCCTGGATGGGCCGAGGTCCAGGTAAAAGAAGATAGTAATGCCTCGCCTTAACTCTGAGAGGACTCTCACCAGTCGGGAAAATATCCTTGGGGCAGGCTTTAGGCCGAACGGAAGGGCTATGAACTGATAGCAAACGTCTCCTACTTTGAAGCCCAGAAACTTGCAGGCCTCTGGGGCTATTGGGACATGATAGAGCGTCTCTGAGGTCTATGGTGACTGCTAAAAGGTTGGGTTTTATCAGAGGTAGGATGGTGGTAAGGGATTTTTCTTTGTTGATCAGAAACCCTAGATTCAAAGCCAGCTTTCGGACAATGCTTACGTTCTAGGCAAGAGTGGTCCTGGATGGGCCGAGGTCCAGGTAAAAGAAGATAGTAATGCCTCGCCTTAACTCTGAGAGGACTCTCACCAGTCGGGAAAATATCCTTGGGGCAGGCTTTAGGCCGAACGGAAGGGCTATGAACTGATAGCAAACGTCTCCTACTTTGAAGCCCAGAAACTTGCAGGCCTCTGGGGCTATTGGGACATGATAGAGCGTCTCTGAGGTCTATGGTGACTGCCAAATGGTTGGGTTTTATCAGAGGTAGGATGGTGGTAAGGGATTCCATTCTGAACGTCTGATTTGGAAGGAGTTTACCTTCTTTAGGTTGATTATCATGCGGAAACCCCCGGAGCATTTCTTTACCAGGAAAACGGGGGAGAGGATGAGGGACTTGTGGTCTGGGACTGTTACGATAGCTCCCTTCTGGAGTAGGGACTGTATTTCTGACTGGATAGCCTCTCGGCGTGAGGGATCACTTGGTATGGGGGTCTGTTGTCGAAAATGGGAAGGATGAATTACTCTTGGGAAATTTGGATTGTATCCCGACCTTATTATCTCTAGAACAAATTTGTCTTTGGTTATCTTTTCCCAGTTCTGTAAGCAAAGAAATAGTCTTCCCCCTACTGGGACTTGCTGAAGGTGGGGAAGGACTAGTGTTTGATTGTCAAAAGTCCCGGTTATGAGTGGGGGCCCTAAATTCGGTGTGCTGAAAGTGGGCCTGGCGGCCCCGTCCCCCACCCCGAGATTTCCTATGACTTTCCCCGCGGCCCCTTTCATTCCTGGCGTCACCACCGGAGCGAGGGAAGGAGAGGGATGACCCCTTATGTTCGTTGTAGGTCTGGGGCTGGGGTCTGGAGCTAGAGCTAGCATAAGGGGGTCTCTGGGCCTGGCCCTGGACCGGTCTAGGGCCCAGCGGATTAGATCTACTCAAGGAGAGCTTATAAAATGTCTTATCAGCAGTGGTGCTGGCTGAAATAGACTCGTCCAATACTTCTTGAAAGTGGCCATGAAACAAGTCCTTACCTTCGCAAGGAAGCTTATTGAGAAGTCTGGCTACCCCTTTCTCGATCATGAGAGCGTCTAGAACCTTGGCCCTCCTTGCTCTCGTGCATTGCAGTGTTGATCTTGCTGCTTGCTCATACTGGAGATCAGCGATTTTTGTGAGTGACTCTAACAATAAGTTCTTGTCACTGGTAGAGATTCCAAGCCGCTCAGCCTCACTAAAGCCCGGCTCACACCTTTGCGTTTTTAGCTTGCGTTCAGCTGCGTATTGCCCGAACGCAGATAAACGCAACACAACGCGATTAAACGAGCTAATACGAGGTCAATACGCAGACCAACGTAGAGGCATTGCGTTCTAGCTCGCTAGTTTGAATTTTTTTCAAACTTCCGCAACTGAACGCAAGAGAAAAATCCATACGAGCAAAGACGAGTGACAACCAGCTGATGCGAGCAAGGACGAGCAACAGCGAGCAGCTTAACGCAGGCCAACGCAGCGCTACTTTGAGCTGCGTTTCACTGCCTAAAGCTGCGTTACCGGCTCGATTTACCTCGAGTTACCTCGCTTTAGCTCGCATCAACGCGTGTCTCGTTGCGCTATACCTCGCACGCTGTTCGCACCAACAAGGACCGTTACGGATGTAGCTCGGTGCACTGCGTTCGTCTTGGATCTTAACTGTGAGTCTAGCTCGTCTTTCGCTCGTTTTACCTCGTTCCTGCTCATTTTAGCTCGTTCCTGCTCGCTTTGGCTCACCAGCACTGCGGATATCTGCCTTTGACAGAGAACCCTCACTCTTGAATTATTATTCAGTTACGGCCAGCTTTTTAAATAGTGCAGGTGAAAGAGCTTCCCTGAAGAAGGTGTCCTGCTTCTCCAGTCTCCCATGGAGTCTTTGTTCTAACTCACTGAACATTGCAGGACTTATTCTCAAATAGTTTGCGAATGCTTCTTGGTCTTCAGCTTCTAGTTCCCTCATCAGCTGGTTGAAATGGCCCTGCTCATTCCTCCTGCAGATCCAAGACCGAATCCAACAACTTCGAGGCCGGCTACGACTTCGTCGATGCAACTCAAGCAGCAATTCCCCTTGCGCATAATCGTCAGTGGCCTCTTCCTCTTCCAGCTGAAGCAAAAGCTTAATTTTTTGTATCATTGGCGTAAATCCCGGGGGGGATGGGGGGGGGATATATCCCCCCACTTTTTTGAGAGGGGGGATGGCGTGTACAAATATCCCCCCACTTTTTAAGGAAGAAATGATATTTGAATTAATCTTTAAATATAATTTTTATTAATCTGTCGTAAACAACCTTCATATTTTAGAATTTCTATTTGAAAATGCGATTGAAAACCAGAAAAGTGGTTATTTTTGTCTCGCTCGCTTCGCTCGCTCGTCATATTTTCAAATTTTCATTTGAAATTGCGATTGAAAACCAGAAAAGTGGTTATTTTTGGCTCGCTCACTTCGCTCGCTCATATTTTAGAATTTCTATTTGAAAATGAGATTGAAAACCAGAAAAGTGGTACATGTAATTTTTGGCTCGCTCACTTCACTAGCTCGCTAGATAAAAATTAAAATGTGTGTAAGGGGGGTCTGTGCAGGTGGGTGAGGGCGTGTGTTTATACTTAAGTGTGAATTCGACAGAAAAAATATCAGCACAAAAGTCGATCATCCCCCCCACTCCTCAAAGTGGATTTACGCCGGTGTTTTGTATAGAAGAGCTTTGCAGAGAAGCCATAGTTCACAAAGCGATGTTTGCCTGTAGATTCGTCAAAAGATTATGACTAGTACCACAAAATGATCATCACCGCTGCAATATACGACCACACGTGTACGCAGCAGAGCGAACTGTTACGCCGCGGAACGAGCAGCAGTCGAGGTAAAGCGAGTGAATGAGCAGTGAGTCGAGGCGAGACGAGGTAGGGCGAGCGGCTAGCGAGCAACAAACGAGTGGCTAACGAGGTAAACATGCAACGTGGCGAGCAAACTTCGTATTGCATCTTACTGCTACGAGCAAAAGCGAGCGAGAGCGAGGTAAAACGCAACCTAAAGCGACCGTAAGCGGTCATTTTTCGAAAAAATGTACGAGCTATAACGAGCTACATACGCAACAGTGTGAGGGCTGCCGAATGTTTTGCTGCGTCGTGCTGCGTTTAGGCTGCGTTCGGCTATCGCAACAATACGCAGCTAACAACGCAAAGGTGTGAGCCGGGCTTTAGAGCGGTTAACAGGCACCCCTGGTACATCGCGAGTCTCATACCGCTCCGAGCGGCCGCGTCCAGCACTGCTAGCTGATAGTCGGCTGAACGGTAACCAGTGCCGCGGAGAGGATTACGGCCCGATCTAGATTTCCTAGCTCCCGCATCCCCGACACGTGTGTGCACAAAAACTCCTCAAAGTCTTGAGCGGCAAACCGATAATCCTTCGAGACTTCTTTACTGATCGGTTTAAGCCGAGAGTGTTGCTTATCTAGGCCCCGAAAGCAGGATTTATATGGAGCATCCATCTTGATCGCAGGATTGACTTCGTCTGAACGACTAAGGGACGAGTTCAGGCGGAAGATTGACTTCTCTCGCTCAGTTTCGCTACTAGTACTGTCTTCGGCCCGAAGTTGAGGACAGTATTTAGTCAAGATCAGGGCTGACTGATGTCTGTTCCCACTAGCTGGAGTATTGCGTTCGTGTATGCCAGAACTCTCTCGTACCCCTAATGGTGACTCTCCTTGTTCGAATCCCATTTGCTGGGCAGCTTGTAGGGAATGCATGGGGCTGCTATTAGAATTTGATGGGGAGAAATTGCCCCAATCTCTTCTGCGAGATGTAACAGATCAATGGTAATCGAATTCCGAATCAGATTCTCCCACAATGGAAATCTCCTCACTTCTATTCCATCCCTTCCTTCCTCCTTTCTCTGCGAGGCGAGTTTTCGCTAGCTCTTTCTCTACAGCTAGTACGAGGCGAGTTATCACTAGCCCCTACTCTGCGACTAGTACGAGGTGACCTAGACCTCTCTCTACGTCTAGAATGAGTCGAGTTTTCATTAGCCCGTTGTCTCGGGCAGCTTTGTCTACTACTTGCTGGGCTGACGGTAAGCAAGTCCAGTGGGTCGGGATGGGTCGATGGCGGCGCCCGCAGAGGGAGGATCGCCTGCAAGGCTTCCAAGATGCAACTACCCGCCTCGGCGGGGTCTGGCAATGAATGGACTGACTGGTCACAATCCGGGGCTTGCTGGCTCCTCTACTGAATTACAGGGGGTTGTAGTGGGTCGTTAATTTGAGCCTGATTGTCATTAGAACAAGAGTGATCATCGCAAGGCCTCTTCTTGCCCGCCCTACTCTTTGATGAGGAGCTACCCCGATCGGAAGGAGTGTAAACACTCTCTTCCGATTTATCCATACCCTTGCCTACCTCCCGCCCATGGGACTGGGTGTCCGACTGTGTAGTGCCATCAGCCCGTGTTGTCTTGGCCGGGTTGTTAGTGTTAGGGTTCTTGTTCTTCGGCTTTGTCTTGGCCGAGATATTGGCCTTCGGCTTTGTCTTGACCGAGTTTTTCTCCCCTTTATTGAGATCTCTTGGGTTGGGGTAGGCTTGGGAGTTATCAATGTTTTTGTCAGTTATTTCTTCAGACATTGTGATTCGCAAAGAAAGGCAGTGAAGCGCAGTGGCTAAACGTTTCGAGTTTACTCAACGACGTCGCGGTAACGAAAGAGGAGGCTTACATGCGGCGAGTGGGTATTGTCATATATGCCTCTTTAAGGATACCATACTATGCACACATTCCTACCATGCAGAAAGTTGCAAAGTTCAGACCAGAATAAACACACAACTACTACTCCGGAATCATTGCCTTAATGTCTTTTATGTGAAGTGACCTCTCACATTACATGGTGGCAGCGTTTAAAGGACCTACCTTGAACTTTTCATAGCAGATAGTGAGCTTCTTGTGAATTCCTTTGGACCTTTTTGTCTTGCAACTGTGCTTTGCATAGGATCATTGCAGTGCATATTACAGTCCCGTGTGAGTATTTTCGTGTAAGTACTCAACATTATCTTACTATCTCGGAACTTTGAGTTGATTTATTGACATTGTCACCAGATAAAGTGCCCAAATATGACGGACTCTATTGTACCCCGTATGGACTGGAATGACCCTGATCGGCCAAATGCCATCAAAATTTTCCACCAGCAGTGTGATTTGTACTTTTCAGTAAAGAATACCCCATCTACAAAGCAGGTTGACCACATTCTGCTCTTTGCTGGTGCGACTGGTCTCAAATTGTACAACTCGTGGGGTCTTTCAGATCAAGACAAAAAGGATGCAACAGTAGTGTGGAGCAAGTTTGAAACACAGCTCCAGCCTAAGGCAAACTTCAGGGTTGCAAGATTGTACCTCCAGCGGTATGCTCAGCAGGAGAATGAGAGTGCTGATGATTTTGTTTCGCGACTGAAGCTCCAAGCTTACACCTGTGAATTTCGCGATGATACTGAGTTGGCAGAGCGAGTCATCGAACAATTTATTGCCGGGACCAGGCACACTGATTTGCAGAAGGATTTGTTGGGAAAAGACAAGTCCTTGACCCTTGACAAAGCCCTAGAGATCGCAAGAACATTTGAAGCATCTCAATCTCATATGGCACAGCTCGCTCGCGTCCAGTCTGACAGTGCTGCAATCAACGCAGTGTCTACACACCCCAAACAGAACTCTTGTCAAAATTGTGGCCGTCAGCATGCTCGTCAACCACGTCAAGCTTGCCCAGCTTTTGGCAGCACATGTATGAAGTGCGGAAAGTTGCACCATTGGAAAAGGGTGTGTCGTTCGAAATCAGCAAGTCAGCAGAAACCT
Source organism: Echinometra lucunter (assembly GCA_029962745.1). Taxonomy (NCBI): domain Eukaryota; kingdom Metazoa; phylum Echinodermata; class Echinoidea; order Camarodonta; family Echinometridae; genus Echinometra; species Echinometra lucunter. Next base: position 24,748,483 of record CM057152.1, read on the forward strand.
AAACGTGACTCATCGCAGCATAGACAGCAGTCACGTGGACAGTGGCAACGCAAACAGGTGGACTCCACTGATAGCGCCACACCTACAGCACAACTTGATGAAGGATTTGATGTTCTCTCTTTTGAAGAGATAGTTGTGTCTGACATCAGCGCCATGGCAGCAGATGATAAGAATGACTCTGCAATGACTTATGTTGAAATCAAACGTGATGACCACACCATTGCTCGAATCCGGTCAAAGGTGGATACAGGTGCCGAGGGCAACACAATTTCTCTTTGCATGTATCGCAGAATGTATCCAGCCCATCTCACAGCTGACAGACTTCCTGATCGCAGTCGAGTATATAACGTGACTGCAAAACTGACTGCATATAATGGGACTCCCATAAAGCACTATGGATCTGTACAGCTTCCATGTCGCTTCAACAAGTCAGCATGGTCTTATGCTACATTCTTCATTGTTGACTCAGAAGGGCCAGCAATCATTGGTCTTTCGACATCGGTGCACCTGAAGCTTGTCACAATGCATACACAAGTGAACACTATCCAGCAAGACATAAGCTCTACTGAGGACTTACTTAAACAATATCCTGCCCAGTTTGACAACATTGCTAACTTCCCGGGCGAGTATCACATCGTGGTCGATCCAGATGCTCACCCAACCATTCATGCACCAAGGAGATGCCCAATACATATGCATGATGAACTTAAACAAGAACTTGACAATATGGTAGCCCAGGGCGTCATAACCAGAGTGACTGAGCCTACACTGTGGGTAAATAGTATGGCTCTGTCTAGGAAAGCCAATGGCAAGCTTCGGATCTGTTTGGATCCAAAAGACTTAAACAAGGCAATTAAGAGATGCCAATACCGTGTACCTACCACAGAAGAAGTGACGCACAAGCTAGCTGGATCCCGCTTCTTCAGCAAACTTGATGCCAAGAATGGCTATTGGTCAATCAAACTGGACTATGAGAGTTCACTCTTGACAACCTTCAACAGTCCATTTGGCAGGTTCAGATACCTCAGGATGCCATTTGGTCTTGCCATGTCACAAGATGTCTTCCAGCAACTTATGGATGAGATCCTGGAAGGCTGTCCTGGTACAGTTGGAATAGCCGATGACATTGTTGTTTTCGGCAAGAGCGAAGCAGAGCATGATAGAAACCTCAGGAACCTCATGTCTGTGGCAGCAAAGCATGGCCTGCAGTTCAACAGTCAGAAATGCACTATCAAGGTTCCTCGCATTGCCTTCTTCGGGATGGTGTATGACTCAGGAGTTCACCCAGATCCACGCAAGGTGGAGGCAATCCAGTCCCTGCCTTCTCCAGAGAACAAGACTCAGCTTCGTGAGTTTCTTGGTATGATAACATATCTGAGCCCATTCATACCACAGCTGTCTTCTCAGACAGCTAGCCTACGTGAGTTGCTAAAGCAGGACTCTGAATTCCAATGGTCTTCATCGCATCAACAGGCCTTCAATGAACTATGCGATAAGATCTGTCAGGATGCTACACTGGCCTACTATGACACAAACAAACCAACCGTTGTCCAGGTTGATGCCTCAATGTAGGGTCTTGGAGCTACATTACTGCAGGATGGCAAACCAATAGCATATGCTTCAAAAGCCCTCAGTGACGCAGAACAGAGATATGCCAATATAGAGCGTGAACTTCTTGCTATCGTGTTTGGATGTGAACGATTTCATACTTACCTGTATGGCAAGAGCTTCTCAGTCCAAACTGATCACAAGCCGTTGGAGATGATCCAGCGCAAGGCCTTGACTTCAGCTCCTCCTCGACTCCAGCGCATGCTACTTTGCCTTCAGCCATATGACCTGACAATACGCTATAGCCCTGGCAAGGATGTCCCTGTAGCAGACTGCTTGTCACGTCGCCCTGTAGGCAAAGCTGAACACATAGAACTCGATCTCCGAGTCGACTTTTCGCAGTTCGCCCCTAACCGTTTGAGTGAACTGAAACAAGCAACTGCACAGGATGCTGAGATGACTGCCCTTCGCAACATGATAGTCCATGGGTGGCCTGAACAACGTCGCGATGTACCAAAGCAGCTACATCCATACTGGCCTTTCCGTGATGAACTTGCTGTGGAAGATGGCCTCATCTTGAAAGGTGAGAGACTCCTTATCCCTCAGACCATGAGAAGATACATCCTAGACAAGCTCCATGAAGGCCATCAAGGCGTAGAGAAAACGCGCCTACGAGCTAAGGGTTCTATATACTGGCCAGCAGTCAATGATGATATCGAGGGTGTGACTAAGGACTGTTCAGTATGCCTCGAATACAAACCATCGCAGCCACATGAGACACTTCTCCCGCACGAGATTCCCACTCGTCCTTGGCAGGTGCTGGGGACAGATTTGTTCTTCTATGAAGGGGACAACTACCCGATAGTCGCCGACTACTTTTCGAAGTTCCCTTTCGTACGCAAGATGCCTTCTGAGTGTACGAGCATAGCTGTTATCAATGCTACAAGACAGTTAATCGCTGAGCAAGGAATTCCAGAGCGAATCATCAGTGATAATGGAAAGCACTTCGACTCAGCAGCCTACAAAGACTTCCCTTCCAAGTGGGGATTTACTCACATCACATCCTCTCCCCCACTACCCTCAGTCGAATGGCTTCATAGAACGCATGGTACAAACTGTCAAACGTACACTCAAGAAAGCCAGAGCTAGTAGCATAGATGCAAATATGGCCCTCCTGTGCATCCGTGCTACCCCCATTGACAGAGTTATGCCAAGTCCAGCTAGCTCCTTTACGGGAGGAAGATGAGAATCCACAACTCCTCTCCATGTCGAGATGATGTGTATCACCGCATGCAACAGAGACAGGAGACTCAGAAATACCATCATGACAAGACAGCATGTGACCTACCACCTCTCACACCGGGCCAACTTGTGAGGGTTCAGGATCATCGAACTGGACACTGGTTTCCAGCTACTGTCCGTGAACAACTCCCCGAGCCCCGATCTTATCTGTTAGAGACACCGAACGGTCGTCTACTACGGAGGAACAGGTGACAGCTAGCAGATGCCCAACCCAAGCGTGTTCATTTTGACCTTGAGACACCTGTACCGTCTGCTACACCCAAAGACAAGCTCCTCACACCACCCCCTTGCTTGTCTCACCAGGACTCACCTCCAAAGGTTGATGGCCCACGTACCACCCGCAGTGGCCGTCATGTAGAGAAGCCTGATAAGCTCACCTACTGATGGACATGATGATAACTAGAAGGACATTAAGACCTTCAGATATTTTCTTGAATGAAATAGACAACAAAAAAATTACTGGAACTGGAAATTTGGACTATATTAACAATATAATGAAAAATCAAACCCATGGACATTGGACACTATATTGGAACAAGCTTTTTATGGACTCTCAAATTTTTTTGGACGTTAACATTTTTTATCTCTCTCGAGAAAGGGGGATGCCATATATGCCTCTTTAAGGATACCATACTATGCACACATTCCTACCATGCAGAAAGTTGTAAAGTTCAGACCAGAATAGACACACAACTACTACTCCGGAATCATTGCCTTAATGTCTTTTATGTGAAGTGACCTCTCACATTACAGGTATTATGGGTCTCGTTCCGTGACGGGGTTTCTCGGGCTACCTGATTTCAGTTAGCCTCCTTCAGGGAGTTTTTTACCGGTGGCTATTCGAGTCAGGGTAACGAATAGCAATTTGATGAGATGGTATAGGTAAGTATAGCGCAGTGTAGTAAATACAGTATTTAGAACTCGAAGATAAAACGTGGTGTTCATATTGTCTCATTCCTTATCAGTCAACTACTGATATAAATATGAGCTGGTTTCAATATAAGATCTTAAATAGAATACTTTATATGAAAGATTCACTGATGAAATTTAAAATAGTTGATAATAATGTACATTTTGTAAAAGCAGTGAGGACACAATTATACATATATTTTTTTACTGTCCATATTGAAATATAATATGGGCTAAGCTTGAGCACTGGTTATTTAGTAAGGCCAATATGGAATAATCCAAAGGTCAAACACACACACCAAAATAAATTGTTTGGATTGAAAGGAGATCATAACAATGCTTTTAACTGTATCTTAATCACTGTAAGAAAAGAAATACTTTCAGCTAAAAGATAAAAAGCTGTTACCACAGTTTGAAAAAGTCATGACAGCTTTCAAAATATATCATTGATATGGAAAGGTATATAACAAAGATAAACCTGAAAGAAAATAATTTTGAGAAAAAATGGTTTCATATCACCAAACGTTTCTGAGAGTCTATGGTTCATTTTGCTTGTTTGTATGTTATAGAACTGTATACAACACTGTTCAATACGTAGCTGTGCGGCTACATATTTTGTTATATTTTGTTATTCTATGTTGTTTGAATATTTATACAAATCATGGAAACATATATATATATATATATATATGTATCGATCTTTTGTAAAAATTGATATGTTAAAATTCAATAAAGGAGCCCTGTGGAAGGGTAAATAGAAAGAAAAAAAAGTTTGCATCCAGACATTTAAATGTTAATCCAACAAAAAAGAAACAAGATAAATTTTTGACCGCGTGCAGTCAAAATATTTGCATCCCCCTAACATATCGCACATTCATGTTGATTTTTTTTTTTATAAATTTTGATTGAAAAATTTAATGAATTATTTTATCACTCTTAATTTGCTAAATACTTTTCTTTTTTTCAGAACTTTCTGCATTTATTAAAAAAAATCAAATACAACATTGGATACAATAACAAAAATCAGAATTGATACAAATGAAGTGTGACAACTGATATACAAAAAATATACATGTAAATACTTCTATAATATTAAAGGAGTTGAGTAAAAAATCAAGATAAATGTAGGGCCAGCCATCATAAGCAAGAATGCTTGAATCGATAGCATTACTGCAATAAATATCTGAAATTACTGCAAAGAATAATGTATAAATGTCCTCTGTGACCTTTGATCTCTGACCCCAAAATATGAGTTTGCGATCAAACCACACTGGACATAGCTACAAAGTTTCAAGAAGATCTGTCCATCACTTAAGTGAGATATTGCGTTCACAAGCTATTGTATAGTTACATCAACCTGTGACGTTTACCGTAATCTTTTGACCTCATGACCCCAAAATCTAATGAGATGACAGGTCCCCCACATTACACCTGGCTACAAAGTTTCAAGAAAATTGCCTAACAGGGGAGCGTTTCATGAAAGGACTTGCCGGATGTTTTATTCGACAAAGTCTGTTTATAATACATGTTATAATGGAACCTTATCTGATATCAAAGTAAACCATGCCAGTGTTCCCCTTGGCCCAATTCTTTTTTTACATTATGGTCAATGATTTATGTGAAAATATTCCTATACATTATTTTATATATGTTGATGATTTGTCTCTGGTGCAATGTCGTAAATTAACGGACATTTCACATCTGCAACCTACACTTAATTCTGTGCAATACTGGTCTCAATCAAACAATATGTCAGTCAATTCTTCGAAATGTTTCACCCTCGAAGTTACTTTTATGAAAAATCCGCCAGCTTCTGAAATTCTCTATATCAATAACTCCATGCTGCATAGTGTCCAAAGTGCTAAAATTATGGGAGTTATTATACAATCTGATTTGAAGTGAAACCTACATGTTGATGATTTAGTTAAAAGGTGCAATAGAAAACTTTACATGTTGAGGAAACTCAAGAAATTCAATTTACCATTTTAAGACTTAGTATTGATATACACAGGTTACATAAGACCAATCTTGGAATACTGCGCTCCAGTTTTTCACAGTAGTCTTACATTTGAACAAACATATAGTCTAGGAAAAATACAACGCAGAGTTTGTAAGATTATTTTAGGACAAAATCTCATATCCTACTCAAATGCGTGCCAAGTTTGTAATCTACCTACTCTTGAGGACAGAAGACTACCACTTTGTGGGAAATTCGCTAAGTCTTTACTAAAACATCCTATTCGTCAACCCTGGTTACCTCAGAAGACACACATTGAAATATCTCTACGACACACTAATACATACCATCAGTTTAAATTCAAAACACAAAGATTTAAAAATAGCCCACTCCCATTTTTAGTTAATACGCTGAACAATATTTGAAGTTTTCCATGATTTTTCCCCCTTTCCTTTTCACAAATGCCAGTTTCCCGCTCAGTCCTGCTCTTCTTCCTATGTATATTCAAATATTTCTTCTGCAATGTCATGATTGCACTCATACCGTCTTATCCTTTGTACAAACTAAGGAGAGTGAATGTTTGAACTAGTGTTTTTACATGTTTATACTGGTATTTAATTAATTTTCATGTGCCTTGCCATTGACCTTTTTAAACATGCTTTTCATGTGAAATGTCTAATGTATCAAGCATGTTTATTCCGAATAAAACCATTTTGAATGAATGAATGAATGAATTATCTGACAGTTGCCACAGTAACGATGCTTCTCAGCTAATCAAAACCAAGGAAAGATGTCAGATCTGACAACTTGTCAAACAACAAATGTTGATGAAATGCCCCCCAGATCGTGAAATATTGCTATATGAAGCTATTTGAACATACATATAGTTAGATTAACCTGTGAAATTGACCTTTTGACCTCATGACCCCAAAATCTCATGAGATCACTGGCCCCCTATACTGGACCTAGCTATGAAGTTGCAAGAAAATTTGGTTTTCAGTTATTGAGATATTGTGTTCACACATTCAGAAGGATGGACGGACGGACAACCTGAAAACATAATGCCTCCGGCACCCTTCAGGGCAGAGGCATAAAAAAGGGCCAAAGAAATACTGCATCACCAGAAGATCCATTTCCAGAAAAGATTTATAAATCAATTTGCTATATGCACAACAAATTTGAAGACAAAGTAGTTCAAAATAAGTTTTCTAAAGCATATTACCTCTTTTACAGGTAACGGTGTGATAGCTACACTTGACTGAAGTGGTGTCGTAAATGTTGTCTGTGTGTCAGGTGACATTAGCACTCCAGCTCTTTTCCTCCTAGTGACTCTTCTGATGATTTCTTCACTTTCATCATTGCTCCTATCAGTATATTTATCACCATCATCATCTTCATCTGAATTTGTGCCTTTAAAAAAGAGAATGAAAACTGATGAACAAAATATTCAGTTTTAGCAAAAATCCTTATTTATTATGGAAGGAGTAGTGATGGTATATTAAAGCACTGATTACCCCGTCCTTGGCCAAGTGGTTCTTTTGGAACACGATCTGTTATAAGTGAACTGATGCTTTCAGTTTCAGTTTCAGCTTTTTTATTTTTTCTCATTTCCAACAAAACAGTAGACAAAATCCATCATAAATACAGTTATAACAATTGAAATGTAATAAAGAAACATGTAACACAATATATATATATATATATATATATATATATTCATCTAAATGATACATTTGAAACTTAATATGGATCATGAGATATTTGTGGCTGAAAATAACATGCTGGATATGGAGAGGTCCACTGTGAAGCTGTGCTTGTAAGTCGTGGACCCCTCAAATCAAATTATTCATTAATATTAAATTACATAATTAAAATAATGATAGTGGCCAAAAGAGGGGAAGAAAAATGTGAAATAAACAATAACATGATGCATGAAATGAGTAATTTACGAAGAATAACGAGGAGAGACGATGAGGAGAACATATCTGCATGTGGACTAAAATAAGAAAATGTTTCACAGGTGATGTATAATGAATATGAAGTAAACGCGCAAAGGAAACGGATCAAAGTGTATGACTGGTTGAGAAGTGGCGACGAGTTCTTCGGATACCAACAATAATAGCAATGACAGTAATAATAGAGATAATAATAATGTTAATGATATTGACAATCACAATAATAATAGTAATCATGATACTAATAACAAAAATAATCATGATAATAGTGATAATATTGACAATAAAAGAAGGGACAATCTAAGTACAAGGAGAGCTAGGTTTTATACGCAGCCAATAAAAATGTCTTAAGTTTTCTTTTGAAGACTGCGAGTGAAGGGGAGTTTTTCAAATCTATGCACAAAGTATTCCAAAATTTAGGACCTTCAAAAATGAATGTATTTTGTGCTGAAAGTGTTTTTAGTAAAGGTAAATGAAATTCTTCAGACTGTCTAGTGGGATATTTATGAATAGTTTGATTCTTTATAAGCATGTCATGAAAAACTAAGGGAAGGGCACCAGAATTGAATTTATACATAAATTCTCCAAGATGAAACAAGTAGAGATCGTTTACTTTGAGAATATTATGTTCAAGGAAAAGTGGATCTGAGTGGGCACGAAACGGAGCATTGCAGATTATACGAATTACTTTTTTTTGTAACAATATAATTTTTTCTAACAGAGTTTGATGAGTGTTTCCCCAAAGCAAAAGTCCATAATTTAGGTAGGGTAAAACAAGAGAATAATAAAGAATAAGCAAAGATGGTTGTGGAAGATGTGATTTTAGTCTGTTAATGATACCAATATTTCGAGAGATTGTTTTGCAAATATTTTCGATATGTAATTTCCAGGAGAGCTTGCTATCAACCAAAACACCTAAAAATTGAAGCTAAGGAGTTACTAAATAATATGTAATTCGTCTTCAAAAGATTTAATGACAGTTTATTGGTTCTTATCCATTCTAAAACATTTTGCAACTCTGCATTGAAGACATCCACAAGAACATTTGGATCTCTGTGTGAGAAAAATAAGTTAGTGTCATCTGCAAATAAAATGAATGACAGTGAATTGGACGATTTATGAAAATCATTTATATAAAGAATAAACAACAAAGGGCCTAAAAGACTCCCTTGCGGAACACCACAAGTAATATTTCTAAAATCAGATTCTTGCTCATTTAAATAAACAAATTGTTTTCTGTTAGAGAGGTAACTTCTGAACCACTCCAAGGCCTTTCCACGGACACCGATATGATTGAGTTTATAAAGTAAAATGTCATGATTTATCGTATCGAAGGCCTTGGAGAAGTCCAGGAATATACCAACTGTGTGAGAAGAAGAGTCAATTGAATGGGCAACCTTTTCTACAAAAGTCATTAAAGCGCGAACAGTACTATGTTTCTCCCTAAAACCAAATTGGAAGTTTGAAAAGATATTATTTTTCTCCAAGAAAGTTATCATTCGAGTGAACACTATTTTTTCTAAAATTTTGGAAAAAGAAGACAATAACGAGATTGGCCGATAGTTACCTACTTCAAGTGTGTCACCCTTCTTAAATAATGGTATGATTTTAGCAAGTTTCATGGAATTAGGAAATTCACCATGCAGCAGTGATAAATTAAAGATATGGACCAATGGATCTACAATGTAAGGAATAATGGCCTTTAAAATAACGTTACTGATTCCGTCAAAGCCGGAACTTTTTTTATTTTGTAAGCTGGAAACACTGTTTGTGACTTCTTGTCTATTCGTAGGAAAAAAGAAAATAGAACTTGGATTAGCAGGACCTAAAAAGTCAGTAAAACACCTGTCAGAAGGGGGAATATTTTTAGCCAGATCGTTACCAATTGAGGAAAAGTAATTATTGAAAATATTCGCTATATATTTTGGATCTTCAACAATTTCATTATTATTCCTGATTCTATTTACTTCAGAAACTCCTTTAGTTAAGTTCATCGCCTGTTTGATGATTTTCCATGTGTTTTGGGTATCGTGTTTGAACATTTCCAAACGATTTACAAAATATTTTCTTTTTTCTAAATGAATGATATTGATTAATGTGTTTTTATAGGACGTATACTTTAATTTTGCTTTCTCAGTACCTTTTAATTTGTATTTATAAAAAAGATTATTTTTTCGATTAATTGAGCATAGAATAGATTTTGAAATCCAAGGAAGTTTTGGTGTTTTTTTATAATTTGTTTTGATTTTTTGTTTCGGCATAACTATGTCCAGCTGATTGCTTAATATTTGGGAAAAAGCTTCATATGAATTATTTATGTTTTCATTTATATAAACACTCGACCAATCATAATTTTCCAAAGTAATACCAAGACGTGCCAATCTTTCGGCGTTAACTTTACGTCTGAATAGTGAGGAACTATTGGTATTTATAGGTTGTCCCAGTGGATAGTGCAATGCAATAGGGTAGTGATCAGTAGTGTCCGAAATTATTATATAAGAATCAGGATGTGGAATTACATTTGAAAATATATTATCAATTAAAGTAGCAGATGTATTTGAAACGCGCGTTGGTTTGGAAACTAGCGGCAGACAAGAGGCCGATAAAATCAACTCAAGAAATTCTTGAGAAACATTGTTGAGTTCATGGTTCAATAAGTCTATATTAAAATCTCCCATCAGAAAAAAATCTTTATTGTCAAGATTAATATCTCTTATTAAATCTGAAAAATATTGTAAAAATTCTTGAGTACTAGAGCTAGGGGATCTATAAATAACACCGGCGATGATATTCTTATTTCCAGGAATCAAAATTTCAATGAAGAGGGATTCAATAATGTTGTTGCAAACAGAAATTTCATTCAAAATAGTATAGTTAAGTGATCTGCGAACGTAGAGAGCAACACCACTACCAACTTTATTTTTTCTATTTTTATTGATGAACTCATAATCCTTTATATGAAATGGGTGGTTTAAATCGTGATTTAACCAAGTTTTCAGATCAGGTCGCGTATGTGCATACAGTATAGCCACAATCAGGGTGCAACTTTTCTACAAACAGTGTTACACATCACTCCTGAAAACCCAAAGCCATATAATCAAATGTCTTGTACCTAAAATGTTGGAACATATATGTTCTCCACCAGGCAGCAACTTTTGTTTGGATTTCATGTGTGCTGGCTATGTGGGAATGGTTATATAAGGTGTGTCCAAAAAAAACCTTTACACTTTTGAAATGGCTGCCAAATAAAAAATATATGATTCTGGCAGAAAAGGTTTATATATATGAATAGCTCATGGACTCAACTTTCACATGAGACCAAAAAGGCTGAAAATAATTCATGCTTGGGTGAGCACTGCTCACTTTTGTAAAGGGTATGAAAATTAGGTTGCGCAGGAATTGCGCCTTCCAATTTGTGAGAGGTAAGTCCTTTGGAGGTTACAAAATTGAGGGTGATATGATAAATTTATGATCAGTTGCAGTCAGTTTAGGTTTGCTGAATGAATTTCATGGTTTATTAAGTCAAAATTTTATGCATGAGTGAACGGGAATTGCATTCATTATTGTAGCATTGTACCTTTCCCTGTGGGAACACACTCAGTGGTGTGTTCATGGGAGTCAGGATTGGGTGATGGTACATGGTGCAGGGGAGGTGAGATGTAAGGTAGGACTTTGTTGGGTAGATGGGATTAGGGTTAAGAGGACATGCATGCCCCCCCCCCCCTCTCTCTCTCTCTCTCTTCCTGGATGTGCTTTTGCATATCTTGATAATTCACATCCGTTGGTCTCCTCTCCAAAATATCCTGACCACATTTCCTTATCCCGAATTCTACCTGCATTACCAAAATTGGACTGGGACTGGTATCACCCATTGACACCTGAAGTCAATTGCATTCTATCGGTCAATCAATCAATACCAAAGTTAGACGATCAACATTTAGGTATCAATCAACCAATCAATGTATCAGTCAATCAATTAATCAATCAAGCATTCAATCACCATTCAGCTGTTTCAATCAACAAATTATTCAATAAATCAATCATAATTAATCAATAACTCAGTCAATCACTCAATCAAAGTTTATCCAACCAACCAGTCATTTTAGCAGATGAGTTTCGGACAAGAAAAACGGTACAGTGTAACACAAATTGGTAAAATGAACATGTCAATCTTTGTTTTCAGTTGATTTTCATTCATTTCAATTTTACAACTGCTTCATCCATCTTGTAAGAGAAAAGAGGGGGAAAATAAATGATGATGGAAACTAAAAATCAGAGTCTCAATGGTTCAATGATCAGAGTTCAATGGGTCACATATCCACCTCCTCTTTCGATGCACAATCTTGCTCTCTTCATAAGGGATAAGGGAAGGTGGTTTGGATATTTTGGTGTGGAGACCAAAGAATGTGAATTGTCAAGATATGCACCAACACACAGGAAGCAAGAGAGAGAAAGAGAGAGGGGGGGGGGGGCATACTGTCCTCTTGACCTTATCCCATCTAGCCAACAAAGTCTTACCCTATCTCACCTCCCCTACAACATGTACCACCACCCAATCCTGACTCCCATGAACACACCACTGAGTCTACCAGGGAAAGGTACAATGCTACAACAATGAATGCAATTCCCATTCACTCATGCATAAAATTTTGATTTAATAAACCATAAAATTCACTCAGCAAACCTAAACTGATTGCAACTGATCATGAATTCATCATATCACCCTCAATTTTGTAACCTCCAAAGGACTCATCTCTTACAAATTGAAAGGTGCAATTCCTGTGCAACTTAATTTTCATATCCTTTGCAAAAGTGAGCAGTGCTCACCCAAGCTTGAATTATTTTCGGCCATTTTGGTCTCATATGAAAGTTGTGACCATGAGCTATCCGTCCATATAAACCTTTTCTTCCAGAATCATGTATTTTTCATTTGGCAGCCATTTCAAAAGTGTAAAGTTTTTTTGGGGACGCACTGTAGAATAAAAAATACCACATTTTGGCCGTTACCCATTTGCAATTCAAAAATTTGACTTTTTAAATATGTTGTCACTACAATATTACACAAGATGTGCCAGATCTTTTCATGCCATCTCATAGTCCATTTTATCCCCACTCAATATCTTTTTACGGCTTGAGTATTGACCCACAAATTGTGATACAGTGGTTATGTATGTGAAAAAAGACATGTGTAACACTTTTTTGAAAAACAGCTACGTGCATGATTATGCCCCTATAATTCATATATTTTCAGCATGATATTAATTGGCGATTGGTTATATTTTCTTAGTAACTTGCTGTCCTATCATCAGGAACAAAAAAAAATCAAACATGCAAACAAACTTTACAAAAATATATGCCCCCATTGCAATCATGAATTTTGTCTGGAATTTCTTGTAGTGTCCGTAATGGTGTCATTCCTACTATTTGAAAATGTTTTCAAAGTTCTTATATACTTTGCTTTGTGTAACTACCCCCAAGGACCAGCTGTGGTATAATAATATTCAGCTAAGCTTACAGATTTTTTTAGCAATTTAATTAATGGCATTTGTAGTGTCCATATCACCTGTAGTGTCTCTAACACAAGTGTGGGATGTGTAAAAAAGTCTAAATACTTGTAACTTGTCATTCAAATTTGATATTTTTCAGTTGCTCTTCTTGGTATGTCTCCATATAAATGAAAAATTCCCCCTTTCCCTAGAAGATCTCCTGGATATGAAATTTTGCAAACAAAACAGCTATTTTCCATGAATTTGATACAAAAATGAAACAAAAATTGAGTTAATATTAATCTGATTTTCATATTTCATTTTAATAATATCACTCAGATGTAACAAAGTATAAAATAAATGCATTACTGTGTTTTAGTTTCAATTTCGCGAGTAGAAATGTGTAGATTGTTACGGACACTACAGATCAGTGTTATGGACACTACAGAAGGAATAATATTAAGGCCTATAAAGCCTACTGTACCTCCTTTTCTGGTTAGCATTGTTCTAAAATAAATTTTAACAATGTGAAAGCTGCATATTGCATCAAATATGTATGATGCATTAGAAAATAAATTATTTTAATCATTTAAATGCCTACTAACCTACACATGTAAATCTAGCCAGAATTTTCAAGAGGGGATGGCTATAAACTTTTTCATGTGTCTGTTTTTACCAGAAAAATTTGCTTAGAAGCATGTTGTGGTGTCTCATATTACCCAATACTGCAATATTACCTGAGCGTGATTTCCCATTGATATCGTTTAATACAGAAATATGGTAACATGACAGTAATATTGCAGTATTCTCCCATTCCTCCCTGTTCATATCAGCGTCCACAATATCACAGTAATCTGTTCTATTGGCAAGACCTGCAATGCATCTTCATTACCCAGCATACAATGCGCAGGGTCAAAATGTTTCGCCTATTTTGCCGGATTTTGCAGATGCTATTCTTATACACATGGTCCATATTCCTAAAACCTTCATAGGCCCGTTTGTCAACTAATTGTGTACGTTGACCTATGTAGCTTAGTAAGGTTTAATGACTATGAGCCGTGGTGTCTGCAATTTCATAATATTACTAGGTCTTGAAACATAAAATAAGTTTGTAACAGACACAACATAAGCATAAAATACGAAAAAGCTAAATACCACAATACTCGCTAGGAGCCATTCATATTTACCAGCAGTCCTAATTAAGCTTACATGTATCTGTGAATAGGCGTCACATTTGCCCTAAGGATAGGTTGGTAATTTGAATGGGATTCATTTTTTACCCTCAAAATTCTCTGATAAGCAAAACAAAAAACAAAAAAACAAAAAAAAAAGTTGACAGAAAACATATTGTTGAATGACCAGTGTGCCTGTATTAGTTTCCTGTTTTATAAAGTGCTGTGACATTGCCCAAAAATGGAAAGTTGGTAGATGTGCTGCAGTATAATCATGTATCTATAATAAGCTACAGACACTTGTAAAGTTAATTTTGACATCAATACTACATTTTATGCACTAGAACAGAATGAATATCTAGTTGTTATATAAAGCTGGTGTTGACTGTACAAAATTTTTCACTGATAAGCTGACACCTAGAAGTGTTATAATTTTGAAATTGTGTTTTTTTGGAATTTTTTTGCCTTTTGTACCAGGCCAAAAACAGTTCCTATATTGATCATAATAGAGTAACTCCGAAAGTCCCCTGTAAGACTGCATTATCTAATTTACATTTCTGCCTGACTACATGTATGAATACGTAATAAGCAGGAACCATTAGGAACATAACTGCAAATTATTCAATAGATTATTTACCATTGACCAATCAGGAGTTAAAAGAAGACTCGGAGATTTGTCACATACTTTTATGGGGTTAAAAAAAATGGTGTTACTTTCATGAAAAAAAAAAAAAAATTGGAAAAGAAATGATTATAAAATAATCATCTGACCGAAACTTCCTCAATTCTATTATGTGCCAGGGTATATTGACATCAAGTGTAATTGACATTTTCTGTGCTCTCCAAATACTGAAATAATATCAATGTGTACTCCATGACAGGATCAGAACCAAGTGATATGTAACCAATTTTCAAGTATTGTCTTTAAAATAGTCAGTGCCAGCACTCCGATTAGTTATAATGGCCACACAACATGTTCTTTCACAACCAGGCAACAGCTTCATGTATACATGTACATCTGCCCAAGAGTCAATCAACAGATTGCATTTAAATTATGGTTTCATACTTGGTTACACGGATGCCACACTTGCCAATCACAGGGCTAAGACAGAGGGTCTTTATGATTTCAAAAATGTTTTTTGCACTGGGGCTAATACTGCTTGATCCTGACTCTGTCATATATTTATGGATATTATGAATGTAGGGATGAAAAATATGAGATTCTACTGCTTCCATGCATATACATTACTGCATATGCGTCTTCATGGCAGCTTACATACTATGTTTAATTGAAATACCACCCGAAATATTATAAAGAAATTATTTTATTAAAATATAACTTTTTCCTTAAAAAATAAAAAATAAAAAAATACTTGTGTTGGTGAAATAACCATTTATTCTTGCAGAAATTATTATTACAGCAGGACAATAGGTTGAAAGATGTCCAAGCAATACAGCCTACTGGGTGCGGGGAGAGTGTACATTTTGGGCACTGGAAATAAAATGTGTGTGTTTTGCTTAAAGGCATCCGACCTGCAGCCTGACTGTATCAATTATTTCTGAAAGGTTCTTGTTTCAGGATAGACTAAATGCTGTTCACAGACCAAAGCTGTCAGAAGAAAACCGCTTGGCGAACATTTCACACTGGATAAATGTCAGTAACAAAGTACCTGTAATGTCCGTAACAATTATAAAGTACTTAATTCTTTCATCACATACTGCATAATATGCACCAAAATAGAATGAGTGACTGTTTTTACATGGACAAGGGGTATAATTTTAGCATCAGCCAATACTGTCAACTTTTAACAATTTGAAGATGTATTTCACTTATTATTTTTTTGTACCTCAAACCACAAAATTGCAATGAAAAGATTTGAAAAATATTTTCTGTTGGTTTTAAAATTGTAATGAGGCCTCAACATAATGCAGCAACAAGAAAAATGACAGAAAAAAAAAAGTAGAATACATACATATTGCATCACTGACAGGCATCATACCAATGTAGTGTCCATAACACCCTATAGGAAATTGTACACAAGTTGTTTGGACAACTTATGAAATGGAACAAGCCTTCCAAGCAATTTGATTTTTTAAAGAAGTCCAGACGATTTCATTAAAATTACACTATAAAGCTTAAAATTCACGCCAACAGATAATACTACTTTCATTTATCAAAGTGATTTCTGTGATTTTTAAATACCGATTAAGTGTTTGCTTTTTTACTCCGAATAATTGAATTTCCCACCGAAACCCAAATACGGTCATTGGTCGTAGGCGATGCATTTGCACTGCGCATGTGCACTTATTCTCTGCACATTCTCTATGCAAAACGCCGATATGTCTAGCTTTTGGGTGTACAAATCACACCAGTTCTGTTCCAAAGAGAAGTTTTTTGCAATTTCCAATCCCTTGACGGACAGGGAGAGGTGTGCCTGATGGATTAATAATATTAGAACGGACAAAGATAAGACTAAAGTTTTTCATTTGTACAATTTACAATGGGTTGGTTGGATTTTTAAAAAGTTACAGGTTTTGAAATAAATGGCATTTATTAGACTTGAGCTTGTGCTACCCCTGATGTGTATACTGCATCCAATTTATGGACTGAAGTCAGTCAGAATTGCTTTATTTTTCATAAATGACTAAATAATTCTCCAAATAAGTGCAAAATATTTGTGTATTAAGGTATATAATACTCGAAAATTCTATTTCTGCAGCTCTGTGTAGAGTCTGTAACACCTACCACCATCTGTTGTGTTGCTGCTCATAAAATCTTAACCAAGATAGTTTGCTTCAGGATACTGCAGGGTATTAACCCACAGATGAAAGTGGTACCCATGCTTGCCCTAAAGAAACGTTGAATACAGGTCAGAATTCTGACCCTAAGCTTCAAAGATGTTTTTTGGAAAAAGGGTGTCTTTTCAGCTGTATGTTCGACGTTTTTAAAGAAAAAGGGTTATCATTTAACCGGTTCTTCGACGTTGGGTTCGACAAATCAATAACATAAAGAGCCTTGCTTTGCAATGCTAGCAAAAGAAGACAGTGTAGAGAAAAGTTGGAAAAGAGGGTAACATAAAGTCTGCATTAATTAGGTGGTCTGTCATCTTTGACAGATCACCTTTTAGTTTTGCTGGAATTTTCTTTATTCTTATTCTTTTTATTTCCCCCCCCCCCCCCACTTTTTTGTGCAGTCAAAATCTCAGAACTACCTCAGTCAATTTTCGTCAAATTTTCATCAAACCTCAGTCTTAATGAGATCTCGGTTTTCCAACCATTTTCAAGTTCCTCAGGTCATCGTGACGTCATCTAGGCGCCATTTTGTAAATATCATCTCATGGTCATATCTTCAGAACGGAAAGTCATTTTTGATTCATATTTGGCATGATGAATTTTCATATCAGTTCAAACAATTCCATCTTTTTAGACGTGCGCAAAAATTAAAAATGCTCAGAATCGCTTCAAATTCATTTTGCACACGTTTCAGGCCATTTTAAGCATTTTAAAAATTTGTGCACGTTCGCGTCCGCGCGCGCAGGTCCTAAATGACGTAAAAACGCCGTATTTTCACTTGATTCGCATTTCTGATACTTTCCTTAACAATTCACATCAATTTAGAACCAATTTCAACTGACCATAAGGTCGTACGCACGCGCCAAAGTTCAAAATCCGCGCACGCGTCTATGGAGCAGATAATGTAAAAATATGCAAAAACATGTCCCTTTAAAATCCGCCATAGCTCCTCAGAATGCACGGAGACCCCAAAATTTTCTTCCATATTCTGAAAGCTTATGAGTTGTAGATGTGAATCCATGACAAAAATTTACCTTTTTGATGCTATGACGTCATCCTATTCTTATGTGAACTCAAAATTTTTATTTTTAATTTTTGACGTTATATTTTTTGCCTTTAACCGAGACTATCTCGCTTATTATTGGTCAATTTTCGCCGGGATTTCGATATGTTGTAGCTGAAACAATTCTCTATAAAGTAGGTATCATCATTTTTCATTTTGATGAAGTCGTCATGGTATAAATTTACGATAAGCGGTACCGTGTCAATTTTTCTCATTTTACGTGTATTCTCTATGGGACATGACTTTTACTTAGTTCTTGATTCTACATTCCCGTCTTCTTTCACCAACGGCTCCCTTATTTCTGATCGATTTCGGCCCAGCTTCGAATATGTTGTAGCTGAGATAATGCCCTAACGAGGAAATCCTTATTTTTAAATTTTTTACCACGGCATCATGGTCTAAATTCACGATCAATGGTGGCATGCCAATTTTTCACATGTTACGTGTATTGTGTAAATCAACGAATGGTCATATCTCACAAACTGGATCATGAATCCTCTTCAAATCGAAACAGACATCACATCTTGCACAAACATCATGCACACGCAAAACCAGAACGCTAGATCAAATTCAAAAATTTTTAACGGCCTTTTTTTTTTTTTTTTGTCGACGTCGTTTTCTTGTCCATCTTTTCCTTTATATATCCATAATGACGATTATTTCGACAAAAATAACTCTATTTTTTTGAAGGCTATCCCTGTCCATTTTATCTCCAAAAGAAAATTTGTTGAAATTGTTGCGGCTTTTCTCTCAGTAATCAAATGGAATAAAGGAATTTCAATAGTATTTCCCTTAAAGACCAATCATCCACCTATCTGTCAGCCGTGATATTTTTAATACTAAAAGGTCCATCTTAATGATATTGTACACACGCATTACGCTTAACAAGACCTGTTTTCCCTTAAATTTTCAGAGTCATCAAGTCATCGTGACGTCATCTATGCGCCATATTGTAAAAATCGCCTAAAGGTTATATCTTCATAACAGAATGTCATTTCTGATTCACATTTGGCATGATGAATGTTCATATCAATCTGAACAACTCTTTCACTAAAAGTCATGCGCGTACGCGTACTTCCGCTCGTCAGTGCGCGCGCAAAAATTAAAAATACTCAGAATCACTTCAAATTCATTTTGCACACATTTCAGGCCATTTTAAGCACTTCAAAAATTTGCGCGCGTTCGCGTCCACGTGCACGTCATGCGCGCGCGCAGGTCCTAAATGACATAAAAACGCCGTTTTTTCACTTGATTCGCATTTCTGATACTTTCCTTAATAATTTAAATCATTTTAGAACAGATTTAAACTAACAATACGGTCGCACGTGCGCGCCAAAGTTCAAAATCTGTGCGCGCGTCTATGGGGTAAATAATGTAAATACACGCAAAAACATGTCCCTTTAAAATCCGCCATAGCTCCTCAGAATGCACGGCGACCCCCAAGTTTTTTACATATTATGAAAGCTTATGAGTTGTAGATGTGAATCCATGACAAGAATTTACCGTTTCGATGCTATGACGTCATCCTATTCTTATGTAAACTCAAAATTTCGATTTTTAATTTTTGGTGTTATATTTTTTGCCTTTAACCAAAACTATCTCTCTTATCATTTATCAATTTTCGCTGCGATTTCGATATGTTGTAGCTGAGACAATTCTTCAAAAATCTATAATTCATTGTTTCTCATTTTGATGACGATATCATGGTCTAAATTCAAGATAAATGGTACCATGTCAATTTTTCTCATTTTACGTGTATTCCCAATGGGACATGACCTTCAAGTAATTCTTGATTATACATTCTCGTCTTCTTTGATCAACAACTCCGTTTTTTCTGCTCTTTTTTCGCCCAACTTCAAGTATGTTGTAGCTGAAAAAATTCTCTATATTATACGTCCACATGTTTTTTGACCAGATGACAAAAACATGTCGAAATTTTAACTGGAAAATAGGATATTAGAATTTCATTTTCCATCTACGTGTTATCTCTATGAGGTGTTTTCAGGTATACCTTTAAAGTGCTTGCCTCACATGCTCAAGATCCCTGGTTCGAGTCCGGGGGGTGTTTTATAGGTGGTCTGTCATCTTTGACAGATCACCTCTTAATTTCGTCAGAATTTTTTCTTTATTAATTATTTATTTTTTTTTCCATCTACGTGTTATCTCTATGAGGTGTTTTCAGGTATACCTTTAAAGTGCTTGCCTCACATGCTCAAGATCCCTGGTTCGAGTCCGGGGGGTGTTTTATAGGTGGTCTGTCATCTTTGACAGATCACCTCTTAATTTCGTCAGAATTTTTTCTTTATTATTTATTTATTTTTCTTTCTTCCAAGTACTTTTTTGTGCACTCGAAATCTCAGAATTAGCTGGTTCAAATTGCATGAAATTTCGGTCAGTTATCAATCGTAATAAGATCTCGCCGCTCCAATTATTTTCATGTTCATCAGGTCATCGTGACGTCATCCAGGCGCCATTTTGTGAAAAATACCTTAGGGTCATATCTTCATAACGGATGGTCATTTCTCATTCATGTTTGGCATGATTAAAGTTAATTTTAATCCAATAAATTTCAGATAGCCAGACGCGCGCGGACGCGTACGTCCACGCGCGCAAAAATTTTAAAAAAGCTCAGAATCCCTTCAAATTCATTTTGCACACGTTTCAGGCCATTTTAAGCATTTCAAAATTTGGCACACGTCCGCGTCCGCCATACGCGCGCGCAGGTCCCAAATAATGTTAAAATGCCGTTTTTCCACTTGATTTGCATTGCTGACACTTTTCTTAACAATCTCCATCAATTTAGAACTGATTTCGACTAACCATAAGGTCGCACGCGCGTCAAAGTTCAAAATCCATGCGCGCGTCTATTGGGCAAGTTATGTAAAAACACGCAAAAACATGCCCCTTTAAAATCCGCCATAGCTCCTTAGAATGCGTGGAGACCCTCAATTTTTTTTACATATTCTGAAAGGCTATGAGTTGTAGATGTGAATCCATGACAAAATTTTACTCTTTCGATGCTATGACCTCATCCTATGCTTATGTGAACTCAAAATTTTGATTTTTAATTTTTGACGTTATATTTTTTGCCTTTAACCGAGACTATCTCGCTCATTATTCATTCATTTTCGCTGAGAATTCGATATGTTGTAGCTGAGACAATTCTCTACAAATATGTTATTCATTATTACTCATTTTGATGACGTTATCATGGTCTAAATTCACAATTAAAGGTACCATGTCAATTTTTCTCATTGTACGTGTATTCTCTACGGGACATGACCTTTACGTAATTCTTGATTCTACATTCTCGTCTTCTTTGATCAACATCTTCCTTATTTCTTCTTGATTTTCGCCCATCTTTAAGTATGTTGCAGCTGAGAAAATTCTCCATCTTATGCATTCATATGTTTTTTAAGCAAGTGTCGAAAACATGTCGAAATTTTGAGTGGAAAACCTGATATTAGAATTCCGTTTTGAATCTACATGTTATCTCTATGAGCTGTTTTCAGGTATACCTTCAAACTTCACACTTTCGGTTTACCTGCAAATAGGGGGCAGTCCCTCCCCCCCAAAAAAAATTCAACCCCCCTTTTTTTTTACTTTTCCTTTTTTTTGGGGGGGGGAATGCCCTAAATTACACCAAGATCATTCTATTTCAATTCTAAAAATGCAAAAGTTCCAACTCGGTCACTTTGCTCCCTCGCTTGCACATTTCCTAAAATCTGAACAAATTCTTGCCCCCTCACCTCCAGGAAAATTCCTGCATACAGCCTTATTTACCTTTAACAACCCTTCACATTGCACATGTAGGTACATTGTATTCCCCCCCCCCCCATAAGCATACTTTCTTAAAGGTGAAATTCAAAGAAAATCACAGAATATGGTTAATTATATATGAATGGAAACAGGGAAGTATGTAGAAGACAGTGGTGTTAATTATTGCTCCTGTAAAATCCAAGAAATTATCTAAAAACACATTTTCCAAAAACGCCCCTCTGATTCTCTGAACCCGGAAGTGGCTGCGAGCGAAACGGGTCCCCAATGATGACGTAGGCATATGGATAATCTGCGGCGAGCTATAGCGCTTGCACGTAATAAAACATTGTGCATTGAGATGATTGCATGCAATTTTGATGGATTTTAGATACTGTTATTAAGAGAGGAGGCAAAACTGCAGTGGCTTAATATTTACATTACCTCATTGATGAGTCGATTTTCTTTTCTTTTTTGGTCAAAGCAGAATTTAAAGTAGGAAATTGACATGAAAATGACAAAGAAAACCAAGAACGGCCGGGATGCAAATGTCAAACTACGTCCCAAAACGACATTGCATCAAAATTCTCAGAGACAGAACTGATTAAGAGACGCGCTCGACAAATCATGATTGTATGTAAAAATTACCTGGATAATATTGTTGTCTAAGGAAAATTGACACTTCTTGTAGAAACTATCTTGATCTACAACATTCCTTTTTACTAAAATCTCGTATTTGATATGATAGGAATGGCTAGCTAGCGTACAGAGACTGGAAGTCACCTCTGATCTCAGATAGTGTAGAGCCGGGGTGTAGAGATGAACATCATACATGAATTGCATTATAGCGTAGCTTCAAGTCTTTATAAAGGGATTTTTTCTTGTAATACTCTGATTAAATGATTTCGATAAGGAATTTCATTTGAAAAATATTTTTGATGGAATTTATTTTTTTAGTGCAGGTCATGATGATTTTCAAGCAAATAAACAGTGAAAATAACCCAGATTCGAAATTGTAACTTAGCTAAGACTAGCACCGAGGGCCTAATTGAATTACAAGCCAAATTACTCTCACCTTCGCCTCACCCACTTCAGCTCACCTACCTACTACATACAAACAACTGACTACTGAAATGCAGAGTATGGAAAAGTTAACTTGAGCTTATAAGCACATGTAAATATAAATTAGCTACTTAATAGAAAAAAAAAAAATTAGCAGTAAGGTGATTACCGTTTCTATATTTTTATATTTTTATATATGATAAGTTCAAACTATTCTCCAAGAAAACAATTTTAAATTCAAGAAAACAAAGTATTCCGTCTATCCCTCCGTCTTTCGTGAATTATAACACCCGTAAAATTAAATTGAAATGCCCCACAACCGTTACATAGCACGTACAAGGGAGACTGTTCTATTATATTATGGGTTTTTCCCCCTTTATAATTGCAAAAAGTTATCGTTTATTTGTATAATTTCTCCAACATTGTGATATGAATAATGTCAATTAGAATGGTTGAAACATACTTTGAAAACATTCACAGAATGATGAATTCATCCAAACAATGCAGAAACATCGTTTTAATCACTCACTCGGGCACGGTACATCACATTCACCACATTCACAACACACATCACAGGCTATTGTCCATGTGATGACGTAACGGATCTCGCATCGATTTGGGCAACATATGTGCAGGCAACATTGGGGGTCCGTTTTATCGATTTGTGACAGGCAATATTTGTTTCCCAGTTACTTTTCAAAAGTTTCAATCGGTTTCATAGTGATTTGTGCACCATAAACTTTATTTTGATATGAAATTCGAGCATATTCAAAACCTATGAATAGCAACTTTAAGGGATAATATTTTTAGTACACAAGGTTTCTTAAAAAATCAGGCAAACAACTTCAGTCTGCAAAGGACAAATTGCTATTTGAATTCGTTTATTCCTTCTGCTATTAGAGCCTTTAACAAGACATGCTAACTGATATCTATAAATTCAACTGAATGTTAAAAAATAACATACGTTTGAAAGAACTGCTGAATGTAATTTCTGATTGACCTGATATGGCTTTAATTCTCATCAAGATGCAGTTTGACTTGAATGGAATTTTTAATTGGAAGTAACAGTGTATGATATTGTGATTTATGGACCGGTTGGTCTCATTCACTCCGCTGATGACTATAATGTACTATCATTAGCATCATCATGCAGCATGCAAGCTCCATTCTCCTCTCTCTTCTTCTTCTTCTTCTTGTGCTCCTTCTTACTCTTCATCATTTTCTTTTCATCTTATTGTTCCTTCTGCCTATTCTTCCTCTTTTTCTTCTTGTTCCTTTTTTAATCTTCTTTTTCTTCTTTTCTTTTTCTTCTTTTTCTTCCTCTCCTCTATTCTTCTTTTTCTTCTTCTTCTTCCTCTTCTTCTTCTTCTTCTTCTTCCTCTCCCTCTTCTTCCCCCTTTTTTTCTCTTTTTCTTTTTCTTCTTTTCTTCTTGGTCTCCTCTTCATGTATGCATGTTGCAATTTGCTATATTCATTGTAGTGTGTTAAGCCACTCAGTTTGCTGTCATGTAAGAATGGAAAAATCAAAATTTGCTTGCATCAACAGCATGAAACTTTTGTTAATAATTATGCGTAGAAACATCAACTTCAACTTTGTGCAATATCCATGGCTTTCAACTATGTGCAATATCCATGGCTGTAACTAGGAAGGTTGAGGCTTCCTATCTTTATGTTATGACCTCCCATTGCAGGTTTTTCAGTGTAGGGAATGGGAAATGGATAATTACTGAATTTATTGAATGAATTCACCATTTTGTAGAGCTTCATAGTTACTCCACTCTTCTTCATGATAGTGCAATATCTCTGAATTCGTATTTACCCGTACTATGTACTGGGGTTCCTTCTTTCTTTTCCCCGTTCCCTTCTTGCCTCCACCCCCCCCCCCCCCCCACCCCTCTCTCTCTCTCTTTCTCTCTCTCCCGTTCTGTCTTTTTACCTCTCTATTTCTTCTCTGTCTCTTTCTTTTCCCTTTTCTCCGCCTTTGCCTCTCTCTTTATTTCTTTATCTCTCCCTCTCTCTCTTTCATTCTCTTCGGGTGTGAATCGGGGTGGGGAAATACAGGGATGGGGTACTCTGTTCTCAGGTTGTACTACAATTTTTAAGGTCTTTTTTTTTCCTGACCTTTTACATTCTAAATGTGATTATTTGTAATTTTTCATTTCACTCTTTTTGATGTTTTTACTCACGATTTTTATATGAACTATGTAATATCCTTGTAAAATCCGGAATGAATTTCCATGTAAATTTGGACGAAATAAAATTGAACTGAATTGAATTGAATTGAAATGCTGTAAAAAAAGGTTAATCTTCCAGGGTTCAATGCACGTAGGGGGTCTAAAATAAAGATAGGCCATTCAGTCATTTGCGGATAGTAAACTTTTAATTAGAATAATTTAATGATTCAACACATTTTAACTTCAAACATACAAAACTGGCATCTTGCCAATCTTCATAGAAGACTAGGGGTTAATGAATTCCTACATTCTTTGATTTAGATTCCTATAAAGCAAATATAAAGTAAAAGCCTTTCTTCTCAATTCTGAATTTGAGATGGCAGTTGACATTGTGTCCATTTAATTATATACTCATATAACTCATGCAAGATGAGTTGACTTTAGTCATTCAAAAAAATAAGAAATCCCCGAATATTTACTCTGTAGCTTTCATTTAATGTGATATTCAATGGGACATTTAGTGATAAATTATATCTTAAAATCATCTCTCTGAAAAAATCTTTGCTACTATCTGAAGAAAGCATTATCAGGGAGCAGATGTCATCTGCAGTCACCGTCAAGGCTGTAGTCTAGGTGACAGGAAGGATGAGCCAAAGTCATAATCCAGAACTCTGTGGAGAAAATAAAACACAAACATAATAAATATATATTAGATGCATTCAATAAGGATTAGTGACGTAGCATTTAGACACCTCCAAGAAGGACTAAAATGCACAAGGTAGGAGTGTGCAAGTGAAGAAATCCAGCTACACATATTTTGTCCTACAGACATTTTAGAATTTCATATTTCTGATAGCCCAACTGGAGCATACATGATGCAGACAAGATATAAAATGAAAAATACTTCTGAAGTAAACTAATGCTCATACGGTAATTTAGTAATACTTGGTAATGAAAGGGACTTCAGAGTCACAAACAACATTGGACGGGTCAGATTATGCACTGCATGATATAATGTTACTGAAATCTAGTAAATGTAGGCCTAAATACATTTATTTTGTAGACCACTCTATGAAACCAATTAAAGTACTTCGGTAAACTAGAATATCTCATCTATGACAGTAAATCACATCTAAGACTGCTTACACCTAATGTGGTCAATGATAGTTAAGGGGATTGGTTACTTATAGCAGCAAATTAACTAGCTCTCAAATGTTCAAGTCATACATCTCTTCATTGTTCCTCTCACGATTCCAGTCTGCATCAATCATCTGCTATGGCATCATACTACATTAAAAGGAAATTTTAAAAATATGACTGAATAGGGTCTCTACATAAGCTAAATAACCTACTGCATAGTTATGTTTAAATGAGATAACCTTCATACACATCAATGCTTTGAAATTGGGGAGCACTGATACAAATTTACATTAATCTACACGATAGCAAAAGGCACATGGGAGCTTAAATCTGGATAAAACTTTGCATTCATAACTAAAATTAACCCAAAGAAATTTTTCAGTTTCAATTCAGAACCCATACAATGAAAATTTAGTGTGCCAACCTGTTTACACACTATCTACATTTGGCAATAAATGTTGTCTATTAATGTACATTAGGTGTCACTCTCCTGTACAAAGGAAGTCTCCCCTATGTCAAGTTTTGTGAACACAGACAAATTTTGTTATGGAGGAACATGGGAGAGGGAAAATATTTACATGTGCAATGAAACATACTTTACAATATATTTAGAGGTATGAATTTGTGTTACGAGTCTCCTGGAAAAGTTAGTTGTTAGTTGTTACCTGTCACTTTACAGGATTTTCTGCTTCATCCTGGACTTGTAGTGACATGTAGTGGACATGTTGTGACATTCATCAGTAGAATTCTTCCAGGCTTCCGATATCTAACTGTGTGAACAAAAAAAAAAATTAATAAAAATAAAATAAATTAAAAATTCAATATCACTGTACCAAATTGTAATGCATTTCGGACTGAGATACTTACATTGAAATATACATGTAGTATTTATAGTTCTATCAAATTTTACTTATCTTTTCATGGTGCATCCAAGATTTTAGATTGCCTTCATGTAGAAATAGAAAAGCTTACCACTGAGTTACAAATGTTTCAGTTCTGCTACCAAAATAGAACAGGACTATTGTAAACTGCCTTAACCAGACTACAAAGAAACCATACATGCATTAAACAAGTGTCTGAATAAGCTCTCCCCCCCCCAAATGAAATAATGAAAATGATTACAAAAACTAAGAATAAAACTAAATAAATCAAATACATGGAGTAGCATCCACACAGTAGCATCTTCTGTCTACATGTATGTTCAGAAGGGGGTGGGGTGAGATCTACTCAAGATTTTAAGAGACTTCCAGAGGTTTAACAGTTTTAGCTCAACTTTTCAACTGAAGAATGTGGTCATTCTTAGCTAGATTCAACAGTTGGTCATATATGGTCATTCAATAATTGTTTCAACTTCAAATGTTTGGAGTTTACAAGAGCAACAAAATGGCAAAAGCATCAACCGGAAACGTTAGCCGAAATAATTACCGTCTCGCTCTACCGGAATGCCCTCAAATTCATTACTGTAATCATAATGTGAATAAGAAGGTGTTCTGGAAATTTTTTGTTGTTACCTGTCACTTCAGAGGATTCTCTGCTTCACCTGGGCCTATACATGTATTACATGTAGTGATGTTCATCAGTCGAATTCTTCCAGCCTTCCAGTTCCAATATTTCCATCTGTGGGAACGAAAAAAGAAAAAAGAAAAGAAAAAGAAAAAGAAAGCATTATTACAGCCACATTTACCATGCAATATTTGATAGTTACTTCAAACTGCACTCTCTTTAACAGCAGCATTTTCTATCTTCAGAAGAGGTGGGGTGAGACTGAGAGGTTGAGCAAGATTTCAAGATTTCAAGATAATTTATTGTCATGTATAAAAAGCTCACAAAATTTGTTTATGGACATGGTAGAGTGCATAAATGAAAATTAATAACAGAGTCAACTTGATCCAACTTCCAAGTATGTGTCCAGATCTAACTGTTATACTTTAGATTTTTCAACAGAATTTCTGATAACTGTTAATGTTACATCTTGTAAACTGATGAATATGGATAGTAAGACCTAGACTAAAGGTCACTCAATAATTGTTCCAACTTCAAATGTTAAAGGCTTACAAAAGTTAAAAACATTGGCAAAATCAACCAGGGCCATCGACGTATACAGTGTGTTCATTATGTGCTCTCCAGTCTGCAATGCAGTGTCACCATCAGCGAGTCCAAATAACATTATTGATTTAACAAGTTAGATCTAGATCTAGTCTACACACACTGCCGGTCTAGTAATAATCTAATTAATTCTGCTAGAGTGTTCACTCACAAAAATCCTGCTGTCTAATCTAGGTCTGAATTTGATTTTTCATGACGCCAAACTTCTGATTTGAACAATCTTAGATATCAAAACCGTTCAAGAACGGTTAAGGTGAACACCAGAATTATCATGGATGGCCCCCTGGTATTAGACCGGGGGAGCTACCTCGCGTACATGGTGCGAGAACGGTACCTGCGGTCAATCTAGCTCATGACGATGAAAACTAAACTGTAAGTTTGAGAGTACATTGTTTCTAGCTCATTCAGAAACAGCTGTTAGCAATTATTTCAAATTGTAAAGAAATTATTGTAGATTAAGAAGAATAGCCAACTATTTTGAAACAAGCCAATAGGAAGATTGTGTCTCGCCCACCCGTGGCTAAATAACACGAAAGTTTCCCCAAGTACATCCCTTGCCCTAACCAAGTTTGATGTCACAAGAAAGTCTTGCAGGTCGTAAAGTTTGACCTAAAATGACCTTTCACCTTACCATGTGACCTGACAGCACAATAGCATGAATGTACCCCTAGTGCATCTATCACCCAAATTTGGTTGCTATTGCAGCAACATGTGCCAAGTTATGCGTCATAAGAGAGTCTTGCAGGTAAACTTTAACGTTTGAAATACAAGAAATGACAGAGGAAAAGCAAATTCAAGAATTTGAAAACATCTGTAACATATGACCTCCAATGACCTTTCACCTTATCATGTGAAGTCCAACAGAATGATAACATGCACTTCCCCTTAGTGATCTACAACCCAAGTTTGACTGAAAAGTGTGACACGGTTGCAAAGTTTTGTGTCATAAGAGAGTCTTGCACGTAAACTTTAACCGTTCAACGTTTGACCTGTAATGACCTTTGACCTGACCATGTGACCTCTGACTGGACCATAACATGCAGGTCCCCTTAGTGCATCTACAACCCAAGTTTGATAGATAAGTGTCACACGGTTGCAGAGTTTTGAGTCATAAGAGAGTCTTGCACGTAAACTTCAACGTTTGACCTGAAATGACCTTTGACCTTACCATGTGACCTCTGACTGGACCATAACATGCAGGTCCCCTCAGTGCATCTACAACCCAAGTTTGGTTGAAAAGTGAGTCACGGTTGCAAAGTTATGTGTGATAAGAGAGTCTTGCACGTCAACTTTAACGTTTGACCTGAAATGACCTTTGACCTTACCATGTGACCTCTGACTGGACAATAAGATGCAGGTCCCCTTAGTGCATCTACAACCCAAGTTTGATTGAACAGTGTCACACAGTTGCAGAGTTTTGTGTCATAAGAGAGTCTTGCACGTAAATTTTAACGTTTGACCTAAAATGACCTTTGACCTTACCATGTGACCTCTGACTGGACCATAACATGCAGGTCCGCTTAGGGCATCTACAACCCAAGTTTGGTTGAAAAGTGAGTCACGGTTGCAGAGTTTTGTGTCATAAGAGAGTCTTGCACGTAAACTTTAACGTTTGACCTGAAATGACCTTTGACCTTACCATGTGACCTCTGACTGGACCATAACATGCAGGTCCCCTTAGTGCATCTACAACCCAAGTTTGGTTGAAAAGTGAGTCACGGTTGCCAAGTTATCTTTCATAACGTTTGTGACGGACGGACGGACGACGGACGGACGACGGACGGACGACGGACGGACGACATTTGGATCCCTTAGTCTCGCCTTCACCTCCGGTGGGCGAGACAACAAATGGTCAAATTTCTAATATTTAATAATTGCAGTGGTACTCACGTTTTCTCTGTGAAGTAGAAACCGCTAACTTTGTGCGAGTAAGCATGTCAAGCATGAATTTGCATAATCGTGACGTAATAAGGTCAAATGAATAACCATATTTCAAGAACGATATTATCGAATTAAATACATATTCCTGAGGCTATAATCCAATCAAAGGTGCTTATTTCGGTTCATGAATATTTAGAAGGGCTTATTTTCGGCTTCTAATGGACGAAAGCTGGGCGGGGCTTAACCCCATAGGCGTAATGCTTTCCGCGCGTGCTGCTTTCTGTCTAGCTATATATTTAAAACATCTTTGGTCTTGGCTTTCAGCAGATAGTGAATGATTGAACCAGAGGAGATCAAATTCTTGATCTTGTGATGACAGATTTATCACTTACAGCAACCACACTTGCAAACCTTGAAACTTCAGACCATAACCCAGTTCTTGTACAGCTTGATTCTATACCTTATAGAGACTGCCCTCATAGGAGGAAGGTTTGGTGTTATGGAAAAGCAAACTTTTGGGAGATGAGAGGTCATTTCTCATCATTTGACTGGCCCAATGTCTTTCATGGCAAAAATCCGGAGGGGGCATGGAGAAGGGTCACTGAAATCATTTCTGATGCCATGAGCATCTACATTCTAAGTAAGACAGTTATGAAAAAACCGGAGATAAACCATGGTTGAATGACAAGTGTAGAAGAGAGGCTCAAAAAAAGCACAGACTATTCCAAAATCAGAAGTTAAACAAGTCTGCACAAAACAAGAAGAAGTTTATTCACGCTCGACAAGCCTACAACAAGGCAGAAAAAGAGGCAAAAAAAATGATCCCAAAACAAGCTCAAAGAGACTTTAATTGACAAATCGCTTAGCAGTAAGAAGTGGTGGTGTGTGGTCAACTCCTTGTCTGGTCGATCTGGCCTCATTGACATTTCAATTCATTTGACATATCAATGTATTCTCGTACTTTTGCAGATAAATGTAGACTCCCTAATGCTGGCAACCTATCCCCAAATATTCAGAAATCTGGAAACACCTCCCTAGAGGACATTATTTTTAAACCTAATTTTTTTAGACCTAATTAATGGCACAATGGTTTACTTGCTAAAAGTTACTTGCAAAGGGTGTATCTGGTAATCTTCTCCGATGGCTCCAGAGAGGACAACATTGACTGACCTCTCTGGGAGGTCAATCAATGTTGTCCTTTCTGGGCAGGCATCCAATGCAGCAAGTATAAATGCATCTGTACCTGAAGATTCTGTCCTTGGCCCACTTCTTTTCTCAGTTTTCATTGATGATCTCATCAATATATATATGAGATCAACCTGTACCTGTATGCTGCTGACTCAAACCTCTTTGCTCCAATTAGATCTGTTGAGGAGAGGATCTCAGTTGCTGCTAACATTAACAGGGACTTAGAGAGAATAAAAGCCTGGGCAGACAAATGGAAAGTAACCTTTGAGCCCTCCAAGTGTAAGGCTATGGTGAAATCTAGGAAGAGAAATCCAACCAATCTTTATCTCCAGTTTGGAAACCATGTATTAGAATTGAAGAACCAACTAGAGATTTTGGGTGTTTCCTTAGAGAGCAAGTTGACAAGTTGCCAAACACCTCTCTGATATTTCCATGAGAGCTGGCCTGAGGATTGGAGCACCGAGAAAGGTAGCCAATAACCTCAACACCTCTGGCAGAGCAACAGTGTACAAATCACAAGTCTGAAGTATCATGGACTAGGCCTGTTCCGAGTACACGATTAACCATTTAAACGTCCAAAAATGTCGCTACACAAATAATAAAATTTCTATCGTCTACTCTGAACTTCAGAAGGATCCCCCAAAATGCTTAATCATTAATGAAATCAGGAATGTTTCTCTCCATTTCAAAGTTTTCAGGTGTGATGATGTCATTTAGATGCCTTTAATTCACATGAGAATATCGTTTTTGATCACCCAACTCTTATGTCCCGCGCAGCAAAAACAAGTGTTTCAATAATAATGTTCGGAAGCCGTAAGCCCTAATGTGTGTGTGTGTGTGTGAGAGAGAGCTAATTAATCGCGCATTGCACCATCGTTCACCACAACGATATGCACAGTAAGCAAGTGAGCTCACTAACGTAATCATAGATACGCTATCACAGTCACTGTGACAAAATACTTTTGGAATATAGCAATGAACGAAGACAAAAGGATATTACAAAAAAAAAATTCATACTTGCAAGTAAACGCTTGTTCGTTAGTTTTATGCCCTTGCTGGGGATTTGTAATGGGGATAGTAATCACTGGAGTTTGATTTCAAATGACTGCTAAGCGCTTGCATCGTAACATATACATAGTTTCAACACATATGTTCACTGTACTATTACACTCCACTTCCAGGTTAGCGCCATCTCTTGACAGCTGACGAATAACTGAAACATGATTTCACAAATCATCGATGAAATATCAAGCAAATGCCGATCTATTTGGCTTTATTTGACCAGGAATTTTTTATTCGGTCCTCACAAAAAGAGGTAGGAGGCTATGGTTTGAATTTTTATGAACTGGACAAGAATTACAGTTCTTTTCAAAGCTGCTTTATTGCCAAGTTTCTTTATGAAAATCGGACATTACCGTTAGGGATATAGCACACGCTGTTATATGGGTGCTGCAGGTGCAGCTCCGGCGCGGCACTGAATGGTGGCAGGCTACGAACGGCTGGAGTGGTCGGCCGACTGGCGAAATGGAAAGTACAGAGTAGTCGATTAATCGTCCAAAAAAAGTCCATTTAAACAAATACCAAAAATGGGCTTTCAAAACAGCCCTATCATGGAGTATGCCTCGTTATCTTGGATAAACACCTCAGCAACACATCCAAACCAACTGGACAGTATTCAGAGAAAGGCCCACCAAACTACTGGAACTGATGAGGCCTCTGCATGTAAACAGTTGACCATCCCAAGCCTAAGGCATCGACGGCAAGTAGCTGCTGCTACAGTCCTGTACAGAATGCATACAGATAACTGTC
The DNA here is from genome assembly GCA_029962745.1 of Echinometra lucunter. Lineage (NCBI taxonomy): Eukaryota > Metazoa > Echinodermata > Echinoidea > Camarodonta > Echinometridae > Echinometra > Echinometra lucunter. The sequence goes on from CM057152.1 coordinate 24,781,784, forward strand.
CAGTAGATTTACAGTCTTTGCTGCCTACACCATATGAAAGGCGCAGAGTCACTCGCTCTAGCTTATCCATGCCACTCCATGCCCTCTCCTTGCCTGCTGTCAGAACATCCACTCTGGACAGAGGTTTCATTCCAACTGCTGTGAGCTTGTGGACTCTGACCATGTTGTAGGGACTTTTTCAAATGTTGGACTCCAGGCATTTAAATGCAGAGTGCACGGATACCGTCTTAACGGAACATGACATGATGTTATTATCTAGAATTTGTGCAGTGTGTATTTTTTTTCCCTTTTTTTTATAATACATATATAATTTAATTAATTTTCATTCGTTAATTAGTCATTTAGAGTGGCAGTGAACCGTCTGATTGGCCCACTGGGGCTCTCAGTGAGAGTCTGCTGCCTGGCACATCTATTGATTCCATGGATGTCTGGTGAGGCTACTGTTCACTATGGCATTTTATATACAAAAAAAAAAAATTATTATTCTGTCAACAACAACAAAAATGCAAAGATATAGCAAATTGTTTAGAAACAAGGATAAAATGTTGCCAGATTTGAATGAAGATTGTGTTAATATGAAGAAGATACTCTACTTTTTGTAAATAAACAAGTAGCAAAGACAGATATTATCACATGACCGAGAAATTTCACTATAAAAAGGTACATCTGAGGCATCAAAACTTGATACCTTTCAAACATTAAATTACATCCGGGGCATCTGTGACATTTGCAGTTCGACATGAATTGTTACACAATACATGCTCTACACTTTTTGTGAACTGTTGGATAGAATTGAACAACGTAAACACCAACTGTTTGTTGCAAGAATGTCTGGTAATAACAGGAAAGAGGAAGCCTTTCTTGGTCTGGAAAATGAGATCGAGGATGGAGAATATACTAGCAACAATGACAGCGATGAAGATGATGGTGAAATCGGCTTGAATTCCAACTGCAGCGTGGCCGCTATCAAGCATCTCGCAGTGTACAAATGTATCATAACTGTTGTATGGTATGTACAAGTTTACGAGTCTGGCCATACAACATGTCGGCTACACTTACTCCTTCATGACCAAGATGACGAGTCAAATTTCATAGAGAAATATTCCAATGAAATAAAAATCAACATTTTCTGACATTTTTTAACAAACAGAAACTTTTAAGAAATGAGAACAAGCTCAGTTTAGACAACTATCAGTCCAAATTGTGAAACTTATTAAGATCATATCACCAACACCATCATGACACACACACGCTACAAACTCAGCACAAAAATGACGAATAATCCGATACCAAGAAACAACAGGGAAAATGCTTTAAATTATCAGTGTGATCACATAAAAATCACCCCAAAAACTGCATGATGGGATTGGGGGCTAGATTGTGTCTGACTGCTAACTTGATTACATCACAGCAGCTTGGGATGTTTAAATGTCTGTTTGGAGATGTGGAGAGGGTTTTTAACCCATTTGTGACAGGAATTATTTAAAGCCTAATTTGATCAGCTTTTATTCTTCAAATTGGCAACACCAACATTTTTATTTTATTGCTACATTTTTCTTATAAAATGTCATGTATTTGAAATGAATATAAATTGACAGAAATTATGATTAGAAGTCAGAAAGTTGCCAATTTGCAGGGGAAAACGGTGATTCTAAACTTTCTATCACATTGCCAATTTAAGGATTTTAATGCTTATTTTCCTTTAAAAAATTTTCAGCATCAAACAATGAATATTAACGCAATCAAAATGGGCACAGTTTGTGTAGAATTTTTTGCTCTTTCTGCTCATGTATTTGGTATGAGTTTTAGGGCTCTGCATCAAAAGTTATTAGACCAAACCACAAAATGTGGACCCTCTGTCACGAATGGGTTAATGGCAAAAATGAATTCTATTGTGTTGAGAAAGTAATGAATTTTCATAAAATGTGAAATTTGTCCCATTTCAGTGATTTCACATCTGTCCTTTTCCCTTCAACTTTAATACAACTGCTTAACAAAGATAAATCAGTAGTCATATCACTGAGACAGTACATGGCATTAAAAGCATTGGTTAACATTTGTTCTAATTTTTTTTTTAATCTTTTTTGCCACTTGAAAATGGGGTAAACATAAGGGTTTTAGTGTAAAAATACCAGTGTGAAAGTTTCAAACTATAATATCAACAGGAAGTATTTTTAAATATTAGAAATGTGAACCAATATTTGAAAAATTATAACAGTCGGTTGCACAGACTAGATGTAAGGAGAGCGCATGGCTCACCAGACCACACTGTGTATTGGCGTATCACGTGGAGGGAGGCAGATATTACAGGTTTTTTTAACTCAAGCAAAACTGTCCTCTTATTTATTGTCTCTGAGACAAGAAATAATAAAACCGCAGCTTGCGTCTTAATAATTTTTCATTCAAAATTATGGTTGGTTCAGGGTTTTTGAGTACAAATACAAGTACTCATACACATGTTTCATCTTAGTTTTTAAATCGGCTGCTCACAAAGTTAGGCTTTAACAGTATTGTTTAAGTTCAGGTCATGCGACAAATGCACCTCTAGAATAGATTGGTTTGCGTTTTCAAAAGGAAATATGAGAATATGATCTTTTTCTCAGGGTTGGCCGGTAAACAGAGCAAAGAAAAGGTGACTTCATAGTAGGGGATCATACATCGACTGCTTTGCATATGGGTACACTATATGCTTATGGGTTAGGGGCTGTGTGAGTGGTAAATACTGGGAAATACCTCAGTCATATAAAATATTTTTCACCAGTAAATTGGGCCAAAATGTACACATTACTGAGAAAAAGGTAAGATTAAACACATAGAGCAATAAAAAGATTACTTCATTCATGTTAGGGGATCATATTCCTACTTCAAATAATAAACGGGTAAGTTGAGGATTTTGAACTCCAAACTCCAAAAACAAATATTTTTCATCACTAAATTGCAGCAAAAGGTTTGTAATAACGAGAAAAGGGCAAGGTCAACCACCTAGTGATGGTTTCTTAGTAGAAGAAACTGTTGTACTAGAATTGAATTTCATATTAAAATGTGAACTAAACACTAATGATTTACTGTATGTGCCCTAACAAACCAATGACAGGGGGTCATGTGTCCTGATACTTCATGAAATTAAAGCCGTCCAGTTTAGCGTTTGATTTTACAAATTAAACAAATTACATCAAATAGAGCCAACCATGATTTAATGTATTGTCTAATATACGTGTACATGTAACTGTAAAAAGATTCCTGACATATTGCATGCAGACTTGTTCCAATTAGCATTTGCAATCATCTGTTGGGGTACACAGCCTAAGAAGCCACACAACGTGGGATTATACTACACGTTCAGATATACTTCCCATATATTGGCCATGTATTTCCCAGTATTTCCCAGTAATTCCCAGTATTTCCCGGGAAATTGCCAACCCTGCTTTTTCTACCAACTTGTCATTCCAATACTGTCTCCTTCACATCAAAGCTTCAGTGCACTGGTCACAATAGTCACTTTCCTTCATTTATGCATGCACTATATACTGTTCTAAAGCAGCTGCAAGAAATTTTTTTTATTTACAAAAAAGTTTTGACTTTTGAATAAACAATGTAAAGAACTATTAAATCTCACCTATCTCAAACTTTGTGGTATGTGTAGAATCTCTCTTACTTTTCCATGCCCCATTATCTCTTCCAGGTTTTGCATCTGTATCATCCGCAATAGGAGAGTCTTCCCAATCAATGTCTTCGAGAATTAAGTCAGTATCATCTTTCTCTGCTACCTTTCCTGCTCCAAGTTTTTCATCTTGCTTTATGCCATACACTCCATTATTCTCAGGGGAGAGTCTGGATTCTTGCTTAGAGGATGTCTTTGGCTTTTTCACAGGATTCACCACTAAAGTATCTTCAACATGTCCATCATCAATCAGAGGATAGCTTTTCCTCTTGCTAGGAAGAGATATAGTAGATGTTACTGCACTTTGCTTTGGTCCTACATCATCCTTTCTCTTGATACTAAGCCAGCTACGTGGCATACCCATAGCCTTGGCCTTCCGCAGATGTGCGCTGGGTGTCTCCCCCTGTTCAAAATTTCTTTGATCGGACTGTCCAAAGGGGGATACAGTACTACCTTGATGCCTCATTCCATCCTTAAAGATATGTGATGAAACTGGAGTTGAAGCTGCAGCAGGCTGCCTGATCTCTTCCATTGTATCCAAGCAAGATTTATTACACCTATCATCTGATGTCTGGGCTTTGCTGTCTTGTAACAGAGACTGGTTTGCTTGAAGAATATTTGGTTTGTCAGAATGCAACAGGTTATGTTTGAATCTGCTTCGTGTACAAGTTTTGTTTTCTATCTCAGAAATGTTTAATTCATCCACTGCAGAATGTTTCACATAGGTTTTATTACAAAGCTTAATTACTCCTCCTACTAGATTTTGAGAACATGGATTATCTTGAAGCTTGTATTCTTGTTTTTCATCAACTACTTTTTCCACAGATTTAACCGCTGGATCTGCAGCTGTGTCTATGTGATGAATGCTGGCACAAATTTCAGGCCTGATTCTAGACTGTGAAACTTGGGACAAAGCCATGAATCCTAATCTTTTCTGACTGACCTGAGGTGAAGGTGGAACAATACCAATCTCATCAAATGCTTCATCATCCATGTCAAAAACATCACCAAAGTCAAAATCCAGATCGAACTTGGGTTGTTGTGCATGCCTAATTTCGTTTTCTCCAGTGCAATCATGTTTCAGGTGCGGTTGCTCTTTCAGAAGGTCACGGCAGATAATGTCATCTGCAGCACTACCAATCTCTTGCTTACAATCTACCCTAATTACTCGTTGCTCGGGTGTTATAACGCATAGTCCGTCCCCTTTGGGCAACTTCCTGGGAAGAGTACCTGAGTTAGTACCTGGTTTAATACTGTGAGATGCTGTGGAAACTTTCAATCCTGTCATCTTTTCGGTGCCTTCAGAATCTGCTACAACAGCCTTAATGTTGATGGAACTTTTCTCAACATTTCCTTTGCTTCTTGCAAATGGTTTACCTTTACTTGAAATGATCTTAAGTTTGGATGAGGTACCAGCCATAGGCACCTTGTCGAGGTGCTTATCATCATCATCATCAAAAATATCCCCCTCAAAGTTGTCCCATGCCTTAACAAGCTCATCTGCTATGCTTTCTGCTTTTGTATGTCCCAAGATTGTTTTCCCTTGTATCTCAGTATCCCCCACAGTCTTGTGTTTACTCAGGACTACTAATTCACCATCAAGTCCACCATTTTTTTCAGCAGTGATCAAGTCTTGCTCTATGTTGGAGAGGACATCATTTACTTTCTGAATATCACCCCCTGCACTATAACTGCAATTCCTTTTACTTTTGTTCCCCATCTCATCTGTATTTGAAATAACATCAATCTCAGTATCCATGCAATCATTTCTCCCAGGTGTCATTGCACTGCTAATATCAGCTCTATTTTCAATTTGTACTTTCATACTATGGACTTCATTTGAAATATGCTGTTTCAAGGTGTTTTGTTCCTCTTCTTTCCCTTTCCATTTCTGATTTCCTTTATTGCTTATTCTAGAAGATGAAGCAATAAGTGGCTCTTCTGGGACATTTATCTCATGTTTGTGGGGCTTTTTCTTTGGAGAAGACCTTTTCCTGGTGTTTTTTCTGGCAAGTTGTGAGGCACTGAATGACAGATCAATATCATCCAGAAGATCAAGACCAGACAGTGAAGGTGGAGGGGGTGGCAAAATGTCATCTTCACAATTGCCACTTGCTCTTTCAGACACAGTTTTGTCCTTTCTTAATGTGGCTGAATTAGAAGGAAACTCAGGGGCCTTGTAGACTTGTGAACAAGAGAGAAATATGTCAGAAGTATGCAAAGATGTTTCAATTCTGGCACCATCCTGGTGATTCTTTGGTGGACAGCTGGGAGATGCTGCACAAAGTTTCAAAGGAAGTTTAGAAGGGTTGTCATGATTTGTGGTGTCAATGGGTTCATCCTTAAGTCCATCCCGGCCTAGATCACTTATTTGCACTTCCATGTCAGGCAATTTTGGTTCACAAAGTCCACCTGCATTATTTGCACTAGGAAGTGTTGTAGGAGTAACACTTCTCTTATCAGAGTCACACGCAAAATCATCCTCGTCTGAATCACAGGATATTGGGATTGATTTTCTCTTAGGTTTCTTGTATTTTCCTTTAAATGGACTCTTATTCTTCTTTCCGCTCTTAACTTCATTACTTCTGCCATTATTAGATGACCTTCTACATATGTTCATGTTTGTTTTGCTTTTGTGTTTTTCTGTCTTTTCTGAGTTTGCATCCTGTCTTTGGCTAGGTTGACTGAAAAGGTAAATAACAGGAAGATCATGATCACTACCAAGATGTTCTGTTTCAGAAGATGTACTCTTCACCTTTAAGTCTTCATTCTTACATTTCACCCTTTGGTTTGGTCTGCAAACCCTCTCCTTGTAATTACAATCTCCTTCATCTTCATCTATGACAGCCATGTCCTTATCATTCTTCATCTTTCTTTCTTGTAGACAGTATCTTTGGATCCCTTCCTTTCCTTTCTTTCCCATTTCCTTTGTTCTCAATATGTCCCCTTCATTTAAGTACAGTGCCATTTCTGCACCATAGATATCTTCATCTTCGGTGTGACCCTGTATGTCAAAGAATTCCATCATCTCCACAAAGAATGCACAGCGTCTTGAATGGGAAACCTTGTGTACTGACTGCTTGTTGGTTTGCCATTCTGCAAAGGAGTTGAGGGATAGTTCCTTGTCATTTGCCAAGGAAATCTGAAGGGGGAAAAAAGGTAAGAAAACAGTCAAATATCTCCTTTAAAGGTACAATTAGATGACATAACCAGCATACCAGCTAAAGAAAAATCCTATTCTCTTGTTTTTCTGATTAAAAAGTGTAAATTGGCAATTCTGTACGTGTCCAGGGTGCCGTTGCATGAAGACTTGCTATTATAGTAACTTTGCCATCAATGGTAACTACCATGGTAATGTTGCTCAACAGCCAATCAAAATCCAGTATTCCATGAAAGTTACCATTGATGGCAAAGTTACTATAATAGTAAATTTTATGCAATGGCACCCTGTACTACATATGTTTGATATCCATTTACTTTATTTAAAAAGAAACTATCTTGACCTGAACATTGACAAATGATTCTTTCTCTAATCACTACAAGTAGTCAATGATCATATCAAGAAATTTTTTATCTTGGTAAGAAATAAATGGTGGCAAACATGTGCCCTACAAGACGAACTGCATGGAATCACACAAATTCCTAATCCTGATCAGTTAAAGTGTGCATTGGGGTGAAATTTAATTTTTTGTATTTTTATGTAATCATGTTTTTCATTAATATATCAATTTACTAAAATTCATATTCATTTGATTAGGTCCGGAAAGTCAGTGGAATGGCTCACCTATAAATGGGGTTGTTGAACACTACTGTCACGAACAGACATTTTAGAGAAAGACTGATTTGATCCTAGTTTAATACTCTAGATTATTTAAAGTTTTGTTAGCAAGTAATTATAGATCAAACAGCATTTTCTTAAAAAGCAAAAAAAAAAATTTAATATATTTGTACAAGAATGATCATGCCACATTGCAACATTCATCTTTATGCAAATTTGTCCATACATGACAGAAGAAAATGAATAAGTTTTTTTCCCCCATCGCAAAATTGAAAAAAAAAAAAACATGTTGAGCTATCTTACTAGCAAGGGACTTATAAGGTGTACAAATGAAACCTAGATCAATTAAATATTCATATACTAAAAATGAATTTGAGAATTGTTACAAACACAATTTTGTCACAGACTGACAATGCAATATACTGAAATGGTAAATGACAGGGGATTTCTCATTTAATGATTTGTTTAAAATGTTTATTGGTTCATGGAACATATTTCATCCCATACATCCAATAAATGGTGTTGTAATCCCCAAATATACCCCCAAAATATCCCCCCCCCCCCTTCATTTTTTTCTAAAACTAATAAGTGACATAAAAACCTTAATGAGTATTAATATGGCTTTACTGGAAGCCTGTAATATCAGTTTCTAAAGGACATCCATAACCTGGTGTTTATATAAGATGAATACTTATACACATATTCCTACCTATCATTCTAGCTGGTGTTTTGGGTCTTCATCAACATTCAAAGTGTTAGATTCAACAGTAATACTGCAGCTGGATTAATATGCATCCACTGAATGACAATTTGTACTTGAAAACTTATACATGTTGGCATTTAGATGTATAATTTTAATAGCAAGAGCCTTTTTAGGTGGTCTGTCATCTATGACAGATCACCTCTTAATTTCTTTATTATTTTTATTGGCTTCCACCCACTTTTTTGTGCAGAGAGCCAAATCTCAGAATTGGCTGGTTCAAATTGCATGACATTTTGGTCAGTTATCAGTTCTAATAAGATCTAGCTTTCCCAATAATTTTCATCTTCATCGGGTCATCGTGACGTCATCTAGGCGCCATTTTGTGAAATTCACCTAAAGGTCATATCTTCATAACAAGTGGTCATTTCTCATTCATATTTGACATGATGATTTAAATCCAACTGATTCCACATACCTAGACATGCGCACGCAAAAATTAGAAAAGCTCAGAATCGTCTCTAAATCATTCTGCACACGTTTCAGGCAGTGTAGGAATTAATTTTTTTTTTTCAGGGGCTATTTTTTTTTTTTTACATTGGGGCTACCATTGAATATCTTGGGGCTATTTTTCTTATTAAGGGGCTACTTTTTGTCGCACATCTGTAACTATTTAAAGTATCCGTTGGCATTCTTAGACTCACTATAATGCATAAAAGCACAGAACATTTATAACTGTAAACTGTATTAGATTGGGGATTTGTACTATCAAATGTTCAAAGTAACTCAAAGTGATCACTGAATGATATGTTAGGATCACACGACCGGCCACACTAGAAATATCTGCAGTCACAGACATGTACAGTCACAGCAGGGAGTCAGAAAGCCCTTATTGCAAGGCAATCTTTTGTGAAAAAAACAACTAGTTTTCATATTCTAGAATACACCTTCATTCCACAAAAGCTAACAGAGACAGCCAAATATCACATTTGGCTGTCTCTAAGTAAGTTCTAAACATAAAAACCTTTTCAGATACTTTTGGGGCGATATTACTTGTTGAATTTCGATCATCTCACAACCGATTCGAAAGACTATGTGTGGGACTGAACTCAGAAATTAAGCCATTTTTGTGATTTCAGACTCATTTTGAGGTGATAAATTTCTTGATCCAAATATACAGAGGCATCTGACACTATCTCTTGACTAAATATCATCACTGAAAAACCGCCGGATGACATATTGGTGGGATTCTAGGATGATATTTTGGGGGAGCCGAATGGAAACTGTGTGGTAGTAGAATGTTGACAGTGCACTGCGCATGAGCTCTATGCATGTATTGCGCAATATGCACAGGCTGGACTTGCGATATCGCGAGGTAAGGTAGCATGGTTCAATTTCATAGCGACTGACACTCCTTGATTCGTATCAATCGGACACAAAACCGCGATGCTTGTGAAGGTATTATACTTTCATGAAATCATAAAGGTTTACTCGCTCAGAAAAACTGTTAAGACTTTCAAAAGGGGCATATATATTGGGGCGACTCTGAAATAGTCGCCCCAGAGCATTAAATTTTAAGAATTTTAGGGGCGATTCGGGCTGTCATGAGGGCGAAAATGCCCGTCACCCTCGTGTATTTCCGACGCTGGTTTCAGGCCATTTTAAGCTTTTCAAAAATTTGCATGTGTCCGCGTCTGCTCGTGCCATATTTGCGTCCAGGGGGGGGGGGGGGTCAATTCCATTGAAGAGTGGGCGAGAATCGTCCTAAAAAAAGCACCCTAAACGAGGATTCAAGGGCAGGCCGCTAGGACACCCTAAACATGGATTTTGTGCAGATGTCCCTGATTTGCACACCCTAAACAGGGATTTCATTAATTGCTGGGATATTCGCACATAAATGAGGATATTCCCATTTTCATGATAGTGGGTTCCATTGAAAGTTTGGAGCCATTTTTATCTCGAGATAATTCACTGTCTCATTATGTTTTACACAGGCGTTATAGCATTTTCCGCTCACGGGTCTTGTTACAGTCGGCCCCGCAGTCGGTGCAAACTACATACCCAAGTTTTTGCGTTTTAGATTATCGTGAATTAGGGGGATTTTTTTCATTTTTGGGTGGTTTTGACACTCTATCGCGTTCCACACCTACCCCTGAAAAAATACCCTTTTTTCATGTTTTTTTCTTGTGGATGCTGTCCACTCTTCAATGGAAGTGACCCCCCCCCCCCCCCGGGATTTGGGTGCACAGCTCATGCAAAACGTTAAACTGCTGTTTTATGCATGATTTGCACTCCTGTTAGTCTTCTTGACGATTTCCAACAATTTAGAATCGATTTCAACTTACCATAACGTCGAAAGCGCGTGCGAAAGTTGCTAATCCGCGTGTCTGCCTATGTGCAAATAACGCAAAAATGCACAAAATCATGCCCTTTTATATTCCGCTAGGGCTCCTTAGAAAGGGAAGAGACACCCCAATTTTTTTTTACATATTCCAAAAGCTTATGACTTTTGAATATGAATTCATGAAGAAAAACTGGCCCTTTCATGGTTAGAACGTCATCATCTCAAGTCAAAAATTCGATTTGAATTCATGACGTCATATATCTTTTATTCATTTGACGATATTTCGCTAATGGTTCGTCGATTTTCTCCAGGATTTCGGTATGTTATAGCTGACAAAATTTTTTACAAGACCTTGACATTTATTTTTATTCTGGCAACAGCATCATTGTCCAATTTTGCAATAAATTGATGCGTGTAAATTTTTTTCCATTTTACGTGTATTCTCTATGGGACGGAACTTAAATCTTGATTCTACATTTCAGTATTCTTTGAGTAATACATCCATTATTTCTCCTCGATTTTTGCTGAGCTTCCAATATGTTCTAGCTGATAAAATTTTCTATGAGAGGATGACAATGAGTCAAAACTTTGACAGACCACCTAATTCATCCCCAAATTCATCCCCAGTGACAAATTCAAATGTCTCGTTTTTTAAAAATCTGTTTTGTGAGAATACCATAAATTTGTAGCTACTTTTGCAAGAGATAAAAGTTCTTTTTGATTAAGGATGATACATGTACAGTGCAAATGTAATCACATAAGAAGAAATGTTCACAGACAGATATAGCTTTTTCCAGAGGAATGGAAAGTAGCAACCGTTACTTCGCTTATAAAGGGGATCGTAACCAAGTTGAAAATTACAGGCCTATATCGGTCTCACGTAGGTATCCAAAATACTTGAAAGACCGACGCACAACCACTTGTATGAATTTTTACCAAATTAAAACTACCTTTGTCCACAGCAGTCAGGGTTCAGGCCCAGACACTCTACCCAGTCCACCGTACTTGATGTAAATGATTACATATTAATGAATATGAATGAAGGTATGACCACTGGTGCACTTTACATAGATATGAAGAAAGCTTTCGATACAGTAGACCGTGAGATTTTAATAAATATTCTGGATACTGCAGGCATGAAAAACGTCAAACATAAATGGTTTACATTGTATTTTACTGATAGGAAACAGAAAGTAAGAGTTGATGACAAAGTAGCTGCTTTAAAGTTTATTCAACAAGGGGTCCCTCAAGGCTCAATCCTGGGGCCACTATTGTTTATAATGTACATAAATTCCCTCCCTCAATCAATTTCTGATATGGGATGAAAGGTAAACATGTATGCCAATGATGCTGTTTTACTCTTTAAAGCTAAGTCACCAGTTGAACTTGAAACAAACATGCACACAAGGTTAGTAGATATCTGCAATTGGTTAACAATGCATAAGTTGACGCTGATTTCCAACAACATAATACCTGTAGAAGAAAAATTATACAAGTGTCAGCAATATTGCATGACCTGCTACACCCGACTGGTGTTGAGAAAATGCTTTAGATTTTGGATTTGATTTTTACTTTTCTTTTTTTTTTAAATCTAATAACAAATACATGTATGTACTTCAAATTTGTGCACAACAGAATGGAAATCTCTTGTTTAATTAGATTACTCAATTCAGATTTCAAAAAAATTTATGAGTAAATATGCTGCAAAGGAAAAGTATCAAGATGAAATTAGTATATTGCATATACATATAATCCTTTAATTTAGAAGACACTCTACATGCATACTGAAAACATGTGACTAAACTATGCAGCTCAATGCAAGAGTTTCTTTTTTTCTCAATTTGCACAAAATTTAAAAATATAATATATGTTCATCTTGTGTTGAATATATGAAAATTGATAAAATCACTTTGCAAAATTGAACAATTTCAAAATATGCTTTCTTTCACTTGTCTTTATTTTCACTGAAAACAAATAAAGTGAAATATTAATAAAGACATTTCAGTGATATCACCACAACCATGCCCTCAAACATACCAAATTACATGTAAATGAACTTCTTCATAACATGGGCTGCTTGAAAGCCTTGTTTTGGGGTAAGCTTTTCATTGTCGATGTGTTCTTTCTTCTCGGCGTGCCTTCTTATATCATTAGCTCCTCCACTTGAGATTTTTATGTCCTGCCGGCAACACATGCAGAATGCAAATTCAACGCCTTTCGTGCTTGGCTTTATGAAAGGAAATCGTTGTTTGTACTCCTCTTTAAATTTCTGCAACCGTTTTCCACTCATTTTGATCAAATCCTCTCCAGTTTTGCAAAATAATCCTGTTAAATCCATGATCATCACATACCCCGTGCACAGCTCAGCAAGCGTTAATACATGTCCCACATATAGAGATCAGTGCTGTGCATACATGCGTTGTGCACATGGGCACTCCGCATCGCATGCGAACAAACCACGTTTTCGCAGTCACATGTGTACACCCAGTCACACAGCGGAAAATCGACTTGGGAGAGCGATCGAAACTTGACATACCGTACATGTACCATCGGTCAGTTTCGTTGGTGGGACTGTAACATTACGTGTATCGATAGCTCAAACCCGGAAGTCATAGACAATACTGTACATTTCGTATATATAGAACACGCGCAAACACTTTTTTCTCTTTTTTTCTAGGTTCAAAAATCGGAACGTTCCTATTTTATTGCTCTAAAAAATTTTTAAAACGGGACAATTCCGATAAAAACGGGACAGTTGGCAAGTATGCAATAGTGGGAAGAGGACTTTTCAATTCACTGGGACAAAAGAGTGGAATGATCTGAGATCACACCGTCAGGCCAGTTCCCTCAATTCATTTCGGGACTCATTTAAATAATCAAAATATCACTGTTCTCACTGAGTGATCCATCATGGTTGCATACATCGCTTAATGTTATGATTTACCATTGTTTCATGTATTGCTTGTTTGGTTTTCATGCTATCATTTTAGTCACTTTGATGCTGTATTTCATGTATTCTTTTTTTCTTCCTTTTTCTTGTATATCCTTTATTACTTTCTGTAATTTTTTTTCTCTGTATTCTCTGTCTCCTAGCTTTTTCTTCTTTGCTTCTTCTTCTTCTTTTCTTCTTCTTCTTGTTCTCCTTTTCTCTTCTTTTTCTTCCTTTGTTCCTGTTTTCTCCTTACTTCCTTTCCCTAACTCTTCTCTTTTCTTTCCATCTTGTTATTGTAAATACTTTTACCATGTTCCTTACCCAGCTGAATAATTATATGTATGATACTTTACATTGATCTATACATGTTCTTACTTTTATTACTTTTTACTGATATGTTTGTAAATATTGTATGTATTGTTTTTATCTCAGGACCCTCCAGGACAGCAGTTTTGATAACTGATGAGGCTACCCTGAATAAATGAAACTGAAAATAAATAAGTAAATAAATAAATAAATAAATAAATAAATAAATGCTTATTACTCATTTTGTTGCATCAGCTCTGAAAACAATGTTTATATGGGGAGGGGGTGAGAAAGTCATGACTTACACTAATTATTTTGGGTAGTGCCTCAACTAACAGGACACACATGTAAGGCCCTATGGGATTTACACTCAACTGTTGTCCTTAGGGAATTTTCCAGAAAGCCAAAATTGTTCTGCAAGTGACAGAGACTTATTGAAAAGTAAACTGTGATATAAGAAAGAGATCTACACTGTGAGATGTTATAAAGATTATTAGAACATGAGATTTTTTTACCCCTAAATGAGAATGTTTTTCTTCCTACATGTATGATAATCAATCATACATCAACCTCAATGTCTGAAATGAAAATATGACTTTGAGCTGAAAAATGAATTAGAATATTCTAAACTGTGCACAAAAAGTAAGCCCCCCTAAAATAAACTGTAATTATTTTTTAACTAGGAGGAGTCAAAAAATCTAATCATATGTCCATGTAGCTAAACTTCCTAGCAACCCTTTGTGTAAAAATTATGGAGGGTTGTCAAGTCATGCTTCAGTGAGCACAGAGAGAACACATAATGGCCACTTTTGAAAGTTCACAAGGTTCATAATGTAAATTTAATTTACTGATACTTGAATAAATTCTAGATTTGCGTGGCTTCAGGGTATTTGTGTTTTATGGTTACTTCCATACATCTTATGTGACTTATACTCGTTATTTCACAGTTGACTGAGCACACACAAGAAAAAAACCTGTATTTTGCAGGATTTTCAGTAGAATTTTGAAAGAAATTTCTCTAGAAACGTGTTTGAAGAGTTGCTAATGACTTTTTGAATGTATTCAATACTGCACGGTTGAGTGAGCACGGAATGAAGACGACTAATGACCATATAAAAATTCAGCTAAAAGAAATGTAATCGCTCTGTGCTCTGACACAGAATTAAATTATTATTTCCACTGACCGGATGCATGCATATTGACAGTTTTATGCCCTTTGACACATTTTTTCATGCTTGACTTAACACATAAGTCTGGAAAGGCATCTTTTATCCACAGATGTACATTGAATATCTTTGATGGATTTTAACACTGTACATAATGTTTGGGAAGCTTAACCAATTCTATTCCACTCCATGAATGGAGCCAGGGCCATGGCCCCAAACTTCCTGCTCATTTTTACGATTTCCCTGTACTGTGTGCTCATTCAAGCGTGACATTACGGGATTGGCAGTGGAGTGAAATTGGTTAAACTTCCCACACATTATGTACAGTTTTAAACTCCATCAAAGATATTTAAGGTACATCTGTGGATAAAAGATGCCTTTCCAGACTTATGTGTTTAGTCAAGCATGAAAACATGTATTAAAGGTCATGAAACTGTCAATATGCATGCATCCGGCAAAAATGTCCACGAAAATGATAATTTAATTCTGTGTCAGAGCACAGGGCGATTACATTTCTTTTAGCGGAATTTTTTTTACCGAATTTAACTGTAAATAAAAAATGATCACTAACGTATGTTTCGGTAATGTATGTTTCATTTAAGCATTAAGTGGGATTTACGGAAATGATGTAAGGCCACAGATGCAATTATAATCCCTTCAAATTGATAAGATTAACAAGCCCTTTTCATTTGGCAGCTTTTCTGCTGTCAATCATTGTTCAATTCTGATACTGACGGTGACGTATGTTACATTTCTTATCCATAATTTTAAAAGCACATGCCTCAGCTCTTCTTACAAGCTTCTTTTTCTTCAGAATGGAACTACACACATCGCTGCAAACTTTTATAGACTGTAGATGGGATATCAGTGAGTGATTACATTAAAAGAAACAGAAAATAAAACCTGGAAAAAGGTGGTATATCAGAGATCCATTCTCAAGGTAACGCAGGTTTCACTAACCTTGGCAACAAATTTCTATTGCGAAAATTTCTATTTTTACACGTGTACAATACCTGAATATTATGTTATCTTACACACATATATCAGTCTATTTTTCTATGCCAGGATCTAAGATTAAAAGCATCCTTGTTTTTTACATCGCAAGATATGGTAAATTATTGCTTTTGCGACATGCAGTTTTTCCCCGAACGAGAGTACTTAAAACAGACTAATTTCTCAAAACACCATGTTTGAATGCTAAAATTTTCTGAAGTTATAGTCCATTACATATTTTAAAAGGTTTTATGACTAAAATCATTTTTTTATAATGTGATATTAACATATTCGCAATCAAACACGTGCGACTAGTTTTTTGGCTAATTGTACATTTTTAGTGGTTTTGGCCCTGTAGCATTTATTGTACATGGACATGTGTGCAATTGCACATTTGTGTATGCACAACAGAGCATCCACTTTTGATATAATTATTTGAGCAACAAATCGTATTTGCAAGAATCAGAGAAATCTTACATGATTTCATTATTTACTAGATAAATTAATGTACCTACCTATTTTGCAAGTTTGTCCGAACTACGCATGCCATCCGATAAACTGTTTTAAAATTCACATTCCGCGCACGCCCCACCCCAGTGACGCACCTTCCCAAGTCACCTACATGCACGCACACAAGCTGTCTTCCTCTTGAGTGAGCTTGCCAAAGACAAAACTTGGACATGTTGTGAGGCAAGGAGAAAGGAAGGAGGGAGGGACATAGGTAGATACATTAATTTAACTAGTAAATAATGAAATCAGGTGAGATTTCTCTGATTTACAGCAATAAATAAATGAATCTACCTATTTTGCTAGACAAGCACAGATTAAATCTGGAGTGGCATGTCCCAAGGGAAGGGGAGAAATTACTTACTGGGGATTTGCAGCAGAAGCTGCGGCTTTCAAAGACGACGTAGCAAACTGAACTTCACCAGCAGGGATGTCCCGAGATAGAAAGAGGTGAAGGAATTTGGAGACCACCAGAATGCAGCTCTCAAAATGTCCTCAAGAGCAACACCGTGAAAAAGCACCCAGGTTGTACTGATACTCCTTGTGTCATGGGCCTTGGGCTTGGCGTCAGAGAGAAGGGCCTCAGGGCATGCAGCCCGAATAGCCATTACTATCCACCTAGAGATCGACTCTTTGGAGGCGGAAGAAAAAGTTTCACGCGTAATCAGGAAAGGCTGATCGTCCTTAAAACAATCCTTTGTCCTGTCCAAATACCATTTAAGGGCCCTAACAGGGCACCAAATTTTGTCCTCTTTGACCCAGGAAAAGTCAGACAGGGGGCTAAGGAAGACTTTGATCGAGCCAGAAGAAGCAGTCTGGTTCTTCGATAAAAGAAGCCTTCGGGATGCGACGAACCCCACCGTTCTCCAATCAGATATGCCCCGGTGAAGCACAGAGAGCGTGGAGAGGACTCTGCCTCTGTCCTGACGCAATCGCAATCAGGAAAATGGTCTTGACAGTCAAATGATGAAGTGAAGCCTTGCACAGGGGTTCAAAGGGAGGTCTAGCAAGAGCCTCCAGAACCTTAGGCAAACTCCAAGAAGGAGAAAGCTTCGGATTAGCCGGTCTCTGAAGGAAAAATCATCTCCACAGCTTGGTGAGGAAGAGAGAATTCGAAACCCCCCAGCCGTCTTGAAAGCCAACGTGAATCGTTGCGATAACCATGAATAGTGGAGAGAGACCTACCCTTATCAAAAGGGGAGATCAAAAAATCCGCTGTCACACCAAGCGAGGCCTTCCGAGGGGAAGTCCCGTTCTCCTCGCACAAAGCGGAGGCTTCCAAACGAGAGTTGTAAAGGGAACGGGTCGAGTCCCTACAACTCTGAACTATAAATTGAGAGGCTCTCTCGGAGAGTCCCGAAGACTTGGCGTCTTCCCCGACAGCGGCCAGCCGGTCAAATGAAGAACGCAGGATGATGATGGAGAATTCCCGACAGAGGCTTCGACACTAGGTCCGGTCTGATCGGGAGAGGAAAGGGGTCTCCATCAAGGAGAGACAAGAGAAGAGGAAACCACGGTCTCCTTGGCCAGCGTGGGGCCACCAGAAGTGCCCACGCTTGGTCCTCCTTGATCTTCCTCCAGACTTGAGGGATCAACGGGAACGGGGGGAAGACATATCCCGAAATCGTCCCCATTGGAGGGAGAAGGCATCCAGAGCCCAGGCTTCTGGATCCCAAACTCGGGAGCAGTACCTCGGGAGTCTGTGATTGAGCGAGGTCACAAAAAGGTCGACCTCGAGAGGGCCCCACATCACATAACGCTGGTCGAAAACCTGCTGATGTAGTGACCACTCCGAGGGAAGACACCTGCCCCGGGACAGAAAGTCCGCAATAAAGTCGTCTTGGCCCAGGATGAAGGAGGCTATCGGAACATCAAGGCTCCGACACCACCTCCAAAGCTGGGCAGCCAAGGAGTTCAGGGTAGCCGAACGAGTGCCACCCCGCCAGTTGATATTAAGCCCCTACAGTTATGCTGTCTGTAAGAATCAACATGGAGTGCCCCACAACCGCGTGTTGGAAATAGCGAAGGGTTTGAAAGACAGCCGGAGTGAAAAACCGCAGAAGATGCCTCTGAAAAGGCCTCATGAGGAGCCTGCAGTCTGGGAACACATCGACCAGACTTGAGAGGAAGCCCAGAAACTGCAACCAGCGCTGGGCCCTCACTCTGCGAACAAGGTGCAAAGACCGAGCGGGAAACAATGGTCTGAATTCTGTCGCGGCTGGGGCACGGAAAGTCCAGCTCCGCACCCTAGAATACAGGGGTCTGGGTGGGAGATAGCTCCAATTTGTCCCAGTTGATGAGGAACCCGAACTCCTTAGTGACACGGGGCAGAAGGTCCAGGTGGGCTTGGAGCATCTGCTCCGAATTCGCTACCAGAAGCCAATCGTCCAGGTAGACGAAAATTCGGAGGCCGCGATTCCTCAGAAAAGCGGCTAGAGCCGACACTACCTGGGTTAAAAACATGGGGGGCCGGCCTGAGCCCGAAGGGCAGGGCACGAAACCGGAAGGTTTGGCCCTGAAAGGCGAATCCCAAAAAAATCCTGGGAGCCAGGGTGTATGGGAACATGAAAGTATGCATCTTTCAGGTCGAGCGAGACGGCGCAGTCCGTATGCTCGCCGGCAAGATTGAAGCCAGCTTTTCCATCCGAAAATGTTCGGGGGGAATGAGGGTGTTGATGATCTTCATATTTAAGATCCTCGAAAGGTTCCCCGGGTGCCTTGGGATCATGGATATAGGGGAGAGACACAAGCGTGGGTGGTCCCTCGCCCCCTCCATGGCGCCCTTCTCCAGCAGCATCTGAATGTCGGCCGAGATGCTGCTGATGAAGGACGGGCTGAGGCGGCGGGTGTATTCGAATAGCGCCGTGTGGAACGGGCTCTAACAGTCTGATGTAGAAGCCGTCTCACACGACTGAGAGAACGAATACGTCCTCGGTAACTTGTTCCCAGCTGGGAAGAAAGTACCGAAGCCGCCCGCCTACCTTCAGATCCCCGGCTCAGGGTGCACCCTCCAAAGCTAGGCTTAATTGGAGCCTTGCTACGAGCACGGCTGCCTCCCTTTCCTTGGGAGGAGCCTCTACCTCTAGGTGCTGTAGGCAACTGATGGGTAGCTACAAGCTCTGGAAGGGGGTAGGGTTCACCCTCTGCCCTTGAGAGAAAGGGGTAGTTGTTTTCTTCTTGGATGAGGTAAGAGACGGCTGACGGGGCCGGAGTTGTTTCGGCAACTCGGCCGCCTACTTGCGAGAGTCGATCTCACGTTGCAGGATAGAGGCAAACTGGCCCCAAAGAGGTGTGCCTCTGACTGGGGAACCCCCCGACAGCAGAGTGGGGATATCCCGGGGGAGAATGCCGAGGGCTGAAAGAGCTATCTCATGTCTAGCGTTCGTGGCCTGGACTGCCGAAGCAGAAAACTGGGACCAGAGAGAGCTGGCTAGAGAAAGCAGGATCTCATCCAGCACCAGACTCGGAAACCTGAAGTTCCGGGGCTCTGTCTTAGAGACTTATGAGGGATCCTAAATAGGATGAAAGTCTCATACCAGACCTAACAGAGGCCTCAAACTCTCTCCCAAGCTTATCTCTGGAGTGATAGGACCTGCTGTGGAAGGTCACATCTAATCTCGCCCCGACTTGAACAATGTCGGGGGAGAAGGACTTGGGATTAAAAAACCCATCCATGTCCTGAAGGCTAAAGTCGAAGGATCTAGCGATAATGGACCTCTTAGCCTTCTTAGCAGGCTTCGACGATTCATCAGCTACGGTCTGATAGGCCGCCTTGAAATCGTAAGGGGCATGCCTGAAGAGGGAGCCCCATGCTTGAAGAGAAGCCTGTTCCGCCTCAGCCTGAGTAGGTGGGAAGGTATTGGGCAAATACTTCTCCAATAGAGCCTTTGCGTCAGCTGCCAGACCCTGCTGGGGTTGGGGGGGAACGCCAGCGGATGACTTGGCTGAGTCATCCTCACTCTGCATGGAGTATGTAGCATCCTGATGCCATGCAGCAGAGTGAGCTCTATAGTCCACCGCCTCCTCACTCGGTGGGGCATCAAGTGCCGCCGGGATGGGAGCAGCTCAGCCCGAACGAGACACTGGCTGTCGGGAGTGAGCTGGGTGTACCAGTGGCCACGGCCATGGAAAATACCACTAGGTAAAGAAGAGGCTCTGAGCCAGATTCTGACCACCTACGGGGTGGAGACTGTCGCCGGGTGTTGGATCTCAGCCACCTGTAGTAAACCCATGATCGCTGGGGGGCGAGAGCTCGGCCACTTCCCTAATTCCGGCCGTGCGGGTTAGATACTCCATACTTAAGCACCGGGTCCCCCGAATCGCTGGCCAGGTTACGCACCAGGTTCAAAGGGGGAGGGGGAGGGCTCTCAACGCCTGCGGTCATCGCGGAGGAAGTGGGAAGCCAGCCACTCTTCTCCGCTACAAGCTTTAAATAAGCTAAAAACTCCTTGGTCGATGGCAGAAGAAGAACGGGGTCCGGCTCGGGGGCGCGGGCCTTCTTCTTCTTTTTACTGGTCTCAGCCGACTGGCTACATACAGTAGCAGACGACACGGACCTAGAAAGAGACCATGGACTCTCGCATTTCTTAACTCTCTTAGCCTTCTTGGCTTTCTTGTGAGGAGATGGTCACAACAGAGTACGTCTCCAACAGGCTGCGTTTTCTACGGCGGTCAGAGGATCTCTCCCTGCTTGCAGAGCCCTGCTGGACACAGGGGGAAGCCGGCCCCTGTGTGACCGGGGCATTGTTAGGGTTGCCTGGATCGGTCACGCGTCTCGGGTCGCTTGTGGGGTTAAATCCAGCGCCCGGACCCAGGTGGACAACGGAGGTTGTTTTGTGGATAACTGCAGAGCCCCCTGGGCAGACATGAGAGCTGGGGGCGGTGTTAGCAGCTACTCCCATGCCCCAAATTTGAGGGCTGAGGGTCGGTGTCAAACCGACTGCTCCCTTGCCGGGACAGAGAGTCCCGACTTGTGTTGAAGGGATGAGCTCGGCCGCTGCCAAGTCCGCCAACAACACGGTGCTTGTCTCACTGCGAGGTCCATTACCCGCGGCCTCTAACTTACCTACCGCCACTCCCGGGAAAATAATTCCCAAGTGGGAGGGTGGTCTTATGTTACCTCCTACAGCTGGGGTGTGACCGTCCCTTACGGAAGGAACTGCACCCTCAGCCTCCGCCGTGCCAGCCTGCACACGAGCGGGGGAGGTACGGGAGTCCATAGCATAACACTCGGATGAAGACATGATAACCTGCAGAAATGAGACGCAAGGTTAATTAAAATAACACCAGAGACAAGACAAGCAGAATAAGGGTGTAAGCCTAAATAAACAAGCCAACCATAAGAGAAAAGATGGCGAATAAGCTTGTGCAAACACGAGAAAGGAAAACAACCTAACGACGAATGCACGAAGAATTTGTAAACACTAAAGGACCCTACATGAGAACAAAGAAGCTACTCCGCTGGGCAGCGGCTATGGAAAAACACATATAACTTAGCTATAGCTATGTCTATGGGAAACTCACGAAGGGGAAAAACGGCAAACAGAAAGTAGCCTAAAAAACTGTCTATAAAAATGTGACAGGAAGTTTAATTCCGACTCAAGAAACGTGAAAAACAAACAAGAGAACGGAAAATTTGTGGCAGGAAACACCGAAACGCGCTAAAAGAGCAATTTAAAGCAATTTTAGGCGAGTGACTTAGCTAAGAGTGGCAGCGATACGGAAAAGAGGAAGACGGCGTGCGTGCATGCACGTAGGTGACTTGGGAAGGTACGTTACTGGGGTGGGGCGTGCGCGGAATGTGACTTTGAAAAAGTTTATCGGATGGCATGCATAGTTCTGATGAACTAGCAAAATAGGTATATACATTTATTTATTGCTGTAAATATGTGTATATGTGTGTGACGGGGGGTACTGCATATGCAAATGAGTACATCACTTTATCTCCGCTTTATTTCAATGCCCCAGTTTTAAATATGCCTTAAAAATGAAAGTAGGGAGAGGGGGCACAGCCCCCCTCCCCATCTATTCAACACTTAAAATGCAACCTTTTAAGGCCATGTTTGGTATAAGAAGAAATATGAAATCAATTTAAAACAAAAAGAAAAAAGCCACAAATAGATATTTTTTAATTTAAATAAGAATGCATGCTGTTTATAAAGCTTAAGTCCATCCATGATACTCAAATCTCCGTCCACAATGCTCAAATGTCTGTCCGTGACAAAAAGTTTTTGCCCCTCTAGCAAAAGTTACAGATTGCTTTAAAATTCTATGCATATGTCAAGGAAGTCAACTTACATGACCAACATCTGCAGGTAAAAGAAATGTTCAGTGTTGTTTCATTTAGATAAAAACAACAAAAGATTACTGATAAGTCAAGAGGCCATTTCTATCCTGTTCGTCCATGACATTGGATATTTACAGGGCCACTGCAACCCAAATTCAAAAAGATTCTTTTTGCAGGACTGAATACAACTCATATTTTCTTATTCATAGGTTTCGTAGAATTTCAAATATTTTTGGAACTTTTTTTTCAAAACTGCTACGCTCCACCCTTCAAAAATGCTTGAGATCTCATTCCTGCAGTGACATCATCGGTCAATCATCAGTGACCTTAACTGACATTCTACAATATACAGTGGTATGTAATTTCCAACAGCTCAGCACATGCTCACAATAGAATTCCATGCTTTCATACAATACCTCCACATTGCATTTCTTTTGCTGGTGAAGCTACAGCATGTCTGACATTGCAACTCCTAAGTAAGTATTGCAAACAGGTGGTCAGATCTGGCAAAACTACATAACTGTCTCTTGTTAGCTCACTAATGATTGATGCGATTGTGTCACTGCAGGAATGACATCTGGAACATTTTGGTGGGGCTTAGCAGGTTGAAAAAAATACTTCAAATATTCTTTTTAAAATGTAAGAAACATATTTAGATGTTTGAATAACAAAATATGAGTTGTATGCAACCCTACACATCAACAGGAATCAACTTGCATTTTGGTTGCATATTGGTTGCAGGGGCCTTTTAATGGATTCTATCTTTATTTGGTAACCATGGCAACCAGATTCCATCAGCATTTAACAATTTCAATGATACTCTTCACAATGAAATATGAAACAGTTCAACACATTTTTCTACTGCTATTATAAGCCTTCAAACTTTCAAAATTTGTAAAATGTCCATCCGTAACAAACTGATCAGGCTCATTATCAAAATTGTATATTTTTTACGCTTAAATTATCAGAACTTGCAGACTTTCGGGAATGTTATGAATCCTAATAAGACTCTGCTACATGATACCCCCAAAATGCTTAATTAGATTGCCAAATAAGAGACTTCACTACACATGAGAATTTGTGATTGGTCGCTCCCGGTGATTGGTCGCTCCCGGTGCGGTTAACGTTCGCGACCGCTATAAAAGACGCGTGCACGGTGCTCGTTCTACATTGCCTGATGAAGGCTAGCAGTTGCAGCCGAAACGTCGCAATCTCTTTTCGTTTGCTACATCGTGTGACAACTGATTCACTCTAGTACTCTCTCATCTTGATACCACGATGATCAACATGTTCCAGTCTAGTAACATGTCAACTGTTTGCATATTCATGCTCTCCCAGGGTTGTGTCGGGAAAAAATAAACACCTCTTCCCACAGTCCTCTGCAACTGAAAAATACTTGCATTACAAAAAATACCCAACCGATTTCAGAGAAAATGAAAATGAAGAATAATATTATCATTTCTGATGTGATCTGAAATTTTTATGAATTTTTGTGCCAAAATAAGGGAGAAACGAAAGGTTGTATTTTCGAGGATTCATTGACCCTCTCTCAGCGAGGCGTTCGGTAGCCGTTACGAATTCAAAAGCTTTTACGAGTTTACGAGGATTTAATTGGGGTCCTACGCTGTGGCTGTACTTTCCCCAATTTAGCTGTCATTCGATAAAGTAAAGTCACAATGCGCAATCCCCCCCCCCCCCCCCCCCCCCCCCCCCCGAGTAGTACCTTCCCTGTCCACCAATCGTGAACAAGTAGCCCCCATGACTCTTCCTCTTCCGAACAGTCAAAGACAGAGTCTAGGACATGTTGTCAGGGCTGGAGGGAGGGACATAGGTAGATACATACTAGATTTATCTAGTAAATAACAAAATCAGTGAAAATGTTCTTGTTTGATTTTCAGCAATAAATCAATGTATCTACCTATTTGCTAGACCTCATTTGCTAGACCTCACTTCCCTAGAAAGAACATTCTTAAGATAAAGAATGTGGAGGAGTTTGGGGAATGCCAAAAGGCAGCCCACAAGATATCCTCCAAAGGAGTACCCATAAGGAGCGCCCAGGAAGTAGAAACACTCCTGGAGTCATGCGCCCTCAGAGGATTCTCTTACATAAGAGCCTCCGAGCCAGCAGCTTGGATAGCTTCCAACAATCCAATGGGATAAAGTCTCCCGTGAAGCTGGAGAATAAAGGGCGACGGGAAAGAGAAGGAGCTGATGATCCTTACCAGAGACCTTAGTCCTATCCAAGTACTACTTAGGAGCCCTAACCGGGCACCAAGATCAGTCCTCCTTAACAGAAGAAAACTCTGAAGGGGGAATCAAACACTTCGAAAGAGCCAGAACAGTCAGTCTGATTCTAGGCAATGAATGAAGATCAAGAGATAGGCGAACACCTTGCCTTTCCCACCTGATATGCCCAGGCACTGTGGAGATAGCCTGAAAAGCACTACTCCTCTGCCCAAAGGCGATAACGATAAGGAAAACAGTCCTGAATGAGAGATGGTGTACAAGAGCTTTGCACATCGGTTCAAAAGGCGATTTAGTCAAAGCCTTCAACACCAAGGAAGACAAAAGGCGATTTAGTCAAAGCTTTCAACACCAAGGAAGACTCCCCGCAGGAGTCAACTGGCAATTTGCTGGTCGTTGTAAGAAAATAATTTTAGCAAATGTGACAAGAAGGGAGAAATTGATACTCCCGAACCAACAGAAAAAACCATGTTGAACCACAGCGGTAGCCGATCGGTATCCACGTATGGTAGAGAGAGATCTGCCCATCACGAAGAGGGAGATCCGAAAGTCCGCAATAGCACCCACTGGGGCAGAACGGGGTCTCCCTTCTCCTCCCCCAAAACAGAGAAGCTACTAGAGTTGTAAAACAGCTCGAGTAGATTCACTGCGGTTCTGGACTATGAACTGGGGGGGGGGGGGCTCTCTCTAAGAGACCTGCAGATCCCGCATCCTCGCCCATAGAGGCCAGATGGTGAGAAGCAGAGCCGCTGGACGAAGGTGGAGGATCCCTGATAGGGGTAGAGAACTAGGCCTGCTCTCGGGGAAGGGAGAGTGGCTGACCGTCCAGAAGGGAAAGAAGGAGTGGAAACCAAGCTCTCCTCGGCCAACAAGATGCTAAGAGCAGGACCCACGTCCAATCATCCTGAATTCTCCTCAGTACCTGAGGAATTAGGGAGATCGGAGGAAAGGCGTAACCTCGATAGGTTCCCTCATATAAGGGAGAACGCGTCGAGGTCCTGAGCTTCCCGATCTCGCACTCAAGAGCAGTTTCTGGTAAGGCGATGGTTGAGAGATGTCGTAAACCGATCTACCTCTAGAGGGGCCCATACTGAACTGATGGAATCAAGATGTCCTGGTTCAGTGCCCACTCTGAGGGAAGACATTTGCCCTGGGACAGAAATCTGCAATCAGATTGTCTTAGCGGGGAATGTAGGAGGCTATCGGTATACTTCGTGAGACCGGCACTACTTCCAAAGTTTAGCGGCTAGATCGGGGCCTTGGAATGAGTCCCACCTTGACTGTTGATGTAGGCTGAAGCGGGGGTATTGTCCGTTAAATCAGAACGGAACGACCCACACTCATGTTCTCGAAGTGACGGAGAGACATGAAAACCACCATCAACTCTAAAACATTGATATGGGGTATGGTGTACAGGTGTGCCCAATCCCCCGAGACCACCTGGTTCGCAAAAAGCTGCCCACCTCTCAAGTGAGGCATCCGTTGAGATGGAGATTGATGGACGGGGCGTGCGGAGAAGCTTCCCTTGTGGAATGAAGGTCTCTCTTGTCCAGGGGATAAGAAGACATTTGATCTCTCCAGAGAGAGGTAACCACATCTTGAGAAGGTCTATACCAGGTTTGTGAAACTGCAGAAGATGAAGATGGAACGGCCTCATAAGAAGCCGACGGTCTCAGAGGCCATCTACAAGGCTCGATAAAGGCCCAGGAATTGGAGCCATCGGCCTACACAAACTCAACACAAGAGACGAAGAGTTCGGCTAACAAGACAATCGATCGAACCCTCTCCCCACTGGGGCGGGCAACTTGGTTCACAATGTCTATTTCCCCACCCAGGTAATGGGCTTGCGGGTAGGAGTCAACTCTGACTTGACCCAGTTGATTATGAACCTGATCTCTGCGTGGTACGGAGGTTCAACTGTGAAGGACGGGCACAGAGCTCGCTACTAAGAGTCAGCCGTCCAGGTAAGAGAAAAGTCTCCATCTGCGATTCCTGAGGAAAACGGCTACAGCAGAGACTTCTCGAGCAAAACTCGAGGTGCCGGTTTTAAGCCAAAGGATGAGGCTTGGAACTGGAAGGATTCCCCTTGGAAGGCGAAGCCTAGATGTATTTGTATCCGTATATGAAAGAAGGTATCTTTCAGGTCTACCGAGATGGCCACATCTGACGGTCTGAGAGCCGGGAGGATCGAGGTCAAAATTTCCATACAGAAGTACTCCGTAAAAATGAAGGCATTTATGATCTTCATGTTTAAGATCGTTCCGAGTTTCCCCGAGCATTTGGAAATTCTGAAGATTGGGGAGAGACACACATGGGGAAGGTCTCTTTCCCTTTCTAACATGCCCTTTTCCAGCAGCACTTAATTCTCAACCGAGATGTGAGCTTGGAAAGGAGGCGAGAGAGAAAGGTTTAGATGGACAGCTCCGGGAGGTGTTCTGCTACATTTATGTAGAAGTCCCCTTGCAATATGGAGAACCCAAGTCGTCTCTGCTAATTTCTTCCAAGTGGGAAAAAAGTCCTGAAAACAGCCGCCGACCCTCTCCTCAATGCTGGGGGTGCACCTTCAAACACACACCGTGGGGCATGGGCCGGACCTCAGCCACTAGCACGGCCTTTGCCCTCCTTCCTACCCATCGGGGAAGGGCTTGCCATGGCTCTGAATGACTGTTGGGCACTGGGCATAACTTGGAGGTGGAACAAAAGCCTGGGCCTGCGACTAGGGAGCCGAGGACTTAAGGCACTTGGAAGTTCCACCATTGCTTGCGGGATTCCACCTCTTGTTGGATCACTGATGCCACCTTACCTCCAAAGAGGTGTTGGCCTGAGTGGAGGATGCTGGTCAAAAGGGTAGGATGTCTTCTTCCACAATGTAGAAGTCCCCTCCCAAAGAGGAAAGTAGCAAGTTTCCTTCTGGCATTGTCGGCCAGAGCTGACATAACAGAAATCTTGGACCACAGCGAGCCTGTGAATGACAGGAGGATTTCATTCCGAAACAAGGTGTCTGAATAGGACATCTGAAGTTCCTGGCTCCTAGCTTGAAGGGAAGGAGAGAACCCAGATAGACTGTTAGCCTCAGGCCAGACCTGGAATGGAATTCCATGAGGTTAGGAAACTTCTCCGGATTGGTGTAGACACCCACATCAAGGCGAAAACCAAGTCTAAGTGGATTAGGTCAGGAGAGAAGGACATTGCGCTGTTCCGGTTCGCGCCAGTTCCTCGCTCCGGCCTAGTAAGTACTAACGCGCTTATGAAAATTATGCTGACAATGTCTCGCAGTGTTTACAGGTTTGGGGAACAAGAGGTTTGTGTCTCTCGGGAAAGACTTGGGATCATCCAGTTTCTCGCTAGACGCCTCTTCATTTCCCCAGGCTTGGCGCTGCATGGATAGTGACGACAATTAGTTAATTAATATAATCTAATAACAATCGTTCGCGGTACTTGACAATACATGTCATTTACCCGGCCCTTAGTATACGCAATTTTTAGTTATGTCGACAATGTCTTGCAGTGTTAACAGGTTTAGGGAACCAGAGGTTTGATTCTCTCAGGAAAGACTTGGGATATCCAGTTTCCTGTTAGACGCCTCCTCATTTCCCCAGGCTTGGCACAACATTGATATTGACGACATTTGAATCTAATTTTAAATTTAAATTTAAATTTCAAATTCAAATTTGTTTTATTTCAATCTTAATTACTTTTTTAATTAATCTTGATTACACGAATCGTTTACCCTTCAGGGGACGCCATTCCGGTTTACGCCGGTTCTCTCCCCGACTCAATGCGCCTATCACCCCGGCAGCACATCCGGGTGCTACAGCCAATAGCAGCACGACTCGCAGGGATACGCACACCCACCAGGGCACATCCGGGTGCTACGGCCAATAGCAGCGCGACCGGCAGGGACGTGGTTATCCAATCACGGGGCACATCCAGGTGCAAACAACCAGCACGATGGCTATACGATGCACTCACGCATCAAAGTCTACATTGCCTGATGAAGGGCAATCGTCCAGTTTGCTACTTTGTGTGACAATTGATTACTTCTCTACCACTCAGTATATTACTCTACAATGATCAACCTCTTCCGTTCTATAGATAATACACACATCTCCGCGAGGGGACCGTCGAAAGATACAAGGTACACCATATAGCGCGGTGGTTAATGCGCGCTCTGAATATACAGACACCAATCGACTTATATACCAAGAACGATTGTAACTCTATGACAGACCTTCACATCCATACGAATCCTTGCACTTTTTACAAGGGTTTGAAGGAGGGTCATAAATTGTCTGTGGTTGTGCATAGGCCTCACCCCCTGACTTACCACCTCATTTGGGGTAAAAATAGTGCGGCGTATACGCCGGAAAATATGGTACATCCACAATTCATCTTCTGGCACTCACTAGGAATCGTGAATGCTTCTCTACATGTACAATCTGAAGAGTATCCTGTTTAATACAGCTCATTGGGCAACAGTCTTCAGAGAAACCCTTCATGATATTGTCAGGATATAAAAATTACAGGTTTGTCAGTAATTTGAACTTAGTAGCAAATGTGTATGTACTGCCACTAATTTTCCTCCCATGTAAATGTCGTACAGAATTGCAATTATCATCTTTGTAACATATGAAGCACATTTAAAGAGCAAGGATTAGCATTTTTCATTCAGGAAATAAAAAAGAAACTTTGCTTTATTTGATCATCTCTTATCAATGGTACTGAAACAGGATTATTTGTTCACTGCTGGTAGCATGGTAGGAAGCTTGGGAGGTCAGAGACCGGGCGGGCACGGTTATGAATAGCTTAAATGTGCATTTTCGCGATGGGGGCAATGCCTTTTGCCCGAAAGCAACTCTTCAGTTCAGTTACTTTGTCCATGTGAGCAAAGTTTTTTTTTTACAAATGTGGTGTTGAAAAAGTATAGAAATTTCATATATTCCGGTACTGCCCAAATATGAGGGGGGGGGGGGGGGGGAAGGGGATAGGACTTTTTACTTATTAAAATATTTGCCTTCTGGAACACTATGGGCAATCTCAGCCTAGACTTTAGATAGTACATAAGTCATGCAGGGTCTCTCAGTGCTTAAGAACAGTGAATTGTGTGGGACTCATTAACATAAAAACGATGAAGAATAAGGCACCGGGTATTGATGGCATAACAGCCGAGATGTTAAAGGCACAAGATGAGACTGTGGTTAACTGGATCCTCCTAATCTGTAACCAGGCATGGACAAATAGAAGTGGTCGCAACATTGTAAAGATGCTGCCATTGTGTGCCTACAAAAGAAGGGAAACTTATCGGAATGTGACAGCTGGAGAGTAGTAGCCCCTCTTTCCATTCCTGGCAAGGTTTAATGCCAAATCATAATGAATAGACTGAGAAATGTCACTGATGAATACCTACGAAGCAAGTTTCCGAGATCATGTGCTGAGCAAATATTCACTCTTTGTCGCATAATTGAAAAGTGCCAAGAATACCAGGTTCCCCTTGCAATCAGCTTTATTGATTTCAACAAGGCATTTGATAGCATACACATCCGTCTATGTAAAAAGTGCTCACTTCTTATGGTCTCCCAGAAACTGTGGTCTGTGCCAAGAAATTTACGAGGGCTCCAGATGTTGTATAAAGACAGATAATGGTTTGGGTGACTGCTTCCAGGTACTTACAGGAGTTTGTCAAGGTTGCATATTTCACTGATTCTGTTTGCCATAGCAATTGACTGGGTCATGAAGAGGGCAACTGTAGACAAAGGGATTGCCTAGCTTGATGACTGAAAAAGCTCAGACCTAGACTTTGCTGATGATATTGCAGCACTCGCAAGCAGCCCATTTGAGTGGCAGGAACTAGTGGATGAAGTACATGAGATTGCTGGACAACTGGGTTTGATCATCAGCCAAAAGAAGACAAAAGACATGTTGTCAGGAACTCATCATCCTTTTGCAAGATGTCTTTATTGGCCAACAGAAAGTAGATGTTGTAGAAGACCTCACTTACCTAGGCAGTTCAATAAACAACTAAGGGGACATTACACACAAAATTCCCTACAGAATTGGAAAAGTGTCAGGGGCATTTAACCAGCTAAACAAAATTTGGTTAAACAGAATATTCTCCTCTAAGACATCTCAAAAAAAACTTTACACTTTTGAAATGGCAGCCAAATATAAAAAAATAATAAGATTCTGGGGGAAAAGGTTTATATGCATGGATAGCTCACAGACAAACTTTCATATCCGGGCGCGACAAATCCGCTTTCCCGCTTGCCTGGGGCAAGTAAAAATCACGGGCGGGCAAGCAAATGTCAAACTCACTTGCCCAATCGGGCAAGTGGTGATTTTTACAATAAAAGTATTCAAAATCAAATTAGCCTACAGAAAGGTGGAAAAAGTCACAATTTCCATAACATCTCATACCGGCAAAAACCAGAAAATTTGAAGTAAGGTTACTATGATTTATCGCTCAATTTATATCCACTTATTGTCCGAAAACGGTCTGTAACTTAGAGGCTGCCATATTGAAAACAAAAACGCATATTTCACTAGATCCCAAATTGACTCGACCATTGCGGACTCAACCGGTCTGTTGCACTTTTGCAAAACGGGTAACCGTTAAAAAAATGTAGAGAAAAATCCTTCCACACAACTGGCAAATCATCGGTAAAATTCACATCTCACACCTTTGAAATACCCTTCAAATGTCCATATTTTCTTAAAAGTGGTTTAATTTGGTCATTTACTAACAATGAAAAGAGATAATATCAGTTCCTTCTTAGATCGAAAGATCAAATGTGAATGATGCCGTCATTACCATACGACAATTAGTACATTCCCACGTATGTGTTTTCGTGTTGGTTGATGTACTTAACATCACACGGTACCATTCAAAAGTCGAACTTTCTGAGCGAAGAAGGAAGTGATAATTTATTTTGAGTAAACAACCAAATTAAACCACTTTTAAGAGAAAATGGACATTGGAAGGACATTTCATAGGTGTGGGACATGAATTTTAACTATATTTTGGCAGTTAATTGTGAGGAAGGATTTTAGGCTTTCTTTATTTATTTTTCATTCAACATTATTGTAGATCTATTTTAAACAGTTACTGCCGTCTCCATTTTTTTTCTCAAACGGGTTTTAAACATTTTGCAAAAACCTGAAATGATTAAGCCCTATTTAAAATGATATTTACTACCAGAAAAAAATGAGATAAAAACAAAGGAAATAAACAGAAAATTTGGGCAAGTTGTTCTTCTTGAGGGCAACCAAATTTTTTTTCACTTGCCCAACAGGGCAAGTGAAGAAAAATTTTTTTGTAGAGGCCTGCATATGACACCAAAAAGTCAGAAAATAATTCATGCTCGGGTGAGCACTGCTCACTTTTGTAAAGGGTATGGAAATTAGGTTGCGCAGGAATGGGCCTTTCAGTTTGTGAGAGGAAAGTCCTTTGGAGCTTACGGAATTGAGGATGATATGAAAAATTTATGATCAGTTGTGATGAGTATGGGTTTGCTGAGTGAAATTTGTGGTTTATGGGATTAAAATTTATGCATGAGTGAACAGGAAATGCATATATTATTGTAGCACTGTAACTTTCTCTGGTAGACTCAGTGGTGTGTTAATGGGAGTCAGGATGGGGTGATGGTACATAGTGCAGGGGAGGTGAGATGTAAGTTAGGACTTTGTTGGGTAGATAGGATAAGGGTCAAGAGGACATGTATAATGTATGCCCCCCCCCCTCTCTCTCTCTCGCTATCTCTCCCTCTCTCTCTCTCTCTCTCCCTGGGTGTGCTTGTGCGTATCTTGACAATTCATATTCGTTGGTCTCCACTCCAAAATATCCAGGTGGGGATGATGTAAATTGAATATTCAAATACAGTTTGTTGAAAAAAATGATGTCACAGATGTTGGCTACTTATTTTTCAGGTCAATGGGTAATAGCAACAAGTCCAAATTTGGGAAATGATAGAATTCCGGAGAAGGGAAGGTGGTCTGGATATTTTGGAGTGGAGACCAATGCATATGAATTGTCAAGATATGCACCAGCACACCCAGGAAGCTAGAGAGAGAGAGCGTGGGGGATTCAGAATGTCCTCTTGACCCTTATCCCATCCACCCAACAAAGTCCTTCCCCATCTCACCTCCCCTGCAACATGTCCCATCACCCCATCCTGACTCCCATGAACACACCACTGAGTCTACCAGGGAAAGTTACAATGCTACAATAATAAATACATTCATGTTCACTCATGCATAAAATTTTGATCTAAAAACCATAAAATTCACTCAGCATACCGAAACTGATCACAATTGATTATGAATTTATCATATCATCCTCAATTTTGTAAGCTCCAAAGGACTAACCTCTCACAAATTGGTAGGCTAATTCCTGGGCAACCTAATTTTCATAAATTTACAAAAGTGAGCAGTGCTCACCCAAGCATGAATTATTTTCGGACTTTTTGGTGTCATATGGAAGTTGAGTCCATAAGCTACCCAAAACATTTCCCCCAGAATCATATATTTTTCATTGGCAGCCATTTCAACAGTGTAAAGTTTTTTTGAGACGCACGGTATAATACAAATGTGCTCTCTACTCTTATCTACAGATCTGAGACAAGGGGGCTGAAGATGTCTCAAGAACGCACACTTGATGCCTCGATTCGAAGTGTCTTCGTAGAATACTGCACAAATTCAATGGAATGACTTCATAACCAACAAAGAAGTCAGAGCAAAGACAAAGCAACCCCCAGCAAATTCAATGGAATGACTTCATAACCAACAAAGAAGTCAGAGCAAAGACAAAGCAACCCCCAGCATCTGACGTGATCTGCAATAGACACCTTAAATGGCTAGGACATGCTACAAGGCTTCAATCTACCCACCTTGCCAATCAGGCCCTCTGGTGGACCTCCCCCCCCCCCCCCCCCCCCCAGGGAAGCAGACGTAGAGGCAGGCCCAAGATGAAATGGCAACTAACCATTCAACAAGATCTCAAAGGCTATCTCATGAAGTGGAAAGACCTTGATGAACTGGCCAAAGATAGACCAAGCTGGAGGAAGATGACCCCCTCATGCGTCGGACGACGCGGGAGTTCCTAAGTATAAGTAAGTCATTAAAATGCAAGATAGCATTGTTAACAAGCGAGAAAAGGTTTTGAAATATTGAAACTTATACATTAAAGTTGCTATAGAAGTAGGTCACTACTCTTTGTCTCGTGAGAGCTATGGGAAACAGGTATAAAGAATAGATACCCATTTCCCAAGAATGATACAACAGAAAACACATGATCAAAATTACCCTATAAATATGCTTAAATTTTCAAATTCATAGCAGCTAAATAATATCAAGGCAATATGAATACCTTAGCTAATATTGAAATATATCATATGAAGTTATTTCCATCCGATTAGGGTGATGATTAATGCCCATATTTCGCCTCTTTACAGGGTTCTTGCTAATTTTTCTGATAGCACGTTATTTATCATTAGGACCCAATTATAAATAAGCTCTCTTGAGCTTTCATGGGCCATCCTGTCCAGCTTTTATGAACTTCTACTTTATGTACTTTATGTACTTTATGGCATGCTACATTATAAGGAGGGGTGTTTCTTGTGGGGAAAGTCAATTTCATTCAGTACGTAGCATATGCAAAGGGTAAATGGGGCCGCAACCACGTGCATGAGTGAGTCATTGTTGGGTCTATGGTTCGTACAAAGAGACAATAAAAATCTCTGCTGTTCTGTGTGTTCCCTCTACATTTCACTGGCCTGTTAAATGCATGTTGGCTGTGTTTAGAGCTGCTTCTTCCCATTTCTTTACAACCGCTTTCACAACATAGCTGTGAAAGCTTATCTCTGTGAAGCTTGTGAAAACACAAATTTAAGATAACGACTTGTTGACTCGAATCGAGACTGGTTTTCTATTTATTCATATTCTTATTTTATTTTATCTTTTTTTTTTTGTAAAGCCACAGCCGGTTACCATCGATGCTACAGTCGGAAAAAATAACTGGTTACCGGCTATTAACATGAACCCTGTCTCTATATCAATGTTCCCTCTACATTTCACTGGCCTGTTAAATGCATGTTGGCTGTGTTTAGAGCTGCTTCTTCCCATTTCTTTACAACCGCTTTCACAACATAGCTGTGAAAGCTTATCTCTGTGAAGCTTGTGAAAACACAAATTTAAGATAACGACTTGTTGACTCGAATCGAGACTGGTTTTCTATTTATTCATATTCTTATTTTATTTTATCTTTTTTTTTTTGTAAAGCCACAGCCGGTTACCATCGATGCTACAGTCGGAAAAAATAACTGGTTACCGGCTATTAACATGAACCCTGTCTCTATATCAAAATCTGGTGTAAAAATGGAGTGAGATTCTGAGATCATGCAAGCCGCTATTTTGTTTTATGAGTGATGAAATGATCAGCTGCAAGTACAATAATTTTAGAATAATAAAATAGCTCCCTATAAAATATGTTTTTCTCTTATTCTAAAACCCCTTGGATTTATTCAAAATTTGAAATTTAGTTTGTATTCAAAGTTCATATAGGCCTAATCATAATTAGGGGTTGTCACTGACTGTGAACACAGCGTCAGCTGACTGGCTGTGTTGGTAATGCAAGGGAAAAAGGTGTGTGCATCATACACACGCGATTTACACAAACAGAATACGAGTCTCGCTCAGTTTACTACATGAGCTATGGACTGCAAAATGGAATTGGCCACTGAACTCAGAAAGACGTGCATGTACGTCTTTAAAGTTCACAATTCAGTAGAATGAGCCTTAACCTTAATCTTCGACAAAGGGTCAGGATCATATTCACCTAGAGTAACATAGAACAACACGGCAACGGAGTAATCAATGAAGAAATTGCCTAAACAGATTTCAAATTCTCTTTTACATCATTTTTCTTTAAACGGAAAAACAGAATGCTTAGTTGTTTTTTGGCCACTTGAAAACATGAAAAACTGAGCAAAAAGTTGAAAATGGAGGAGTTGGCAGGTCCGCATAACTATTTAAGTATAATTTTTAAGTGTTATGTAGAAAATATGATACATATAACTGTGAAATTGAACTGAAATCTACCTCTTCTACTGCTTGCTTGTTGAGGCAGAGAAATTTATTTCCTTGTGGTGCTTTGAGGTGCTCCCCTTGTTCCGCTTTGTAATGGAGGTTCCAGTACGCAAGCTCTTCATGTGTCAGAAATACCTCGTCCACAGGATCTGGTTTGGCTGTAGGAGGTAAAATAATACAAGATAGAAACACTGGGAGGTATGATGGCTCAGTCACTGTGGCTGAACAGCAGTCTCATAACTGATAACCACTGGGTTCACACCAAGTGGATGTAATAAATGTCCTTTGGCAAGGCAATTAACCAAGAAAATTATCACTAATTTTGTTATTTACTAGATAAATCTATGTATCCACCAATTTGCTAGTTCCCGTGAACTAAGCTGTCATTCGAAAACGAGCATGCTTACCCCCCCCCCCCCCCCAAGTAGCACTTTCCCCATCCACCAATCATGGCCAAGTAGACGCCATATTCTTCCTCTTCCGAATGATCAAGACAGAGTCCTAGGACATGTTGTCATTCAAGGAGGGGGGTTGGTGGGAGGGTCATAGGTGGATACATAGATTTATCTAGTAAATAACAAAATTAGTGATAATTTTCTTGATTTACAGCAATAAAGCAATGTATCCACCTATTTGCTAGACCCGCATGGAATAGAATCCGGGTGGCATGTCCTAAGAGAAGAGGCTAACGAGGGGTAGCAAACCTCACCTCCTGAGGGAATGTCCTGAACATTACACATAGGAGAACGTCAAGGCTGCACGCCCTATATCCTCCCAAAAGAGTACCCAAAGGGAGCGCTCAGGAGGTAGAAAACCTCCAGGGAACGTGCGCCCTTGGAGGATTCTTAAACATAAGAACCTCTAAACAAGCAGATTGGATAGCTACAAAAATCCGACAGAATAAATCTTCTGAGAGGCTGGAGAAAAGGGTGAAGGGAAAGAGATGGAGCTGATCATCCTAACAAAAGACCTTAATCCTATCCAAGTACCCATTGGGAGCCCTAAGAGGGCACCAAGGTCTGTCTCCTTTAGCGAAAGCATTCGGAAAGGGGACTCAACTCTTA
The DNA here is from genome assembly GCA_029962745.1 of Echinometra lucunter. Classification (NCBI taxonomy): domain Eukaryota; kingdom Metazoa; phylum Echinodermata; class Echinoidea; order Camarodonta; family Echinometridae; genus Echinometra; species Echinometra lucunter. The sequence goes on from CM057152.1 coordinate 24,818,844, forward strand.
GAAAGAGCCTACTAAATTTAGGCAAAGATTGAAAGTCGAGGGTTAGGCGAAAACCTTGCCTTTCCCTCTGATACACCCCGGGCACTGTGGAGTCTGGAAGTGCTTCTCCTTGGCCGGGGGCGATATCGAGAAGGAACAGTCCTGAAAGAGACTGGTGTGAGAAGTTTGCAATTGCGGCAATAGCCGAAACGGTATCCCCGCAAGGTAGAGAGCGATCTGCCTCAAAGGGGAGATCAGAAGTCAGAGTTAGCATCCACTGAGGTGGACCGAGGGGAAACACTCTCCTCCTCACACCAAACAGAGAAAGCTTCTAATATTGAAGTTTAAACAACTCGAGTAGATTCTCCACGGCTCTGGACTAAAACTGGAAGGTTCTCTAAGAGAGACCTGCCGATCTCGCGTCCTCCTCAAAGAGGCCAAATGGTCAAATGTAGAGCCACTGGGGGATGGTGGAGGATCCCCGAAGCAACTAGGTCTGCTCTCCAGGGAAGGGAGAGTGGTTGACCTGTCCAGAAGAGAAGAAGGTGAAAAGACCAAGGTCTTCTCAGCCAACGGGGTGCTAAGAGCCGTATTCATGCCTGGTCCTCCTGAATTTCCTCAGGGCCTGAGGAAAACCGGGGGAAGGCGTAGACTCAAAGGGTTCCCCCAAATGAGGGGAAAATATCGAGGGCCCAAGCTTCCCAATCTAGCACTCGAGAGCAGTAGCTCGTAAGGTGATAATTGAGAGATGTTGCAAACAGAACCATCTCTACAAGAGCCCAAACTGAGCTGAGGTAGTCAAAGGCCTCCTGGTTCTGGGCCCTCTCGGAGGGAAGATGTTTTCCCCGGGACAGAAAATCTGTAATCAGATTGTCTTGGCCAGGAATGTCGGTATAACCCAACGGGACCGGCACCATCTTCAAATCTTGGTGAATGGATCATTCCAAGACTTCAAACGAGACCCGCCTTGCCTGTTACTACAGGCAGTAACAGAGGTATTTTATGTTGAAAACAGAACGGACTACCCCACAAATTCTGGAAGTGGCAGAGAGAAACGAAACCGGCCATCAACTCAAGGGCATTGATATGGAGTATGGTGCACAAGTGTGACCAGTCCCCCAAGACCAACTGGTCCGCACAAAGGCTGCCCCACCCTTAAAGTGAGGCATCCATCATAAGGAGATAGACGAAAGAGGCGTGCGGAGAAGTTCGCCTTGACTAAGGGAAGTCTCTCTCATCAGGCAAGGACGTCTGGTCTCTCCAGGAGGCATCCACGTCTTGAGAGAGAGTTCACACTGGGCCTATCAGACTTCAGAAGATGAAGTTGGAATGGCCTCGTGAGCAGCCGCCAGTCTTGGAGGACATCCACCAAGCCTGTCAGATGGCCTAGAGATTAGGGCCAACAGCCTGCGTGAACTCGACGTAAGAGGTGGAGAGTTCGGGCTAACAAGACAGTCGTTTGAGCCTTCTCCTGACCGGCACGGACAACTTAGCTCACGATGTCTATTGCCGCACCCACCTCCACACACTTTCCCTGGTGTGGAGGTAGGGGTTCATCTGGGTGTGGAGTCCAGATAAGGAGGTGGTTACTAGGAGTCAGTCGTCCCGGTAAGAGAAAAAAATCTCAAGCCGCAACACCTGAGGAAAGTGACTTAGGCAGAGACTACCCGAGTAAACTCAGGGTGCCGGTTTTGGGCAAAGGGAAAGGCTCGGAACCAGGTTTCTCCATGACAGGTGAGACCAGAAGGTCTCTTGACAGAGAATATATCGGTATGTGAAAGAAGGTGTCTTTGAAATCTACCGAGATGACCACCTATGATGGCTCGATAGCCGGGAAGGTGGAGGCCAAAGTTTCCAAACAGAAGTGCTCCTGAGGAATGAAAATGTTTATGATCTTTATGATTAAAATCATCATGCCTGTCCCCGAGTGTTTGGGACAATATAAAGACTGGGGGAGACACCGATAAGGGTGGTCTTACCCGATCTAGTGAGCTTTTATTCCGAAACAGCAGAATCTCTGAGATGTGCTCTCCTGGAAAGGGGCGAGAGAGTAGGAGGCGCTGACCCTCTCCCTCAACGCTCGGGGCGCATCTACAAGCACACCGTGGGTCTGGGCCGAGCATTAGAAATGACGACTTTTGCCCTCCTCCTTACCCATAAGGGAAGGGCTTGCCCCAGCTCCGACTGTTGGGCATCAGGTCTGACCTGCAGTGGGAAGCCTGGGCTCATCCGCACCAAGGAGGCAGAACCGAAGCCTGAGCCTGCGGCTTAGAAGCCGAGGTCTTAAGGCGTTAGTTAGGATGGTTCTGTCATTAGATTGCGGACACGACCGCGACCTCTGCCCTACTCTTTACCCATAAGGGAAGGGCTTGCCCTAGCTCCAAACGACTATTGGGCATCAGGTAGGACCTGCGGTGGAAAGCGAGGGCTCCACTGCACTGAGGAGGTAGAACCGAAGCGTGAGCCTGCAGCTTAAAAGCCGAGGACTTAAGGCATTCGGGAGGCTTCTAACTAGAACCCACTGCCCCCTTACCTCCAAGGAGGTGTTGGCGTGAAAGGGAAATATCGGTTACTACCCGGATAATCGGCAAAACCGGAATCGGTAACGAAAAAGGGTATCCGGACCCGAAAACCGGTATCTGGAACCGAAACCAGTATCCGGAACCGGATCCAGGCAGGGTCGGGTATCCGAGTCGAGTGTTGTGGAGGGTCCAGCCCTGGGGGCCACCCAGCCACTTTGCTCCAGGAGGACCTTGAGGCAAGACCAAATCTCCCTAGAGGCACTCGGCTCTGAAGAAACAGCGGCCCGAAAGGGGCCCCTAAATTTCTTCTTAGCTCCCCAGATCCAGTCCATATGGATACCGCCAGGTCCTGGGGAACTAGCTCCGCCCCGCCGAAAGGCTGGGCAGAGGCTTGGCGCTTGCATTTACTGATGGAGCCAGTAGCAAGAGTCGCTTCCGAAGAACGCCTACTGGGTCGGTTTACCTTCAAGAAGCTTACGACGCTTTGATTTCTTTGTCGCCCCGCTTGAGTGCGCGGGGGACTCCGAAAGCAAAAGAACCGACCCATGAGTGGACGCTATTGAAGCTGAAGGGCTAGAGCTACCACTGGTAGGGACGAAGCGGGGTCAGGGGTATGGCCCACGGTTATCACGGTAAGAAAGCTCCGAAGGAGGGCGGAACAAATACCAAGCAAGGAGAGATAACTGTCAAGTAAATGACCCTTTGCCCGGAGAGAACAGCTGCGTAAAAATAAAAAGCTTACAGCAACCCGAGCTTATAAAAAGCGGAAACAAAATAAAACCCAAGCGGAGAGAACATTACCCAAACAGAACGACACTCATAGAGTGAGAGTCATGTACACCGTCCCAAAGGAGCGACCCGAAGGGAAGCATCCAAGTGAGGAGAGGGTAATTCTAGTAACTCCACGCTCGGAGAGAAAGGCTGCCTAAGAATAAAAACCCCAGCGGGACAAAACACACACCTGGTCGGATGCAAACCGGGCAGTGTAAGAGAAGCCGTTCAAAATGAACATACCGCAGGGGAAAAACAACGGCAAATGAACTAATGCCATTGAGAAGAGTGACTATGGAAAAATCTGTCAAACCAACGTAAGAATAAAGAAATGGTGGATGGAATAAGAATATTTAAGCAATCCAAAATTCGCTAAAACTATGATAAACACAATTTTAGCGAGGACTTAGCTCAAATAGAAGTGATCTCTAAGACAGCGAGAGAGGAAGTGCAAGAATATGGCATCTGTTTGGCCGTGATTGGTGGATGGGGAGGGGGGGGGACGCATGCGAATTTTGGCTTTTAGTTCTCGAATGACAGCTTAGTTCAGGGGAACTAGCAAAATGGTGGATACATTGATTTATTGCTGTAAATCCTAGGTTATAATCCAGTCCTTTAGACAGGACTAACAGGCCTTGGTCCCCTGATTGCTTGTTTATAAGCATACACTTCTTTTTCTAGCAGTAAGGTAAGATAAAAATCCTCATTATCATCATATTCACATTGATTTGAATAATTTGCAATTTCGTATGCGAATTTTGTTCTGTTACAAATTCCTCTTCTACATGGACATCATGTGTGACTAATAACCCACTTATATCTGTTTCACCCGGTGTCACACCAGACGAATGTCTGAGGTAAACGTGGTGTGACATTCCTTCTCACACACGAGGTAACGGGCGCAGGGGATCATTTATATTACCATGCACATCTGTGGTAATTGCGAGTATGTTGTCGTGGTAATATGTCGACAGTGAAAGTGTGCATTATATCGAAATTATGAAGACGAAGTCGATAGATTCATAAGCAAAACTAGTACCAGCTATTGTAATAAGCAAATAATCAGCATTGGTGAAGGTGATGGTCAAACTATCACTTCCTAGGCGATCTGGATGTAGCTATCTTTCGAAGCGAAGCTGAGGAAAGATAGCATGTACATCTAGATCGCCAAGGAAGTGATAGTTTGACCATCACTTTCACCAACGGTGATTATTTGCTTTATATTCCACATCTGAAACCATTTATCTTTAAATAAACAAAATATTTTCTTTTCTATGAGAAAGAATTAATTTTTTTTTTTTTTAATTTGAATGTTCAATGTTTGGGAAAGAAGTTAACTGCATTCGCGCACTCCAGTTTTAGCAGTGCACAGTCCACACGCGACTTGCTGGACCTCAGCTGCTCAACAAGTAGTAAGCTTGAATCTTGAATCTTGAATTGGTTTCACCCAAAAAGCTATATTGACAGCTGTCCAGGGTGGGAGCTAATTGTGACATCACAAAAGAAGCAAAGAATTTTATGATGGCAAAAATCGTCACAGGAGTCACGGTGCCAGGTAAAAATGTCAGAGGTAAAAATGTCAGAGGAAAAAATGTCAGAGGTAAAAATGTCAGAGGTAAAAATGTCGGAGGTAAAAAATGTCAGAGGAAAAAATGTTGGAGATTGAAAATGTCAGAGGTGAAAATGTCAGAGGTAAATATGTCAGAAGTAAAATGTCAGAGGTATGCCAGATTTAGAAATGTTTAAGTGACATGTTTCAGGTACGAATATTGAATTATAGAAATTATGGGGAATTGGATATATTCAAATGTTTTCTGTAAACATACTGTGTCTTACTTGAACAGTTGAATGCCCTTTGTCTTGGCCATTTGGAAATAACGGTTATGGTGTTGGCGGGGTGAACGTTCTGGTATGCGCGCATTGCCCTCGTTTTCACCGCGGGGACGGGCATTGTAAAAACGGTGGGAAAAAAACTGGGTTGGTAACCTGAGTAGCTGACCACATACATTCCACACGAGTGCGCGATTTTAATATGCACATTCCTCTTCATAAGCTCCCCCCCCCCCCCCCGCCCTACTCCAATCAAGCGTGGTATACGTGAACGAATGCTCCAATATTATTGCCCTCATACGTAAGGAAGAATAGAAAGTAAGTGAAATTGAATCGTTAATTCGATCTATTTCTCGACCTTCTGTATTATTTTATCCAATACGCTGCGGGGGGAATTTGCAGCTTTTAAAAAAGAATTATTCAATTAGATAATTGTGTTAGCATATGCAGAACATCAAACGTGGATATCCCTTCTTAAGTTCATCTACCATTCTGTCATTCCACTTAAGATCTTAAATCATTTAGATACAATCCTGTAACTTAATTAATCTAACAAAGAAAATAATGAACATCATCCCATGCTACATTTCTTACCCAAAACGCGTGATTTACATATCGCTCGTTGAAATTGTCACAAATATGTTTCACATTGCAATGCTTATCTTAAACACAGAGAGGGAACTGGGCATTCGTTTGCTGCTATATTTGGAGTCGGCTAAACAAGTGCTCGGAAGATCAAAACACTGTTGGGCAATGCGCACATACTAGGATGTTCTCCCCGCCCAAACAAGATTGGTCTCATTAGGTGGTTATGAATGGGGCAACATTATCACCCTCACATCAAATGAGTAAGACAGGAAGGCCAGAATGACTGAACATACACACTTTTACAGAGAGCAGTATTATTGTGATCACTCCATCTATACAGTATCAATTCTTTATTTTAATATCTCATGCTCTTCCTAATTTCAAATTCAATATTCTTACCTGTAACACGTTCATTTCGGCATTTTCAGAGCTGACATTTTTATCTCTGACATTTTTACCTCTGACATATTTACCTCTGACATTTTTACCGCTGATATTTTTACCTCTGACATTTTTCCTCTGACATTTTTACCTCTGACATTTTTACCTCTGACATTTCTACCTCTGACATTTTTTCCTCTGACATTTTTACCTCTGACATTTTTACCTCTGACATTTTTACCTCTGACATTTCTACCTCTGACATTTTTTCCTCTGACATTTTTACCTCTGACATTTTTACCTCTGACATTTTTACCTCTGATATTTTTACCTCTGACATTTCTACCTCTGACATTTCTACCTCTGACATTTTTTCCTCTGACATTTTTACCTCTGACATTTTTACCTCTGACATTTTTACCTCTGACATTTTTTCCTCTGACATTTTTACCTCTGACATTTTTACACCGAACCGGAGTCACGCACTTTTATTTTGCACCTACTAAAAAATATTGATAATGCGTTGTGACTCTATGGACTGAAGTGATCTGCAAAACACTAAAACTGCCAACTGCCAACACTGCAAGGTCACGCACTTTTCTTATCGGGTGGTGATTGATAGCGAAACTACACATGATTCACATTTGACCAACCCTACAGCAACATTCTTAGTATGTGGAATATAATAATTAATAACATTCTGCACTTATATAGTGCCTAATACATCTCTCGGAGATGTGTCTACGTGCTTTACAGAAATATTATACTTACATTATACTGTACTTATATTGTAGTACAATACAGTATACTATACAGTAGCATGTTGTGCATAAAGTTGTGCGATGATGACAGAAGCTTGGTTAGGGGCATCGGCCATGAAAATTCTCCATACATTATTTCTTTTAAAAAACTAGATGAATCCTGGACCACGCAAGGTCGAAATTTATGCCTCCGCGATTGCCAGATCGGAAATGTATGGCACATTCATGCTGATTTTTTCATTTTCATGTATAAAATGACATCTTTGACCTTGTGACCCTCGAATCTACTGGGACTATTATGAGACTTCCATATGCATACATGAGCCAAGTTTGGAGATGAACCGTCACAGAGTTGTTAAGTTATCGCAAGAACAAGCAATCTTCATGTATATAATAACCTCTATGAACTTTGACCTTTAACCTTGAGACCCAAAAATCTAATTGCATCATTGTCCCTCCCATATGCATACATGTGCTAAGTTTGAGGTTGATCGGTCAAATGGTTGAGTTATGGTGAAAACCAACCATTTCTATGTACATAATGACCTCTATGATCTTTGACCTTTGACCTTGAGACCCCAAAATCTAGTCAGATCATTGTCCCTTCCATGTGCATACATGAGCCAAGTTTGAAGCCAATCTGTCAAATGGTTCTTTAGATATCGTGAGAACGAGCCATTTTTATGTGTATTATAACCTCTATGACCTTGAACTTTGACCTTGAGACTCCAAAATCTAATCAGATCATTGTCCCTCCCATATGTGTACTCGAGCCAAGCTTGAAGTTGATCGGTCAAATGGTTGTTGAGTTATGGTGAAAACCAACATTTCTATGTACATAATGACCTCTATGACCTTTGACCTTTGACCTTGAGACCCCAAAATCTAATCAGATCATTGTCCCTTCCATGTGCGTACAAGCCAAGTTTGAAGTCAATCTGTCAAATGGTTCTTTAGTTATCGTGAGAACAAGCCATTTTAATGTGCATTATTACCTCTATAACCTTAACTTTTGTAGTTGATCCATCAAACGGTTCTTAAGTTATCGCGAGAACAAAAACGGGATGGACGGATGGACGGACGACCCGAAAACATAATGCCTCCGGCAACATCAGACCGATTGCAAATTAAGTTGTAATGTGATATATTTTTATTTGAATGTCACTGCAAAAGAACTAGGTAAAACACATTGTTATTTTGAACACACCATAAGCAAACTGACCTCTAAGCGTAGGGCCAAAGTCAAATATCTAGCATAGTTTTTGAGTTCGTTCCACCATCTTTACAAACTAAGTAGACCATGCTCATTTTCAAGCTAAAAGCATATCAAACAATATTCAAGAGGTCTACCTCAAAAAATTTGATGCGAAAACCTCCAAATGCAAGATGACGTCCAAAATGGCCGCCATTTTGGCGGAATTTGAATTTTTCAAGATAAAATTTGATAGAAGCATCTAATTGCAACAAAATTAGTCTCATATGAAAGAAAATTCCATTTCCTACAATTTGATGCCATTTATGAGGGATATTGAACTAATTCGGTCAAAATTTTAAGTTGAAAAGTGTGTTTTTTTACATTTTTCCCAAAAATTGAAAATTTGCAAAATACAAGATTTAGCGTAAATCAAGGAAAAATTGCAGCATTGTTTTGGCACCTTCCAAAAAGCTTTCCTAATATATGATAAACATCTGTGGAAAAGAAGAAATTAATACTATCATCCGTTCTGAAATTATCAAGGCTCAAACTTGTATAAACATAAATATCTCTTCTTGCACATGTATGTGTTAAAATCCCGTAGACTCTAATGTATTAATGTGCACTTGCCTTGTGCAAAACCCAGATGTGGATTATTGCTCTACAAACCAAGTAGACCATTCCTGTCTTTGCAATTATTTAACTGTTCATAACTAAGCTTGGATCGTAGATGCTTTGTAGGAACTTCATTTTCGTTTGGGGTCAAAGTTCCATACTTGCCAACACTGAAGAATGAAAAAGAGGTAGATTTTTTTTTGGTCGGTACAGTGTGGGGGCAAGGATCTGGAGGGGTATCAGGGGAGGTTTTTCATGACAGTGAGGGGCAGAATTTTGTATTTTCATAAAGGATTGAAACCTAGCATTTTAGGGATGCTCTTAGAAAATTACTTTATTTCAGGATGCGCGGTCACGTGGTGACCAAGAGAGAAGTGGTGACCAAGAGAGAAAAACCTTTCTATTTCAAAGCACTTTTTATACAACTGTTTCACAGTCTGATCTAAGCATCCACTTATTTTTTCTCTGTTTTGTTTTAATGGGGTCAGTAGTGCTCATTTTTCTTTTCTTTTCTTTTCATAGGGAGGAGAGACCCTCTGAATATTTCCTTAATTACTGCTGACCCCGCATTTCGTTGTGTAGTTCCAATTAGCAGGATTGGAACTTTGAATTCTCTAACTCTTATAGTCACAAAATAGAATGATGCCTATGCAGTATGCACTTATGTCATTTGGCAATTAAGACATTAATCTAATCTCATTTTGCCACTCTGCACCCAGGTGAAGATGGGTACGGGCAGGAAGAAATTCCTAAAATGCTGTGAACACTGAAATGGGTAGTCTAGCTGAGCCGGGTATAGATTGAGAGCGCCTTGAGCACCTTTATTTAGTGAATACGTGCGGTGTATAAATATCCAATACTATTATAATACCTGGAAATTAAGTGATTACCTTCGTCATTATACGCAAAGGAGCGTAGCGATGGAGCAGAAGATTTTATATTTTTGAACAGTCAAACATATTATAGAGCACTTTAGGAAAGTCTTCACAATCTGTTGTCCTGATCTGTTGTAGCCTTAACTCATTATTTTCAACATGCACTTTTGTTCCAAATTTGCATCTGGACAATCCTCTGCAAAATCTCCCAGGGAGCGAGACATTATTTCTAATATTCAACTATTTTATGGCACTATTTCTTTTTAAAAATGATTATGTAAATCAATCCCATAAATAGTTTGGGATATTGACTACTGCAGCACTGAAACTAAAAGGTACCATTTCCTCATCTCCCTTTTCAGCTTTGAAATCTTGAAAGGTAATATAATTTTCTCTTCCCACTTTTCCAAGAAAAAAATAAAGCAAAGTTTACAAAGGTGTTTATTCCTCCATTTCGATATTTGAAAACTAATAGTGGGCATCATGATGTACATTAAACTCTTGCTTTTGAAATGTTATCAAAATGACACCACTCTCGCTTTTCAGCTTCAAAATCTTGAAAGGTAGTGTGACTATTCTCACTTTTCTAAGAAAATTGAAAATAAAGTTTCCAAAGGCATTTATTTCTCCCTTCCGTCTTTAAAAGCTTTCGATAGTTGGAAACTTAATATAATGGGCGTTATCATGATCATGCACGTTAAATTCTTGCTTTCGAAATTGGAAATTTCCAAACATGCCATTGTATTTTTTCTCCCTTCTGCCTTAAGAAAATTTTGATATTTTGAATCTAAATGATGCACATAAGATGTTTGCTTTTGAAAGGTGACTGATAAGACATTGCTTCTATACTTAGACTAAGATAGTTGTTATGAATTTTTGAAATTTGAAGTTAGATGACTTCATATATGGGAAAATAAAGAAAAGAATCCTTCAAAGTGTGATAAATATTGGGTGACGGAGCTAGTAATAAATGATAAGGCATGAAAATAAACTTTCGGTCCATTAAATGATCAAAATCGGTAGTTTTTACTGAAAAGAAAATTCAAAGTGGGTAGGTGCTTAAATTCCATGAAAAGTGGTAGTCTACCGCCTAAATCAGTAGAGTTGGCAAGTATGAAATCACACATCCAGGTCACAGGTCAAATGAAGTCAAATGTTAAAATTTACCTAGTTTCTACTATGGTTATTAACTTTCAAACCACAAGCCCATTTGTAACCTAAATTGTATGTAGATGCCTTACAGGGACCTCACTGTTATTTGGGGATCAAAAGTCATGAATGTAGGTCAAAGGTCAAATGAGGTCAGATGTTCATATTTCCCTTATAGTTTCTATCAGGATCGGTAACTTTACAACCTTAAGTCCATGTGTAAGCAAACTTGGATGGGAGATACCCTATGGGGATCTCAGTGATATTCAGGGTCAAAGGTCAAGTATATAGGTTAAAGGCATTGGCTAACTTTGTGAGTAGCTGATTTAAAAAATTCTCAAATTAAGATGAAACATGTGTATGAGTACTTGTATTTGTACTCAAAAACACTGAAACCAACCATAATTTGGAATGAAAAAGTGTAAATTAGACGCAAATGGCGATTTTATTATCCTTCGTCTCCGAGACAATCACTAAGTCTACGAGGACCACTTTGCTTGAATTTGAAAATGCTGTTATGTGCCTCCCGCAGCGTGATATGCAAATACACACAGTACGGTAAGGCGAGCCATACGCGCAGGCGCAATCCTGGGGCCCGTTGCATAAAACTTTTGCCAGACTTTTTTTCTGGCAAAAAAAGTCTGGCAAATTTTTATGTAATGGAAAACTATGGCAATTTTTTTTTTTTTGCCATAGTTTCCTCAAATTTTGCCATAAAAAACTCCGGCAAAAGTTTTATGCAACGGGCCCCTTATGTCTATTCTGTGCAACCGACCCTCGTATATTTTTCAAACATTGGTTCACATTTTTGATATTTAAAAATACTTCCTGTGAATATTATGCGTTCAAACTTTCAGACAGGTATTTTTACACTATAACCCTTATAGTCCAGGCTAGAGGACACATGACCTTGTTTTGGGATATATACAATGTTTTTTTGTGGTTTCTTGTCAATTCGAGGGTGCTGATTCCAAATCTGAATGATGCCACTCGCGTAACCTTGAGCATTTTCTGCAAATTGGCAAAATCCAAAATGGCCGCCAAAAATAGGAATTCGACCCTGAAAATCACAATTACTTGCATTTTATGACCATTTATTTCATTAAACTTGATACATTTTTGTTCCTTGAGTTACTTTTTGTGCACATGCAGGTCAATTCTCATTTCTGTTGGATATATGTGGTATTTAGGGTGCAGTTTCAATTCAAAATGGCCGCTGCTCATATATGCATGTTACAGTATGAATGGTAAAACAATACGATGGGAAATATGGAATTATGTTACTGCTTTTTCTGCCAGTTACCTACACTCTCAACAAGTTTTCCATCCAAATGCAGGTGTATTTTCATTTTTAGTAGATATATGTGGTATTTAGGGTGCGATTTCAATTCAAAATGGCCGCCACTCATATATGCATGTACAATATGAATGGCAAACAATATGCATGGAAATATGAAGTATTTTGTTTTTCCTGCCAGACACCTAAACTCTTATCAAGTTTTCCATGCTGATCACAAATCTCATGCCTCTGCTATTAACAAAGGGCTGTTCTTTTTTAATACTAAATCCAAAATGGCCGCCAAAATCATGCTTTCCACAGGGAACCTATAAGTGGACACCTTTGATGCTTATTTGCCTCAATATTTTGAACATCCTACCGTCCTTTGCTTTAATCTCATCAAACAAAGTTGACTTTGCACTTAGATCAAATATACTTGTGATAAGGGCATAAATTGAACATCCAAATGGAAATGATGTAAAGTTATACTCCACCAACAAATCAAAATGAAAGGCACCTCTTTCTGTTCTTCTGTTCTCTCACCACATCTGTCGCCAGATGCACTTTGGCAACATGAGTTTTATTTATTATCGTTTTCAGAGCTTTCACTTTTATTGTCTTCTGAAGGTTTTTTTCATGGATTTTGACAGTGGACATCAGCCCCACATGGGCAAAATTCAGTGCAGGCTAAAGACGATTTTGTGCAGCCACTCAGTGCAGACCAGCAACCACACTCGATGATGTTCAGTACATCCTCCGGTGCCACTGGATGATCATTTGCCAGATAAATAAGGTGAAGAGAAGATAACATCTTTGCATGACCACTCATTCTGCAGAGGATCAAAAGTTACAACCCCCTTCTTGCCCTCTGGTATTTGCTGGGTGCACAACTGATCAAATATCGACTTGATGACTTGTTCTTTGTTTGCAGTGATCTGGCAGGAAAAACATTGAAATACTTTATATTTCCATGCATAATGTTTGCCATTCATATTGTACATGTATATGAGTGGCGGCCATTTTGAATTGAAATTGTGCCCCAAATGGCACATATATCTACTAAAAATGAAAACACACCTGCATTTGCATGGAAAACCTGTTGAGAGTGTAGGTATCTAGCAGAAAAAAACAGTAACATAATTCCGTATTTCCATGAGTATTGTTTTGCCATTCATATTGTATGTGAATATATGAGTAGCGGCCATTTTGAATTGAAATTGCCCCTTAAATACCACATATATCTACTAAAAAATGAAAATACACCTTTATCTGCAAGGAAACTTGTTGAGAGTGTAGGTATCTGGCAGGAAAAACAGTAACATAATTCCATATTTCCATGCGCATTGTTTGCCCTTCATACTGTACATGTATATATGAGTGGCGGCCAGTTTGAATTGAAACTGCACCCTAAATACCACATATATCCACTAGAAATGAAAAATGACCTACATTTGCAGCTGAAGTAACTCTAGGAACAAAAATGTATCAAGTTTAATAGAATAAATGGTCATAAAATGCGGAGGAGAGGCGAACTTACCCCACCATACAATATGAATAGTTCTGCTGACTTGGGGGTATGTGTCCAATTGTGCCTTACCCCCCTCAACTATGCCACACTCAGGTTAATTTTGTTCTCACATTTTGTGTTTAGATTGGGAAGGGGCTACATACTAAACACTCGATCGATCGTTGCCAAGTGCCAACCAGTACACCTCCGCTTGCCGACCCCCCCCCCCCCTTTTTTTTTTCAATTTCCAGCCATCCATTTGGGGAACATATGCACCCAAGCAATACCCCCTTTAGCATCTGACATGGGTTCAGCTTTGTTGTTCCCATTCAGTGTTAGAATGCATTTTGTGATGTTTTAAAACAGTAAAATTTGTTTTAGGGTAACTTCCTTAACTGGGCATACCTACCCTCCTAACAGGGGAACCAAGGCAGTTTCGCCCTTTAGCCAAAATCAACTTTATTTTTTGTAAAAACTGAGCCTGACCCCAGCGAAATTGTGCTATAAGCTAGCCAATACCACTGCCTCTCAACATGAAAAGACACGGTTTCCTTGCTTCTAGAATTACGTCTCTAGAAGAGTAAGAACTACATGTACTACGCTAGAATAACCTTAACCTCCTGGTACATTGTTCTTTCATGAGTTGATAATACATTTTCTGTGCATTTGAAGTGGTTTCTTAATCCTAATAATAACTGAACTTGTAAAGTTCTGGTGTTTCACTTTTGAATGTGATACAGATGACATATTTAGAACTTTAATCCATAAAAACACAATTTCTTGCGCATTTACCTCGGATATCTGGCAATTGACCACTGAAATTGATCGGTAGAGAAGATCGAAAAATAGGGTATCATTAAACAGTTTTCTATTTTCTTCAGAGTTTTAAACTTGGGAGTAAGATACAAGGAAAACCCACAGAAATACTCGAGGCCTGATTTTAATTAGCAAGGTGGCCCAAAAAATTCCTTTCAAATGTTTAACCTATGCAAATGCAGGGGGGAGATGGCATAGCAAGAGGCAAATGAAACTTACATGACAGCGAGCAAAGCAACAACTGCACAATTATATTTCAAATTCTTTAACCCTTTTAAAAAGGGCTATTTAAAAAGGCATATGAGATCCTGAAATTAAACTATATTATGATGTAAGGGAGCAAAGTGCCCAAGCTCTAGAATAATAAGACATTTCAAACCCTCAAAGACTCTATCTCTAATTCATTTACCCTACGGATGGGGAGGGGGCACATATCCCTTAAAAATGATGATTTTCTTCTTTCTCCTTTTTCTTTTTCTCTTTTGTGTTTTCTGCGCCCCCTCCAAGCGTCGCCCATATTAGATTTCTTCTTTTTTTTCTGCAGAAGTTTCTGCATTTATTAAGGAAACAAATACAAACAGTGGATACAATAACAATACAAATCAAAATTGATTCAAATAAAGTGTGACAAATATACAAAGAAAGAATATGTATACTTGGATAATATTAAAATAATGGAGTTGGGTCAATGAAGTAATCATATAAATGCAAGGGCCAGCTATCATAAGCCAAAAAGCTTGAATCGATAGCACCTTTGCAAATATTGATTCCGCCACTTTTTTTTCTCTTTTGGATTCTTTTTTTTGCACCCCTCCAAGAGCCAAACTTATTAGATGTTGAATTTCTTCAAAAACAAGGACAATTTTAAAATTCTGATGCCATTTTAAAAAGCTTGTTTAAAAGCTATAATGGGGTCATTATGAGATTTTTAAGAGGGAGTGATCATGCGTGGGAACAAAGCGACAGACTTCATTGTTGCACTTTAAACCCTTAAAAACTTCCCTTTTTTCTCACTATTTTTTCCTCATTTTCACTTTTGCTCTCTTTTCTCTTTCTCTTTCCCCTTTTCCTCAAAGTGCTGCCCAGGGCACTTGCCCCCCCCCCCCTACCCGAATGCCAGAAAGCGTATTATCAACTCATGAAAGAACAATGTACCTTGAGGTTAAAGTTATTCTATTGTAATCATTATTAGACCAATAGATAATATTTAAAAATAATCATAATTGCATGATATCAAATCAATATTTATTTTGTTAATGTACCACATGTTCAAGAAGAGATGTTTTTCTGCTCTGAGTTTTCAAGTTTGAGACATAACTTGAATAACATGTCATAATTTTTGTTTCCTAATATCTATACCGCATTATTTTCATGGCCATCATGATCAGAAACAAATTTCAGGGAAGTTTATTCTCTTTTATGATTATGATACCAATTTCACCATTTCAAACTATTTATATTGAGTAACGAAGGCCCAGCAGTAATAAGTCTCACTCCATTGTGTACAACCATTCTTGTATTTAAATTGATATTTTACCTCATTTGACCATTGCCCAATATACATGACCTTTGACCCCAAAATACCACTGAGGTCCCCATAGGGCATCTACCATCCAAGTTTGGTTACAAATGGACTTATGGTTCTAAAGTTACCAATCGCAGTATTAGAAACTTCTAAGAAAATTTGACCTCATTTGACCTTTGACCTACATGTTTGATGTTTGATCTCCAAATAACATTGAGATCCCTCTAAGGCATCTACAATCCAAATTAGGTTACAGATGGGCTAATGGTTCAAAAGTTAATAACCGTAGTAGAAACTTACAGGTAAATTTTAACATTTGACCTGTGACCTGGATGTGTGACCTTTGACTCCAAACGAAAATGAAGTCCCTACAAAGCATCTAGGATCCAAGCTTAGTTACGAACAGTTAAATAATTGCAAAGACAGGCATGGTCTACAAGGTTTGTAGAGCAACAATCCACATCTGGGTTTTGCACAAGGCAAGTGCACATTAATACATTAGAGTCTATGGGATTTAACACGTACATGTGCAAGAAGAGATATTTATGAAATACAAGTTTGAGCCTTTATAATTTCAGAACGGATGATGGTATTAATTTCTAATTTTCCACAGATGTTTATCATATATTAGGAAAGTTTTCTGGAAGGTGCCAAAACAATGTTGCAATTTTTCCTTGATTTACTCTAAATCATGTATTTTAAAAATTTTCAATTTTTGAAAAAAATGTCAAAAAACACACTTTTCAACTTAAAATTTTGACCGAATTAGTTCAATACCCCTCATAAATGGCATCAAATTGTAGAGAATTTAATTTTCTTTCATATGAGACTAATTTTGTCGCAATTGGATGCTTCTATCAAATTTTATCTTGAAAAATTCAAATTCCGTCAAAATGGCGGCCATTTTGGACGCCATCTTGGATTTGGAGGTTATCGCAACAAATTTTTGAGGTAGACCTCTTGAATATTGTTTGTTATGCTTTTAGCTTGAAAATGAGCATGGTCCACTTAGTTTGTACAGATGGTGGAACGAAATCCCCATTTTCTGCTTTTGGCCATCCGCTTACTCATTCTTACATAAATCCCTACAGCCAATCAGTACAGGAGAGCAAGGGCGCATGCTTTCAAGGGAGATTTCCAGTTCCTATCCTGAGAGGGTTTATATCTGCATTTCAACAAGGGATTACACCAAATGCCTCCTGAGGTTACCCTCGTGCCGTGCTAGGCTGTCTAGCATGATTTTTACCTCATGTTTACCTCACATTCGTGCTTTGTCCATTGTGCTGCGAGCATTTATATATAGGGTGGACAAGGGACAACATAAGGTAACCTCCTTGCATAGTATTAACAGGGTACAAGTTTACTTTTGTGTATTGAATCATTAGTGTTCCACAGAAACTACAATTAATTACAGACTGCAAAATGTGGAATTTCAATTGATTTAATGAAAAATATCTAGTAAATTGTACTTTGTGGGAAAAAGGCAAAATAGAAAAAAAAGGAAAATATGTAATGTCAACATGAAGAGATATGAACTGCCCTTTAAACAGGCCTGTGAGTGGGGTTTTATAAAAAGAGCAGAAAAGGGGTGAACATTTCTGCCACCATGATTAATCACTATATGATCACAAGCCAGCAAATTGTATTGCAGAGCTGCCAACCTGTCACTGAAAAAAAAAAAAGATTTTCAAAATTTTATAAAACCTTTTTTGGGAGGAAAAAAGGATTTTCCACGCATTTTCATGGCATTTCCCAAAATAACCTGCTTTAGCAACCACATTTAATTCATGACCATCTTGCTTGCCACCTCAGTCTAAAACAATTACTCCTCCTTCAAATGGATATACATGCGAAAAATCTCACCTAATTATTCTTGTTATATATAAGCTGCTACTGCTTTTTTGCACTTCTCCAGCAGCTTGTCTGGAATTTCATTTGATACTGATAGCACAAGATCTTTCTTGCTTGACTTTGAATGGTCGGCTGCAGCAAATGCTATGTTGTGGTCAATAAAGTACTTGTACAAAAACAGGCTGTTAGAATAATCAATAATAAAATTTTTGTACCTATACAACCCCACTTTTCCATTCATGTATGCCTTCTAAAGATTCACGAACTATTCATAATCTAGGAATATTCATGTTTCAACTCACAAGGGTGAACTCCCTAACCCCATATTTTCCTATGTTTGTTATGTCAAAAGGGTGCGTGCACGGAGAGGGATGGGAGCAGGGAGGGAACGGGGATGGCCGCACCTTTCGAGAGAAGCCCCCCCAGTTGTCTCGAAAGGGTGGGTTGCGTGTGGGGAGTGAAATTAATGCACCTATTCGTGGAAACCAGGGGGGCTTGTCTCGAAAGGGTGTGTTGAGTAGTCTGATGTACCAGCCGTTTTTGTTAATGTAAGTAAAAAAAATTAAAAAAAAAAAAAATAGGAAAGGAGACAGGCGGTTGGCTATCACCTGATGGGGGGAGGGGAATGCCCAGTGATCCCCAAATATATGCGAAGGAAAGAATTCCCCTTTTCTGTCTGCTAGAATATTATGGTGGGATGCATAAAACTGGAGAAATGTATGCCCCACTTCCCCCCCCCCCCAAAGAAAAAGAAAAAAAGGGGGAATAGGCATTTTGCTCATGAGTATTCTTACACTGAAGAACGCAGAAGCAATCTTATGAAGCCGCACACACACATACGCACACACCCTCACTTGCAAATATCTTTCTTCAGTTTCTTACTGTCGCAATTAAAGATGTGCATGAGGCTGATTTCATAATGGAATGCGCATTTCCAAAGGACAGATGAGGCAGAATAGAAAGTCATATTTCCAGTTTATTTGAATTCAACATGGAGGGAGGGACAACAACATATGCACTTCAAGGAATCAAGCAATCACAAACAAATTAGACAAAAAAGTTTTTGTGTGTGTGTGTGTGTGTGTGTGTGTGCGGTTTGCAAGATTTGCTTCTGTGTTCTTGAGTGTAAGAATACTCATAAACAAAATGCCTATTCACTTTTCTTGGGGGAGGGTGTGGGGCACACGTTTTCTCCCATTTTATGCATCACACCATAATATTCTAGCAGACAGAAAAGGTGAATTCTTTCCCACATGTATATTTGGGGTTCCTTTGACCAGGCCGCGGATCCAGGATTTGATGGGGGGGGGGGCCATGGCCATGGAAGGTTTTTTTTTTTTTTGTAATTTAACGGCCAAAAAAAAAAAAAAAAAGGTTGTACATTACATTTCCCATTTCGGCGTGGGGGGGGGGGAGCCTTTCTTTTTCAGGGGGGCCGAGGTACTGAAAATGGTCAAAAAATGGGCTGAAAAGCAAAAATTTTGGGTCGGGGAGGGAGCCAAGGCCCATTCGCCCCCCCCCCCCCCCCCCCCCGGATCCGCGCCTGCCTTAGACACCCCCCATCAGGTGATAGCCAACTACCTGTCTGCTTCCTACTATTTTATGAAAATAACGGCTAGTACATCAGACTACTCAACACACCCTTTCGAGACAATCCCCCTCCGGTTTCACGAATGGGTGCATTAATTTCTATCCCCACACGCAACCCCACCCTTTCGAAACAACCGGGGGGGGGCTTCTCTTGAAAGGGTGCGGCCATCCCCGTTCCCTCCCCGCTACCATCCCACTCCTTGCACGCACCCCTTTCGACATAAGCGTTTGTTTATGAATTATTCACTTTCACTCTCATTCAATCAGACAAAGCCATTTTTATCATCTTCCCTTTTTCTCAAACAGCACTTGCACGCACTACAATATGTACAGGGACCAAAACTATGAAATGACCTCCCCCTCCCCCCCTTTTTTACCATCTTCCCTTTTTCTCAAACAGCACTTGCACGCACTACAATATGTACAGGACCAAAACTATGAAATGACCCTCCCCCTCCCCCCCTTTTTTACCATCTTCCCTTTTTCTCAAACAGCACTTGCACGCACTACAATATGTACAGGAACCAAAACTATGGAATGAAACCCCCCCCCCCCCCCCGATTTTAAACTTATACGGCTTCCTCTACACATTTAACGCAAATCAAAGACATCCCTTTTAAATACTTACACGATGGCTCCTTGGTTATGTACTTCTCTCCTCTTCTCTCACATTTCATTTATTTTTCCTATTTATTTTCTTCATATTTTCAAATTGCTTTCTTGTAAGATCATCTCTCATAAACATGCAAGGATGTCAAAGACTGTTTTTTTATTTTAACTCTCAAGGGAATCTACAAATACAAGCTTAGCTTTTTACTAGATTCTCTCATATTTTCATTTCATCATATCAGTTTGTCTTATCTCAATGACAGAATATTGGTCTGGTGTCTTTGTATGTTCACTTATTTTAATGGCAACTTTGGCAGGCAAAAAAATCATTTTTGTATTGTTTTTTTTGATCAAGAATTTCACGTCTTTTTTCCAAATTTTCATTGAATTCCAATACATGACATAAGAGATTGATTAATCATCTTTACATAGATACCCAAAACATCAAATTTGATAAAGTATTAGTGCAGCAAGGGCAAATTTGAAAGTAGTGTTCTGACAGGTTCAAACTCATTAAATATGCAGACCCTGTTCCGTTCATGGCATACAGTTACGTGAAAGAAGCCACTTTTGGGGGACCTGCAGACTGGCTGAAAATGCAGATTTGGCGCCATATTTCCAAAGCACGCAGGGCATAGGTCCAATGCTAAGAAAAAGCACTAAAAAATCAAGAAATCAGCGGTATGTGGCGAATTTTTCACTTATTGCTAAATTTTTAGTGTGATGGTGGTTGGGAGAAACATGCATATCCGGCAAAGAAATTCACACAATTTTTTTCACCAAGTGGCCACTGTTATGAATAATTGGCATTACTTTCTAGCCAAAATTTCAAAGTTCTGTTAGAAGTTCAATGTACCTCATGTAGCTCTACCAGATGAAACAAATAAAAATCGAAATCAGTGAACAAATGAAGGAGAAGAAGCATTTTTTGTGTACGTGATTTTCAAATAAATTTTGCATAAATTAGCATAAATAATCTTTGAGACAATTTTCAAATTCTGTTTAGAAGTTTGGTGTACCTCATGTAGCTCTACCAGAAGAAACAAAAAAATCAAAATCGGTCAACAAATGAAGAAGCATTTTCTGTGTGATTTTCAAATAAACTTTGTATAAATAATATTGAGACAAAAATTTCAAAATTCTGTATAGAAGTTCGGTGTACCTCATGTAGCTCTACTAAACACAACAAAAAAAGTAACTCCCCCCTAATTCAAAATAGCATAAATTTTTAGCAAAGTTGTTTTTAGGAAAATAATTTGGCAGGAGTGTTCCTACACTTATTGACTAACTTCTGTTTGAAAATGAGATTGATCTGTCAAGTCATGCATGAGTGAGCAGACATTAAAGGCAAAAATGTCACTTTTCAAAAGTCACAAGAGTCATTTTGGTGGGTTTGTGAAACAAGATTTTTCTGGCGTTATTTTAACCCTAATACTCCCGGGGGGGGGGGGGGTGGGGCCCATTACGGCCCCCCCTGTCGAATTTTTGTCGGTACTTCCTAATGCCTCATATTTCAAAACGAAATTTCATGACTTTTTTCTATGATCCTCCGAACATTTTGATACCAAATACCTACCATGCGGGTGTTAGATTACATTTACCGAACACAGGTCACTGAAATTTCGCTATTTCTCTAATTGACTGTGTATACCCTATGGACACAATCAGGAGCTTTTCCATTTTTATGTAAATACTTTTCTAGTAAGTATCATCATTGTCTTGAATAGTGTAAATAATTACCACACACACACCCTCACACACCCACACACCCATACACACACCCACATTCACACACACACCCACACCCACACATACGCATCTGAATCTTTACATAAAACGCTTGACGAAAAACAAAGAAATACATATGAAAATTGAAAAACAATAAAATACATAGAAATAATTACCACAACCTATCTTTTTCTTCAGGAATTGATGAGGGAGTTATGAAAGACATTTGTACCAAAAAATGCTATTCCTGAGGCTTCATTTACTGAGAAATACCAAAATCTATGATTTTCTCACATAAATTAGCATAAATTAATTAATTTTAAAAAAATAAAGGACTTTTGTAAATTTAGCTATAGAACTTTGTAGATTACATAATTCTTGACCCTTGTGCAAAATTTTGAGCAATCGGGCGACCCATGGCCGAGATCTCGGTGGGGGGGGGGGGGGGGGGGGGGGGGGGCCATAATGCCCCCCCCCCCGGTAATTACAAGCTTTGAAATACCCAGAGTATTATAGGGTTAAGTGTTGTTTTTTTTTCGAGGTTGTGCCATGGTTGAGTGACAAATTTGCGAACGATTAAGCAAGAAATGCTGAAAATTTACTGTTTAATGCCAGAAAAAACTAATACCTGGTATTTTCACATAATGTGCTGACTCATGTTGGTCGATGCCAGTTTTTTTCCACAAACTGAATGGATTTTGCAGATTTAGGGGGGCTGAACATCATTTTTCTCATCATTGTCCCTCGCATATGCATACCTGTGCCAAGTTGAGGTTGATCGGTCAAATGGTTGTT
>CM057152.1:24841709-24868927 GCA_029962745.1 Echinometra lucunter
CAAGAGCGAAGCAGAGCATGATAGAAACCTCAGGACCTCATGTCTGTGGCAGCAAAGCATGGCCTGCACAGTTTCAACAGTCAGAAATGCACTATCAAGTTCCTCGCATTGCCTTCTTCGGGATGGTGTATGACTCAGGAGTTCACCCAGATCCACGCAAGTGGAGGCAATCCAGTCCCTGCCTTCTCCAGAGAACAAGACTCAGCTTCGTGAGTTTCTTGGTATGATAACATATCTGAGCCCATTCATACCACAGCTGTTCTCTCAGACAGCTAGCCTACGTGAGTTGCTAAAGCAGGACTCTGAATTCCAATGGTCTTCATCGCATCAACAGGCCTTCAATGAACTATGCGATAAGATCTGTCAGGATGCTACACCTGGCCTACTATGACACAAACAAACCAACCGTTGTCCAGTTGATGCCTCAATGCAGGGTCTTGGAGCTACATTACTGCAGGATGGCAAACCAATAGCATATGCTTCAAAAGCCCTCAGTGATGCAGAACAGAGATATGCCAATATAGAGCGTGAACTTCTTGCTATCGTGTTTGGATGTGAACGATTTCATACTTACCTGTATGGCAAGAGCTTCTCAGTCCAAACTCACAAGCCGTTGGAGATGATCCAGCGCAAGGCCTTGACTTCAGCTCCTCCTCGACTCCAGCGCATGCCTTTGCTTTGCCTTCAGCCATAATGACCTGACAATACGCTATAGCCCTGGCAAGGATGTCCCTGTAGCAGACTGCTTGTCACGTCGCCCTGTAGGCAAAGCTGAACACCTAGATAACTCGATCTCCGAGTCGACTTTTCGCAGTTCGCCCCTAACCGTTTGAGTGAACTGAAACAAGCAACTGCACAGGTGCTGGACTGACTCCTCGCAACATGATAGTCCATGGTGCCTGAACAACGCTCGCGATGTACCAAAAGCGCTACATCCATACTGGCCTTTCCGTGATGAACTTGCTGTGGAAGATGGCCTCATCTTGAAAGGTGAGAGGACTCCTTATCCCTCAGACCATGAGAAGATACATCCTAGACAAGCTCCATGAAGGCCATCAGGCGTAAGAAAACGCGCCTACGAGCTAAGGGTTCTGTATACTGGCCGCAATTAATGAGGATATCGAGGGTGTGACTAAGGACTGTCAGTATGCCTCGAATACAAACCATCGCAGCCACATGAGACCACTTCGTCCGCACGGATTCCCACTCGTCCTTGGCAGGTGCTGGGGACAGATTTGTTCTTCTATGAAGGGGACAACTACCTGATAGTCGCCGACTACTTTTCGAAGTTCCCTTTCGTCGCAAGATGCCTTCTGAGTGTACGAGCCATAGCTGTTATCAATGCTACAAGACAGTTAATCGCTGAGCAAGGAATTCCAGAGCGAATCATAGTGATAATGGAAAGCACTTCGACTCAGCAGCCTACAAAGACTTCCCTTCAAGTGGGATTTACTCACATCACATCCTCTCCCCCACTACCCTCAGTCGAATGGCTTCATAGAACCGCATGGTACAAACTGTCAACGTACACTCAAGAAGCCAGAGCTAGTAGCATAGATGCAAATATGGCCCTCCTGTGCATCCGTGCTTACCCCCATGACAGAGTTATGCCAAGTCCAGCTGAGCTCCTTTACGGGAGGAAGATGAATCCACAACTCCTCTCCATGTCGAGATGATGTGTATCACCGCATGCAACAGAGAACAGGAGACTCAGAAATACCATCATGACAAGACAGCATGTGACCTACCACCTCTCACACCGGGCCACTTGTGAGGGTTCAGGATCATCGAATGGACACTGGTTCAGCTACTGTCACGTGAACAACTCCCAGAGCCCCGATCTTATCTGTTAGAGACACCGAACGGTCGTTACTACGGAGGAACAGGTGACAGCTAGCAGATGCCCAACCCAAGCGTGTTCATTTTGACCTTGAGACACCTGCTACCGTCTGCTACACCCAAAGACAAGCTCCTCACACCACCCCCTTGCTTGTCTCACCAGGACTCACCTCCAAAGGTTGATGGCCCACGTACCACCCGCAGTGGCCGTCATGTAGAGAAGCCTGATAAGCTCACCTACTGATGGACATGATGATAACTAGAAGGACATTAAGACCTTCAGATATTTTCTTGAATGAAATAGACAACAAAAAAATTACTGGAACTGGAAATTTGGACTATATTAACAATATAATGAAAAATCAAACCCATGGACATTGGACACTATATTGGAACAAGCTTTTTATGGACTCTCAAATTTTTTTGGACGTTAACATTTTTTATCTCTCTCGAGAAAGGGGGATGCCATATATGCCTCTTTAAGGATACCATACTATGCACACATTCCTACCATGCAGAAAGTTTGTAAAGTTCAGACCAGAATAGACACACAACTACTACTCCGGAATCATTGCCTTAATGTCTTTTATGTGAAGTGACCTCTCACATTACAGGTATTATGGGTCTCGTTCCGTGACGGGGTTTCTCGGGCTACCTGATTTCAGTTAGCCTCCTTCGGGGAGTTTTTTACCGGTGGCTATTCGAGTCACGGTAACGAATAGCAATTTGATGAGATGGTATAGGTAAGTATAGCGCAGTGTAGTAAATACAGTATTTAGAACTCGAAGATAAAACGTGGTGTTCATATTGTCTCATTCCTTATCAGTCAACTACTGATATAAATATGAGCTGGTTTCAATATAAGATCTTAAATAGAATACTTTATATGAAAGATTCACTGATTAAAATTTAAAATAGTTGATAATAATGTACATTTTGTAAAAGCAGTGAAGAGACAATTATACATATATTTTGTTACTGTCCATATTGAAATATAATATGGGCTAAGCTTGAGCACTGGTTATTTAGTAAGGCCAATATGGAATAATTCAAAGGTCAAACACACACACCAAAATAAATTGTTTGGATTGAAAGGAGATCATAACAATGCTTTTAACTGTATCTTAATCACTGTAAGAAAAGAAATACTTTCAGCTAAAAGATAAAAAGCTGTTACTGCAGTTTGAAAAAGTCATGACAGCTTTCAAAATATATCATTGATATGGAAAGGTATATAACAAAGATAAACCTGAAAGAAAATAATTTTGAGAAAAAATGGTTTCATATCACCAAACGTTTTCTGAGAGTCTATGGTTCATTTTGCTTGTTTGTATGTTATAGAACTGTATACAACACTGTTCAATACGTAGCTGTGCGGCTACATATTTTGTTATATTTTGTTATTCTATGTTGTTTGAATATTTATACAAATCATGGAAACATATATATATATATATATGTATCGATCTTTTGTAAAAATTGATATGTTAAAATTCAATAAAGGAGCCCTGTGGAAGGGTAAATAGAAAGAAAAAAAAGTTTGCATCCAGACATTTAAATGTTAATCCAACAAAAAAGAAACAAGATAAATTTTTGACCGCGTGCAGTCAAAATATTTGCATCCCCCTAACATATCGCACATTCATGTTGATTTTTTTTTTATAAATTTGATTGAAAAATTTAATGAATTATTTTATCACTCTTAATTTGCTAAATACTTTTCTTTTTTTCAGAACTTTCTGCATTTATTAAAAAAAATCAAATACAACATTGGATACAATAACAAAATCAGAATTGATACAAATGAAGTGTGACAACTGATATACAAAAAATATACATGTAAATACTTCTATAATATTAAAGGAGTTGAGTAAAAAATCAAGATAAATGTAGGGCCAGCTATCATAAGCAAGAATGCTTGAATCGATAGCATTACTGCAATAAATATCTGAAATTACTGCAAAGAATAATGTATAAATGTCCTCTGTGACCTTTGATCTCTGACCCCAAAATAGGAGTTTGCGATCAACCACACTGGACATAGCTACAAAGTTTCAAGAAGATCTGTCCATCACTTAAGTGAGATATTGCGTTCACAAGCTATTGTATAGTTACATCAACCTGTGACGTTTACCGTAATCTTTTGACCTCATGACCCCAAAATCTAATGAGATGACAGGTCCCCCACATTACACCTGGCTACAAAGTTTCAAGAAAATTGCCTAACAGGGGAGCGTTTCATGAAAGGACTTGCCGGATGTTTTATTCGACAAAGTCTGTTTATAATACATGTTATAATGGAACCTTATCTGATATCAAAGTAAACCATGCCAGTGTTCCCCTTGGCCCAATTCTTTTTTTACATTATGGTCAATGATTTATGTGAAAATATTCCTATACATTATTTTATATATGTTGATGATTTGTCTCTGGTGCAATGTCGTAAATTAACGGACATTTCACATCTGCAACCTACACTTAATTCTGTGCAATACTGGTCTCAATCAAACAATATGTCAGTCAATTCTTCGAAATGTTTCACCCTCAAAGTTACTTTTATGAAAAATCCGCCAGCTTCTGAAATTCTCTATATCAATAACTCCATGCTGCATAGTGTCCAAAGTGCTAAAATTATGGGAGTTATTATACAATCTGATTTGAAGTGAAACCTACATGTTGATGATTTAGTTAAAAGGTGCAATAGAAAACTTTACATGTTGAGGAAACTCAAGAAATTCAATTTACCATTTTAAGACTTAGTATTGATATACACAGGTTACATAAGACCAATCTTGGAATACTGCGCTCCAGTTTTTCACAGTAGTCTTACATTTGAACAAACATATAGTCTAGGAAAAATACAACGCAGAGTTTGTAAGATTATTTTAGGACAAAATCTCATATCCTACTCAAATGCGTGCCAAGTTTGTAATCTACCTACTCTTGAGGACAGAAGACTAGCACTTTGTGGGAAATTCGCTAAGTCTTTACTAAAACATCCTATTCGTCAACCCTGGTTACCTCAGAAGACACACATTGAAATATCTCTACGACACACTAATACATACCATCAGTTTAAATTCAAAACACAAAGATTTAAAAATAGCCCACTCCCATTTTTAGTTAATATGCTGAACAATATTTGAAGTTTTCCATGATTTTTCCCCCTTTCCTTTTCACAAATGCCAGTTTCCCGCTCAGTCCTGCTCTTCTTCCTATGTATATTCAAATATTTCTTCTGCAATGTCATGATTGCACTCATACCGTCTTATCCTTTGTACAAACTAAGGAGAGTGAATGTTTGAACTAGTGTTTTTACATGTTTATACTGGTATTTAATTAATTTTCATGTGCCTTGCCATTGACCTTTTTAAACATGCTTTTCATGTGAAATGTCTAATGTATCAAGCATGTTTATTCCGAATAAAACCATTTTGAATGAATGAATGAATGAATTATCTGACAGTTGCCACAGTAACGATGCTTCTCAGCTAATCAAAACCAAGGAAAGATGTCAGATCTGACAACTTGTCAAACAACAAATGTTGATGAAATGCCCCCCAGATCGTGAAATATTGCTATATGAAGCTATTTGAACATACATATAGTTAGATCAACCTGTGAAATTGACCTTTTGACCTCATGACCCCAAAATCTCATGAGATCACTGGCCCCCTATACTGGACCTAGCTATGAAGTTGCAAGAAAACACGGTTTTCAGTTATTGAGATATTGTGTTCACACATTCAGAAGGATGGACGGACGGACAACCTGAAAACATAATGCCTCCGGCACCCTTCAGGGCGGAGGCATAAAAAAGGGCCAAAGAAATACTGCATCACCAGAAGATCCATTTCCAGAAAAGATTTATAAATCAATTTGCTATATGCACAACAAATTTGAAGACAAAGTAGTTCAAAATAAGTTTTCTAAAGCATATTACCTCTTTTACAGGTAACGGTGTGATAGCTACACTTGACTGAAGTGGTGTCGTAAATGTTGTCTGTGTGTCAGGTGACATTAGCACTCCAGCTCTTTTCCTCCTAGTGACTCTTCTGATGATTTCTTCACTTTCATCATTGCTCCTATCAGTATATTTATCACCATCATCATCTTCATCTGAATTTGTGCCTTTAAAAAAGAGAATGAAAACTGATGAACAAAATATTCAGTTTTAGCAAAAAATCCTTATTTATTATGGAAGGAGTAGTGATGGTATATCAAAGCACTGATTACCCCGTCCTTGGCCAAGTGGTTCTTTTGGAACACGATCTGTTATAAGTGAACTGATGCTTTCAGTTTCAGTTTCAGCTTTTTTATTTTTTCTCATTTCCAACAAAACAGTAGACAAAATCCATCATAAATACAGTTATAACAATTGAAATGTAATAAAGAAACATGTAACACAATATATATATATATATATATATATATATATTCATCTAAATTATACATTTGAAACTTAATATGGATCATGAGATATTTGTGGCTGAAAATAACATGCTGGATATGGAGAGGTCCACTGTGAAGCTGTGCTTGTAAGTCGTGGACCCCTCAAATCAAATTATTCATTAATATTAAATTACATAATTAAAATAATGATAGTGGCCAAAAGAGGGGAAGAAAAATGTGAAATAAACAATAACATGATGCATGAAATGAGTAATTTACGAAGAATAACGAGGAGAGACGATGAGGAGAACATATCTGCATGTGGACTAAAATAAGAAAATGTTTCACAGGTGATGTATAATGAATATGAAGTAAACGCGCAAAGGAAACGGATCAAAGTGTATGACTGGTTGAGAAGTGGTGACGAGTTCTTCGGATACCAACAATAATAGCAATGACAGTAATAATAGAGATAATAATAATGTTAATGATATTGACAATCACAATAATAATAGTAATCATGATACTAATAACAAAAATAATCATGATAATAGTGATAATATTGACAATAAAAGAAGGGACAATCTAAGTACAACAAGGAGAGCTAGGTTTTATACGCAGCCAATAAAATGTCTTAAGTTTTCTTTTGAAGACTGCGAGTGAAGGGGAGTTTTCAAATCTATGCGCAAAGTATTCCAAAATTTAGGACCTTCAAAAATGAATGTATTTTGTGCTGAAAGTGTTTTTAGTAAAGGTAAATGAAATTCTTCAGACTGTCTAGTGGGATATTTATGAATAGTTTGATTCTTTATAAGCATGTCATGAAAAACTAAGGGAAGGGCACCAGAATTGAATTTATACATAAATTCTCCAAGATGAAACAAGTAGAGATTGTTTACTTTGAGAATATTATGTTCAAGGAAAAGTGGATCTGAGTGGGCACGAAACGGAGCATTGCAGATTATACGAATTACTTTTTTTTGTAACAATATAATTTTTTCTAACAGAGTTTGATGAGTGTTTCCCCAAAGCAAAAGTCCATAATTTAGGTAGGGTAAAACAAGAGAATAATAAAGAATAAGCAAAGATGGTTGTGGAAGATGTGATTTTAGTCTGTTAATGATACCAATATTTCGAGAGATTGTTTTGCAAATATTTTCGATATGTAATTTCCAGGAGAGCTTGCTATCAACCAAAACACCTAAAAATTTTGTATGAGAAACCTGCTTAAGTGGGGTATTGTCAAACATAATTTGAGTCGGTAATGAAGCTAAGGAGTTACTAAATAATATGTAATTCGTCTTCAAAAGATTTAATGACAGTTTATTGGTTCTTATCCATTCTAAAACATTTTGCAACTCTGCATTGAAGACATCCACAAGAACATTTGGATCTCTGTGTGAAAAAAATAAGTTAGTGTCATCTGCAAATAAAATGAATGACAGTGAATTGGACGATTTATGAAAATCATTTATATAAAGAATAAACAACAAAGGGCCTAAAAGACTCCCTTGCGGAACACCACAAGTAATATTTCTAAAATCAGATTCTTGCTCATTTAAATAAACAAATTGTTTTCTGTTAGAGAGGTAACTCCTGAACCACTCCAAGGCCTTTCCACGGACACCGATATGATTGAGTTTATAAAGTAAAATGTCATGATTTATCGTATCGAAGGCCTTGGAGAAGTCCAGGAATATACCAACTGTGTGAGAAGAAGAGTCAATTGAATGGGCAACCTTTTCTACAAAAGTCATTAAAGCGCGAACAGTACTATGTTTCTCCCTAAAACCAAATTGAAAGTTTGAAAAGATATTATTTTTCTCCAAGAAAGTTATCATTCGAGTGAACACTATTTTTTCTAAAATTTTGGAAAAAGAAGACAATAACGAGATTGGCCGATAGTTACCTACTTCAAGTGTGTCACCCTTCTTAAATAATGGTATGATTTTAGCAAGTTTCATGGAATTAGGAAATTCACCATGCAGCAGTGATAAATTAAAGATATGGACCAATGGATCTACAATGTAAGGAATAATGGCCTTTAAAATAACGTTACTGATTCCGTCAAAGCCGGAACTTTTTTTATTTTGTAAGCTGGAAACACTGTTTGTGACTTCTTGTCTATTCGTAGGAAAAAAGAAAATAGAACTTGGATTAGCAGGACCTAAAAAGTCAGTAAAACACCTGTCAGAAGGGGGAATATTTTTAGCCAGATCGTTACCAATTGAGGAAAAGTAATTATTGAAAATATTCGCTATATATTTTGGATCTTCAACAATTTCATTATTATTCCTGATTCTATTTACTTCAGAAACTCCTTTAGTTAAGTTCATCGCCTGTTTGATGATTTTCCATGTGTTTTGGGTATCGTGTTTGAACATTTCCAAACGATTTACAAAATATTTTCTTTTTTCTAAATGAATGATATTGATTAATGTGTTTTTATAGGACGTATACTTTAATTTTGCTTTCTCAGTACCTTTTAATTTGTATTTATAAAAAAGATTATTTTTTCGATTAATTGAGCATAGAATAGATTTTGAAATCCAAGGAAGTTTTGGTGTTTTTTTATAATTTGTTTTGATTTTTTGTTTCGGCATAACTATGTCCAGCTGATTGCTTAATATTTGGGAAAAAGCTTTATATGAATTATTTATGTTTTCATTTATATCAACACTCGACCAATCATAATTTTCCAAAGTAATACCAAGACGTGCCAATCTTTCGGCGTTAACTTTACGTCTGAATAGTGAGGAACTATTGGTATTTATAGGTTGTCCCAGTGGATAGTGCATTGCAATAGGGTAGTGATCAGTAGTGTCCGAAATTATTATATAAGAATCAGGATGTGGAATTACATTTGAAAATATATTATCAATTAAAGTAGCAGATGTATTTGAAACGCGCGTTGGTTTGGAAACTAGCGGCAGACAAGAGGCCGATAAAATCAACTCAAGAAATTCTTGAGAAACATTGTTGAGTTCATGGTTCAATAAGTCTATATTAAAATCTCCCATCAGAAAAAAATCTTTATTGTCAAGATTAATATCTCTTATTAAATCTGAAAAATATTGTAAAAATTCTTGAGTACTAGAGCTAGGGGATCTATAAATAACACCGGCGATGATATTCTTATTTCCAGGAATCAAAATTTCAATGAAGAGGGATTCAATAATGTTGTTGCAAACAGAAATTTCATTCAAAATAGTATAGTTAAGTGATCTGCGAACGTAGAGAGCAACACCACTACCAACTTTATTTTTTCTATTTTTATTGATGAACTCATAATCCTTTATATGAAATGGGTGGTTTAAATCGTGATTTAACCAAGTTTTCAGATCAGGTCGCGTATGTGCATACAGTATAGCCACAATCAGGGTGCAACTTTTCTACAAACAGTGTTACACATCACTCCTGAAAACCCAAAGCCATATAATCAAATGTCTTGTACCTAAAATGTTGGAACATATATGTTCTCCACCAGGCAGCAACTTTTGTTTGGATTTCATGTGTGCTGGCTATGTGGGAATGGTTATATACCGTGTGTCCAAAAAAAACCTTTACACTTTTGAAATGGCTGCCAAATAAAAAATATATGATTCTGGCAGAAAAGGTTTATATATATGAATAGCTCATGGACTCAACTTTCACATGAGACCAAAAAGGCTGAAAATAATTCATGCTTGGGTGAGCACTGCTCACTTTTGTAAAGGGTATGAAAATTAGGTTGCGCAGGAATTGCGCCTTCCAATTTGTGAGAGGTAAGTCCTTTGGAGGTTACAAAATTGAGGGTGATATGATAAATTTATGATCAGTTGCAGTCAGTTTAGGTTTGCTGAATGAATTTCATGGTTTATTAAGTCAAAATTTTATGCATGAGTGAACGGGAATTGCATTCATTATTGTAGCATTGTACCTTTCCCTGTGGGAACACACTCAGTGGTGTGTTCATGGGAGTCAGGATTGGGTGATGGTACATGGTGCAGGGGAGGTGAGATGTAAGGTAGGACTTTGTTGGGTAGATGGGATTAGGGTTAAGAGGACATGCATGCCCCCCCCCCCCTCTCTCTCTCTCTCTCTCTTCCTGGATGTGCTTTTGCATATCTTGATAATTCACATCCGTTGGTCTCCTCTCCAAAATATCCTGACCACATTTCCTTATCCCGAATTCTACCTGCATTACCAAAATTGGACTGGGACTGGTATCACCCATTGACACCTGAAGTCAATTGCATTCTATCGGTCAATCAATCAATACCAAAGTTAGACGATCAACATTTAGGTATCAATCAACCAATCAATGTATCAGTCAATCAATTAATCAATCAAGCATTCAATCACCATTCAGCTGTTTCAATCAACAAATTATTCAATAAATCAATCATAATTAATCAATAACTCAGTCAATCACCCAATCAAAGTTTATCCAACCAACCAGTCATTTTAGCAGATGAGTTTCGGACAAGAAAAACGGTACAGTGTAACACAAATTGGTAAAATGAACATGTCAATCTTTGTTTTCAGTTGATTTTCATTCATTTCAATTTTACAACTGCTTCATCCATCTTGTAAGAGAAAAGAGGGGGAAAATAAATGATGATGGAAACTAAAAATCAGAGTCTCAATGGTTCAATGATCAGAGTTCAATGGGTCACATATCCACCTCCTCTTTCGATGCACAATCTTGCTCTCTTCATAAGGGATAAGGGAAGGTGGTTTGGATATTTTGGTGTGGAGACCAAAGAATGTGAATTGTCAAGATATGCACCAACACACAGGAAGCAAGAGAGAGAAAGAGAGAGGGGGGGGGGGGGCATACTGTCCTCTTGACCTTATCCCATCTAGCCAACAAAGTCTTACCCTATCTCACCTCCCCTACAACATGTACCACCACCCAATCCTGACTCCCATGAACACACCACTGAGTCTACCAGGGAAAGGTACAATGCTACAACAATGAATGCAATTCCCGTTCACTCATGCATAAAATTTTGATTTAATAAACCATAAAATTCACTCAGCAAACCTAAACTGATTGCAACTGATCATGAATTCATCATATCACCCTCAATTTTGTAACCTCCAAAGGACTCATCTCTTACAAATTGAAAGGTGCAATTCCTGCGCAACTTAATTTTCATATCCTTTGCAAAAGTGAGCAGTGCTCACCCAAGCTTGAATTATTTTCGGCCATTTTGGTCTCATATGAAAGTTGTGACCATGAGCTATCCGTCCATATAAACCTTTTCTTCCAGAATCATGTATTTTTCATTTGGCAGCCATTTCAAAAGTGTAAAGTTTTTTGGGGGACGCACTGTAGAATAAAAAATACCACATTTTGGCCGTTACCCATTTGCAATTCAAAAATTTGACTTTTTAAATATGTTGTCACTACAATATTACACAAGATGTGCCAGATCTTTTCATGCCATCTCATAGTCCATTTTATCCCCACTCAATATCTTGTTACGGCTTGAGTATTGACCCACAAATTGTGATACAGTGGTTATGTATGTGAAAAAAGACATGTGTAACACTTTTTTGAAAAACAGCTACGTGCATGATTATGCCCCTATAATTCATATATTTTCAGCATGATATTAATTGGCGATTGGTTATATTTTCTTAGTAACTTGCTGTCCTATCATCAGGAACAAAAAAAAATCAAACATGCAAACAAACTTTACAAAAATATATGCCCCCATTGCAATCATGAATTTTGTCTGGAATTTCTTGTAGTGTCCGTAATGGTGTCATTCCTACTATTTGAAAATGTTTTCAAAGTTCTTATATACTTTGCTTTGTGTAACTACCCCCAAGGACCAGCTGTGGTATAATAATATTCAGCTAAGCATACAGATTTTTTTAGCAATTTAATTAATGGCATTTGTAGTGTCCATATCACCTGTAGTGTCTCTAACACAAGTGTGGGATGTGTAAAAAAGTCTAAATACTTGTAACTTGTCATTCAAATTTGATATTTTTCAGTTGCTCTTCTTGGTATGTCTCCATATAAATGAAAAATTCCCCCTTTCCCTAGAAGATCTCCTGGATATGAAATTTTGCAAACAAAACAGCTATTTTCCATGAATTTGATACAAAAATGAAACAAAAATTGAGTTAATATTAATCTGATTTTCATATTACATTTTAATAATATCACTCAGATGTAACAAAGTATAAAATAAATGCATTACTGTGTTTTAGTTTCAATTTCGCGAGTAGAAATGTGTAGATTGTTACGGACACTACAGATCAGTGTTATGGACACTACAGAAGGAATAATATTAAGGCCTATAAAGCCTACTGTACCTCCTTTTCTGGTTAGCATTGTTCTAAAATAAATTTTAACAATGTGAAAGCTGCATATTGCATCAAATATGTATGATGCATAAGAAAATAAATTATTTTAATCATTTAAATGCCTACTAACCTACACATGTAAATCTAGCCAGAATTTTCAAGAGGGGATGGCTATAAACTTTTTCATGTGTCTGTTTTTACCAGAAAAATTTGCTTAGAAGCATGTTGTGGTGTCTCATATTACCCAATACTGCAATATTACCTGAGCGTGATTTCCCATTGATATCGTTTAATACAGAAATATGGTAACATGACAGTAATATTGCAGTATTCTCCCATTCCTCCCTGTTCATATCAGCGTCCACAATATCACAGTAATCTGTTCTATTGGCAAGACCTGCAATGCATCTTCATTACCCAGCATACAATGCGCAGGGTCAAAATGTTTCGCCTATTTTGCCGGATTTTGCAGATGCTATTCTTATACACCATGGTCCATATTCCTAAAACCTTCATAGGCCCGTTTGTCAACTAATTGTGTACGTTGACCTATGTAGCTTAGTAAAGTTTAATGACTATGAGCCGTGGTGTCTGCAATTTCATAATATTACTAGGTCTTGAAACATAAAATAAGTTTGTAACAGACACAACATAAGCATAAAATACGAAAAAGCTAAATACCACAATACTCGCTAGGAGCCATTCATATTTACCAGCAGTCCTAATTAAGCTTACATGTATCTGTGAATAGGCGTCACATTTGCCCTAAGGATAGGTTGGTAATTTGAATGGGATTCATTTTTTACCCTCAAAATTCTCTGATAAGCAAAACAAAAAACAAAAAAACAAAAAAAAAAGTTGACAGAAAACATATTGTTGAATGACCAGTGTGCCTGTATTAGTTTCCTGTTTTATAAAGTGCTGTGACATTGCCCAAAAATGGAAAGTTGGTAGATGTGCTGCAGTATAATCATGTATCTATAATAAGCTACAGACACTTGTAAAGTTAATTTTGACATCAATACTACATTTTATGCACTAGAACAGAATGAATATCTAGTTGTTATATAAAGCTGGTGTTGACTGTACAAAATTTTTCACTGATAAGCTGACACCTAGAAGTGTTATAATTTTGAAATTGTGTTTTATTGGAATTTTTTTGCCTTTTGTACCAGGCCAAAAACAGTTCCTATATTGATCATAATAGAGTAACTCCGAAAGTCCCCTGTAAGACTGCATTATCTAATTTACATTTCTGCCTGACTACATGTATGAATACGTAATAAGCAGGAACCATTAGGAACATAACTGCAAATTATTCAATAGATTATTTACCATTGACCAATCAGGAGTTAAAAGAAGACTCGGAGATTTGTCACATACTTTTATGGGGTTAAAAAAAATCGTGTTACTTTCATGAAAAAAAAAAAAAATTGGAAAAGAAATGATTATAAAATAATCATCTGACCGAAACTTCCTCAATTCTATTATGTGCCAGGGTATATTGACATCAAGTGTAATTGACATTTTCTGTGCTCTCCAAATACTGAAATAATATCAATGTGTACTCCATGACAGGATCAGAACCAAGTGATATGTAACCAATTTTCAAGTATTGTCTTTAAAATAGTCAGTGCCAGCACTCCGATTAGTTATAATGGCCACACAACATGTTCTTTCACAACCAGGCAACAGCTCCATGTATACATGTACATCTGCCCAAGAGTCAATCAACAGATTGCATTTAAATTATGGTTTCATACTTGGTTACACGGATGCCACACTTGCCAATCACAGGGCTAAGACAGAGGGTCTTTATGATTTCAAAAATGTTTTTTGCACTGGGGCTAATACTGCTTGATCCTGACTCTGTCATATATTTATGGATATTATGAATGTAGGGATGAAAAATATGAGATTCTACTGCTTCCATGCATATACATTACTGCATATGCGTCTTCATGGCAGCTTACATACTATGTTTAATTGAAATACCACCCGAAATATTATAAAGAAATTATTTTATTAAAATATAACTTTTTCCTTAAAAATAAAAAATAAAAAAATACTTGTGTTGGTGAAATAACCATTTATTCTTGCAGAAATTATTATTACAGCAGGACAATAGGTTGAAAGATGTCCAAGCAATACAGCCTACTGGGTGCGGGGAGAGTGTACATTTTGGGCACTGGAAATAAAATGTGTGTGTTTTGCTCAAAGGCATCCGACCTGCAGCCTGACTGTATCAATTATTTCTGAAAGGTTCTTGTTTCAGGATAGACTAAATGCTGTTCACAGACCAAAGCTGTCAGAAGAAAACCGCTTGGCGAACATTTCACACTGGATAAATGTCAGTAACAAAGTACCTGTAATGTCCGTAACAATTATAAAGTACTTAATTCTTTCATCACATACTGCATAATATGCACCAAAATAGAATGAGTGACTGTTTTTACATGGACAAGGGGTATAATTTTAGCATCAGCCAATACTGTCAACTTTTAACAATTTGAAGATGTATTTCACTTATTTTTTTGTACCTCAAACCACAAAATTGCAATGAAAAGATTTGAAAAATATTTTCTGTTGGTTTTAAAATTGTAATGAGGCCTCAACATAATGCAGCAACAAGAAAAATGACAGAAAAAAAAAAGTAGAATACATACATATTGCATCACTGACAGGCATCATACCAATGTAGTGTCCATAACACCCTATAGGAAATTGTACACAAGTTGTTTGGACAACTTATGAAATGGAACAAGCCTTCCAAGCAATTTGATTTTTTAAAGAAGTCCAGACGATTTCATTAAAATTACACTATAAAGCTTAAAATTCACGCCAACAGATAATACTACTTTCATTTATCAAAGTGATTTCTGTGATTTTTAAATACCGATTAAGTGTTTGCTTTTTTACTCCGAATAATTGAATTTCCCACCGAAACCCAAATACGGTCATTGGTCGTAGGCGATGCATTTGCACTGCGCATGTGCACTTATTCTCTGCACATTCTCTATGCAAAACGCCGATATGTCTAGCTTTTGGGTGTACAAATCACACCAGTTCTGTTCCAAAGAGAAGTTTTTTGCAATTTCCAATCCCTTGACGGACAGGGAGAGGTGTGCCTGATGGATTAATAATATTAGAACGGACAAAGATAAGACTAAAGTTTTTCATTTGTACAATTTACAATGGGTTGGTTGGATTTTTAAAAAGTTACAGGTTTTGAAATAAATGGCATTTATTAGACTTGAGCTTGTGCTACCCCTGATGTGTATACTGCATCCAATTTATGGACTGAAGTCAGTCAGAATTGCTTTATTTTTCATAAATGACTAAATAATTCTCCAAATAAGTGCAAAATATTTGTGTATTAAGGTATATAATACTCGAAAATTCTATTTCTGCAGCTCTGTGTAGAGTCTGTAACACCTACCACCATCTGTTGTGTTGCTGCTCATAAAATCTTAACCAAGATAGTTTGCTTCAGGATACTGCAGGGTATTAACCCACAGATGAAAGTGGTACCCATGCTTGCCCTAAAGAAACGTTGAATACAGGTCAGAATTCTGACCCTAAGCTTCAAAGATGTTTTTTGGAAAAAGGGTGTCTTTTCAGCTGTATGTTCGACGTTTTTTAAGAAAAAGGGTTATCATTTAACCGGTTCTTCGACGTTGGGTTCGACAAATCAATAACATAAAGAGCCTTGCTTTGCAATGCTAGCAAAAGAAGACAGTGTAGAGAAAAGTTGGAAAAGAGGGTAACATAAAGTCTGCATTAATTAGGTGGTCTGTCATCTTTGACAGATCACCTTTTAGTTTTGCTGGAATTTTCTTTATTCTTATTCTTTTTATTTTCCCCCCCCCCCCACTTTTTTGTGCAGTCAAAATCTCAGAACTACCTCAGTCAATTTTCGTCAAATTTTCATCAAACTTCAGTCTTAATGAGATCTCGGTTTTCCAACCATTTTCAAGTTCCTCAGGTCATCGTGACGTCATCTAGGCGCCATTTTGTAAATATCATCTCATGGTCATATCTTCAGAACGGAAAGTCATTTTTGATTCATATTTGGCATGATGAATTTTCATATCAGTTCAAACAATTCCATCTTTTTAGACGCGCGCAAAAATTAAAAATGCTCAGAATCGCTTCAAATTCATTTTGCACACGTTTCAGGCCATTTTAAGCATTTTAAAAATTTGTGCACGTTCGCGTCCGCGCGCGCAGGTCCTAAATGACGTAAAAACGCCGTATTTTCACTTGATTCGCATTTCTGATACTTTCCTTAACAATTCACATCAATTTAGAACCAATTTCAACTGACCATAAGGTCGCACGCGCGCGCCAAAGTTCAAAATCTGTGCGCGCGTCTATGGGATAAATAATGTAAATACACGCAAAAACATGTCCCTTTAAAATCCGCCATAGCTCCTCAGAATGCACGGCGACCCCCAAGTTTTTTACATATTATGAAAGCTTATGAGTTGTAGATGTGAATCCATGACAAGAATTTACCGTTTCGATGCTATGACGTCATCCTATTCTTATGTAAACTCAAAATTTCGATTGTTAATTTTTGGCGTTATATTTTTTGCCTTTAACCAAAACTATCTCTCTTATCATTTATCAATTTTCGCTGCGATTTCGATATGTTGTAGCTGAGACAATTCTTCAAAAATATATAATTCATTGTTTCTCATTTTGATGACGATATCATGGTCTAAATTCAAGATAAATGGTACCATGTCAATTTTTCTCATTTTACGTGTATTCCCAATGGGACATGACCTTCAAGTAATTCTTGATTATACATTCTCGTCTTCTTTGATCAACAACTCCGTTTTTTCTGCTCTTTTTTCGCCCAACTTCAAGTATGTTGTAGCTGAAAAAATTCTCTATATTATACGTCCACATGTTTTTTAACCAGATGACAAAAACATGTCGAAATTTTAACTGGAAAATAGGATATTAGAATTTCATTTTCCATCTACGTGTTATCTCTATGAGGTGTTTTCAGGTATACCTTTAAAGTGCTTGCCTCACATGCTCAAGATCCCTGGTTCGAGTCCGGGGGGTGTTTTATAGGTGGTCTGTCATCTTTGACAGATCACCTCTTAATTTCGTCAGAATTTTTTCTTTATTATTTATTTATTTTTCTTTCTTCCAAGTACTTTTTTGTGCACTCGAAATCTCAGAATTAGCTGGTTCAAATTGCATGAAATTTCGGTCAGTTATCAATCGTAATAAGATCTCGCCGCTCCAATTATTTTCATGTTCATCAGGTCATCGTGACGTCATCCTGGCGCCATTTTGTGAAAAATACCTTAGGGTCATATCTTCATAACGGATGGTCATTTCTCATTCATGTTTGGCATGATTAAAGTTAATTTTAATCCAATAAATTTCAGATAGCCAGACGCGCGCGTACGCGTACGTCCACGCGCGCAAAAATTTAAAAAAGCTAAGAATCCCTTCAAATTCATTTTGCACACGTTTCAGGCCATTTTAAGCATTTCAAAATTTGGCACGCGTCCGCGTCCGCCATACGCGCGCGCAGGTCCCAAATAACGTTAAAACGCCGTTTTTCCACTTGATTTGCATTGCTGACACTTTTCTTAACAATCTCCATCAATTTAGAACTGATTTCGACTAACCATAAGGTCGCACGCGCGTCAAAGTTCAAAATCCATGCGCGCGTCTATTGGGCAAGTTATGTAAAAACACGCAAAAACATGCCCCTTTAAAATCCGCCATAGCTCCTTAGAATGCGTGGAGACCCCCAATTCTTTTTACATATTCTGAAAGGCTATGAGTTGTAGATGTGAATCCATGACAAAATTTTACTCTTTCGATGCTATGACCTCATCCTATGCTTATGTGAACTCAAAATTTTGATTTTTAATTTTTGACGTTATATTTTTTGCCTTTAACCGAGACTATCTCGCTCATTATTCATTCATTTTCGCTGAGAATTCGATATGTTGTAGCTGAGACAATTCTCTACAAATATGTTATTCATTATTACTCATTTTGATGACGTTATCATGGTCTAAATTCACAATTAAAGGTACCATGTCAATTTTTCTCATTGTACGTGTATTCTCTACGGGACATGACCTTTACGTAATTCTTGATTCTACATTCTCGTCTTCTTTGATCAACATCTTCCTTATTTCTTCTTGATTTTCGCCCATCTTTAAGTATGTTGCAGCTGAGAAAATTCTCCATCTTATGCATTCATATGTTTTTTAAGCAAGTGTCGAAAACATGTCGAAATTTTGAGTGGAAAACCTGATATTAGAATTCCGTTTTGAATCTACATGTTATCTCTATGAGCTGTTTTCAGGTATACCTTCAAACTTCACACTTTCGGTTTACCTGCAAATAGGGGGCAGTCCCTCCCCCCCAAAAAAAATTCAACCCCCCTTTTTTTTTACTTTTCCTTTTTTTTGGGGGGGGAATGCCCTAAATTACACCAAGATCATTCTATTTCAATTCTAAAAATGCAAAAGTTCCAACTCGGTCACTTTGCTCCCTCGCTTGCACATTTCCTAAAATCTGAACAAATTCTTGCCCCCTCCCCTCCAGGAAAATTCCTGCATACAGCCTTATTTACCTTTAACAACCCTTCACATTGCACATGTAGGTACATTGTATTCCCCCCCCCCCCCCATAAGCATACTTTCTTAAAGGTGAAATTCAAAGAAAATCACAGAATATGGTTAATTATATATGAATGGAAACAGGGAAGTATGTAGAAGACAGTGGTGTTCATTATTGCTCCTGTAAAATCCAAGAAATTATCTAAAAACACATGTTCCAAAAACGCCCCTCTGATTCTCTGAACCCGGAAGTGGCTGCGAGCGAAACGGGTCCCCAATGATGACGTAGGCATATGGATAATCTGCGGCGAGCTATAGCGCTTGCACGTAATAAAACATTGTGCATTGAGATGATTGCATGCAATTTTGATGGATTTTAGATACTGTTATTAAGAGAGGAGGCAAAACTGCAGTGGCTTAATATTTACATTACCTCATTGATGAGTCGATTTTCTTTTCTTTTTTGGTCAAAGCAGAATTTAAAGTAGGAAATTGACATGAAAATGACAAAGAAAACCAAGCCCGGCCGGGATGCAAATGTCAAACTACGTCCCAAAACGACATT
The DNA here is from genome assembly GCA_029962745.1 of Echinometra lucunter. Lineage (NCBI taxonomy): Eukaryota > Metazoa > Echinodermata > Echinoidea > Camarodonta > Echinometridae > Echinometra > Echinometra lucunter. Next base: position 24,861,417 of record CM057152.1, read on the forward strand.
GCATCAAAATTCTCAGAGACAGAACTGATTAAGAGACGCGCTCGACAAATCATGATTGTATGTAAAAATTACCTGGATAATATTGTTGTCTAAGGAAAATTGACACTTCTTGTAGAAACTATCTTGATCTACAACATTCCTTTTTACTAAAATCTCGTATTTGATATGATAGGAATGGCTAGCTAGCGTACAGAGACTGGAAGTCACCTCTGATCTCAGATAGTGTAGAGCCGGGGTGTAGAGATGAACATCATACATGAATTGCATTATAGCATAGCTTCAAGTCTTTATAAAGGGATTTTTTCTTGTAATACTCTGATTAAACGTGATTTCGATAAGGAATTTCATTTGAAAAATATTTTTGATGGAATTTATTTTTTGTGCAAGTCATGATGATTTTCAAGCAAATAAACAGTGAAAATAACCCAGATTCGAAATTGTAACTTAGCTAAGACTAGCACCAAGGGCCTAATTGAATTACAAGCCAAATTACTCTCACCTTCGCCTCACCCACTTCAGCTCACCTACCTACTACATACAAACAACTGACTACTGAAATGCAGAGTATGGAAAAGTTAACTTGAGCTTATAAGCACATGTAAATATAAATTAGCTACTTAATAGAAAAAAAAAAAAATTAGCAGTAAGGTGATTACCGTTTCTATATTTTCTTTAGATAAGTTCAAACTATTCTCCAAGAAAACAATTTTAAATTTCATTTCATTTCATTTCATTTCATTTATTGGTTTTTGCAACATTTTTCATAACAAAGATCTCGAAAAGAAAATACATATTTGGAATTTGACATAAAGATAACGAACAAATAGTTTTGTATGTTAATCAACAAATACATCATATATAAACCTTCTAAGCGGTATTTTCTGTTACACAATGATTAAAATGGTTGCAAGGGTCGTCACAAAAGCAAAGCTTGAAAGCGTGACAGCCCTGGAAAATATCCAAAATAATTATCTACTGTCATAAAACGTGCAAGTGCATGAAGCGACGGGGGGGGGGGGGGGGGGGGGGAGGGGTGATGCTTGGTCCTTAGAATAAAATTTTAGAAAATCGTAAGTTTTGTTGCTGTTTTCTTTTTAAAAGTATACATTTTCTAGACAAAAGTCAAAGTGTCATTAAAATAATTATAATAATAATAACATTCAGTTTGCTAGGTATTGGTTTAACTGCGATTCTTTTATGGCTCGTTTAAATGAATAAAATGATCTTGTCTGCTTGAGTAAATCTGGCAATGCGTTCCAAATATCAGGTCCACGATGTCTGAGTGTTTTATGTGCAAATAATGTCCTGGGATTATTTAAGTGAATATCATTGCATGTTCTTGTTGGATATGAATGTAAATTGCTATTATATGAAAATAAATCTGTGAATACTGGGGGAAGCATGTTATAATTATATTTATGCATAAAAAGTGCTACTTGTAGAGTATTAATATCATTTATCTTAAATATTTTCAGACGATAAAAAAGAGGGTCTGTATGTGAGAGATATGCAGATTTGGAACAAATTCTAACCGCTTTCTTTTGCAATAAAAGTATATGATCAAGTCTAGTCTTGCAGCTATTTCCCCAAATGAGGTTACAATAGTGAATATATGGTAAAATCAATGTATTATAAATCATTACAAGAGATTTCTCTGGTAAGAAATGTTTCAATTTGTAAAGTATTCCGATTCCTTTTGCTACCGAGGAAGACACGTTACTTATGTGCGGAGCCCACGATAAATGCCTATCTATAGTGATACCAAGGAATTTAACGTATTCTTTTTATCTAAAGGCACATTATCAATTGTAATATCTTGTGTAAAATTGTCATTTTTATGAGAAGTTTGAAAATGCATAAAATGAGTTTTACTTATATTAAGAGATAACTTATTACATTTAAACCATGATGAAACTTTTTTTAGTTCTAAATTCATTATATTTATCAATTCTGGTAAGTTCTTGTGAGATAACAAAATGTTCGTATCATCGGCGAATAAGATAAAAGAAAGAATGGCAGATGAATTACTATATCATTAATATATACTAAAAATAACAAAGGTCCCAGAATAGAACCCTGCGGGACGCCGCAATTGATAAACGATATTGGAGATTTGACATCATCAATACAAACGTATTGTTGCCTACTGGAGAGATAACTTTTATCCATGACCAAACAATGCCCCTTATCCCGTAATTATACAATTTATGAAGTAAAATATCATGGTCAATGGTATCAAAAGCTTTACTTAGGTCCATAATAAAGCAATGGTGTGATTTTTTTGGGAGAGTGAGTTTACAACCTTGTCTAATAATTTGGTTATTGCGAAATCAGTAGAAAAATGTTTTCTAAATCCGAATTGGGCTGGTGAAATAATCTTATTAAATGACAAAAAAGAATCCAATCTTTTGTAAACGATTTTTTCTAATATTTTTGATATGCTTGGCAAGAGGGAAATGGGCCGGTAATTTGTAACTTGGGTAGGATCATCTTTTTTATAAATTGGAATTACTTTGGCTATTTTTAACAGATCAGGGAAGCATCCAGTGGAGAGTGATAAGTTAAAGATGTGTTCCAGTGGAGAAACAATATTAATTATAATTTGCGTTAATAGTTTTGTACTAATGCCATCGGAACCTGTTGACTTTTTGGGTGTTAAAGCTTTTACTATTTTAATTATTTCATGTCGGTCTGTGGGAGTAAAAAACATTGTGTTTTCATTTGGCTGGGAAAGATACTCTTTAAAATTCTTATTGTCACTATCTTGGAAGCTAAATTGGGACCGATGTTTGTGAAGAAGCGATTGAATGCTTTTGCAACTCCAGCCGGTTGAGATATTTCTTCATGGTCTATTTTAAGATTGTCAGTGTTGCTATGTGGCCTGTTTTTGTTAATCAATTTGTTTATTATGTTCCACGTGGCATTTAAATTCCCTTCTGCTTCTTTCAATTCCTTAGAATAATAATCTTTTTTTGATGAGCGGATTATACTGTTAAGAGTGTTGCGATATTTTTTATACTTATTGAAACTTTGTTCAGACGGTTTAGAAATATATGATTTATAAAGTTTATTGCGTTTTTTAATTGAACGTAAAATTCCTCGAGTGATCCATGGATTTCTACTTTCACTTTTGCGTTCTTTACTTTGAACAAGTGGTATATTTTTATTATAATAATAAGTTAGTTTGTCAATGAAATAATTGTAAGCTCTATTTACGTCATGTTGTACCATAACTTCATGCCATTCTTCTCTCTCTAAGTCTTCAATTAGAGCCGAAACGGTATTTAAATTTTCTTTTCTATATTTTCTTTTAGTCTGCTTTTTATCATTATTAAACTTCAATAGTGGAGAAATAAAAAATATTGGTAAGTGATCCGTAATATCGTAAGTAAAAACACCACTCTGATTATTATTATCAAAAGAATTAGAAAATATGTTATCAATTAGTGTCGCTGATGCTGGAGTTATCCTAGTAGGTACGTTTATACATGGATAAAAGTCATATGAAGATAAAGTATTCAAAAATGTATTAATGTTATTATCAGTGGCATGATTCCCGATTAAATGAGGATTATTATAATGTAACGTATTTTGTATATGTTTTGACAAGTCAATATTGAAATCGCCCATTATGTAAATATGTTTATTTTCGCGTGAAATTTTATCCAATGCACTATCTAGATTTTCGAGGAAATTGTTGATGTTGCTACTTGGAGGTCTGTATAATGTTCCTACAATGATATTTTTTCCATATTTATTTTCTATTTCAATGAATAAACTTTCTATGTCTTCAACGTGAATATCTGTTCTAAGTTTATATTTAATATTTGAATTAATATACATTGCCACACCTCCTCCTCTTCCTTTCATCCTGTCAATATGTATCATTTGATAATTTTGTATACTATAGATGTTTGGAGAATTCGACTTCAACCAGGTTTCCGAAACACCAATGACTGAAAAAGAAAAATTGTTCAGGGAGGTTAAAAAATTTTCGACAGAGTCAAAGTTTTTGCAGATACTTCTTGAATTGAAATGTAGTAAACTGAAGTTATTATAAACATTAACATTGCCATTGTTATTGTCGTTTAATTCAAAAGCTGATATAAATTCCTGTGAAGTATAATATTTGCAATTTTTTATATCATTTCGACTATTTATAGTGTCAATTTCATCTAAATGTGAAGTCATTTATGTACCGTAAGATAGGAGTAAGGACCAAGCGGGAAAGTGACAAAGGAAAAGGGAAGTGCAGTGTGGTGCAGGATGAGGGGAAGCATGTTTCCAAAGAAATTGGCTAACTTTGACATTAACATAAGTACGTACAATGCGGTCTCAGTGATTTATTTTCTATACACACGGGACATATAAAGTATATTCCAACATAAGTAAAGTAGCAGTTAAGCATATATTTTTTTCATTTGTAACACAATTATTCACCTTATTCAAATTTATCTGTGGTGAAAATATATAATAAATTTGATAAAAATACACTTATTATCAATTCGCTTTGATTATGAGAATTTGAAATAAATGGGTTTCCCCATTAATTTGGCAAAGGAAAAATTCATATGCCTGTACAAATAATCGTGAAGCCAGGGGGAAATGGAAAAAAAGAGTATGGTCAGATTAGCAAAAATTCATGTCAAAATTAAGTTTACATCTATGAATATACATAAAAAATTGAATATGACATCACATACGAACGTAAACAATGAGACATTGTAAAAGAAATATATATATATATCGTTTTGCACAGTATTTAGAGCAAACGGGGGAAAAATTTTCATGAGTAATAATGTACCGATCTAAATAAAATGTCTATAATGCTCTTTCAGTTGCACGCAATAATCTTTAAAGTTTTGTTGCGCAGTATGTATTACTCACATTCTAAGTATAAGAACAAATGCATTGAGTATCAAAGTGATACGTACACCATGTACATCTCTATATCAGGGCGTGATTCACCTTAATTACGTAATCCTCGAATGGCGTGCTTGAATCACATTCTCTGAAGATTTGGTTCTCTATTTTGATAACAAATCATTGGAGTGTGCAGCATAAACGTGAGTGTCTTGTGTGTACACTGTATGCCAAATTTAGTTTCTTCCAAATCAGTGAAGTGTGCAGCTTCTGCACAGTGGTACTGCTTGAAATGCATTCAACGTTTCGCTATCATTTTAATACAATAAAAGATATACTGAAAACAATTAAAAATGGCATAAGGATGTAGTGTATACGCAACACGCAACAAGTATTGTTTTATGATTAACTGAGGATCTAAGTCAGATAATAAAATGGTTAATCTATATGTTAACTGAAAAGGTTCTATATATAGACAGACTTCACGACACTAACATAAGGTATAACCAAAGATCTGTGATCTTGTCAGTGAAACGACGTTTCTATAGTGATTACAGCTATTACAATGGTACAAGTTTCTAGTACCAAAGATGTATTAGACGTGTACATGCATTGGCTCATAATAAAACTATCTGCTTTATATGGAATACTTGTTGACTATTTCAAAAGGTAAGTAGTACTTTTCTTGAATAAAAGGTAAGTATTTTTTAAACCTTAAGTGTTCCATCTTATATGAATTAAATGTAATTTTTTTGTTTAGCAGCAAAAACGAATTTCAAATTTTTTTATTAGTTGTCAAACACGTAGTCTTTCCTAAGTAATGTTCGTTACAATTCAATATTCCACATTCAAAAATAAGGTAGAATAAACTTGTTTTGTATAGGTACGTCCGAAATATTTATCGATGATTAAAAACAAACAATCAAATAGTGCATGGATTACATACATCAATTTGCTGATATTTCTGATCAGTTATATATGCATTTTTTGCCAAAATAGTTCTTAAATCTTTGACAATTCAATATGAAACGAATTCGAGAAAGTTAAAGCACATGATAAATGTGGAAGTCGTGAAGTAAATTCCTGACAAAAGTGAAGTTGAAAACACTAATCAAATAGTAACACAGGTTTGGAATGACTTTTAAAGTAAGTATTATAGAGCTAGGCGTTAAAAGATATTAAGATCATGAACATATTTGAGTCACAATCAAAAAAGTACTGGATGTTAACACAAAATATGGATTGTGAACTGAGATATCAGTGATGGTTTAATTGCATTCATCATTGACTAACGTGCTCAAAGACAAATTATGTAATTAATTTACCTGGTTAAGGAATTAATAATGTACTAGGTGAGACATAAAAGTAATGATAATTGAAGACATGAATAGGAACGGCACCTGTTCGTAATTAATTGTTGAACAGCACCTCCGGAGGATCAGTAAAATGAAGAGAAAATTGCGAATGAATAATAATACAAGTCTTAACGGTATCGTGTCATACCATTATAACTAATAGAAGTATTATTCGATCTCTCCATATTCAATATCATTACGGATAGTGATCAATCTTTCCATTTGTTTTAAGTAATGAAATATATTGTGTGACCCTACTTCTTCTATACATCTATACATGATTAATGCAATTTTATTTTTGTATAATAAAATGATTATCACAATACGTGAGTTTACGACTTTTGTGCTATTAATCTTGAAATTGCATGCCAAATGTTTTATTTTCTTTCTTTTTTTGTATAATGTAGAGTAATGCGTTATGCACCGTTTAAGGATGGTGATACATTTTGTCATACATGTTTACTGCTAAAGTATGAAACATAAACAAATAAAATAGAATACTGTCTGTCTGTAACCATTTAACAATCGTATAAGATTTTGTTCGGTTGTTACTCACACAAAATTGAAGGGGATGCCACCAGCCTGTCGCCATTTACCAGAATAGAATCTTAGTTTCGTTCCTTTACTGTACAATTCTTGAAACTTGTTTGAATCCATTTCTTTTTCTCTTCCAGATCTGTTGGTGTGAGGTCATCTGTCATGAAATATATTTCATCTTTCAGGGTCTCGCGGGCACGACGCATGACATCTATTTTCTCTCTGTAAGACAGGAACTTCAGAAGGATGTGCCTTGGACGACCATCAACCTTTTTACCATCGCGATGAGCTCTCTCTACTTTTCGTTTTCACCTTGAATTTAGAGTGGAGGATTTCTTCGACCATGGTGACAGGATCCTCGCGTTCCCCTTGGGGTGCTTCCTGGATACCCACCAATCTAACATTATTTCTCCTGGAGGAATCTTTCACTCTTGTTTCCTGCTGCTTTATTTCGCTGAACTTCCAATCGGAGCTCTGTGATTTCCTTTTCCATGGGCTTCCATTTTGCTTTTCATTCTATTTTGGTTTTCCGTTAGGTCATCCACTCGCTTCCGCTCAAAATCAAACGATGCTTCCATTTTGACTTCCAGATCTTGTAGCTTTCCCACAAAACTATCCACTGCACTCTTTATCAACTTCTCAAATCTTGCCGTTGTTTTCTTGAAGTAGTCGTCCAAAGTTGAAGATTGTGTAATGTCTGCATGGGGAGGGTGCAAAGTAGAAGTTAGTTGTAGGCCTAGATTGCTGCTCCGGGTG
>CM057152.1:24869427-24897569 GCA_029962745.1 Echinometra lucunter
ACCTCCTTGCATAGTATTAACAGGGTACAAGTTTACTTTTGTGTATTGAATCATTAGTGTTCCACAGAAACTACAATTAATTACAGACTGCAAAATGTGGAATTTCAATTGATTTAATGAAAAATATCTAGTAAATTGTACTTTGTGGGAAAAAGGCAAATAGAAAAAAAAAGGAAAATATGTAATGTCAACATGAAGAGATATGAACTGCCCTTTAAACAGGCCTGTGAGTGGGGTTTATAAAAAGAGCAGAAAAGGGGTGAACATTTCTGCCACCATGATTAATCACTATATGATCACAAGCCAGCAAATTGTATTGCAGAGCTGCCAACCTGTCACTGAAAAAAAAAAAAGATTTTCAAAATTTTATAAAACCTTTTTTGGGAGGAAAAAAGGATTTTCCACGCATTTTCATGGCATTTCCCAAAATAACCTGCTTTAGCAACCACATTTAATTCATGACCATCTTGCTTCCACCTCAGTCTAAAACAATTACTCTCCTTCAAATGGATATACATGCGAAAAATCTCACCTAATTATTCTTGTTATATATAAGCTGCTACTGCTTTTTTGCACTTCTCCAGCAGCTTGTCTGGAATTTCATTTGATACTGATAGCACAAGATCTTTCTTGCTTGACTTTGAATGGTCGGCTGCAGCAAATGCTATGTTGTGGTCAATAAAGTACTTGTACAAAAACAGGCTGTTAGAATAATCAATAATAAAATTTTTGTACCTATACAACCCCACTTTTCCATTCATGTATGCCTTCTAAAGATTCACGAACTATTCATAATCTAGGAATATTCATGTTTCAACTCACAAAGGGTGAACTCCCTAACCCCATATTTTCTATGTTTGTTATGTCAAAAGGGTGCGTGCACGGAGAGGGATGGGAGCAGGGAGGGAACGGGGATGGCCGCACCTTTCGAGAGAAGCCCCCCCAGTTGTCTCGAAAGGGTGGGTTGCGTGTGGGGAGTGAAATTAATGCACCTATTCGTGGAAACCAGGGGGGCTTGTCTCGAAAGGGTGTGTTGAGTAGTCTGATGTACCAGCCGTTTTTGTTAATGTAAGTAAAAAAAATTAAAAAAAAAAAAAATAGGAAAGGAGACAGGCGGTTGGCTATCACCTGATGGGGGGAGGGGATGCCCAGTGATCCCCAAATATATGCGAAGGAAAGAATTCCCCTTTTCTGTCTGCTAGAATATTATGGTGGGATGCATAAAACTGGAGAAATGTATGCCCCACTTCCCCCCCCCCCCAAAGAAAAAGAAAAAAAAGGGGGAATAGGCATTTTGCTCATGAGTATTCTTACACTGAAGAACGCAGAAGCAATCTTATGAAGCCGCACACACACATACGCACACACCCTCACTTGCAAATATCTTTCTTCAGTTTCTTACTGTCGCAAATTAAAGATGTGCATGAGGCTGATTTCATAATGGAATGCGCATTTCCAAAGGACAGATGAGGCAGAATAGAAAGTCATATTTCCAGTTTATTTGAATTCAACATGGAGGGAGGGACAACAACATATGCACTTCAAGGAATCAAGCAATCACAAACAAATTAGACAAAAAGTTTTTGTGTGTGTGTGTGTGTGTGTGTGTGTGCGGTTGCAAGATTGCTTCTGTGTTCTTGAGTGTAAGAATACTCATAAACAAAATGCCTATTCACTTTTCTTGGGGGAGGGTGTGGGGCACACGTTTCTCCCATTTTATGCATCACACCATAATATTCTAGCAGACAGAAAAGGTGAATTCTTTCCCACATGTATATTTTGGGGTTCCTTTGACCAGCCGCGGATCCAGGATTTGATGGGGGGGGGGCCATGGCCATGGAAGGTTTTTTTTTTTTTGTAATTTAACGGCCAAAAAAAAAAAAAAAAAAGGTTGTACATTACATTTCCCATTTCGGCGTGGGGGGGGGGGGAGCCTTCTTTTTCAGGGGGCCGAGGTACTGAAAATGGTCAAAAAATGGGCTGAAAAGCAAAAATTTTGGGTCGGGAGGGAGCCAAGGCCCATTCGCCCCCCCCCCCCCCCCCCCCCCCCCCCCTCCCCCCCCCCCCGGATCCGCGCCTGCCTTAGACACCCCCATCAGGTGATAGCCAACTACCTGTCTGCTTTCCTACTATTTTATGAAAATAACGGCTAGTACATCAGACTACTCAACACACCCTTTCGAGACAATCCCCTCCGGTTTCCACGAATGGGTGCATTAATTTCTATCCCCACACGCAACCCACCCTTTCGAAACAACCGGGGGGGGGCTTCTCTTGAAAGGGTGCGGCCATCCCCGTTCCCTCCCCGCTCCCATCCCACTCCTTGCACGCACCCTTTCGACATAAGCCGTTTGTTATGAATTATTCACTTCACTCTCATTCAATCAGACAAAGCCATTTTTATCATCTTCCCTTTTTCTCAAACAGCACTTGCACGCACTACAATATGTACAGGACCAAAACTATGAAATGACCTCCCCCCTCCCCCCCTTTTTTACCATCTTCCCTTTTTCTCAAACAGCACTTGCACGCACTACAATATGTACAGGACCAAAACTATGAAATGACCTCCCCCTCCCCCCCTTTTTACCATCTTCCCTTTTTCTCAAACAGCACTTGCACGCACTACAATATGTACAGGACCAAAACTATGGAATGACCCCCCCCCCCCCCCCCCGATTTAACTTATACCGGCTCACTCTACACATTTAAACGCAAATCAAAGACATCCCTTTTAAATACTTACACGATGGCTCCTTGGTTATGTACTTCTCTCCTCTTCTCTCACATTTCATTTATTTTTCCTATTTATTTTTCTTCATATTTTCAAATTGCTTTCTTGTAAGATCATCTCTCATAAACATGCAAGGATGTCAAAGACTGTTTTTTTATTTTAACTCTCAAGGGAATCTACAAATACAAGCTTAGCTTTTTACTAGATTCTCTCATATTTCATTTCATCATATCAGTTTGTCTTATCTCAATGACAGAATATTGGTCTGTGTCTTTGTATGTTCACTTATTTTAATGGCAACTTTTGGCAGGCAAAAAAATCATTTTTGTATTGTTTTTTTTGATCAAGAATTTCACGTCTTTTTTCCAAATTTTCATTGAATTCCAATACATGACATAAGAGATTGATTAATCATCTTTACATAGATACCCAAAACATCAAATTTGATAAAGTATTAGTGCAGCAAGGGCAAATTTGAAAGTAGTGTTCTGACAGGTTCAAACTCATTAAATATGCAGACCCTGTTCCGTTCATGCATACCAGTTACGTGAAAGAAGCCACTTTTGGGGGACCTGCAGACTGGCTGAAAATGCAGATTTGGCGCCATATTTCCAAAGCACGCAGGGCATAGGTCCAATGCTAAGAAAAAGCACTAAAAATCAAGAAATCAGCGGTATTGTGGCGAATTTTTTCACTTATTGCAAATTTTTAGTGTGATGGTGTTGGAGAAACATGCATATCCGGCAAAGAAATTCACACAATTTTTTCACCAAGTGGACACTGTTATGAATAATTGGCATTACTTTCTAGCCAAAATTTCAAAGTTCTGTGTAGAAGTTCAATGTACCTCATGTAGCTCTACCAGATGAAACAAAAAAAAATCGAAATCAGTGAACAAATGAAGGAGAAGAAGCATTTTTTGTGTACGTGATTTTCAAATAAATTTTGCATAAATTAGCATAAATAATCTTTGAGACAAATTTTCAAATTCTGTTTAGAAGTTTGGTGTACCTCATGTAGCTCTACCAGAAGAAACAAAAAAATCAAAATCGGTCAACAAATGAAGAAGCATTTTCTGTGTGATTTTCAAATAAACTTTGTATAAATAATATTTGAGACAAAATTTCAAAATTCTGTATAGAAGTTCGGTGTACCTCATGTAGCTCTACTAAACACAACAAAAAAAGTAACTCCCCCCTAATTCAAAATAGCATAAATTTTTAGCAAAGTTGTTTTTAGGAAAATAATTTGGCAGGAGTGTTCCTACACTTATTGACTAACTTCTGTTTGAAAATGAGATTGATCTGTCAAGTCATGCATGAGTGAGCAGACATTAAAGGCAAAAATGTCACTTTTCAAAAGTCACAAGAGTCATTTTGGTGGGTTTGTGAAACAAGATTTTTCTGGCGTTATTTTAACCCTAATACTCCCGGGGGGGGGGGGGGGGGGCCATTACGGCCCCCCCTGTCGAATTTTTGTCGGTACTTCCTAATGCCTCAATATTTCAAAACGAAATTTCATGACTTTTTTCTATGATCCTTCCCGCACATTTTGATACCAAATACCTACCATGCGGGTGTTAGATTACATTTACCGAACACATGTCACTGAAATTTCGCTATTTCTCTATATGACTGTGTATAACCCTATGGACAAAATCAGGAGCTTTTCCATTTTTATGTAAATACTTTTCTAGTAAGTATCATCATTGTCTTGAATAGTGTAAATAATTACCACACACACACCCTCACACACCCATACACACACCCACATTCACACACACCCACACCCACACATACGCATCTGAATCTTTACATAAAACGCTTGACGAAAAACAAAGAAATACATATGAAAATTGAAAAACAATAAAATACATAAGAAATAATTACCACAACCTATCTTTTTCTTTCAGGAATTGATGAGGGAGTTATGAAAGACATTTGTACCAAAAAATGCTATTCCTGAGGCTTCATTTACTGAGAAATACCAAAATCTATGATTTCTCACATAAATTAGCATAAATTAATTAATTTTAAAAAAATAAAAGGACTTTTGTAAATTTAGCTATAGAACTTTGTAGATTACATAATTCTTGACCCTTGTGCAAAATTTTGAGGCAATCGGGCGACCCATGGCCGAGATCTCGGGGGGGGGGGGGGGGGGGGGGGCCATAATGCCCCCCCCCCCCCGGTAATTACAAGCTTTGAAATACCCCAGGAGTATTAGGGTTAAGTGTTGTTGTTTTTTCGAGGTTGTGCCATGGTTGAGTGACAAATTTGCGAACGATGAAGCAAGAAATGCTGAAAATTTACTGTTTAATGCCAGAAAAAACTAATACCTGGTATTTTCACATAATGTGCTGACTCATGTTGGTCGATGCCAGTTTTTTCCACAAACTGAATGGATTTTGCAGATTTAGGGGGGCTGAACATCATTTTTCTCATCATTGTCCCTCGCATATGCATACCTGTGCCAAGTTTGAGGTTGATCGGTCAAATGGTTGTTATCGCGAGAATGAGCCATTTTTATGTGTATTATTACCTCTATGACCTTGACCTTTGACCTTGAGACTCCAAAATCTAATCAGATCATTGTCCCTCGCATATGCATACCTGTGCCAAGTTTGAGGTTGATCGGTCAAATGGTTGTTGAGTTATGGTGAAAACGAACCATTTCTATGTACATAATGACCTCTATGACCTTTGACCTTGTGACCCCAAAATCTAATCAGATCACTGTCCCTTCCATGTGCATACATGAGCCAAGTTTGAGCCAATCTGTCAAATGGTTCTTAAGTTATCGTGAGAATGAGCCATTTTTATGTGTATTATTACCTCTATGACCTTGACCTTGGACCTTGAGACTCCGAAATCTAATCAGATCATTGTCCCTCCCATTTGCATACACGAGCCAAGTTTGAAGTTGATCGGTCAAATGGTTGTTGAGTTATGGTGAAAACGAACCATTTCTATGTACATAATGACCTCTATGACCTTTGACCTTTGACCTTGTGACCCTAAAATCTAATCAGATCATTGTCCCTTCCATGTGCATACATGAGCCAAGTTTGAAGCCAATCTGTCTAATGGTTCTTAAGTTATCGCGAGAACGAGCCATTTTTATGTGTATTATTACCTCTATAACCTTGACCTTGGACCTTGAGACTCCGAAATCTAATCAGATCATTGTCCCTCCCATATGCATACACGAGCCAAGTTTGAAGTTGATCCATCAAACGGTTCTTAAGTTATCGTGAGAACGAAAACGGGACGGACGGACGGACGGACGGACGACCCAAAAACATAATGCCTCCGGCAACCACCTACGGTGGGCAGAGGCATAAAAAATCAAAATCTGTCTACAAATGGAATTTAAAAATTCTGTGTAGAAGTTCGGTGTACCTCATGTAGCTCTACCTACTGAAACAAATAAAATCAAAATCATTTGACAAATTTAAGGAGAAGAGGTATTTTTTTGATTTTCAAAAATGAGCATAAATTAGCATGTTTAGTAAGTTTCAAGATTCTGTGTACAAGTTTTTGAATCCCCCACCTAGAGTTATCATATAAAGCAAACGGAATTGAAATCGGACAAGAAATGGCGAAGAAATAAGCATTTTGAAATTGTTGACGGACAACGGACGCCAGACGCCGGACGCAGGAAGAAGGACGCCATGCCACGGCATAAGCTCAATCTGGCCAATTCGGGCCAGATGACCTAAAAACAAATTATAATCCAAAGTTCCCGTACATGCCGATGCTATGGCTTTATGTACAAAGTTAAGTGCAAGTCCTGACTAACCTTCATTCGACCAAAATGGGAGCACCGACTGACGGGCACCGCAAGGCCCACGATGAACAACCAATGAAATAGTGGAAATAGCACACAGGAAAAAAGGAAAAAAAGCAGAAATTGAAATCGGACAGAATAACTATAAAAAAAACAGATTTCTGAAAAAAAAGCAGCGATTTCACAGGCCTGTTTAAAAGAGTTCACTGTTGTCAAGGAATCCTGAACTATCTCATTTCAATTTGGTAATGGGCAGGGAACAAGATAACAGATCTCGGGGCAATAACATAAAGAGATACAATCAATCTTACGATCAATTGTAACTCTTTAGTACATGGTTTGCCATAGATTGATATCAATCATAAGACTGATTGTATTTTTTATGTTACAGGTCCCCGGATTCTGTTCTTTGCTTTTAGTGAACTAAATGATGGCATAGAAAAGTGTTCTTACTTCCTTGCATAAACCTTGTGATATCTCCACCCACACTCGATTTTCTGGTAGCAGTACTAGCAGTAGATGTTTTTGTCTTGTGCTTGCTTTGATACTCTCCTACTGTTATGTTCATCTTGTGAGCAATGGGGTTGAGCCCCCTGGGAACCATTCTTGGACTACAGGGATAGAGGTGCAGGGACTTGCTGTTACCCTGCAAGGCTCGATGGATACCTTTCTTGCTGTACTGGCTACGATCGTAGATCTGCAGGAAGCAACCAGATGGGATAACTTTCATGAGAATAAGATCATCCAGCACCCTGAAGAGTATTTGTCTCAGCTTATGAGACATTTTTTCAAGTCTGTCTCAATATAAGCAAGATAGCTTAAAACCACTAAGAATATGAAGTGAAAATGCTCATATACGACCACAAGTCAACCAGAAGACTTCTGATTTTCAGGATTCTTGATTAACCAATTGAGTACAAAGTCTGGGATAACTCAGGCTGGAGTCTATGGAAAATATGTGTTATACCACAATCAAATCATATCTCACAGGTTCAAAGGGCATTATAGGAGCATTATAACACTTTGATAAATCAAAGACTTCCAATATTTGGCTTTCTTTATCCAAGCATTGATGCATACTTACTGCAGCTTCTTTCCCTTCTGTGACCAGCATGACAATCCTCCCTTCTCTTTTCCTACCAGTCCTTCCCATCCTCTGAACCAGTCTTATAGGACTCTTGTGAGCATCAAAACACACAATGAGATCAACATCACCAATGTCTAACCCTTCTTCTCCAACGCAAGTAGAGACCAAGGTATTGTAGCAACCACTCTTAAACTCATTGACAACCTGGACATGACAGCACAGAAAAAAAAAATCAATCACTTCTTTGTAGTGAAGTTATGCAGATGACAGTGCTTTTTCATTCACAATAAATCAGAGCCCTTAAAAAATGTGAGCATCAAGAAGTTTATACAATTATATAGCTGAAAGACATATTTTGGTGCAACTCTAATGAAAGCAACAATAGCTTCTTATAAAGTGCAGTTCACAGTCACAATGAATGGTGCTCAAGGCGCAATAAAATCATGCAGGCTTTATAGGCCTCGGTCACATGTGATAGATAACAATAATGATAACCAGATTTCAATTAAATGTACACCCAACTATATGGTGTGTACATGTGAGTATGCTCATGTTTGTTAATAGTAGGGCAAATTCAGGGTGTACCTTTAATGAAAAATCTTGTTATCATTATCATCATATCATCGGATGTTACAACAAGGCCTTGGCTACAGATTCAGTGCTAAAAGCAGTCAAGGAATTCCTTCTTACACATGGGAGGGTGGCAACATCTGTGTTCTTGTTCAAATCATTGCTTACATGTTCAAGGTAACAATGATGTGAAAACATGAACTTCTGACTGAAATGGCTGGAGAATTATGTTAGAATTACCCTAATCTGTTCTTTCTGTGAGAAGCCTTTGGTGTTTTTTCCTGCAGAGGCCTGACCTATGAAGCACATACATCGTACTGTGGGCCAGTGGTGGTTGAGCATATGAGTGATCTCCTGGACACTGTCACGATACTGGGCAAATATCATCACACGAGTACTACAGTCAGAAGCCTTGCTGGTTGAGGGCCCTTTGTCTGCTAAATTTGCTGGGTAATTAAAAACATGGAAGGAATTACTGAACTTTACAATGAAATGTACAATGGGTAATATATTAGATCAATTCAACTTTCTACATCATACCCTCTTACCAATAAATATAGCTACAGGTACATTTTTTTAGCAGTTCATGAAGCTCGAAAACTCAGGCTTGTATAAAGTGTAGCCCCCAGTGACTAAAGGCTTGAGACAATCTATAATAAATACCTTGAAATTAAATTGAGGCTACTATTTATTTGCTCAATCATAAAAGGGCTTTAGGGTCTACATATCTTTCTTTTAAAAATATCATTAATAAAAACAAAAAAATAATAACAGAAACTTAACAAAATAGAAGCAATTATGATTTCAAAGAGAGAGAGAAATTTTAAGTTCAAACCTCAATGCAGTGTTTACATTTATTTGAAATAAGATAGAAAAGGAATTAACTTCCATAGTTTCCAAGTGTACAGCAATCACTTTCATCTTCTTACCTGATGTGAATTTCTCAAAGTGTTCTAGAACTATTTCCTTAAGCTTGGTCATCTTTGGATGGCTTGTGATATACTCCTCTTCCTCTTTACATTCTCCTGCGATCACTGACCCTGTCGCTCTTAATGATGAAGACACCTTGGATGTAAACAATCCACTGGTGTTGTGGCTAGATTTAAGGCTCAAATTATGACTGGTGTTAGGCTGATTCATGGTACCTGCATACTTTCCCTCCAGCATTTCTATGAGATTGGAGAATTCAGCATTACGCATGAGTTCTGAGCGGGTCCTGCTGTTGCCCTTTGACCCATCTACGATGCTGAGAAGGAAACTATAGAGGGAGCGCTGACCATGCTGGAGGAGCAACTCATAACCATGATAAAGGCTCATACAGATTGCAAAGTCACCTTCAATGGGACCTCTCCTTGCAGCCTGATCAATAAAAAAATGCAGTTACCAATGTGTATAACTGACAAAAATTAAACACTATTTCAAAATTTCTGATTTCAATAACTATCTAAAAATATTCATTACATTTTATAACAAACTCATACTAGTCTCAAAAATGAATAAATCATTAAACTGCTGTGACATAGATTCAATCTCAATGAAAATCATGTTCAGAGAAATACACTGCATCCAGAGATGGGTATATTGGACTACATGAAAATGTGGCATCAGAATTTTAACCAAATCTTTGTAATCTAAGTAATTTGTGGTAATACTGACAATATGGGAGCATTAAAAAAGAATCCTTTTCAAAAAACACCGGTACTACAATATTTTCCCGCATGGGAAATAACAAATGAGAATCACAATCATTTTGACTGTACAGGAACTCATCATTTTCTTCAATGTCTGTGCACATCTTGCAGCATAAAGATACAGTTTACAAGGAAAGTCCACCCCAAAAGTTTCACACTTTCAATACAAGGAGTTAAATTTGAACAGCATTTCTAACCTCCATGGTCAATGTATGTTCAGAAGAATTGCTTTTTACATAACATACTTTGACTATGGGGTGAAAACATGTGTAGCTTCCGAGAAAATTGAGAAAATGTGAAATTTCATGTACAAGGTGAATGGAGAGCTGCTCGCATATAATGTCATCAGTGTTGCCAATTTGCAGAGCCGGGAGTAATTGACTAGAAAATGTAAATGAGTGTAATTTTCTTATTCTTTGACGGATTCTTTTTTAAAATGCTGTTCAAATCCATCTGCTTTTATTGAAAGAGTGACACTTCTGGGGTGGACTTTCTCTTTAACCCTATGTTAACTGGGGGGGTCAGTTTGACCCCCCCTTGACAAATTTCGTGACCATTCCGCCGCGCAAAATTTTTTTACCGCATCGCTTGCTGACTTTTTACTTTCAAGTCTTGCGCGTCTTTCGAGACCATTTCGCGAAAATCGAACATACGGTTACGATGCTGCACGACTTTTTATACATGCATGTCAATCCCAAAATTGCTCAAAAATGTGATTTTGTGTACAAAATCAATGCAAATTGTGTTTTCAGCCCAAATTCATAAATATATGATTATTTTTTCTTTTACTGTTATAAATTAATTTTATGCTGTTTATGATCACAAAAGTGTCCCCGACAAATTTCATTGAAAAAACAATAAAAAACAAAAGGTTGAAAAAACAAGGAAATGCATAAGAAATTCACAAAACAATGAAATACATAAGAAATAAACTGTGATACGGCAAATATTTTTGTGGATAATTGTTAGAGATGTCAGAAAGAATATTTTCACCAAAAATTAGCATTTTACTAAATACTTTTAGTGAGTTATAGACAAAAAAATAATTTTTCGCATTTATTTGCATAACTAATTACTTTAAAGATGGAAAAATATAATTTTTGAAAATTTAACTATAGTCTTGTAGTTTACATCCAACTCTATGCGCATGCAAATTATCGCCGCTAACGCGCGATCTGCGGCCGAGATCTGAAGGGGGGTCAAATTGACCCCCCTCTGTAAAAACCTGGTCTGAAATAGCCCAGTTAAATTAGGGTTAAATAGTCTTTTCCACAAAGTAGTTTAAAACTGTTGTGACAATTACCACTTATTTCACTAGCATATATATTAACATAACTTTCAGAAAACTATCCCGGAGGGCATGCAGTTTCCGTATGCGTGAGTTAGAATTTATCATGATAAAATTTATGATGAAATTCCTTTGTGGACCAGGGTATGGAACTTTCAAGGCTTTCAAGGTATGCACATGACGTACAACCTTTGCAAGTCCAGACTATTTCTCTTGCAAGGATTGGACAGGAATGTCTCACGCAACATAAAATACTTTCTCAAAAGAAAAGTGAACATCGCGTGACATCACTTTTTTGTTATTATGGATATTTTGAAGCTATGGATATCGCAACAATGTATCGCGATACTAGTGTTTGAGGCTGAGCAGCTGAGCGGCTGATCACTGAGATGAGCAAGCTGAGCATCTGATGAGTGTGTGACGGGGTACCTAAATCTACACACACTTTGTTTTAAGCAGCTAAAAAGAAAGAAATCATTGATTTGTGCACATTACTGGTGCATATCTTGTTCTACATATTCTACAGTTAGATGGAGGTCCCGTGTCCCATGTGAATTTTACCCGCGATTTCTAACTAATCATAATATCACAATTAGGCCATGAGCTGGAGGGGGTCATAGTGCACCTCTGTGACTTACAGAAATGGTTATTTTCATGTAGCCCTGGGTCTAACAATTCAGAAAATTGATGTTGCCAGCAAAAAAAAATGGGATGGAAGATACCCCCATGGACTTTTTGACCATGCCCACTTTTACAGCTGATTGTAGAAAATTAGGGGTATTGATAGTTTGTAACTGCTCTAACTTGCAATTCTTCAAAAATATATATGTGTGACCCCTTAAAATGTTGGCCTAGTTGGGTTCAAGTTTGTGCTACGATTTATGCAAAAAAAAAAAAATTTATGGAGAAAAGGTAAACAGAGGTTAAAAAGGTCACAAATTTGATCTTAACCTCTAATATAGAGCAAATGTAGGGATTTTTTTTTTCACAAAGACCATATAACCAATTTTTTTCATCCAAAATTAATTAAAATTGAAAGTTACGTATGTGCAATCATGTTTTTATTCAATACCAGTAACTTAATGTTGCCAGTGAAAAAAACGGGGAAAGCAGATACCCCAATGACCATGCCCACTTTTATTATTATTATTATTATTAATGGTTTGGCATCACCTGTGCCTGGGAGGGGAAAAGCGAACTGAATCACTGTAACCCTCAGGTCTCTCCTCCCGATATCACTGATTGGGGGTGTGCAGGTGGACCACATACACCGGGGTTTCCCCCTACTCTTATACGAATAGTGCAGTGGGATCTTTAACGTGCAAAGGTGGTGACTCTCCTTTACACGGGACCTCCATTTGACGTCCTATCCGAGGGACGGAGTGTTTTCCACTGTAGCATAGCCCGCGTCTATGAAACAGGGGAGGGGCACGATAACACACAACGTAGGCTTCAGTCATCCGCCTTGGCTGGACTCGAACCCACGGTCTTTTGATTCGAAAGGCAGACGCTTTACCGACTGAGCCAACTCACTGATTGTAGAAAATTAGGGGTATGGATAGTTTTGAACTGCTCTTACTTTACAATTCTTCACAAATATATATCATATGACCCCTTAAAATACTGGTTTAATTGAGTTCTACAAAATTGGGCTACGTTTTATGCAATTTTTTTATGGTGAAAAGGTTACCAGAGGTCAAAAGGTCATAACTTTTGACCTCTCTCTATAATACTGAGCAAATGCAGGGATTTTTTTTATTACAAAGACCTTATAACATAATTTTTTTTCATTGAAAATGAATAAAAATTGAAAGTTATGTCCAAACATGTTTTTATTTAATACCAGAAATTTAATGTTGCCAGTGAAAATACTGGGATGGAAGATACTCCCATGACCATGCCCACTTTTACAGTTGGTTTTAGAAAATTAGGAGTATCAATAGTTTGTAACTGCTCTAACATTGTAATTCTTCACACATATATATCATATGACCCCTAAAAATGTTGGTTTAATTGAGTTCTACAAGTTGTGCTACATTTTATGCAAATTTTTGTTATGGTGGAAAGATCAGCAGAAGTTAAAGATCCAAAATTTTGACCTCTCCCTATAATACCGAGCAAATGCATTTTTTTTTTTAAATCACCAAGATCCCGTAACAGATTTGTTTTTCATTGAAAATTAATTGAAATTAAAAGTTACATATCTTCAAATATGTTTTATTTAATATCAGCAGACAAATGTATGTAGAAGAGATAGAATTAACAATCCGAGGCCCGTTGCATAATATACAAATATACTTTGCCTTGAGAGTTTCTGGTTAAAACTATGGGCAAGAGGTGACTCCGAAATAGTACTATTCACTGAGGGACGCAGCCCCGAAGTGAATGGTACTATTCGAGTCACCGAGGCCCATAGTTTTAACTAGAAACTCGAAATTATGGCAGAGTATATTTGTTTTATATTTTGGATCAAGATTTATATGTATTTGTACATGAATTTTACTTTCTTATTTTATATTTTTCTTGATTGATACACGGCCTCGTAGTAAATCAGTCAAGTAGGTGAAGTGGGTTTTTACCTTGTTTATTAAAATAAATCAGTCAAATGACACCAAATCAATATTCTTTATTTCATGTTTATGTCTTATTGAATGCTTTATGGCACTAAACGTTGTACGGATAAACTGCAAAGTGATCGGAAATTGAGAAACGCAGTAGCCGTGACACCGCGAGAGTTCCCCATGGTGCGCACTCGCGCTCTCATATGCCCCACTGAATTTTCATTTCGCGCATAGATTTTGCGTACTGTGACGTCATTTCACAAATAGTATATACTATTTGGAAAATGTCGTCATTTCCCAAATAGTAAACCTTCATGCCAACATTCTGGAATAGCTGAAAATACCAATGATCACGTGAAGGTCTTTAAGCCAATCATGAAAGGATAAATTTCTGATCCAAAATATAAAACTTACTATAACAGCAACTTTGCTATTATAGTAACTCTTCACGGAATACTGGATGCCGATTGGCTGTTGAGCAACATGCCATGCTCAATAGCTAATCAAAATTTTATCCAGTATCTTCTACGCATTTTTTGTACGTTTTGATATGCATGCGTCAAATAGGAGGGTAACACTTGACAATTCCTTGCTGAAACACCCTACAATCAGTCATAAAACAGGCAAAATCAGTCAAAATCACACAGCTATGAGAAGTACCGAATCAACATAAGAACCTTAAATATGTAAATGAGAAACTCAAAATGAAGATATCGACAAGCTGCAAATAATGCACATCTCACATCATGTTGGTATAACAAACATAAATAACTCAAACACATTCAAATTACAGAGAAATTAAATCAATCAAGAAACAACCGAAAAGGAGAACCAAGGTTGAAAGTGGACTGTTCTGAATAAAAAGGAAATGGTGAGTAAAAGAGTTATGGGCTGAATAGAAATGATGGAAAAATAAACAAAAATGGACCCGAGGACTTGTGGACCAAGCTCACTTTTACAGATGGTGTGGGAAATTAGTTCATAACTGCTCTGATTTCGAAATTCTTCACCAATATATTCTCTGTGACCACTTTAAAAAGTTGATTTAGGCTAAGGTCACAAAAGACAGCGGCGACCGACCGATCTACAGCCTGCTTGGGCGTCGCTGGAATTTAGGCATCGCCCAACGATTTTTGGAGAAGTCGAACGGACTCTAAAGCCGCAGCGATGCCCCGACGATGTCCTGTCGATTTCTTGTCGGTCGCCAGTCAATTTAGGTGAAAACTTGGAAAATTGGGGGATTTTCTCCACGCCGCGTCTGGCAGTGACCGAATGATGACGCAACCGATTCCAGCACAATCTCCCACCTGCCACCGGCCGATTTTTAGAAAAATCGCCAGGGCGGCCAGCCAGTGATCGGCGGGGAATCTGCAGGTGAACTGTAGGTGCATCAGCAGCGGACCATCGGTCTTTGCTGGGAATTTCTCAAGAACGACCTGCGTATATATGTGATTACCCATTGGCTATCAAAAAAAGCGCTTATGCTCTGCATCTGACAAGTCAACGAGGTCTACGATGCCGTTGATTCCACCTCAACAACCACAACAGCCAGATCCACAAGCCCATAGGCTGAGTTGCGCCTTCCAGGGCTGCCCGGACGGCAATCTATTTGAACTAGTCGACCGGTGAACGACCTATCTTCTAGCGACACATAGGCAGCAACCGCTCAGCAGGCTTTTCATCTAGCGCCTTCGATGTTTAACCTAAATTGCTCGTCGGCGACCGCTTGATTAGGTCAGTTTTGACCCAAGTTTTCCTATGACATATAGCAAATACAGTTTCACCATGATCCTATAACACAATTTTTAGATTGGAATGAATTAAAGTGAAAAGTTACATAGTTGTAAGTAGGTTTTTATTTAATATCAGCAGGCAAATGCTTGAAAAAAGGTAGAATTTAGCTTTTGGTATGTGGAATAAATGTGGAATAAATACCCCTAATTTTTACAATCAGCTGCAAAAGTGGGCGTGTTCATGGATGTATCTTTCATCCTATTGTTTTTTGCTAGCATCATTAACTTTTTCGTAATGAATAAACTTTGAATGGAGCAATTTAACGTTTAAGTTTAATTAATTTTCAAGAAAAAAAAAATTCCTATAGGGTCTTTGTGATAACAAAAATCCCCTAATTTTCTACAACCAGCTGTAAAAGTGGGCATGGTCATGGGGCTATCTTCCATCCTAGTTTTTTTTTTTTATCTCATGGATTTTTTTTTTTTTTTTGCTCATGGATTTTAGGATCCATGATTTGCTCTACATTAGAGCTAAAAGGTCAAAATCTGTGAACTTTTGACCTCTGATGACCTTTTCACTACATAAGTGTGCATAAAACATAGCACAGACTTGTGGGACTAAATTAAGCCAACATTCTAAGGGGTCATTTAATACATATTTGTGAAGAATTGCAAAGTTAGAACCATTACAAACTATTAATACCCCTAATTTCTACAACCAGTTGTAAATTAAAGCAGGCGTGTTCATGAACGTATCTTCCATCCGAATTTTTTTCTGTGTAACATTAACTTTCTGGTAATAAATAAAAATATGATAGGACTTTCAATTTTAATTAATTTTCAATGAAAAAAATCCATCATATGGTCTTTGTGATAAAAAAAAAAAATCACTGCATTTGCTCTATATTACAGGTTAAGGTCAAAATTTGTGACCTTTTGACCTCCAGTGACCTTTTAAAAATTGCATTTAAAAAAATTGCATAAAACGTTGCACAATCTTGTAGAACTCAATTAAACCAACATTTCAAGGGGTCATATGATATATATTTCTGAAGAATTGCAAGTTAGAGCAGTTACAAACTATCAATACCCCTAATTTTCGACAACCAGCTGTAAAAGTTGGCGTGGTCATAAGGGTATCTTCCATCCCATTTTTTTCTTTTTTTTCTGGCAACATTAACCTTCTGGTATTAAATGAAAACATGATTGGACATATGTAACATTTAATTTTGATTCATTTTCAATGGAAAAAAATCTGTTATAGGGTATCTTCCATCCCATTTTTTTTCTTTTTTTTCTGGCAACATTAACCTTCTGGTATCAAATGAAAACATGATTGGACATATGTAACTTTTAATTTTGATTAATTTTCAATGGAAAAAAATCTGTTACAGGGTATTTCTGATTTTTAAAAATCCCTGCATTTGCTCTATATTAGAGGTAAAGGTCAAAATTTGTGGCCTTTTGACCTCTGATGACATTTTCACTATAAAAAAAAATTTGCATAAAACGTAGCACGGACTTGTAGAACTCAATTAAGCCAACATTCTAAGGGTCATATGATATATATTTGTAAAGAATTGCAAAGTTAGAGCAACTACAATCTATCAATACCCCTAATTTTCCACAACCAGCTGTTAAAGTGGGCGTGGTCATTGGGGTATCTTCCATCACCGTTTTTCATTGGCAGCATTAACTTTTTGGTAATAAATAAAAACATGATTGGAAATAAAACTTTCAATTTAAATTAATTTTGGATGAAAAAAATTGGTTATATGGTCTTTGTGAAAAAAAAAAATCCCTGCATTTGCTCTATATTGGAGGATAAGGTCAAAATTTGTTACCTTTTGACCTCTGTTGACCTTTTCATCACAAAAATTTTTTTTGCATGAACCGTAGCACAGACTTGAAGAACCCAACTAGGCCAACATTTTAAGGGGTCACACAATATATATTTTTGAAGAATTGCAAAGTTAGAGCAATTACAAACTATCAATACCCCTAATTTTCTACAATCAGCTGTAAAAGTGGGGGTGGTCAAAAAGTTCATGGGGGTATCTTCCATTCCCGAACCGGCCGCATAGAAACGCTGTCAGTAGCAGGTTTGTTAGCGCTAAC
This sequence comes from Echinometra lucunter, assembly GCA_029962745.1. Lineage (NCBI taxonomy): Eukaryota > Metazoa > Echinodermata > Echinoidea > Camarodonta > Echinometridae > Echinometra > Echinometra lucunter. The sequence goes on from CM057152.1 coordinate 24,886,999, forward strand.
AAGTCACCAACAAATTAGCCACTAACAACACGGGTAAAATGACCGCACATAAAGCGCTGTTAGACACTCGCGCTGTTCCAGTGCTGTTAGTGGATTTGAGCCACAGAGTTAAGTAAAATCTATGATTTGTGCGTAGTAATCCATTTACAGATTGATGAATATTGTTGTTGCAGCACTACACAGTGCATTGTTGTCTTCGTGAGTGACGGAATAGCGAACCTACGGAATAACGAGCTGTAACCTACATAAAGTAGAGGATGGGAGGTGGGGGGGGGGTATTGTGATCATGCATTACAAGTCACCAACCCCCGTTATACCCTCACTGGAAATTTAGAAAAATATTGTTGAATATGGAGACATTAAAAAAATTTAATTAGATTAAAAAAGTTAAATCAAAATAATTTGCATCTAAGAAAATATATGCATGCTCTAGAATCTATATGAAGTATGATACATTGTAGTCTGACCCCCCCCCCCATGAAGTATAGTTCGTCACCCGCAATTAATCCCACTTGTGTCGGCCGTGGCCGCTTTGTGTGAAAGGGGTCATAGAGAACATGCACCACATCCCGCTGTCGCAGAGGTCCAACCCACTCCGCCCCAGTGGCGGAAAGTTTGTATTCAAGTCAGATTAACTTAGAAAGATATTTTCAAATTAGAGCTAGACTAATAAAATTGCCCCCCATCATTCGAAAGGGGGGGAATCGATTTTTGCCCAAAAAGGGCCCCCCTCGGAAGAAAAAGAAAAAAAATTTGGATCATTCATTTACAACCATGCAAAATGCATTTCCGTAAGTCACACAGGGGGGTCCACTATGACCCCCTCTAGCCCATGGCCTAAATGAAAATATGAATAATACTGATTCTTTTGGGCATACCTTGTCGAAATTCTTGTTGCTCATGGAGCATTGAACGCATTGCATTGTGCATAAAATTTATTTGCAACGTGTGTAGCTTTTGGACACCCGGCCATACATAAAGTAAAAAAGCAATGGCATCTTTTGTGACTTTGGGAAAATGTGGTGAGTTGAATACATTCCACATAGAATCTAGATCAAGGTCTAGATCTAGATTCTACATTTAGTTTATATCTATTTAGGCTTCATCTTGAAGCATATAAATCAAATATACCATGCACTCTTTTCAAGGCAACAGCTGAAATCATGGATTCTTCAGTAAGTGGCAGAGCTACGATTTTCTTTGGGGCTGCATCCCTCAGAAAATAGTGCTATGCCAGTAACCTCAGAGAATCCATAATTTCAACTGGAGCCTCTCAGTGGAAGTTATATTTGATTACTATTTGTTAGAGACCACACCAAAGACTTTAGTATATCTGTTGACTTTTTCATGCTGATAACCCCCCTGTCAATCTATGTTCACAATTCCCAACTGCAACTGAATACCTGGTAATGCAACATAACTTTGAACTTGCCTAAAAGTGAAATGCACTTTCTGTGAATGCCAGAATGGGTGTCAAACTCCTTTTGAGAACCCAATGTGTTCTGGCATTTAATAACCATTTTTTCACTGAGATGTATGCTCAAAGGCACAAACATCTTTGCCATAATTTGATTTGTAGGAAAGCAAGAAATATAAGAGAAAGTCTGAAAGAGATTGGACAAATAATGAAAAAGTTCTGAGTGTATGAAAGATGAGATTACTAATCAGTGTGAGTCTTGAATTGGAAACTGGTCAGCCAGTTGAAGCATATCCTGCTGTGCATTAAAACAACAAAGCATCAAGTTACATTGTGATATGTCCACCAAAAAGGAAAATATTTTCACAGAGCAATGCCTTATGAACATCAAATGTTAGTCTGTAGGGTGTTGGAACAAATGGGAGACTGTTGGTATCGCAGTTATGTGACTTATTCCGCCAATTCAAAATTCACGACATTATTTTCTTCTAATATTTCTCCAATTTTGTTCAAAATTTTTAAAATCTGCTTTGTACTTTCTTTCATAGCAATATGCTACTAAGGTTTGATTGCCCTGCAAGATGAAATGTCTTACTGTGATTTCTGGAGGTGGGTCTTGCCTGAAGGCTTCTCTGGATTTCAGAATCTGGAATTTTGTCAGGGTCTCAAGGTCACGACAGAAAAGGACACGACATCTCACCAAACGATTCACGAACACATTCAAGATCTGGGAACAGAGTTGGAATTTTTTTTTTTTTTTTAAAGTGACAAAAAATTGGATTTATTCAATTTTGCTAGATTAATTCAATTTCTTCAAATCAAAGCAATAAATAATACTCCCGTAGAAATAAGAAGCTTTGATGCATCTTTGTTCAAAAAACTGTAAAACAAATGGTTTCTGAGTGATTTTCATGTCAACAACAAAATTACTTTGTATTTCCTTTATTTTTTTTTTCAAATAGGTGATTTTCATTAGAAAAAAAAAATCACCATTTCAAATAACTTGATTAAAACCATGCCAATCTGACGAGACACAGGGGCACTATTTACACTTGGATGAATTCAATGTTCTCAAGAAATGGAAAGACTTTGGAGGGTTGACATTTTTTATTGTTTTTTTTTTTTTAATCTAAATATAATGCGAAAATGCCACTAAGAGCTAACAGAGAACTGTTATGGAAAAACAAATCAATTCAGAACTAAAACGGAGATGAAAGGTTGTGGCCTTTACCTGAAGATACTGGTCTTTCACCTGCTTGAGCTCATCACCAAGAGGGACAACAATCTTATCCACCTTCCGTTCATGGACATACTGCCTGATATCTATGGAGTCCTCAGATCGAATCTCAATATGAGATATGAGAAGATTACTTAAAACTTCATTTACTGCCTGTAAAGAGGGAAATTATCAAGGAATAATCTCATTCATTTTCATATATCAAAGTACATTCTCAAAAAGAGATTATTGTGATAACCAGAACATATAACCAAAACCTTAATTACACATTAATTGAACTTTTTGACCTATGATCTTCCAAGCCTAAAGTGTGACCACTTTGTCTCCTCATAGTCATGCACATAAACAGTTTAAATTTAGAGCTAACAAAACCACCAAATCTTAAATTACATTCATATTGACCTGTGACCCTTGACCTTCGACTTACCCCCAAAATCCAATCAGTTTGTCTTCTGATAGTGACACACACTAGCACCAAGTTTGAAGTTCATACCTCAAATGGTTCTTGAGATGTTTTAACGAAGCCAACACCTGAAATTTCAAGTTGATCTCTGTCACCTTTCACCTACATACCCCAAAATCTAATCTGATTGTCTTCCCATGGTCATGCATACATTATCAGCAAGTCAGATTATTGCAATGGGTTGTTTACGGACTCCATGATTCTCAAGATGGGCAACTGCATCAAGTCAAAGGCTGATCTGTAGGTAGGGGTGGCAAGGCATCTTTCAAAGTCTTTCTTTACAATAACATCTACTTTGCAGTTTTGAAAACTGCTCTGATTACTCAACTGCAGAAATGATTTTTATCTCTTTTGCTGAAGACCAAGGTATTTGCATTATTTACAGTGATTGGGATGATGTTTGAAGGTTTGCATGGTGGTACGGATATTCGTAGAAAGGGTTTACGGTTCACCATGTGGTAAGTCCTAAGGGACTATAGATAAAGTGGATAGAGATGGAGGTGAAATAGAGAGGCGAGAAAGTAGGAAAGTTGGAGGGCAGAGTATCTTTCGAAAACTGGGTGAAGTCCTAAAAAGGAATGTAAACCAGAAGAGGTGAGAGGATTGAGTTGGTGAAGAGATGAGGAGGCTTGAGTCGGATAGAGGTAAGAAGACTTGAGGCGGGCAGAGGAGAGAAGAATCTCCTTGCTACAGCACAGCATGCCATCTCGCCACCATACTCCATACCTCAACTTCCGCTCACACCACCACCCCTCCATCCACCCAGTCAGTCTCGGTCACCCTCATCAGACGAGCTCACCAACTCAGCGACAAGGATCATCTCCACCAGGAACTCAGACATGTCAAACGCGTTCTCACCACCATCTACCCATACCCCAGAAGAAGAATCAACACCCAACCTCCTCACAGCCGCACCACCACTAGCACCGCCGACAACCAACCCACCACCAAGCCGACTACCACCATAGTACTCCCCTACATCGGCAAGACCTCCCATCGACTACAACGCATCCTCCGATCAGCAAACATCCTAGTCAGACACCGATCCTCCCGCAAGCTCCATTCCATCCTCCATTTGCACAAGGACAAGCATCCACCCAACAAGCAACCAGGCGTCTACAAGATTCCATGCAACTGCGGCAAAATCTACATCGGAGAAACCGGCCGTGACTTCGACACCGGACTCAAGGAATACAAGACCTATCAACGACACAGCGACTGGGACAGATCCGCCATCGTCAAGCACACTCAACAAGAAGACCATCGCATAAACTGGGAGAACAGTCAACTCATCACTACCATCCAACACTGGAACACCAGGAGAGTCCGAGAAGCCATCGAAATTCACCAACACAACACCGTACCCCAAGACCCAGGAATTCGCATCAACAACATCTGGCACCCAATCCTACATCACCGGACCACTCCACCCAGCTCAGCGACGCCGACCACTGCCACTCCCACACAGCCTGCACAGCCTGTCACCTCCACCACCCTCCATCCGCCGCAGAACCAACCTACCACGCCGCCGACACACACAACCCGTTACCACCTCGGCCGACGCAACACCACCACATTCAGATATCAACCCGCCCACACCTTCCCGCCAAGCCTTCCCGCCGATTCCGCCACCACCGACCCGTCCACACAGAGCGCCACCACCGACAGCCGTTCACCACGCCGCAGACATTCCGGCCGTCTCACTCCTCTACGTCTGCATATCCGCCTCAAGTACCCCGACACGCCTAGCGAACACTCACTCCTGAAGACGGACAGTCAAGCTGCCCGAAACATCGAGTCTTCTCTCCTTCTCCGCCCGCCTCAAGTCTTCTTACCTCTCGCCTACTCAAGCCTCCTCATCTCTTCACCAACTCAATCCTCTCACCTCTTTTGGATTTACAGTCCTTTTTAGGACTTCACCCAGTTTTCGAAAGATACTCTGCCCTGCAACTTTCCTACTTTCTCGCCTCTCTATTTCACCTCCATCTCTATCCACTTTATCTATAGTCCCTTAGGACTTACCACATGGTGAACCGTAAACCCTTTCTACGAGTTACAGTGATTGATGATAAAGATGTCGAAAATCTATTTTAGGGCTTTTCCCTATCATTCATCCATTAACCCAGTCATTTTCCTTATTGACCAAGTTGTAATTTTCAATGCAGGTCTCATCACAACTGATATTTTATTCAAGAAAAAAGGTCAAACTGGACAGAGGTTTTAATCCAATCTCGACATGAATAGGAGAACAGATATGATTTTATGGTTACAACACACTTGATAAGCCTTGCCTGATATCACATGTGAGTGTGAGCTATGGAAAGAAATGCTTCAATTTAGGGGCACCATTTGTTCTTATAAAACTTTTGGGGCTTTGTGCCCAACCTCTTGTCTCCTGCTCCAATGCCTCACACTGTAATAAATAACAAGGGAATCTATTATGATATGAAGCTTTTCCGATTCTTTGGAGGTAGGTATATGGATGTTTTGGAGACTTTGAATCAACTCACTTTACCAGATCTGATAAGGGATGATTAAAATAGGGGGAATGGCACAAGAAAAGGGGAGCTAATCAGAAGTAAAAAAGGTAATGTATCGTATTTGAAGGGGATCTTATCAGAAGGAGAACTGCAATAAAATGAAAAGGGGTACAGGAAAGGGGTACTTATCATTAGAAGTGAAAAGGGACACTTAATGAGATCCGAGGGTGAACTTATCCTAGGGAAAAATGGCACTTTATATAGAACTTATAAGAAATCACATGGTTGTGTATCAAATTTTTAAAAAGGCACATGACAGAATGGAAAAGGGACAATTCAGTAAATAAACAGGGCTATTGTGGCACTTAAAGCACTTTATCAGGAGGAGAAATTGGACATACTAGAAAGAGAAGAGGGGCATTTATCAGAAGTAAATTTGGGCATGTAACACATTTCAAATGGGGCACTTGCCCAAGTGGAAAAGGAAAACTTATCAGAGGTGAAAGGGGGCACTCAGCAGAAGGGCAAATGCACTATTAGAACATAATTGGGCAGTCAAAAGGGATGCTTATCACATTTCAATAGGGGACAATCATTATATAAATGAAAATAGAGATTTGGAAAAAAAGGAAAAAGGGTCATTAATCATGCGTAGAAGGGGGCAATTGTAGGATTTAAAGGGACAAATTATCTGCAGCGAAAAAGGGCACTTTACTAGAAGGTGAAAGGGCACTATCAATAAAATACAAGTGAAACACACTTTGCGGTCTCGCCTGCATCATGCAAATTGTCATGGCAGCACTATGATTTAGTGAAAACTGTGGTTGGAGGACATGAGGGGTGCTTCAACTCATTTTCGAACTTAACCTGAGCCTTTAAGAGATGTATCTGTGATATGAATTTGGTGATTATAGCTCAAATCCATAGAAAGTTAATGTGATTACAGTGCTTGTTGCAGAAAGTTCATTGACCTTTGACCTTTGACTTTGGTCAGAATTAACGTATTTTCCAACTTGACCTGCACCTCTATTAAAGAGATGTACCTCTGGTATGAACACTGTGATTCTACCTCAAATCCATAGAAAAGTTATTGTGATTACAGTGCTAACTGCAGAAAGTTCATTGACCTTTTGAACTTTGAACTTGGGTCATATTCCGCTCATTTCGAAGATGACGTGTGCCTTTAAAAGATGTACCTTTGTTATGAATTTGGTGATTCCACTTCAAATCGATAGAAATTGTGATTATAGTGCTTATTGCAACAAAGTTCATGACCTTTTGACCTTTGACCTTGGTCACATTCCACTCAATTTCAAACTAGACCTGCAGCTTTAAGAGATGTACCTGTGGTATAAATTTGGTGACTCCATTTCAATTCCATAGAAAGTTATTGTGATTACAGCAGGATTTTTGATGATGCAGACAAAAATGACAGAAATAGTGACGCCTATAGTCTCACGCCACTACGCAGGCGAGACAAAAATGGGCCTTTGTAAGAAAAAGAGGCACTGAACAGGTTTGAAAAGGGGTATTTTTCATGGCTAAAAAGGGGCACTTCTGGGGTGCTTGGAAAAGTGGGGGGCACTGTGCTGCCTGTTTCAAGGATCACTTCTCTTTTGAGAGATCTGCACTAGCTTCCAATTCACCAAAGAATATCATTTAAGATCCTGCTGATTGCATATAAGGCACTTATTGGTCAATCCCCTAGTTATATTGCAGAACTATTACTACTCAAATCTCACAAACATACTCATAACCTGCACAGTTCTAATAATACTTCTTAAATCCCAACATGTAAAACTAAAATAACATTAGGATAAAAAGCATTTGCTTGTGCAGCCCTCAAACTGTGGAATAACATTTATACTGTTAGAAATCCCCAGATATATTTAGATTAAAACTTATAACACATTTCTTGATCTAACTCCTATTGTTCAAATATATCATGAGCTCTTGCAGCGCAGAATATATGAACATAAGTTCTGCACTTAATGAATTGATGTAGGTCCTATCATATTATCATACATACTAGAGCCAAGTTTGAAGTTCAAACCTCGGAACAGTTCTTGAGATATCAAGCTAACACAAGCCAATAGCAAGATTGTGTCTCGCCCACCCGTGATTCAATAACACGAAAGTTTCCCCAAGTACATCCCGGACCAAGTTTGATGTCACAAAGTCTTGCAGGTAAACTTTAATGACTGACCTAAACTGACCTTTAACCTTACCATGTGACCTGACGGCACAATAGCATGAATGTACCCCTAGTGCATCTATCAATTTGGGTTGCTATCGGAGCAACACGTGTCAAGTTATGTGTCACAAGAGAGTCTTGCAGGTAAACCTTAACCTTTGAAATAAAATGACCTTTGACCATACCATGTGACCTCCAATAACACTAAAACATGAAGGTCCCCCAAGTACATGTACATCTATCACCCAAGTTTAGTTGAAAAGAGAGCAACAGTTGCAAAGTATTTTTTGTCATAAGAGAGTCTTGCAGGTAAACTCTTAACATTTGACATGAAATGAGCTTTGACCTCACCATGTGACCGCCGACAGCACCGCAACATGTTATCGCTAGTGCAGCTATTACCCAAGTTTGGTTGCCATTGGACCAACAGTTGTCAAGAGAGGGGAGGGTGCAGGAAGGGAGAGTCCCCCCCCCCCCTCCCATACAAAGTGTGGAAGTTTGACATTTCTTTGTCACTGTTCCTTGTCTGCTCCTCTTCTTGCGTCCTCTTAGCTTTTTCTCTTCTTGTCTTTTTTTTGGGGGGTGACCACCCCGCATTGCCTCCCTGGCTACATGAGTTTCAAGAATTAAGAAAACAAGAAATGACAGAGGAAAAGCAAATTCAAGAATTTGAAAACATCTGTAACATATGACCTCCAATGACCTTTCACCTTATCATGTGAAGTCCAACAGAATGATAACATGCACTTCCCCTTAGTGATCTGCAACCCAAGTTTGACTGAAAAGTGTGACACGGTTGCAAAGTTTTGTGTCATAAGAGAGTCTTGCACGTAAACTTTAACCGTTCAACGTTTGACCTGTAATGACCTTTGACCTGACCATGTGACCTCTGACTGGACCATAACATGCAGGTCCCCTTAGTGCATCTACAACCCAAGTTTGATAGATAAGTGTCACACGGTTGCAGAGTTTTGAGTCATAAGAGAGTCTTGCACGTAAACTTTAATGTTTGACCTGAAATGACCTTTGACCTTACCATGTGACCTATGACTGGACCATAACATGCAGGTCCCCTTAGTGCATCGACAACCCAAGTTTGATAGATAAGTGTCACACGGTTGCAGAGTTTTGAGTCATAAGAGAGTCTTGCACGTAAACTTCAACGTTTGACCTGAAATGACCTTTGACCTTACCATGTGACCTCTGACTGGACCATAACATGCAGGTCCCCTCAGTGCATCTACAACCCAAGTTTGGTTGAAAAGTGAGTCACGGTTGCAAAGTTATGTGTGATAAGAGAGTCTTGTACGTCAACTTTAACATTTGACCTGAAATGACCTTTAACCTTACCATGTGACCTCTGACTGGACAATAAGATGCAGGTCCCCTTAGTGCATCTACAACCCAAGTTTGATTGAACAGTGTCACACAGTTGCAGAGTTTTGTGTCATAAGAGAGTCTTGCACGTAAATTTTAACGTTTGACCTAAAATGACCTTTGACCTTACCATGTGACCTCTGACTAGAGCATAACATGCAGGTCTGCTTAGGGCATCTACAACCCAAGTTTGGTTGAAAAGTGAGTCACGGTTGCAGAGTTTTGTGTCATAAGAGAGTCTTGCACGTAAACTTTAACGTTTGACCTGAAATGACCTTTGACCTTACCATGTGACCTCTGACTGGACCATAACATGCAGGTCCCCTTAGTGCATCTACAACCCAAGTTTGGTTGAAAAGTGAGTCACGGTTGCCAAGTTATCTTTCATAACGTTTGTGACGGACGGACGGACGACGGACGGACGACGGACGGACGACGGACGGACGACGGACGGACGACATTTGGATCCCTTAGTCTCGCCTTCACCTCCGGTGGGCGAGACAAAAAATGTGGGACAGATGGACAACCGAAAACAGCATGCCTTCGGCACCACTTTTGGTGGGCCGAGGCATAAAAAAGGGTACTCAAAATTTTCATCAGAGTTGCCAACTTACATTTTATCAATTCAAACTTGATGTAAAATAAGAAAAAAGTGAAAATAAAATAAATTAAAACAAAACAATCTCTTATCCTTCATCAGATTTTTATAAAACTTTCCCTGTCTGCTTCTCTCGTGATTTAAAATATACCCCATTCATTTTCAGGGGTGAACTTCCCCTTTACAGAAGGCTGAACAAATGTGTTTGTTTATACTACTTCTACTTACCTTGATGTCACCACCTGGTGTCGCACTCAGAGCTAAGACCCTGAACTGACTGGTATACTTCGATAGTTCACGTACCACCTTACAGGTGAGATAAATAAACAGAGGAAATTATTCACCCAAAAAAAGTTTTCACTCTTCAGTGAAAGGGTACGATGTTGTTTGTTCTAGTTCCTGCAGTTATGTTTTACAAAAAGGCATTATCATTATTAGCAACAAAGTCTCAATATCAAGGGAGGTAAATGACACAGGACTGTAATAACATCTCACATATTAGGCATGAGTAAACATTCTACAGGGTATGCCTGGAATGTTCTGACTGACAATGTAACTTTGAAAGGCCAAGGTATGCATCTGAAAGAAAAATAGATTTGACATCTGCAAGCATGTTTCCTAACTTATCACTTTCCCTTACATTTTTCTACAAATTTACAGATCCTTTTTGCCTTTCATATATCAATGGGTAACCCAATTGGGTTCCTCAAGAATGGCAAGTACCAAATTTTCTGAAATTTCTGATTTAAAGTGACACATGACTAACAAAACTTTCTTACAATTTCAACAGAGTGTGAAGAATATG
>CM057152.1:24898069-25013867 GCA_029962745.1 Echinometra lucunter
TGTGAAGAATATGAAAATGCTGTCACACCACCTGACCTCTAAACTAATTCCAGCTGATTCCAAACCAGTCCTTGGCCATTTGATAATATGGAATTTTTTGTCAGTCAGGGGGAGCGTTTCACGAAAGGACTTGTCAGACGTTTTATCCGACAAAGTCTGTTTTATCAGACAGTTGCCATTGTAACGATGCTTCTCAGCCAATCAAAATCAAGGAAAGATGTCAGATCTGACAACTTATCAGACAACAAATGTTGATGAAACGCTCTCCCTGGTGTCAGCCTCTGTGTTTGACTGGGGTACTACACAATCTTATGTCTTTACCTGGCAGTAAGCTTGGTTACCAAGAGCTTTGTGAGCCTCATCCACCACCACCACTTAATGTCAGTTGCAGGACATGCCCTTCTGCTTAGGTCATTGATCATGACCTGTGGGGTAAGGAAGAATACCCTCTGCCTCTGCCAGCTTTTCTTCCTATCAGGTGGATGCATATTCCCTGCCATGTTAGAGTTGGAAAGTTTTGTGAGATTGCATAGTATATTAAGGCATCAACAGTACAAGGATGACATGACCGCAATATGACTCTTTATACGACTGTATGGTGATCAGCACTCGGCAGTTTCTTATTTACCCGAAATCACTGACAATGGCTAAAATTTCCCTAAGACAATCTTCAATGGCCCTGTCATATGTAATACTTGAGTATGAATAATACCTACTATCAAAAAAGTGAGGAACTACGGATCAGTCTGTTTTGTTTCATGTTATTTGATTTCATTTCCAGGAAATAAAAAACAAATAATATAAGAAAAATTACAATCATGAAAGTAAAGAAGAAGAAAAAGAACAAGAAAAGGAAGAAGAAACAAGATGAATGTGACTGCATCTCCTGTATGTCTCCGCCTATATTCATTTAACTTCATGGCTCAAACTGTTCTTTAATTATTGTGATAACCAGAATTAAACTAACGAAAACTATAATAAAAAGTGATCCCGTACCTAACAACCCAAAAGTCTAATCAATTTGTCTCTTCATAGTTATGCATACAAATAATTATAGTGCTAACAAAACTATTGAAAAACAAATCTTTATTTCATGTATATGACCTTTGATCTTTGACCTACACAACCCAAAATCTAATCAGACTGTCTTCCCATAGTGATGCAATGAGCTTGAAGCTCATACCTCAAATGGTTATTGAGATATTGCAGTAACAAAGTACTGCATTAACGTGACTAACACCTGAAATTTCATAAACCGACCTGACCTTTACCTTTTTTCCTATTATCCCTATATATCAGAATTGTCGTCCTATGGTGATACATGCTTGGACCAAATTCAAGGATAAAAGAGATTGATGGATGAAATAAGCAATATAGGAAACAACATTTTTGCAAGACTGTTTGTAAGAATGTCTTCTGTTCTGATTTTTTTTTTTTTTTTACAAAGCAGTAAAAATTTTAAATATCACAAGTGTCATCCCCAGTACTTCATTTTTCATAAATTTTGCTGTTCTCTCTTCTCTCAATTCAAGCTGCAAAAATGACACAATTCCAAATTTTTTATCTGCTGGAAAATTACAAACAATATACAGGGCTGCAAAAAGAAATAGTGATAAAGAGTTTTTACCTTATCATTTCATCACTACAAAAAGTTAGATGCAGGTTGAAAAAAAAATCTGTTTTGTTTATGAATTAACCAAGCTAGTGTGCATTCATGTAAAAAAAAAAATAGAAAAACAGAGAGTACCACAATAGAGAGAGGTCAAGAGAGAAATATAAACAGAGAGAACTACTAGTGTGCATAGAGAATGATCCTGTCAAATTAATATACCAGTCATTTCTGCCATATCTTCTTGAGGTATACCCATTATGTTGAAGCAGGCTTCAATCTGCTGAAAGACCAGAGGCTTGGTAGGAGCCATGAATACAATCTTCCCTCTAGGATACCACCTGTCATTAAGTAGAGAAAACAATTAACAGTCAGACTCTTTGAGTATTATGTCCGATTGCAATGACAACTCTTGCAAGATTCCCCCACTGTCAATAATTTCTAACAGCAATTCAACTCCCACTTTCAACTCTGGATCTCACAGATCTAACAATGAACATACTCCAAACCAGGACCTAAAAGTTTAAACAGGAATCTCTGCAGAAAATTGTTTACACATTGTCCAAACTGAAATATGTCTTTCCAGAATCCAAAGGGAGAATTCGATGGGATTGATGCAATTTTGCACGTTGTCAAGAAAATTATCACTATTTTGTTATTTACCAGATAAATCTATGTATCTACCTATTTGCTAGTCCCTATGTGTCTAGCAGTCATTCGAGAAAAGTTTTAAGTCACAACGCGCATGCCCAGCCCGAGTACAGTTCCTTCCCATCCACCAACAGCGCACGCACAGGCGCCATATTCTTCCTCTTACGAACGTGCTAACGACAGTGTCTAGGACATGTTGCCAGGCAAGGAGAGGGGTAGGAGGGAGGGACATAGGTAGATACATAGATTTATCTGGTAAATAACAAAATTAGTGATAATTTTCTTGATTTACAGCAATAAATCAATGTATCTACCTATTGCTAGACCACCACGGAATAAATTCCAGGAGGCATGTACCAAGGGAAGAGACTAACCAAGGGACAGGGAAGAAGAAGCAGCTCTCAGAACCGAGGTAGCAAACCTCGCTTCACCCGAAGGGACATCCTTAAGACAGAAGATGTAAAGGAATTAGGGGGAACACCAAAAGGCTGCCCGTAAGATGTCCTCCAAAGGAGAACCCAGAAAAGCCCAGGAGGTAGAGATACTCCTGGTGTCATGAGCCCTCGAAGGATCCTCAGCCTCGGAACCAGCCGCTTGGATAAGCTTCGACAATCCAACGGGACACAGTCTCGCAGTTGAAGCAGATGAGTGAGGGTGAGGGGAGATGAGGAAGAGCTGATCTTTCACATGGAGGGCCTTAGTTCCTGTCCAAATACCACTTTAGAGCCCGAACAGGGCACCATAGTTTATCCTCTGCAACGGAAGAAAATTCTGAGAGGGGGCTCAAGAATACTTCGATCTGACCAGAACTGTCTGTATGATTCTTGGCAATGAAAGAAGGACAAGGGATAAGGCGAACACCTTGCCTTTCCCATCTGATATATGTCAGGTGCTACGCAGAGGCCTGATAGTGCTTCTCCGATGACCGGAGGCAACGAACGATAAGAGAGGCGGTCTTAATCGAGAGGTGGTGAAGTGAAGCTTTGTACATCGGCTCAAAAGGCGACTTGGCCAAAGCCTTCAACACCAAAGGAAGACTCCACGCAAGAGTCAATCGGCGATTTGCTGGTCATTGCAAGAATGACCTCAGTACTGAGACAAGAAGGGAAAGTTCAACACTCCCGAACCATCAGAGAGCCCTGGTGGATAGCGCAAATCGCTGAACGATACCCACGCAAGTCGAAAGAGATATTCCCTTGTCCAAGAGGGAGATCAGAAAGTCAGAAATAGCACCCACCGAGGAGAGCGAGGGGAGATGCCTCTCCCCCTCACACCACACAGAGAAAGCCTCTAATCTAGAGTTCTAAACAACTCGTGTAGGTTCTCTGCGACTCTGAACTATAAACTGGGTGGCTCTCTCTGAGAGACCTGCGATCTCGCATCCTCCCTGATAGAGGCCAGCGGTTCAAGTGAAGAGCCGCTGGGCGGTGGTGGAGGATCCCCGATAGAGGTCGAGCTACGAGGTCCGCCTTCTCCAAGGAAGGGAGAGTGGCTGCCCATCCAACAAGAGACAGAAGTAGAGGAGAAACCAAAGGTCCTCGCCAACGGGGTGCAAGTAGGGACCCATGCCAAGACCTTTCTGAATTTTCCTCAGGACCTGAGGAATCAGGGCAAAAGGAGGGAAAAGCTAGCCCGAAAGTTTCCCCAATGGAGGGAAAAAAGCATCGAGGCCCAGGCATCCCGATCCTACACTCGAGAGCAATACCTCGCGAGCGATAATTGAGGGATGTTGCGAACAGGTCCATTTCTAGAGGGGCCCAACACCGAGTTAAGGTAATTGAAAACCTCTGGGTTCAGAGCCCACTCAGAGGGGAGGTGTTGCCCCGAGACAGAATATCCAGAATCAGATATTCTTGGCCGGGGATGTAGGAGGCTATTGGAAAAATCCGATGGAGACCGACACCCATTTCCACAGTTGGTAGCAAGATCGTTTAGAGTCCTGGAACGAGTTCCGCCTTGCCTGTTGATATAAGCGGCAACTGTGGTGTTGTCCGTAATATTAGCACGGAACAATTCACAAGCATGGCCTGAAATGGCGGAGAAGAGACAGGAAAACGCCAACTCCAGAGCATTGATATTGGGTGTATGGTGGACAGATGTGTCCAGTTCCCCCCGAAACCACCTGATTCGCACAGTGGCTGCCCCAACCCCCAAAGTGAGGCATCCGTCTGACATGTCTTGAGTGAATCCACATTGGGCTTGTAGAACTTCAAGAAGATGAAGTTGGAACAGCCGCATGAGAAGCCGGAAGTCCGGGAGGACGTCAACAAGGCTTGCCAAATGGCCCGAAATTGGAGCCAATGGCCTGCACGGAATCGACCTAACAGCCGAAGAGTTAGGGCTAGAGCAACTATCGAGTGAACCCTTTCCCGACTGGGGCGGGCAACTTGGTTCACGATGTCTATCTCCGCACCCAGATAGATGGGCTTGCGGGAGGGAGTCAACTCTGACTTTTCCCAGTTGATATGAATCCCAACCTTTCCGTGGTACGGAAGAGGTTCATCTGGGTGTGAAGAACGGACACAGAGCTTGCAACTAGGAGCCAGTTGTCCAGGTAAGTGAAAAGTCTTAAGCCTTGATACCTGAGGAAGGTGGCTAAGGCCGAGACTACTCGAGTGAAGACTCGAGGTGCCGGTTTCAGGCCAAAGGGTAAGGCTTTGAACCGGAAGGTTCCCCCTCGAAAGGCGAAACCCTGAAGATCCCTTGAAGAGGGATGTTTCGGGATGTGAAAGTAAGGCATCTTTCAGATCCACTGAGATGGCCACATCTGACTGTTCGATAGCCAAAAGGATAGAGGCCAAGGTTTCCATACGGAAGTGTTCCGTAGAAATGAAGGTGTTTATGATCTTCATGTTCAAGATCATTCTGAGCTTCCAGAGCGTTTGGGAATAACGAAAACCGGGAAGAAGACACGATGGGGATGGTCTCTCACCCATTCTATCGCGCCCTTTTCCAAGAGCCCGTGAATCTCTGCAGAGATGTGCTCCTGGAAAAGGGGTGAGAGAGTCGAAGGGTTGAGGAGATGACTCCGTGGGGGAGTGGTTCTACATTATGTAGAAGCCTCTCGCACTATGGAGAGAACGTAAGCGTCTTCGGTAATTTCTTCCCAAGCGGGAAGGAAAGTACTGAAGACGGACCCCTGACTCTGTCCCCCAACGCTCGGGGCGCACCTTCAAACGCACTGTGGGGGCAGGGCCAAACCTCGGCCACGACCATGACCTTTGCTTTCTTCTTACCCTGGTTGAAAGGCTTGCCTTAGCTCCAAATGACTGTTGGGCATTGGGCACAACCTGCGGTTGGAAAAGTCTGAGCCCCCCTGGGTCGATGGTGGCGGGACTGCCGCCTGAGCCTTCAGCTTAGGAGCCGAGGCTTTAAGATGTCTAGAAGTTTCTGCCGCTTGCTTGCGAGAGTTCACTTCTTGTTGGATCACCTCTGTCACCTTCCCTCTGAAGAGAATTGGCCGGGGAAACATTTCGCCAGAAGGGTAGGAGTGTCCCGTTCCGCTATGCCCAGAGAGGAAAGCACAAGTTTCCTTCAGTGGCCGAGCCGCCGTGATGGAAAGCTCCGACCCATAATGCCCCTGTTAAATATAAGAAGGCTTCTTCAAGAAGCAATATGTCCGAATCTGACACCTGGAGTTCCTGAGTCCTCGCCCGAAGCGAAAGGAGGGACCCCAGATATGCAGTAAGATGAAGAGCAGATCTGGCTTGCCGCCTCTATCAGATTCGGAAACCTTTCCGCCGCCCTGTGGGGCCTGCTTTCGAAGCGAACCCCAAGCCTCTTGCCTAGATGGGACAAGATCTGGGGGAGAGGGACTTACACTCGAAGAAGTCAAGAGTGTCCTGGTCAGCAAGGCAAAGCCTTGGCCAAGGGCGAACCTGGACATGGAGATGGAAGCTTGGAAGAAAAGTCAGTGTAGACTTTTTAAAGTCTTCTGGTCAGAGGTATGCCCTTGGAGGAACGCTCCCTCCTGAATAGGGGGACGAGTGTCCCCTATCTTCCCGATTAGTCAGATAGACTTCAGGAAGATATTTCTCTAGCAGGGCTTGAGCGTCGGTAGCCAGAGCGCGATCTGACTGAGGGCCGACGTCCGCCTGCAAAGAGGCATCATCCCCCGAGAATCCGGACTGAGAAGCCTGATCCCAAGAGGAACGGGCTAAATAGTCCGAGGATTCCTCCCAAGGCGGAGCACCCAGTACCGCTGGAAGGGGAGAAGCTCCAACGGGCGGTCAAAGGCCGAGAGCGGTCAGGCTAGGCCCGCAGTTGGGCGACAGACTCCTGTCTGTTGGATTCAACAGTTGAGAGTCGGATAAGCCGAGGAGTGAAACAGATCCCAGCCACTGTGAACAGTGGTCGAAGCTATAGGAAAACCATGGTTTCTACCCGGATAAACCGGTAAACCGGTAACTGAAAAATCCGTATCCGGAACTGAGAAACCAGTATCTGGAACCGAAATCGGAAGCGAAACCAGAACCGGAACCGAAACCGGATCCGGGTCGGGTAGGGTATCCGAGTCGAGTGTGGTGGGGGGGCCACCCAACCACTTTGCTCTAGGAGGGTCATGAGATAAGACAAGATCTCCTTAGAACCACTCGGCTCTGAAGAAACAGCAGCCAGCGAGGGGCCCCTATGTTTCTTCCTAGCTCTCCCCAACCCAGTCGGTATGGATACCACCTGGCTCTGGGGAACTAGCTCCGCCCCACCGGGAGGCAGTGCAGAGGCTTGGCACTTGCGTTTACTGACGGAGCCAGTAGCAAGAGCCGCTTCCGAAGAACGCCTGAGGGTCGGTTTACCTTCAAGAAACTTACGACTCTTTTGATTAGTTCTTGTCGCCCCGCTTGAGAGCGTGGGGGACTCCGAAGCCAAAAAGAACCGACCCCTGAGTGGACGCTACTGAAGCCGAGAGGCTAGAGCTACCCACAGGGTAGGGATGAACCGGGGTCCGGGGAATGGCCCACGGTTACCAAGGGATGCGTGGGTACTAACTCTGAGGCAGAGCTTCTCCTATTCCGTTGCCCCTTATTGCACTGGATGGTAAAGCGGGGCTTATCCTTGAACTGTTTGAGTTTATCGTCCGTACGGACTCTAAACTTAACGCGGGTCGGGTACCACCAGAGGTGAACCCTAACCTACCAATGCTTGATGCTCCGGGGAAGATAATGCTAGAGCGAGAGCCAGATCTCGCCCCTAATCCCCCCAGAGCTAGGCGCGTCCCCGCAGGGGGGAGGCACACGTCGTAGAAGCTGTAGACTTCGTAGACATAATGAATCTGAAATGAAAAATGCGAGAGGGGTTAACCGAACGCAGAGAAATAAATTAATAAATTAATAAATAAAAACACTTAACAGAAAGAGTCAACTGCAAAGGAGAACCGAATAAATTAACAAGCGAAGAGTAGAAATTAACTAAGTAAGAACCACTCCACGCCGAAACGAACAGCTGCCTAAACTATAAAAGGAATTAGACGTAAACAATGTCTAAAGACGGCAGCTACTACGGAACAAAAAAGAATAGGCCAGCACTCGAAGAGAGGAAAGCCAAATTCAAAGTTGCCTAAGAATAAAAGTGCATGAACAAAGAACAACCCCAGCGGAGAGGGAACACAACACTGTTCGAACGAAGGTGCCGAAAGGGGAAGAAACGACGGCAAATAACTACTGAAAATACCGTCAAGAGCTGTGACTAATGAAAACTCCATAAGACCAACATAAGAATTAAAAATTGGTGGACGGAATAAGAATATTGAGCAATCCCAAAAAGCGCTAAAATTGTGATAAACGCAATTTTGGTGCGGACTTATCTCAGTATAGGTGTAATCTCTATGACAGCAAGAAAGGAAGAGGAGGAATATGGTGCCTGTGCATGCGCTGTTGGTGGATGGGAAGGGACTATACTTTGGCAGGGCATGCGCATTGTGACTTAAAACTTTTCTCGAATGACGGCTAGACCCAGAGGGACTAGCAAATAGGTACATTGATTTATTGCTGTAAATCATAATAACAATAATACTAATAAAATTATAATAATAATAATTATAATAATGATAATAATGATGATAATACTTCTAATGCACACATGTCCATCCCAAGGGATGCTAAAGGCGCCTAACAAACATACATGTATGATTAAAAAAAAAGAAAATAACATACGACATAGTAAATATTTTAGCTAACAGATATTATTGTGAAATATGATAAAGAAATTAATTAAAATATTCTGACATGAGGTATGTTACAACTTTTTGGGGAACAATTTGTAGGTAGGTTACATTTTAATTGAATGGGGTAAAGAGTTCCAGAGCCAGGGTGAAGCAGCAGCAAATGATCTGTCACCCTAGCTCCCCTTTGTTCTTAGTTCTTTGAGCTTTAAGGAGATGGAGGAACAGAAACCTGCACGAGTAGCTAAAGAGGGATGAAGAAGGGAGGAAATATATGAAGGGGCAAGGTTATGAAGCGAGGGATAAGTGACATTTTATATTTGATGCATTGTTCTACAGAGAGCCAATGGAGTTTCTTCATTAATGGATATGTGTTGAACATGGATTTATCACAAGCTCCAGGCCTTGGCAAGGCCACTTTGGCCTTAAAACGCCTCAAATTCTTAAGGGCACTAAGGCCACTAAGAAGGGCACCAAGGCCAAAATCATTTTGAAAAAAGGGCATCGAAGGCCAAAGATTTTTCTGCGTACTCTTTTTTAGATGTGTATCAAATAATGTCCCATCAGCAACAGCCTCTGAAATTTAGAAAATGTATAGTTTCCTGCAGGTAGTGTGTTTTTGACCTATAATGAACAAACATGAATATGGGAAACAGATTAATCATGTAATACTTATAAATATGTTGGTTCCATTTTATCGAGTTATCGATTATGTGTGGGATTTATCCATGAAAGTTTCTTTAAATCTCTTTAAGATCCTTCTTAACTGATTAGAGTAAGTGTGGAAAAATGTTAGTAATTTTGTATGTAATGTTTGAATTGTTTCAGCATGTCCTTCCTTTACATAGCATTTTTTTCTTCTTTTTTTTTCCATCAGGGCCGAGGGGGCAAATGTCTTTCAGAAAGATTTTTTTTTAAAAAGAAGGAAAACGTGCAAAAGGAAACATTTGTACAGCAGGTTCTTTTGGCACAATACTTGCTTGCAATTCATAAAATTATTTCATTCAATTCCAAATTCAATGTCTAACAAAGTAGAATGACACATAACAATCATTTTCATAATCGACAGGCTCGCAAAGTTGGTCATTCACTAAGTTATCAACAGTCACACACACACGCACCCGTCCTACAGCAAAGTCAACTTGAAGGCGAAGCACTCGGCTCGAACAAGTAACAGAAGAGCCTCAGCCCTCAGATCAAATAAAATCAAACAAAATCAGTAAATCCACAGAGATATCCATTAAAAAATAAACAACCACTTCTAAATTCACTCAAACAGACAATAAATAGGAGTTAAGCTCCTAAACTCAAAGCTCAAATGACAGGGCCGAAACACTACGATTAGAGGTCTACATGTACAAAATCACTGCACAGCCACCGCAGCACATAGCCAGGCACCACACAGCCAGGTACCACACAACTGCAGTACACAAACACCATTCGCTGAAGTCAACAAGACTCTGGAGATTTTCACAGAAAACATTATTATAATCACGAACCACGCATCCACAACATAAAATAAATTACAAACCTTCCCAAACAAGAAGTAAAATATGGCAGAAAAGGTGTTCGGAAAAACACAAGAGACAGAATAGATCAGGCGAGCTGGGGATGACCATAATCTAACAACAAATACGAGTAGGTATCGATAGCAGCTATCGATGCCGCCATAGTGCGCGCGCGAAATTAAAACTTATGGTATATATACGTACATTAAGTGCATTACGTGTGCGCACGGATTTACTTGTAATATCGAAATGAAGCAATTTTTACATGAGACGGGATCTTGTTTGGATGGGCCGGAGGCGCGTTTTTTGATCAAAATTATTTATTAGTACTTAGTACACCTTGGTCTTACTCTCTATATCAGTCTCGGCAATGGTTAATTTTGCAGTCAGAAGTAGGGCATTTTATGACTTACGGAAAAGGCATGACGGCCAGCTTGAAAAGAAAGGGCACGGCCTTTTTGGCCGTGAATTGATCACTTTTTTGGAGGGCATCGTGGCCAGTCATGGGGGCATCGACGGCCTGGCCGTCGATGGCCGTTGATTAATTTATGCCAGCTCGGCAACTGGTAGGTTGCGAAGGTTGTAGTTGGTTAATTTCACAGAGTTAAAGATATATGTGAATCCAGGAATAGTTCCTTATCAAAAATGCCACCAAGATTTCTTGCCTTCTCAATATGGGTAATATTAATCTTCACAAGTTCTTGCCTAGAGCCTAGGTTTAAAAAAATCTATCATTCATTGAGTTTTTTAGATAACAATCATTCATCCTCTTCCGTACATCACAAATACAATTTTCAAGATCTCCCATGCATTTATCTACCTGTTCCTAAATGGGATTACATGAAAAGTATAATTGTATATTATCAGCATACATATGTTAGCTAATATTATGGTTCCTGATTACATCATGAAGTAGCAAAATATATACATTATACTACTGTGAAAGTATATATATTGAACAGGTGAGGACCTCAAACGGATCCTAGGAGGACAGAAAAATCTAGGTTAACAATCGACAATGTTGTATCATGAAGGTGGACTGACTTGATCTATTAGAAATGTAAAAAGGAAACCAATGAAGGCATGTTTCATCAATGTCAACCTGTTTCAATCTACACGTATCAATCAAAAATCTGTGATCAAAAGTATCAAATAAACAACTAAGGTCTAACAAAATCAGTCTGGTAAGTTTTCCTTTGTCCACTTGGATTACTTTCAGAAGTGCTGTTTCAGTGCTGTGGTTTTCTTTGTAGGCTGATTGGTAAGGATTTTGAAGATTTTGTTCACTTAAGCAGGACTGAAGACAGGTAGATACCATACGTTCGATTACCTTTCCAAGTTACTTTAAATTTGCCACTGGACGATAATTCTTCAGCTCTTGTTTATCAAGTCCAGGCTTTTCCAAGTGAGGTTTGATGAGTGTGTGCTGAAGACAGTCAGGGAAATGCCAGAATGAATAGATGGATTTACAATCTTAGTGATGTATGGAGTAAAATCATCAGCAAAATCCTTCATAAGACTGGTTGGAATAGGATCAACTTCGCACGTAGGTGGTGGAGAATTCATGATGACTCTACATACCTCACTAGTCGTGGTTGGTACAAATTCAGACATACATGTAACTTGCATGGAACTGTCAACCAGTGAGTGATCTTCTGTGGCATTACAAATGTCAAAACTCTGATGAATATTGCTAACTTTCTTGCAAAAGAAGTCGGGAAATTGATCTGCTAAGTCCTGATCAGATGTAGTGCTTGGAAGAAGTTGTTCCTTTTCACTATTCAAGAGTTTATTAATCACCTGAAACAACTTCTTTGATCGCCAGCACAGTCTGCTACTGCCAAAGATAATAACGCTTTTGTGCCTGGTCAATGAGATACTAACCGTCTTTGTTCTACAAACAGAGAATGATCAGATTCAGCTTTTGTGGATTTCCATCGCCTTTCTAATCTTAACCTTAAGCACTCTATCTCACAGATATAATCTATCATCCAGGGACACCTGGGGTGGTATTCTGAGACTGTTTTAACTCTGTTTTAAGTCTGTTTTAGCAAATCGGTATTCTGAACACCGTTTTATCTCTGTTTTAACTTTTGTTTTAAGTTTTGTTTTATCTTTCTAACCGCGCATCTATATACCTGGCGCAAGTCGTGCGCAAGCGCGTAAAAATACCATATGTAATAACACGGTATTCTGAAGACCGTTTTATCTCCTGTTTTAACTCTTTCCGCTTGACATTTCATGCTCATGAGATAAAACAGGGTGGGAGGTGTTTTAACTTTGCATGCGTTATGTCATGGCGGCAATTTTTCTCGCTCATAAATGTTTTTGGTTGGAATGAGGGGGATAACGAGATCCAATAAACCTTACTTTTATTCCCGAAACAACATTTCAACAGAATTTTTGCCTCGGGTGGAGAAATTTGGCAATTGTCTGCGAAAATATCAAAGATGATTTGCACAAATAATTCTGTCACATCATCACATCTGAATTAAAGCAAGAAACTAAGCGCAAACTAATGCGCTCATCACAACGCGTATATATAGTTCACGCGTTTCACGCACCCCTTCCCCAGGGAGTGATCTTATTGGCCGAGTCAGCTTAGACTCCTCTCTAACGACTTTCCCCATTGGATAATATCTTTGCGGTGGGTGTGGCTTTGATGACTTACAACACCGTTAAAACAGTTCTCAGAATACCGTTTAAAGACTGTTTTAGCCGTGTTGTAAATCAATGCCTTAAAACAGAAGTTATAACAGAACTTAAAACACAGTTAAAACGGTGTTCAGAATACCACCCCTGGGTTATAACAAGGAGTTTCCAAAGCTGGAGACACATCTAACTCATTCCCTTTGAACCATGTTTGATGCCGCCAGGCAAAAAAATATGTCAGGCATGTGCTTAACTGGACCTTCCTTGCAGATGCGTAGACAAAAGATTCCTGCGTTTTCAAAGGGAAATATCCTTTTGTAATGATAATAAATTTTTTGCTACCACTCAAATGATAATACGAGCAGTAGGAGGTGCGAAATTTCATGAAATATGAATCAAAATTACTCGACTGGGCATGTGCAGGCACTAATCTATGTTACATCATAAATAACTGCAATTTAATAAATTCCATTTTCATTTTCGTTTGCCACAAGTAACCGGAAAAGTGTTAAATTGCCCGTTTTAGGATTGTAAAATTTTACTATTTTTCACAAATTAAAACTGCTATTATGCGACATATGCAGATTTCTGGACACAATTAGGTTTTTGTATTCATATTTTATATGTTCAATTTTCTCTCTGTGAATTTAAATAAAAATTGAAATATTAACGATATTCTATTTGTGACAAAATCACTACTCAAGCTTTCCCATCGTTCTCCTAGGGGCTAAATCATCTAGCAGGGCATTTAGAGAAATATCCTAACTGTAATATGATGTAAAATGTATGGATATATTATAACTCTCCTGTGATGCACCCATGCATGCGCAGGCGCCCTGAATTATCCCACCAAATAAATGCACGAAGGACATGCCTCTAGTTCTGGATTCTATGTCTACTCACTTAGTTATTATGTATGTCATGCTTCATAACTTCACATGGGGTGATTTCAAGTACGGTGTTGGAGGCTGGTGTTGGTGTTGTGAGAACACCAACACCAGCCTTAACACCGAACTTGAAATCAGGCTGGTGTTGGGATTGACCTCGCAAGATTTGACGTATTTCCGGTAGTCAGTGTTGCTTTCTGGTGTTGAATGTCGTCTGCTGAACCGAGTATCACGGTTCGTGTTGACGATTTACATGTAATTTCCCCATTCACCAACACCAGCCCCTAAGGATGAGGAAATTCGTGATTTCAAGCACGGTGTTGGTGTTGGTGTTGTAATCATACATGTTATTGCTGCTTGTCCCTCGCGGAGCAGGCGGCACTTTTTGCTACGGCCACTCGTGACATGTTGGTGGTTAAACCCATTTCGCAGTCAAAACAACTTGGAATACCGTAAAATACCGTATATAAGGCGCACTTTTTTCCCGTCGGAAAAAAGTGAAAAGTTGGGGTGCGCCTTATATACAGAGACATGAAAAATTGAACCCCCGATCATGCCGGTACCTGCCCGGTATAAACATTTAAGTTGTCATATCATTGTATTTAGTGTCATCGTAGGGTATAAACAGTAAAAAAAATAATATGCAGGTTTAAATCATGTCATATTTACTTACATCTCGAGGCATTGCAATCTACCCGATATGCAGTTTCGTTATCACATCAGCGGTATACCATCGCAAGCGCTCGCTGA
Source organism: Echinometra lucunter (assembly GCA_029962745.1). Classification (NCBI taxonomy): domain Eukaryota; kingdom Metazoa; phylum Echinodermata; class Echinoidea; order Camarodonta; family Echinometridae; genus Echinometra; species Echinometra lucunter. The sequence goes on from CM057152.1 coordinate 24,912,284, forward strand.
GCAGGCGGCCCGGCATACGGCAGCGCTCTCATGGCTTCAGCTCGGTAGCTGCTACGGTTTGTCCCGCCGCGCCGCCCCAAACTGTAATGCATATATGGAGAAACATCAGTTTCAAAATTGCAAAAATTTTAGATTAATGCTGACAGTTTGCTTGGCGCGAACAAATTCTGAGGAAATATCAGGCTAAAAATGCTAATATCCCCGTCCAACAACTGCTGCAAATGCTCGCACATAGATCTAGCTGTTTACGTCGTATTATTACAAATGTATTTATCAACGCCCTCTTTAGCCAAATACATTATAACATCGAAAAACAACAATTACCGTACTTGATTTATTTGTATTGACGATTTAAAAATTTCTTTTCACTCTCTTGCAGGCATCTGAGCAAGCAAGGCCCTTGGCAAAAGACAGAAAAGTCCAGAAAGAGAGATACCATATCTTATATCTTGACTGATTCGTAATAAACGTTTTCTCTCATGTCCGAGTTTTTTTCTTTCTTTTTTTTTTAACACGCAACTTTTTTTTTTTTTTTTGAGCGTGGGGGCGGGGGGGGGGGGGGGTCACAATTATATGAACTCACCTCATGTTCCATCTTTCATTTCAATACATATATGGGTAATATATTTGTATTAGAATGGGAATAACTTGATGGTGATGATGATGATGATGATGATGATAATGACAAAGGTGATAATGATGGTGATGAAGAATTTCAACTAAATGAAAAATATATGGATTCATTCGAAATTAAATTCATATTTCAATCAATAAGTAAAGTGTATTGATTATTCTTAGATGCAAGGTAAGTTCGCTACATGTTGCTCAATCTACATGTATACTACCGTGCTGATGGACCTAGCTGTCAAATGGGGTCAAAGGACGTGTCAATCAACGATGACAGATCTCGTCACTTTAGTGCAGGTAAGTCTAATCCTTTCTGTCGGCGTGCTAAAGGGTTCAAACCCGGATGTTTGTGCAAACATGTACAAAGCCATTAATTAGGGGTCATATTGCCCCAACAAGAATCATCAAATATCAAAAGAGCCGCGAACATCGCCCACTCAATTGAGATTAATCCCCGGAGTTGCGTCACACCGGAGAACAATAGAGCACTAATCTCTCTACGAAGTTGAATCTGAGACTAAGAAACCTTTTTTTAAAACAATGGTGCGGGGCAAGCACTACCGATTAGATTTCCCAATAAATAGAGCAGGTCCTCTCCAGAAGACCATCACTCTTCATCGAGTTCTACCAACGACGGTTTCAAGCTCAAGTCAAGATCAAGTCAAGACCAAGTCAAGTCAAGTCAAGTCAAGTCAAGTCAAGTCAAGTCAAGTCAAGTCAAGTCAAGTCAAGTCAAGTCAAGTCAAGTCAAGTCAAGTCAAGTCAAGTCAAGTCAAGTCAAGTCAAGTCAAGTCAAGTCAAGTCAAGTCAAGTCAAGTCAAGACCAAGTCAAGTCAAGTCAAGTCAAGTCAAGTCAAGTCAAGTCAAGTCAAGTCAAGTCAAGTCAAGTCAAGTCAAGTCAAGACCAAGTCAAGATGCATCGCCGAGCATTCACTGCTGTGTTCAAGCTCCAAGTCTGCCGCATCGCAGAAGAAGAGGGTAATCGGGCAGCAGGAAGGAGGTACGACATTGCCGAGTCCAACATTCGCCGATGGCGGACCGAAAAAGCCGCTCTCGAGGAGGCTCCCAAGAAGCAGAAGGCACGACGTGGACGAACAGCAAAATGGCCAGAGATGGAGGAGAGGTTGTTCGCCTGGGTCACTGAGAGGCGACAGGGAGGGCACGCCATCTCGACTGTCGCTCTCCGTCTTAAGGCTAAGTCCATCGCAGTAGCTGCCGGCATTGACGACTTCAAGGCAAGTCCTACCTGGGCCTACCGATTTATGGGGCGACATGGGCTATCTGTACGCCGACTGACACACATTTCGCAGCGTCTTCCAGACGACTTGGAGGAGAAGACAACCAAGTTTCAGTGCTTCATTATCCAGTTGCGTCGTCGAAACGACTACCCACTCGCGAGGATAGGGAACGCCAACCAGACCCCCCTGACATTTGACGTCGCAAGAAGTCTCACCATCGCACCCAAGGGAGCCAAGTCTGTGAGCGTGACAACAACTGGGCACGAGAAGGATCGCTGCACAGTAATGCTTTCCTGCACTGCAGACGGAGGGAAGCTTCCGCCGTACGTCGTGTTCAAAAGGAAGATGCTGCCGAAAGACAAGTTCCCTTCTGGCATCTTCGTCAGGGCTCAACCGAAGGGCTGGATGGACGAGAGTCTCGTCGAGGATTGGCTTCGGGTTGTGTGGGAGCGACGAGTCAGCGGCCTCACCCGACGCAGAAGTCTACTCGTCCTAGACGCATTTCGCTGTCACAAGACCGAAGGGACCAAGTCGGCGTTGCGGCGCATCAACGCAGACCTCGCTGTGATACCGGGTGGCATGACTTCACTCCTCCCGCCCTTGGATGTCTCGATCAACAGGCCTTTCAAGGAGGGAATGCGACGACGATGGACGGAGTGGACGATGAACGAGACGGGTCACTCCTTCACCAAGGCTGGGCGACAGCGCAAGGTCGACCTCCCGACGATCTGCAGGTGGATCCTAGAGGCCTGGCAAGACATCACCCCAGAGATCGTGCGTCGCTCCTTCCTGAAATGCTGCATTTCTAACACACTCGACGGTACAGAAGACGACATCTTATGGGAAGACCAAGATGAAGAAAGAGAGGAGGAGGCTGACAGCAACGATGACCTCATGTACCCTGACTCGGATGAGGAGCTGCGGGCGGTCTTCGCTGACGACTCAGACGACGATGAGTTTTTCGGGTTTTAAATCCGCTCAATCATAACGGCCCTTTTTAGGGCCACCACATATCCAAGAAAGAATCTGCCTCTATTATCATTATTTTTTTTTTTAATTTCTATTTCCAAATAAAACATCCAAGAAAGAATCACCTCCTCTTCTTTTCCCCTCACTCTTTCTCTATTCTCCTTTTATTTTCTGTCTTATCGCTCTGTCTCTCTCTCTCTCTCATTTCGCTCCTTGTCTATTTCCCCCTCAAATGAAGAAAGAATCACCCTCCTTCTTTTTCTCACTCTTTCTCTATTCTCCTTTTATTTTCTCTGTCTTATCGATCTCTCTCTCTCATTTCGCTCCTCGTCTATTTCCCCCTCAAATGAAGTTTCTACCGGTACGCGTTTATTCAAAAAGTGCAATAGCATCTGATCTTATATTAACAAATCCTCATTCCTGTCATCTATCTTTGTCGTCGACGCTTAGAATCTTCTGGCGTCTTTCTTGTCGTTGACGCTCCTTCTATTTCTGTAAGGAAAAAAGAAAGAAGTTTATTGGAATATGATTTGATTACGGTATCGTAACTTTCAGTTTTAAATGGCCGCGGCGGCTTCTGTATCACCTTGAACTTGGCGCTTAGGCATGGGTAATTGCGCGAGCCTAGCACTGCCGAAAAGCTGCGAGCTGTTCCGCCGGAGCGCTGCCAGAGTGCTGCCGGACCTTGGCCTGCGAGTGCGTCATTCTCGTGGTTGACTTCATGCTTTCAGGAGCAATGATTCCAGATCGACGTAGACGAAATGTCATTATTTTTTCTTTCTTTTTATGATCAAATTTCATCATATAATTCTGAGTTTTTCTGCTCTAACATATATGCGAAGGCAACTGCTCGAGCTTATTTTGGCCATGGCGTTTTTTTTTGTTTTTTTTTCTGAAGAAAGGCCAAAATCGGGGGTGCGCCTTATACACGGTATTTTACGGTAATCAAAACCATATATTTTCCTTGGAAGAGTGATAATTTTCCTCTTGGATTCTTCAAATGATTATGCAATTCGAATCCAATAAGATGTAGATTTATTAGAAATTCTGAGGGGAAATGATTTTATCATCGAGATTTTTCGCTATAGCGTATGACGTCACTCGGTGTTGAGCTATCGATAAGGTGATCGGATCAGAGCGGTATCGTCCCTCTAAACTGACTGACGGTGTTGGAGCTCGGTTCAGCAGCCTTTCCACGCTCTCAACACCAACACCAACACTGCACACCGAACTTGAAATCACCCATGGTGGCAGCGGTAAATATGGAGACGCCGCTACACGAATTTGGAGGCCTCACATAGCTCTACAAGATGAAATGAAAAAATTAAAAAAATCGGTCGACAAATGAAGGAGAAGAAGCATTCGCTGTGATTTTCGAATAAATTTCGTATAAATTAGCAAAATTTTTCAGACAAAATTTCAAAATTCCGTGTAGAAGTTCTGTGTACCTCACGTAGCTCTACCAGATGAAAAAAAAAAATCAAATTGGTCGACAAATGAAGGTTAAGAAGCATTTTTTGTGATTTTCAAAAAATGCACATAAATCAGCATATTTAATGAATTTTAAAATTCTGCGTAGAAGTTTGAATCCCCACCTAGTGCTATCATATAAAGCAAACAGTATTGAAATCAGACAAGAAATGATGAAGAAGAAGCATTTGAAATTGTGGACAAACAACAAACGCTGGATGCCGGATGGACGACGGACACCAAGCCACGGCATAAGCTTATCTGGCCCATTCGGGCCAGACGAGCTTAAAACTGGTAATTTGTTTTGCTTATTGATATTTGCTATCAATCTTGTGTTTCGTTCAATTTTTGTTATGTCTGTTTTTGTTTTACTATGTATTATTTGTTAATGTGCAGGGCCTTCATGAAAAACAGTGTTTTAACCACTGATAACACCAGCCTAGGTAATAAAGACTCAGCAAATACGTAAATAAATAGGTGAGAAGTTCTGCACTTTGTCCTGTTCTTCAAGATTCACCCTATCTTAGTATCACTCAACACCACACCTTACATCATACCAGTTCACAAAGCAACAAGACATGTCCATACTCAAGGCTACCACTTGCCAATCTCAAGAAACAAACACCAAAGTCATTCTTTCCACGCACAGTGAGGAAATACATTGCCTCCTGACAACATCAGTGCCTGTTCAGTGGAAGCCTTCCGGCAGAAGCTGATGGTGAGCCAGTGAATTTCTACTTGCACCTTTGAGTATGTATTGTTTCATACCAACGGTCCTGCAGAAAATACTCACACCATTTTCACATGCCTGTATAATCTTCCAAGATTGAAGGACACAAAAACTACCACAAGAAAATGAAATTCAAGAGAGGTGGAAGGCAAGGAAAAAATCAAAAAAACTTTCAACATAGATTAATAAAGACAGTATAAGAAAAAAAATACAATGGGAAATTAGGAAGTAGGTCACGATAAAACAATTACAGAACAAATAACACGACAAGAAACTATGTACCAACCGATAAAAGTTATACATGACTACAGCAGCTATGAATGTCTTGCCCAAGCCAGTGGGTAAGGTCACCAGGGTATTCTTAAAGAGAGCCTGGCGGACAATATTGAATTGATAATCCCTGACAGGATAGTTGATGGGGTAAATATAGATGTGGCCTGCAGAGACATCAAATCCAGGAAGATCCTCAAGGGGTGTACTCTGTGGAGGATGGGGGTCAGTGGTAGAGGAATTGCCTGCTTCTTCCATCTCCCACTCCTCACAGGCTGCAAGGAGTGTTTCCTCATCAAGTTGGTCATCCAGTTCATTTCGCTGACCTAGAAAGAGAATGGAGAGTGAGTGAGAAAGAGATATCTTTTATCCTAGGCAATTTTTGGTATCAAAACTGTATTTTCGTGACTGTGTGATAAGGTGTCCAAACTTTGCATGCAATGGAAAGTGTATAGGAATATATTTGATTCATGGTTCCTCATATTCACCTATCCAATGTACAAGGGTACAATAAAACCTCAATGGTAAATTTTGCTGCTTAAAGTTCCAAATTTCTGAAATTAACGATTAAGCTGGTCACTAAAAAAAGGGGACTTTTCCAGGAAACATGGAGGTATATGTAAGTGAGTCTTTAATTCTCATACTTGCAATCTCAAATTTTTTATGTCCCTTTGCCCTGGGATGGCATGTTTAAAACACTGACATCTGCTTGACAAGATGCCTATGATATTTAAGCACGGAAAAGTTAAATATTGAATTATGAGGGGGAAAATAATAAATAATGTGTGGTGCGAAAATGAATATGACCTCTTCTCCTGACAACGGCCGGTGGGAAAATGAACTTCAAATTAAGCTTTTGGAAAGTCATACTTATGATCATTTACTCGTATAGAACACTAATAGATGTTGATTTCATATACTTGACCCGGTATTTTTCTGAATGTTCAATTTTACTTACATAAAATTAAATTGATTGCGTAAAGTGTTTTAAAAGACATGTAAACAGGTATTTGCGCCCTCATTGACTGTTTTGTCCATAAACCCCCAATAATCCATGCAAGATGTCCGCGCGCATGAAACCCTCATTTGTTGTGTAGTTAATGAACATACGTGTCAGTGGTGTAGCCTGTGGAATTACACGTGTAATTTGCACTGCAATTCCATGGAACTCTAATGTTGTTTTCAATATAGCGTACCCCAGAATGCATTGCCCTTAAACTCCCCAGCATACTATGCCACTGTGGCTGTTCTTCGGTCCATTTTAGATTTGAAGATTAATTTTCATTTCAAGGGCAACGAACTATGCAAACTTAAATCACGTTTTGTTTGTAATTTTCCAGTGCAATATGACAGTAAACTTCAAGTCACTTGACTTAGAAAAAGGTCAAAGGCCCCATTAGAGAGGCTGCACTGCCAGTCATCCATGTGATGCAGCCTCCTGTTGGGTCTCTTATGCTATAAACTAAGAGCAGGGCTCCACACTAACATTTCTTCCATATTTTGAAATTTTGAGCGCCCGGAATAAACTTCCGTTACAAGAAGAACATGCACTAAAATCAACCAAACAATCATCCAACAATTAACCTCGCATTTAATGAATCAACAATAACCCCGATTTTATTATGTAATTCCTTTTGAAAAAATGTGTGGCTTCATCGAGAATATTCTTACTTTTGTCATGTTAGTCGAATGTGCACTCGGAACGAATACACATTTCACGTTTCACTGTAGTCGTATACACGTCCAATCAGGTCTCTAGTCTACACGAATGTTGAAATTTCCATTATTATAAGTTACTCGGCATCTTAACTTCAACTCAAGAATTATCCCCAAAATGTGTAAATATGGCTGAAATCACGAATTACTTTTAGATTTGAAAGTTTGAAGGTACGGTGGTGTCAATTTATTATGCTAAAAATGCCTAGAATTCACCTCAGATTGTCGTTTTTGATCATTGCTTGCGACCTACAAACTGAGTTTCTAGTCTGGCCAGATCGACTCTTGCAATGCATCAAGGAAAGAAACACGTTAATATGCACTGTATGCGGACGTGAGTGAAAACTACTTAAGGCCAATGCACTATTTCAGCCCTGATGTAACTGTACTTATGAGCGAAGGAGCTCATTCACGTAATCATGAAAGAAAACTGAACGAAAGCTCTACAAAAGTATGACAAGTCTTGACAAGATATTTTGAAGAATAAATGAACGAAAAACAAACGGACATTATTTTTAAAAAAAAACCAACAACATTAATTCTTGCAAGCAAGAGCTTGTTCGTTAGTGCCCTTCTGGCTTCTTACTAAATTTTGTGGTGGGAATGAAATCATTCACTGATTCAGGCCAAGTTCGATTCCGAATCATGAAACGAAAGTATGACAAGATATTTTCGAAGAAATAAACAAATGAAAAACTAACGGATATTATCTTTTTTAAAAATCCCAAAACATTCATACTTGCAAGCAAGAGCTTGTTCGTTAGTGCCCTTCTTACTAAATTTTGAGGTGGGAATGTTCCATTAGAAATCATGACTCTATGCTCTGCGCCACGCTTGCATATAATGTCAACGTAATGAACGTAGATTGAATGAATACTAATAGAATTTGTATACTATGTCGGTACACTTCCGGGTTTTAGCGCTAAATTTCTGAATACCCAAAATGGCTTTTTAAGAGGGCTGTGTCTATTTTTCAATACGCTCATGATCATTATGCATGACTATAGGCATTGTCGAGGCGAGCTACTGTCCCCGTCAAACATGCACACACAACGTGCTCATCTACACACAAGAGCTAATGTAATGCTACACATCAGCGGATAAGACGGAAGACGGTGCGTCCTCATTTTCTTACCGCCGAGCATTTTAATCTTTTTGGGGGAATGAAATTTTAGGCGCCCGGTCGGGCACCAATATTTCTTCCATTTTCATTTTTAAGCACCCGGCGGTCCAATCTAGGCGCCCATGTGTCCCGGGCGCCCGCTTATGTCGAGCCCTGCAAGAGGCATATTTTACTTGCACGATGCACACTCACTTTTACTGTACATACGTGAAATTTCAATTTACTTCACCATGGCACCTCACACTGATGCACGACATGTCTTCATCCTGGGATAGCTTAGGAGCTGCTGAAAGGCATTATTCCTCAAGATTCAAGAACACAAAGCTTAGCGACTGATCGTACAATGAATTTTTGCAATTGATTGCATATAGTGGTCAATGAAATCAATCACAAAGATCAATCATCCAATCAATTGCTAAGCTTTGTGCTATGGGGCCCTGATCATTGTCCCTCCCATATGCATACATGAGCCCAGATTGAAGTTGATCCGTCAAATGGTTGTTGAAAATATCGCAAGAATGAACCATTTTTTTTCCCTTTATAACCTCTATGACCTTTGACCTTTGACCTTTAAACCCAAAAATCTAATCAGATCATTGTCCCTCCTATATGTATACATAAGCCAAGTTTGAAGTTGATCTGTCAAATAGTTTTAGTTATCGTGAGAACGAACCATTTTTATGTACATAATGACCTCTATGACATTTGACCTTTGACCTTGAGACCCCCAAATCTAATCAGATCATTGTCCCTTCCATATGCATACATGAGCCAAGTGCAAAGTTGATCCATCAAATGGTTGTTGAGTTATTGCGACATGAAACCATTTCTATGTACATAAAGACCTCTATGACCTTTGACCTTGAGGACCCAAAATCCAATCAGGGCCCGTACCACAAAGCTTAGGGACTGATCGTACAATAAATTTTTGCAATTGATTGCACATAGTGGTCAATGCAATCAATCGCAAAGATCAATCATCCGATCAATTGCTAAGCTTTGTGTTACGGGGCCCTGATCATTGTCCCTCCCATATGCATACATGTACAGAGCATCCCAGAAAAAAGGAAACCGGAGTGATCAGCTATTTTTCAGGTTGAATAAAAATATTTGTGAAATATCATATGAATCTTCATAAAGTTCAGTTCTTCCTCTTTGCGCTGATACCTGGTACAAAACAAAAGGTTCACCCATTGATGAGCAAGAAGAGTTTAAAATTTGAACGTCAGAATCAATTTGCGCAGAATAAGTGTTCAGGATTTGTAAGTGTGGGTGCTGATCCTATAGAAATTTCATCTCTCTCTTTATCTCTCTCTGCTGACGAGCTCTAACTGTTACACCGTATCTCTTCTTCTGGACCTCTCAAACTATTACCAGCACAAACATGACCCCATAGTCTATAACACAGTCCGTAGGCTCTGGATTGATTGATTAGTTTCAATGCTCCTTCTGAGGGTTTAATGTCACTTTTCCAAACATGTACATACCTCCAACTATGACAATCAAGCATGAATCATTTCAGTTTGAATGAGGTTCCAAGGAGTTCTAAAGTCTTAAGGAGTTCAGGAGGAGTGAGGAGGTTGAAAAACTGGTGCTTCTCCATTGCCAAATTTCCAGAAGTTTTTAGGAATTTCTGCTCCTGCCGCTTGCTGGCGCTATTTCGCTTACTGGCACCAACATTAAGGATGTGCCAACCTTGCCTAAGATCGGTATGGTACATTAGCATTTCATTTATGTTCTTTGTTATGATTCTTTCATAAATCTCTCAGTTTTGGAGAGAATGCAGATTTAAACATGTGTTGGGGTTTTTTTTGCATTCCTGAAACAAGCAAATAGGATTTCTGATCTGTGTACGAAATGGAACCGCACTGGAAGCCTGCATGCAGCAAGTTGCCCAGGTTTTCCAGCATCACTTTCCTGGTCGCGAAATGTTTCATCTAGTTCAACAATCTGGAGCTGTAGCAGGATTTTTTTCATGGGAGAATACGTGAATTGTTCGATGAAACATGCAGGCGAAGAGAACAAGTCGGTCATGATTGCGCTTACTGCGTTTTTTAAACTAAAATTAAAGGTTCTGGCGCCAACTTTTAGTTAAATTTGGAAAATTTTCAGATCTCTTCTCTGATGAGTCGTTCTTCATTGAGATTTCTATCAAACAAGAACTGATCAACGCTCTGTTACCACAGAGTCCCTTCCCAAGCAGAAACCTTTTCAAGATTTTTAATTTTGTTCACGTCATAGTGGGACAGAGGCAGGTAGCGAACGTGTGACCGTATGCAGCGGGAGGGGGGGGCGAAGTTTTCAAGACTGCATTTTTGACTGAAAATTAACCACACAGCAAAATCACCAAGAGAGTTGGGTCTTGTATCAATCAAAAGTCAATATTTTGAGTTTGAAAAATGAAGTTTAGGTTGTATCACAGTTAGATCTAGGCTACTGGTCCAGTCGCAAACTTCGAAGGTAGTTTGCAGGGCTAACCGGGCATTGAGAAAGTGTGATTTGGAGGCATAGATGTCTAACGAACGAACACAGCAAGGAAAATATACACTCTCTTTCGTAAAAGTGATATTTCTTCATCAAACTAATGATGGGCTTAAAGATATCTACATGTAAATATTTGGTCACCTCTCTCGCCTGATTCATTCGCTTTCAAAGACCATCCTAAATCTTCATATCATACAAGCAAGCGCAGCGAGCGAGGAAAAAATATTTAAACTCTTTTTCATGGTAGAATTGATAATTCTTCATCCAAATACATGATGGAATTAACTATGAGATATCTAACTTACACATGTACATTTGATCACTTCACTTGCTGAATTCGTTTGCTTTCCCATATGGGTGTCGATTTGTGTTCGCGGTTGGGAGGATGACTGATGCCCGAATATCCTCAACCACGGAAAAAAACGACAGATCGGGGGAAAGGATGTATAGGTTCAAACGTGAAGGATACACATAATATGTGGGGGGGGAGAGGGGTAGGACCTATTTTTGCTGCCCATATCTCTGTATTATTAGTCTAATCTAACGTTCCTCCAATAAACCGCACAAAAAATTGTTTCCAAACAATATCGCAGAGGTACATCCTCATTTCTTGAATGAGAAGTGCAGGGACCTGAACCTTTACTTAGAGTATGAAGCATCCCGTTTTTTTTATTTTGCGAGCGAGCGAAGCGAGCAAGCCGAAAATTCCACTTTCTAGCTATAAAAGAAATATTGTCCTCAAAGTACACTCAAGCAATATAAAAAGTTTGACTAATTCAGCATCTCGCTGGTCCAATTTTTACTTTCCTAAACCACCCTATTTCAAATATTACAAGTGAAGGAGGCGAGATAGGGGAAAACGCACTATTTTAGTGATGAAGTGTTTTGTTATCAAAATCCACTTTAGGTCTATAAAATATCTACAGTACATATTCGAGTCAGTGCAGCGAGAGAGGAAAAAAATACATTCTTTGATAGCCTCAAAGATATCTAAATAGCGAGAAAGGGCTATTTCTTTAATACTGAGGACATGCAGCTAGGTTCTAGAGTACTGTTACTCCAGTTCTATGATTTTAATAATGCACATTTTATTAGCATCCGATACTTTCTCATATTTGGCAAGATAGGAATAGGCTACTGGTCACAGGCCATGAAAATTCTTCTGTTATGGGTCTTCTTCCCATTCCACTCCTTGTAGTTATATTATAACAGTACATGTATAACATTGATTAGAAAGACAGGGTGCAAATCAGTTTCATTTAATAATAAACCCTGACAAAAATATTGATTGGCATTGGTTAAGATAACATAAGATATCAAATGCGAGTAGAACAATAATAGCATACTATTTGATAGAATTTAGAAACACAATATGCAAACCGATTTGCTTTCATAAAGATAGTATTACAACCTCATTGGTTGAGATACTTAAAATGCTCGGGAGCGCTAAAGGTCTTTTCCTTTTCTTTTCCTTTTAAAAAATTGCTTCTTTGCTCTTTATTCTCTTTGTCTTTGTCTACTTTTTTTTTGAGGATTATAGGAGGCTATGTAATTTTTCATTTTTTCATGATGAATTATTGGGGGATGATTGTACAGGCCATCCCCCCTGACCAAAATATTGGGGGGGGGGGGGGAGATATATCCCCCCATCCGCCCTCCCCCCCCCCCCCCCCCGGATCGACACCCGTGCTTTCCCAAATCCATCTTGTAGGCCTATCTGAATATTATAAAAGCGAGCGTTACAAGCGAGGAAAAATACATATAATAGAAATGAAAGATATCTATTTTGATATATTTGGTCACCTCTCTTATCTTATTTGCTTTCTAAGACCATCCTACATGTACATCCACAGTGTATATATTATACGAGCGAGCGTAGCGAGCGAGGAAAAATATATCTTTTTTTATGGTAGGTGATAACTCTTCATCAAAATACATGATGGGCCTCGCTTGCCGAATTCGTTTGCTTTCCGAAATCCATCTTGTACCCGAATATGGTTACAGCTCGTTATTCCGAAAGTTCATTATTCCGAAGGTTTGTTATTCCGAAGGTTCGTTATTCCGAAACACGCAAATTGCGTATACCTAGACGTTCATAGTCCGAAAATGAAAAAGGGTTCGTTAATCCGACGTTTGTGGAATTATTCTGAAGGTTCGTCATTCCAACGGTTCGTCAGTCCGAAAATGAGATAAAGTTTGTTATTCCGAAGGTTCATAAATCCGGAAATGAAATAAGGTTTATTATTCCGAAGGTTTGTAAATCCGAAAATGAAATAATGTTCATTATTCCGAATGTCCGATGGTCCGAAAATGAAATAAGGTTCGTCAGTCCGAAAATGAAATAAGGTTTGTTAGTCCGAAAATACAATAACCTGTGGCGAAGTCCAGAAAGCCGGTTGGGATGGGCGTTGCGGAGAATCACCCTTTCTGTTCAATTGTTATGGGGGAGGAGCTTAACTTTCCTGAGCAGGGGCGTACACGTATGCAGGATTCTTTCAAAGGGGGTGATCACAGGCTTATGGGACTAGTTCATTTTCAATCGTGAATCCATGCAAGAATCGATGTTATGTTTACCTCTCATCGCCAGCCCTGTTGATGTCGGGTTCATGCACTGTTTCACTGTTTTATAAATAATCGAAGATTCATTCTCGATGTGATGTTTACCACTTGAAAATCTTTAAAATGTCGCTTTGTGGGATCCGGAGGGGGTTGATTGGACCAGAATAAAAGGAGAGTTTAACACCCAAACAGAGGCGTCGATATCCCCCCCCCCCATTTGTTGGGGGGGGGGGGATTGGGTGGGTGGGGGAACAGCCATCTGTAGCAAGCATGGCCAACTTTTTAAATGGGGGGGGGGGATAGACACTAAGTGGGGGTGTTTTGAACTTGGATTCGCATCATTTATGATCATGACTTTGTTCCAGCATTCTAGAGCGCGTATAGAGGAAGGGGGATGGGGCATGCCGACATGTGAACCAACAGGACCTAAGCTAATGATGATGATGATGATGATTATAATGATGATAGTGACAAAAGTTAACAGTAATTATTTCTACTATTACTAGTGAAATATTATTATCATCATTGTAATCATTTCATTTCATTTCATTTCATTTCATTTATTTCCACAATGCAGCAAATAAATTTCACATTTCAAAAACATTATGAAATCAACAGTGTAAAGTTATACAAAATCAATTCAGTTCATACAGTATATCAAATTAATAAATTGCAAGTATGAAATAAACAATGCTCGCTGTATGAGTGGAGCAAAGCTTGTGAATCAGGTTCCCATGGAGAATAATATTATTTTCTATCACAACTACTTTTTATTCATCTGTTAGAAATTAGGATCTGCATGCATGGAGATGGAGATGGAGATGTTAAATGTAACTTTCACCATTTATTAATGTCACTTTTGCCTTCTGTACATGTATGTAATATAGTACCCCATTCCATCGTTATTGTTACTAATATCCTCAGTGTTATCTTTATCATCATTATTATTAGCAGCAGATGCTATTAAAATGACACCCCCCCCCCTGAAAACCCCAGAATAAAATACCCCCCCTCAAAAAAAAAAAAAAAAAAAAAAAAAAATCTCTTGCCTGGAGGTAAGCTTGATGACCCCTACACAGCCCCCAACACTTTAAATTTATTCGCTCAGGTGGCAATTGCTCAGATAAAATAAAAATAACAATTCTTGATCAATGCCACTTTTTGATGCAACATATGCTCTGCTGAAAATTACACATGTATCATCCTCCGCTAAGACTATACAAATATTTTATTGCGTACAATCCTATCATATTTTTTAAATCAAAACACTGTATTTGTTACTTAAGAAGTTTATTTCATTTTCGGAATAGCGAACCTCATTTCATTTTTGGAATAAGGAACTATATTTCATTTCCGGAATAACAAACCCTATTTCATTTTCGGAATAACAAACCTCATTTCATTTTCGGAATAACGAACCTTACATGTATTTCATTTTCAGATTAACGAACCTTATTTCATTTTCGGACTAACACACCATATTTCATTTTCAGATTTGAAGAACCTTCGGAATAACGAACCTTGATTCATTTTCGGACTAACAAACCTTCGGAACAACGAACCTTATTTCAATTTTGAAATAACGAACCTTCAGAATAGCGAGCCTTCGGAATAACGAACCTTCAGAGTATTCGAACTTTCGGAATAACGAACATCACCCCTGACTATTATACTAGTTAGCGTAGCGAGCGAGGAAAAATATATATACTTTTTAAAGGTAGAAGTGATAATTCTTCATCAAAATCCATGATGGGCCTAAAGATATCTAAATTATCTTATCTATTTGTTCATCTCACTTGCAGAAGGGCTTTGACTCTATATCCTTGTACAGGCAGATAAATGTAAATGTCTACTCTCTCTAAAAAAAAATAAAGAAATAAAAAGAATTATATAACAAATAATGATGTAACAAATGACAATGATTCTGTGCGATCTAAAAGCTTGCATAACCCTTTTTTATGCTGAGAAGACTAAGACCATACATAGACGGAGACAATATTTTTTTATATCTAACATGTATTATACAATGACACATCCAAATGACTACTGTAACCTTATCAGGGGAAACGTCTGAAAGAGCTCCCGAAACGGGCCGAAAAAAAGATTTCGGGGGCGACGGAAAATTAAGAAATCGCCCCCGAAAGTTATTGGTGGGAATCAAGCAGGTCCGTTCCCGAACCAATCGCATTTTGCAGGAAAGTTTCAGCACTGTTGGAAAGCACTGATGACGCACATGGCACATGCGCTTGATCATGCGTTCTTCATTCAGTTGCATTAATCTTAAAACTCGAAATGGAACCCCCGAAATAAAAAAATTATTTTTTTCCCTGAACCTTATATGGCTGAAACTTGATATACATGTACATTTGCATACCAAAATGATCCAAATAATTCAAAACAGAGCTCTGAGAATCGTTTAGCAGGTTTTGCAAGTAAACTTACTTTGGTTTTAAGCTTCTGATTAACCTGTTACCTGATGAATATGTTGCACTAAAATAGGAATTAAACATCAACGTGGGGGTGTTTTTATGGCGTATTTATATACAACAATACAAAATTCAATAATCATTAATTAAATCATCCCTCACTATACTCAAATATTATCCAGTCTCTCTAATATCATATTCATATTACACTAGTGTTTTCCAATGCTTATTAACAGCTAGCGGCCCACTGTCAATCAACTTCTCACTAGTTGTAGCTTGGAATCAAGCGGTGCCGATTACAGTTCTACCCGGCGCCTGTGTTAGAATCAAGCAGCGCCGATTAGTCTTGAACGGCGCCGGTGTTCCAATCGAGCAGCACTGATTAGTCTTGCCCGGTGCCGCTGTTCGAATCAAGCGGAGCCGATTAGGCTTGACCGGCGGTGGTGTTTGAATCAACAGAGACTCCAACTCTCCCGTTTTCGGCGGGAGATCTCCCGCTTAGGGTTCATTTTCACAAAATCTCCGGTTCTCCCGCTTCAGTTTGAATTTCCCCCGTCCTAGCTGTGTTTCTTTCTTTTTTCTCCCGCCCAACCAACCTTTTTGAAAAAAATGAATCTGAATCATTGGATTTTACAGGTATCACATTTAGTGTTTTCATATGCTCAAAAATAAGCCTAAGAATAACATCAGAGAGCTTCTATAACCCTAAAAGTGGCCTTTGGCCGCAAGGAATTTTTTGCTCTGCGCTGGTGATACAAGGCTACGTGCACATCGAGGCAGAGCGTCTCCTGTTTGCTAGGGGGTCTCGGCAGGAGAATCTCCCGCTTAAGAGGTGCTTGGGGTTGGAGTCTCTGAATCAAGCAGCGCTGTTCAGTCTCGCTAGCGCCCCCGGTGACTGAATCAAGCAGTGCCGATTAGTCTTGCCCAGCGCCGGTGTTCGAATCAAGCGGCACCGATTAGTCTTGACCTGCGCCACTTGATTCGAACATCGGCGTCGATTAGTCTTGCTGGTGCCCCTGGTGTTTGAATTCAATCAAGCCGCGCCCATTAGCTTAAAGATTTTTATCAAGACACTGTACATACACCTGCACAACTACGAGAATACACCCGGGTTGCCTGTATTTATGGAGGAGGAGAAGAAGATACGGTACAGTGCTTACCCGGTGCCAATGATACAATTTTAATTTGCGCCGACATTCTTTAGTCTTGTTTTGTTTTGTTTTCTTCCTTCCCTTTTTTTTTCTTTTTTTTAGGTAGCGGCGCCTTCGGCACTATGCAAAAAATGGGGGGCTTGTGACCCCAAGCCCCCCCTCTGGATCTGCCACTGGTCCTATATTGTTCAGACAGTGTCTGATATTGGAGACTTTGAATATTCAGAGACTGTCTCCCAAATCAGCGGTGCGCCTCCGCGGTACGTTTCACATCGCTGCGCTGACTCGCCGCCGAAAATGAGTCGCCACTCACCTGCTACTTCCTGCTCTTACTTGTCCTCTGAAAATTATGGGCATGGCTAGATTGGGATTTTTTGCTCCAATGAACATGATGAAGAGCTAAGAATATATCCTTTTGCCATAAAAATTCTCTTGTAAAATCTGACAGCAGAATTAGAGTTGCATGCGATCAAAGTTGAGCTTGCACATGTTGTCGCGTTACTAGTCCAGGGCCGCTGGAGAGTAAAAAAAAAAAAAAAAACGCTAAAGCTATTACTCTCCATGACGTCCAGCATTTTCATCCCCTATTGGTAAATAGCAAGCATCTTGGCACTTCAAAACAACCCCTGGAATAGGGCTGTTACCGAACCGCCGAACCGAAAGGAAGTTCACCGAATATGGCACTTCCGAGCAGGACCGAACCGAACCGAACTCAAAGGCCAAGTTTGGAAGTTCTGCAGTTGATAACACAGGATCATTGATCCAGCCCTCGGGGAAGAAGACCTTGTCCTGAATTCATTATGCTAAATGGGAGATACACCTTTGCTTTATTAAAAAATTAATACATACATTGATTGGTGGGATTTCTTTTAATTCATCTTCTAAAAGTTTTTCTTAAATAAAAGATAGAAAAACATAATACAGCTTGTGTCTCATTTTCCCTTTAATTCTGATAAATTTCATAGTAGTTGGCACCATGAATTCTAGTTGTTTTCCCCCAAAATCATGTTAGAAGCTTCAAAATATGCCCAAAGATACTCAAGATTGTAATCGATTAACAACCATGATCGATCATAATACTAAATAAATTTTTTTTTTTAAATTAAAAAATAGGAAAACACTGCGTTATTGATAATCTTTTTTTTTTTCAATTTTGGTTCCTTTCCTTTCCTTATCCTTTCCTCGATTTTTTGAAAATTTTTTCTTGTTTTCTATTAATCAGTATATGAAAATTATCTTTCCCTTTCATTCAGAAAATAAAATAAATAACAAAGAATCATGCAATAAATGCAGTAGCTATTTTTTGTCATACAAAACATATTTATAAGAAACAGTGACTTCCAAGTGCTGGAAAGTTAGAGAAGGTTCTGGTGATCATTTGTTATCAATGCTCACCCTTTTATTTTTTATACTTTATTGCCAAACCCCGAACCGAACCAAAATTCGGAAATAAAAGTGCCGAACTCTGCCGAACCAAACCGAACCCGAACATAGTGCTAAATTTACAGCCCTACCCTGGAAAATCACTCTCCCATGGGCCAATGACACCACCAGCCTTTAACTATCAGCTTTGCTCATCACGGACCCTACTGACACTTGAGACTAAAAATCGGACGTACAAAAACCGAAATTTCGATATAAATCTATCGTAGGGTAGCTGGAAAAACTCATTGCTTGCTTACGTTCCCCCAGCGTCCATTGAAATGCAGATAGAAAATGGAGACTAACTTCCTCATGCATATCGATGCGCGACTAGATGCGAACGATCTTGCAGATGTTTGCCATGAATTTTTTGAAAATGTCTGCAAGATCGCTCGCATCTGGTCGCGCATCGATGTGCATGCACAAGTTAGTCGCCATTTTCTATCTGCATTTCAATGGACACTGTGGAAACGTAAACAAACGGTGAGTTTTTCCAGCTACACTACGATAGATTTATATCTAAATTTTGGTTTTCGTACATCCGATTTTTAGTCCCAAGTGTCAGTCGGGTTCACGATGACCAAAGCTGATAGTTAAAAGGCTGGTGGTGTCATTGGCCCATGGGAAAGTGATTTTCCAGGGGTTGTTTTGAAGTGCCAAGATGCTATGTACCCACCCTCAAACTAATTTTTTTTCCACGGGGGCTCTTTTTCCAAAACCCTAATAAAAAAGAGCCCCTGTCAGCTTTCTCACGGAGGCTCTTTTTGTGATGACGGGGGCTCTTTTTTGCATGTATTTTTTGTTTATCTTACCCCCCTGAAAACACTTTATTAGCCTTTTTATTCAGTGTTTAGCTAATGTTTTGTATACCCAGTTGTTGGGTGTCCGGACAGGTTGTGTATCCGGACAGTCGATTTTAAACAGCCAATTGAAAAAGTTTACAAGCAAATCTCTTAAATGTTTTATCACAAAATGTTAGACAATATTATAGAGAACAAATATTGATGATATTTAGCACAAATCAATGCATAGTTTTTGTTTAATCCAAAGACAAAAAAGAAGGCTTCATTTTTGTTACATGTCCGGACACCCAACCCCCCATCCTACCACTTGACTTAAAATCAGGTTTCCCTGAGTTTCCTCCTTATTTATGTCTGGTACGCTGACGTGGCAGGAATAACTCACTCTCTTGGAATACTCAGAATTTATTCTGGAATTACTCAAATTGTGATTTGAAATTCGGAAATTGTTTTGAACCAAACTGCGCACTTTGGAATATTCATTTCATTGAATGATTTACAGGGTAAGCAAACATTTTGTGGGCTTTTTAAGCAACCAGCACTTTATCCATTGATAGGTAGGTTTAGAACGCACCTGACTAGGTCCACACTAACAATTAAATTTCCCGCTCCTTTCGAAAAGGCCAATCATGGCGACAGGAGGGCCGGCCTCAGAACCGGAGCCTGCTCTTACGAGCGATGAAGATGATATGTGGATAGTCAAACAAAGGTCCCATCGTAGAAAAAGTACTTCTCATCAACCAGAGAAAAGAAAGAGAGAAAGAAGTGATGAATTTACAATAGAAAACATAAACCAACATGGATCAGAGTCCGATTCAGACATGAATACTACCATATATCGTACCCCCACACAAACCTCAAGACCACCCCAAACCGACCTCAAGCTATTTATAGCACCAATAGATAAACAGAAGAACTTGAAAAATGTTAACCCCTTGAAAATTGCGAAAGCAATTAGGGATGTGTGTATTCAACCAGTGGAGTTTATTAGACCCATAAGTACAGGATTATTGGTTAAGTGCAAAAACACCAAACAGATGAAAGCTATCTCACAGATTCAGATTATAGGTAACATACCTGTAAAGGTTACAGAAAGTAGAACAGGAACAAAAGGGGTGATATATGGAGTCCCTGTTGAAACATCAGAAGAAGAGTTACTTGAAGAATTAAGAGCCCAGAATGTAACGGCAGTAAAAAGAATGGTAAAAAAAAGACCAGAGGAACAAGACTGATCATGGAACAGAGGGGGCTGGTATGAATCAGCAGTATATCCCCATGAAAAGTGTTGTACTAACTTTCAGTAGTTCAGATCTTCCAAAAAATATAAACTTTGGCTACCAATTCTTTAAAGTAAAACAGTACATCCCCCCAGTAGCTAGATGCTACAAATGTCAAAAGTTCGGACACACGGCAGATATTTGTAGATCAAAGCTCAGATGTGTAAGATGCGGAGATCACCATACATTTGATCAGTGTGAAAAGAAACTAAAACCAATATGTGCAAACTGTGGAGGGGAACATTCGGCGGCATACCAAGGGTGTGAACAAGCAAAGAAGGCCAAACAGGTTCAGGAAATCAAAATTACTAAGAAACTAACATATGCAGAAGCTTCCCAAATTTGGAAAACACAACAAACTCAAAAACAGGCCATGCATACTGAAGATACCATGGAGGTTCAGGCCATGCAGACTGAAGATAACATGGAGATTTCCCAACCCAAATCAAAGTTAAAAATACAACATGGCCATAAGCCTGACGATCAGATCAAAGTGAAAAATACTTCCAATGTTCGTCCTCAAGTAGTAAAACTAGTAATACCTACAAATGTGGCACCTACTACTGGCACCGCCAATTTCCCAAAATATATTCCACAACCACCATCGGAATTACCTCCCCAGGCTACTACTTCAGTCCATGTAATAATCAGAAGTGAAACAGAAACAAGCCCAAAACCCACCCCAAATACAAACTTTATAGCTACAGCTAATGACGATCAAATTATAGATTTCATATGTAAATTGATCCTTTCTTTTACAGACAGGAAAACAGAAGACGATATCAATGCCTTGATTGTGGCAGCAGCAAAAAGATTGCTGCAACAAAAAAGAGAGCACTTAGCACAACATGGCAGGGATTAAATTTATTATGGTCCTGCTTTCCATTCTTCAATGGAATTCTCAAGGTTTACTCGGACACGGCAATGAACTTCTCAATCATTTGAAAGTACATAAAGAATATGATTTAATACGTGTTCAGGAAACCTGGTTTCAAGAATATTCTACTTTATTTATTCCTGAATATACATGTCTCACAAGAAATAGAGAAAGTCAACCCAGAGGGGGTTGTGCCATATATTTGAACGATGGTATTGATTACGAGGGTCCAATTAATGATTTAAATCTAGAATTACAACAAGTGAACATTTATGTGGCTAATGAAAAAGTTTCCATCATAAATTTTTACAATCCATGTAAGAGACTGAATGAATCAGTCTTAAATAAATTACTGAAAAATGTAAATAAAAAGGATAAACTGATAATTGTAGGCGATTTCAATGCACATAGCACCCTGTGGGGTAGTGAGAAAACAGATAGAAATGGACGCGCCATTGAGCAATTTATAAATGAGAACAATTTGATAGTTTTGAATGACAAAACAGGAACCAGATTGGACCCACGTACTGGGAAATTGTCGTGCCTAGATTTATGTATGTCCTCCCCATCACTGGCCAGTAAGGCGATGTGGAAGGTTATGGAAAATTCTTTTGGAAGTGATCACTTCCCAGTCATTATTCAAATAACACTTGGAAAGAATGGAAAACAATATAAAAATTATATTAATGAGGAAAAAATAGCACATGAACATTTGTCCTTCTAGAATATAAACTGGCCTAAATTTGCAAAAAAATGTAAAGCTATCATAAAAGATCAGTTATTTAATACTGAGGATGACGTCAAAAAATCTTATGAGTTATTCATGAAATATTTGAAGGAATGCATTTACGACACGATTCCGAAAAATAGAAAATCGGAACGAAATCCTGTTCCCTGGTGGAACAAGGAATGCACTGCAAAAATAAAAGAAAGAAATAGATTAAGTAATTACCTGTCAAGAAAAATTACGTTTGACAGAATTGAAGAATTTAAGAAAAAGAAAGCAGAAGCCCAGCGAGTTCTTCGGTAGGCAGAACGAAAATACTGGCAAGCTTTTTGCAGTAGATTAGACAGATACATGCCAGAGACAAAGATATGGACATGTATAAAACGTTTAAACGGAGTACCTGTCAAAAAATCACAAAACATGCCTATATTGGTTGAGAACGGGAAAGACATCACATCTGTACCAGAGAGAGTAGAGATTTTGGGGAATTTTTTCCAATCTTTGGGAGTGAAAGACAAAGAAACTAACCAAAAAGCGACCTTGACACCAGAACAAGGTTCCTCTGTTTTTCAAACAGAACATGTCATCAATGAATCATTTTCGATGAATGAATTTGAAAAGGCAGTAAAACCCACCAAGTGGACCGCTCCCGGAAAAGATAACATCCCATATATTGTATACGAAAATATGCCAATGCGCAGTATGGATATCAGGTAAAAATATTGACAATATTGGAATGAAAATTCAAACATATTTAGACATATTATCTTCTTGGTTCAGAGAGTGGGGTTTTAAACTTTCGTCTGAGAAAACCGTACCTGTATTATTTACTAAAAGTACAGTTAATGTCCCCCCACCTGTAATAAAGTTGGAAGGAAGTATTTTGACATATAAAAATAACCATCGTTTTTTAGGAATGATACTGGATAGCAAATTGACTTGGCAACTTCATATAGAAAATGTGGTTACAAGAAGTAAACGAAAATTGAATATACTACGAAGTTTGACAGGAACAAAATGGGGAAGTTCGTCAAAATCCTTAATGATTGTCTACAGAGCGATTATAAGATCTCTCTTTGACTACGGATACCAAGCATATGACAGTGCAGCTGCTACTACAAAGAAGATGTTAGACTCAGTGCAATATCAAGCACTTAGGATATGCGCTGGTGGTCTGCCCTTAACATCACTAGCTTCACTGCAGGTGGAAATGGGAGAACCCCCATTAGATTTAAGAAGACAGATGCTATCAAGCAAGTACATGTACAGACAAAACATTGAAAGACACATGATCATCCATTGTTGAAACATATTAAACCATGTTGGCAATTCGAATATCTTAAAGGTAAGAATGTAAGTAAACCTTTCAGATATAGGCTCCAGTGCAAGATAGGGAATGAGATTAGTATGGAAAAGATAATCCCCCCAGCTTTTCCGCCGTGGTTGTTTTGTCCACCAATAATATCCACAGAATTAAGCTCACAAATAAAGAAATCAGATCACCCAGTTCAATCACAACAAACTAGTTTAGAATTGATAAACACAAAGTGGTTAAACCAACTTCACATACACAGATGGATCCAAAATACCCGAAAAGGCGATCAGTTCAGCTGCTTTCTATGTTCCTTATTTCTCAATATGCCAAGGGAAGAGATTATCTAATTTCACCTCTTCTTACAGGGCCGAATTGACGGCGATTTTTCTTGCACTGGAATGGTTAGAAGACAAAAATATATACACAGGTGCGGTTATATTCAGTGACTCTTTAAGTGCACTTTTATCCTTACAGCAGCAAAAGGACGAACCCATTATTACAGAAATTCTGACTATTATTACTACACTTAAATATAAAGGAATTGACATCTATCTTGAATGGATCCCAGAACACTGTGGAATAATAGGAAATGAAATAGCAGACTCCTGTGCAAAAGCGGCTTTATCAAATCAAATAGAAATATATAATAAAATAACGCTATCAGAAATTAAGCAACTAATATCACAAAGTTTCAAGATGCTTTGGCAAGAAAGATGGAATCAAACAACCTCAGCTCTGAAAGACCTACAGTCATCGGTGATGTCTACGTACATATGTAATCTAGGAAGGCAAGAAACTATACTCCATCGCCTTCGCGTAGGAGTCATTGGTCTTAATCAAGATCTCTTAAGATTAGGTATACATCCAACAGGTTTCTGTGACACATGCAATGAGGTAGAAACTGTCAGACATTACCTTACAGATTCTCCGAAATACATTATTGAGAGAGCAATGTTTCTTTCAGAAATAAATGAATCCCAATCAGGGCGAATAATGGAATATTTAAAAAAGACAGATCCAGGAATACAAAAAGCCATCATACGTTTCGTTTCAAGAACGAAACGCTTCAGTAAAGAGTAGTTAAGTTTACTATATATATTTTGATTATATATTATATTGTATTGACTGCATATATATATTGATTTTGGTACGTACATTACCTTTTATTTATCTACAGAAAACTATGAAATATAAAAGAAAACGTAATAGTGTGAGTTTATATAGAGTAACGACATAAATTTTCATTATTTTCTCCGATATACGGTGTATATAGGTCAATGCATGGACATGTATGCGTATGTGCGCACAAGTTATTGAGAGGTTTCTTACAATTAGAAAGATGCACATGTTACTAACCAAGCCCACAAGTGTTTTTCGCCTTATTGTTTAAAACAAAAAGAACTTTTTTAAAAAAAGTCATACACTGAAATTAAAACCCATCCATACGCACAGGTACAATAGCGCCCCCTCGTTCATGCATGAGTTACCTAGGCTTGACCGAAAAATCGGAGCAACGTACCGCGCCGATTTGGTAAGATTGCATCTTGGAAAGAGCAGGGCAAGCGCAGTTGGAACTGGGCTGAAGATAGTGGTTGTTTTTTGTGTGATTCTTAAGGCCAATTTAATGAAAATAAAGATTACTATTATTGCTATATATTTGAAGGTATTAAAAAGCACAAGTAAAGAATAAGAAAGACAATACTAGAAATAAATAAATAAATGTTTTAATAGAGAGAAGTGAAATAAACCTGTAGAGTCATTGGCGACAATAGTCAAATATGACTGATTGCCACTCAACCTAACGAAAGAAGAAGATCCAACATTTTATGTACCGTATTGTATCATGTAGGCCTGGCACGAGTAGTGATTTTACTATTCGAGGCGAGTAGATAAAAATACTCGGGTTTTTTCGAGCACCCAAGTAGTAATTTGCTGTCAAATTACCGCTAATTTGCATCATAAATTACGGCCAATTCATAGTTTGAAGTCTTTGGACTTGGGCTCCGATCGTCGCGAGTGGCAATGTCCACCACAGTATGCAATGAGTGGGACTGATTCAAAATTTCGTACATCTCAAAAGAACATTCTTACTGATTTTACGTCCATATCAATGAAAAAATATTGTATATCCACACTCAATACTTATTTTTAAGCGGAATAATTACCCTAATTTTTCTAGGAAAAATACCATTAGCAAACCATTCTTTGTAAATTTGTTTGGTATTCCATCGCCAACAGCAAACCATCTTGTTGACAATGATATAGCCTTTTGTCAAGGGGTGCAAATAGTTACTTGGATTGTGCTGTCCGCTCGAAAATAAAAGCACTTGTTTCTAAAATAGTTCCAGCGATTTTTATTGAAATTATTATGTCTGATGATACAAAAATAATTAGTTCGCCATGATCATGATTACGAAGGATCTCAGTGATGATATTTCTTAAATCAAAACAATAAGAGCCTTTATCGTAAGCCAGGTATTTTACGAGAATTTATTATTTTTTTCATGAATGGAAGTTGTGCATGCGGCCGCATTGTGCATTGGCTGGCGCTGGCGCAGCGCAGTGCATTTAGGATTTAGGAAGTTAGTCGGATGATCATGACGGTCACGAAGTACAAGATCGTACGTACTGGTATATGAGTTCTATTTTGGAACAGAATTAACTCGATTCTCAATATAAAAGTTTACAATTGAAGTTATGTTGCCTGGTGCCGACATTTTTGTAATCCCATCTACCATGAAAATTTGAGGGGGCGATTTTTTTAATTCATATTTTAAAAATCGCCCTCGTTAACTTTCTGACGGAGGCTTTTTTTTAAGTCACGGGGGCGAATCGCCCGCCGCCCCCGTGTATTTTGAGCGCTGCTATGTACATATAGGGGTAAAAACGCTGGACGTCATGTAGAGTAATAGCGTTAGCGTTTTTTTTTTTTTTTTTACTCTCCAGACGTCCCTGGACTACGTGTAACAGCCAGTGCGTGCAGTTCAGGCGACGAAGATGACACTTCCGGACTCGGCAATCGTTGTACGCCAATCCAATGATGTAAATTCCTCAAACTTGTGTTGAAAATGAAATTTGGCATTTGCCGATCGAATTCATACCATTTAAAAAGCGGGGGTGTTATGATCTAAAAAAGTAGGAGGGGTAGTTTCTCAATGACAATGTGAAGTTAGAACCCACTAGAGGTACACGGACAAAGGCAAGTCATTGCAGATCTGGCGCATGTGTTATTAAGTTGTATGATGGGGGAACCATAGTTTGCGCACATTTTGATTTTTTAATGAAGACCATTTTTGATCCATAATTTCTCAATTTTTACCAAAAATTATTGATTTAAATGACACCAAAGGCAAAAAAAGTTTTAGATTTCAAATGGGCGCAAGAAGAACATGTTATTTACGAAGAATTCCCGAGATATTGCGATCGCAAAATTCGATGTCGTATCGCACCGCTCTGGACCTGGAAAAGTGTTACAAAAATACCGAGACCTAACTTCGCGCACGCCAGTTTTCAAGTGATTAATACAAAATAGAGATCCGTAAAAGGTAAGATAATTGCATTACTAGGAAGGCAAAATGCCACTGAATAATTTGATACCACATTTTACTTACAATTTTGATGACATCGTCTCTCGAAAAGAGGAATTCTAGACCCTTGTCGACAAGTCCAGTTTTTGTAAGAACGAATGCAAAACGCTGCCAAATTTGCCGATGTTTCATTCATAATTTCAAAATTCCTTCTTTAATTTCAAAAGGAAAGTAACTTCCAGGGTAGTTTTAGGGTGCTCTTTCCGTTGGTGCTACCAGTTTTTTACAATCTTTTCTAGTTTTTGAGATATGGCCCTGTGCGCTTTAGTTTGGACCTACGCGAAGTTCGGTCACTCTGCCATACTACTTTGTAGTAAGACGCCTGCGTGGTGGCGCGTGCGCAGAACTGTCTTGATATATCAATGTGTGTGGCAACTCAGCAAGAGCTACCTGTTGAGTCGCCATCCCGAAAGTACGAATTTAATGATGTCATTGTCTGTAAAATGAGGGATTTTCATGAACTTTTTGCTTTTGATTGATTTTACAGGATATGTGGATATTTTCATATGAAATTAAGATTTTGGTATGAATATAACTTTTAGTGTATTTTAATAGTTAGCAGGAGAGGAAGATTAAGGCCGCCGGGTGGCGACTCAATGGTTATTGACGTTAGATATTAACACTGTTGACCACAAACCTTGCATTTGCTGAACATTCTGTCCCGCACTCCAGTTCTGAAAAAGAGTCGTTTGCTGATTCTTGATGACACTTGTCGAACTTGAAATGGAGGTCAGGAATCCACTTGCTTTTCGGTTCATTGCCATTTATGCCTCTGCACTGGGCAGTTTATCATGCTTTATTCTGTCACAAAGTACAAAATTAACTCCACGCGTAGACCATTGATAGAGCATGCATAGTCTAACTGAACTCTAGTCGAATTCGACGTCCGCTCCTATATCTCTGGCCGCGCCGGCGCATCACAATATGCATGCATGCAAACTACTAGCACGCTCATGTCTCTAGATACTACGGTAGATGCTGATCTTCCTTGAAACTGTACTACTATAGGCGTACTGGCGACCAAATTTGCAAAAAGCCCGCGCGCGACCAAGAAGAAAGCTAGCAGACAATTAGGAAGGGGAAATGTGTCTCGAAAAGGACAAAACTAATAATGAAAAAGAAAAACTGCTATTTCTGTTGACAAACCGGTGATAGGAGTTAGGGAATAAAGTATTTGGCTTCTGAAATCAATTTACTGATGTTTCCAAAGAAAGCTGACACATTCTTTCTACTCTCATAGATGTCATATACCTTAATAGAGTTTTGTGCATAAATTACTAAAGTAAAACAAAATAAGGCCTAAAACAAGCAAATTTAGTAAGAGGTAATTTTCGGAAGTCCCGGTCCGAAGTGTTGATGGATTCTAAGATTCAGAGTTTAAAGTTAAAAATATATCGTATGACATTTTAAGAAAATAATGGATTACATGATCTAAAAGCTGAATAATTGTTCTTTACTCTCATATAGGAGGCATGCCGAAAGTTTTTGTCGGACATTATACATGTAGTCTGAGAGCCTGTTCCCGAAATAATCACCCCATTTTACGTATGAGATTTGACCCCTTAGAGTTACTTAGGCCATCCATCCCATTCACAAAATGCTTGTCAGGTATAAGGCTCCAGATTGGACAATTACAATGTTGGATACGTATCTGGTGTATTGGGATCACTGATCTCTCCCACAGATTTTTTTTTTTTTTTCTATTTCTGTGATCTCTCCACTAACTGGAGCCGGCCGTACGCTGATTGGCTATTCAGAAATGAGGTCACCGAGGCGGAGCGGCCACCATCTTAGGACCATCAAAAAGCCGTCGGCTGTGTATTAGCCACAGAAATAGAAGACGTCTTCTATTTCTGCGGTATTAGCGAGTGCAGATCTTTTATTCAAAGTACTCATTAATACTTAAAGGAGAATGCAACCCAGACATCAGTGTGCTTCCAGTGAATGTAGAAGAACAAGAAGAGTAAACAGTGAAAGTTTGAGCAAAATCGGACAATCTGTTCAAGAGTTATGAACTTTGAAAGTGTAAGTAATTCCATATTATGGGGATACTCAAATTGGCAACTTTGCCAGCATCTGTGATGTCATTGTGGACAACTCTCCATTCATTTTGTACACAGAATTCAACATTTTCTTTATTTTCAAGAAAAATAAATATTCTATTGATTTATTGTTTGAGTATGACATGGCTATATCAATTCTGCAAGCATATTGCGAAGAATTATGTTGATTCCTGACTTCAAATTTCATATAAATCAATTTTTTTGAAAAATTGTGTACAAAATGAATTGAGAGTTGTCCACGATGACATCACAGAACTAGAAAGTCCTATTTTTTAGTTCGTTGGATGACATCACAGATGCTGCCAAAGTTGCCAACTCAAGGATCATCATAATGGGGATTTACTGAAACTTTCAAAATTCATAACTCTTGAACAGATTGTCCGATTTTGCTCAAACTTTCACTGTTTGTTCTTCTCGGTCATTTTTATTCATTAAGAGCACACTGATGCTCGGGTTGCATTCTCCTTTAAAATTTCTGATTTTTAACCTAATTTTATTTTAGAAACTCTGACTTGGCTCTTGATGATATTTATGGCCTATTTCTTCACAAACCGTGATGGGAGCGATAGTAGAAACGAATGTCAGTGCTTTTAGAGGTGGCACAGTAATCTTTTGCGTTAGTTTTGGCGATCTGACTTGCTCTTTAAATATCCCTTAAATGAATTAAATGAAATACCAACCCAACTATGACCATGACTAGAATGTGTGATGCTATGCGAAATACTGCTTGACCTCGTCAGCAAACGTGATGCTCCTATGAAGTTCGAACAATGCCATTTATATACCATTCATATTTTGCATATTCAGTACTTCTTTCTGTTTTATATTCCACTTTATATAGGCCTATTTTATAATGATTTGATGAAATGATATATATGACTTTACAATCATCCACCAAATCATATCATGCAATGACCGTTTCACAATCGACGATTTGACTTTATGTTATACATAAACATACGAATCGTTTCCCATAGAGGCTCGCATAACAATTATTTTCATGCCGTAAAGTAGGAATTTTTTTAAATACTAGGCCTACTTTTTCAAGAATTTTTTTTTTTAATCTAGGACATGATGGTCCAGCAATACATAATCTTTTTTTTTTCATAATGATATTTTTAACAGAATTTATCGGCAATTTAATTAAAATGAATTGAACATAATTATCCATATTCATTAAGTTCAAATTCACGAATCTAGCTGCTTTGTAAGAAATTTCAAATCTGCACATTATGTTGTTATGTCAAAAAAGATATGTGAACAAATGAAATGGTTATCAAGAGTGTGTTCCCAAAGATTTAATAAACTGTTTTCTTCAAAGTTCTTGCAACAATTTATTATTGCTTCATACGACCTACGTTATCTGAATTTACATGATAACGACACTAAAACCATAGCTTGAAGAAGTTTCCATCATTTGTTTTCATGCGTATTTACGGGGCAATATACCCTTTGTAATAGCTTTATAAATCTACCATTTATGAGAGAAACGTTTCCTTTTTTCACTTTGCTGTTTTTTAGTATATTTGTACTAGTTTAACTGAAATGTCTGAGAGTGGAAAGTACAATAATAATGATTTGTAGTGAGATTTATCCAGTAGTTTTTGAGCGCTCGTGTCGACTCCCTGACTCGGTATAATCAAACTTTATAAATGAACAAAGCAAGAATTTGGAAAGAAAGAACTTGAAGTGACGAAAAATCATTTCTGTGCGTGCACGGGACGGTGGATTAAATCAAAAGAAAAGATATGAACGGGGGATCTGGTGGATTAGCAAGAACGAAGGTAGACTAGGTCTTTGGTCTTGATATAGTTTGGGTGCATGCCAATATTTTGAGTAACAGACAGCCTTTGGAGAGTAAGATGTCTGCTGTAGAGAAAAATAATGGTATTTTGTTGTTTGGAAGAGGGGGGGAAAGGCAAATATCATTATATGAGTGGGAACCCTAGGAAAAAAATTGATAATAAAAAAATTAAAATGTGTCCGGAGAGAGCTAGACACAGGAAACATTGCAACCGAAGAAAAGAGAGAAATCATGAAAAGGGTGTTGGACTTGACAGAGGTAGGGAGGGCATCATGATCATTATTCCGGTATAATTTAATAATTATTATCATCATTATTATTGTAATTATCATTATTGTTTTATTATTAGTAGTAGCAGTAGAGGTAGTGATAATATTATTATCATTATTATTAGTAGTAGTAGTAGTAGTAGTAGTAGTAGTAGCAGTAGTAGCAGTAGTAGTAGTAGTAGTAATAGTAGTAGTAGTAGCAGTAGTAGCAGTAGTAGTAGTAGTAGTAGTAGTAGTCTCATTCTTATTATTACTATCATTATCATTATCATCATTGTCATCATTATAATTACGATTATCTTTAAGCCTGTTTACTTTATCATTAATTGATAGTATCTTATTTTTAGGTTTATAATTTCATTTTTATTTTATTGTGATCATTATCATTATCATCATTGTCATCACTGTCATCATCATTATAATTATGATTATCTGTAAGCCTGTTTACTTTATCATTAATTGATAGTATCTTATTTTTATGTTTATAATTTCATTTTTATTTTATTGCGATCATTATCATTATCATCATTGTCATCATTATTATAATTATGATTATCTTTAAGCCTGTTTACTTTATCATTAATTGATAGTATCTTATTTTTATGTTTATAATTTCATTTTTATTTTATTGCGATCATTATCATTATTCATAATTATTGTTGTTGCTTTTATAATTAATATTATTAATATTATTAGTAGTATCATCATCATTATCATCTTCATCATCATCATCATCATCATCATCATCGTTTATCATGATCATAAACACCATCATCACAATCATCATCATCATCATCATTACTATTACTGCATTCGCACAATCCAGAATAACCTATTGGAAACCTGTTACATCATTACGAAAATATGGGCAGTGAAATAAACAAAGGTGTGGAGAGGGATTATTAGGCCTGTGTAATTGATGAGTTTCTATTTCCGCGATGCTAAACACTGTTCTGTATACAAGGAATACATTTTTAAACCCATGCACCCCACGGCTTGGTTTGCAGCGTTGATGGTCTCAAGATGGCCGACGCCGCGGTGCGCTAGCTAGCTTCAGTCCGCGCGGCGTGACCGCCTACCCAGTTAGTGTAGAGATCAGTGATTGGGATACGTATCTGGTGCGGGGATACGTATTGACCACGCGAATTGTGACTACGATGGCCAACCATAGATGGCCTTCCATAACCGCTATATACTATTTAA
This sequence comes from Echinometra lucunter, assembly GCA_029962745.1. Taxonomy (NCBI): domain Eukaryota; kingdom Metazoa; phylum Echinodermata; class Echinoidea; order Camarodonta; family Echinometridae; genus Echinometra; species Echinometra lucunter. The sequence goes on from CM057152.1 coordinate 24,944,391, forward strand.
GGAGAGGAGAATGGAACCCAGGCATCAGTGTGGTTTTAGTGAATAGAGATGAACAAGAAAGATAAACAGTGAAAGTTTGAGCAAAATTGGACAATCCGTTCAAGAGTTATGAATTTTGAAAGTTTAAGTAAATCCCTATTATAGGGATCCTTGAGTTGGCAACTTTGCCAGTATCTGTGATGTCATCGTGGACAACTCTCCATTCATTTTGTGTATGATTTTTTCCAAAAAAAATGATTTATATGAAATTTCAAGTCAGGAATCAACATAATTCTTCCCAAAATGCTTGCAGAATGGATGTAGTACAAGGACACCCATCGTAACGTTCATTAATTCATGTGATTGTGACTGTCATAGCCATCTCATTAACATTCTGTACATATTTCTCCACTTTGATCTTATGAGGTCCGCCGCTAATTAGTTGGGAGAAAACAGAGACAGTGATTTGAAATAAACTGTAGTTACATGCGCAGAAAATAATAAATCGCTTAAATCATGGAAAATCAGTGTGCAGTTCTTCTTAACAGTTTGAATTCACTAATCTATGTGTTTCATCTCAAAAATTTTATGAATATTACAAGATAGAGGTAATATTTCAATTGAATGTTTGAGATCTGTAATCCTGTTTTTCCCCATTTTTCTCTTAGTTTTCCAAAATTATAATGCACGGATATTATGAAGATCATCATCCTTCTTGTTCAATAAAATATACGCGTGTGCGAAAGCGTGCGAATGAGTAATAATAAATTTCATATCGCAAAAAGTAACATTTTCTCAGGTTTGCTGCTCCCCTAGCAGTGTTCTGAATCAAAGACATATTCTGCAAGAGCACACCAGCCAAACAAAAGAGAAATGAGGGTATCTGCTCCTTTGTCAATGACTGAACATGCTTACACAATCATTATTGTCAAAACATCTGTTTTCATTACGCTGCTCATGATCAGAAGGCAGTGACAATCATGATTATTGTACTTACGTAAATTAAACCTCGCGGTGGAATTGGTACTTCAAAGGGCCCATGACCGTTGGTATTCCATTCATTATAATTCTATGCCTTCAGTGGCTCAGCAGGCACACAGCAGCGATCGTTATATTCCATTCATGGGAGAGTAGGCGGTTTATCTGGACCAAAAGTGCAGTATTCATAGTTTTAGGCTGATAATGCACTTGGTCCGTGTAAAGTGTGCTCTTGAGCCGATTAACATGTATCCTGTGTTAATTTTCTTTTTCTTTCATGAAGCACAGATCTTCAGCTTTATTGTGATAGAAACTTTTGACAGATGAAAAAGTCATTTTTTTATCATTTTTAAGATCCAAAATTTTTACCTGTTATACAATTTGGGGGGGGGGCTGATTTATGATCCTATGTGGTCTATGAACATTTTCAGCTTTGTTACCCAAACAGCAACTTTAAGCCATTTGCATAATTTGCATAAATCTGTATGCATACAGGTTATACAGCACAAAGACAACTTACACAGAATGTTTAAACAATACTACGTACTAATTGTGTATGTGCGCTGATACGGAACTTTTATAGTGTTGCCCATCTCGTGAATGGAACCACCCAGATATGGATGCACATTCATCTAGGGTTTCGTGGGACATGGAAATCATTTCAGTGTTATTTTTTACAATTAGAAATCACGCTTTGTATTAAAAATTATGTTAATATCAACATGTTTATCTGTGAACAACTGTGAGTGTATTTTTCGCACCTAGAGTGAGAGTAGGCCTGCTCGATCTTCATGAACCGTTATTAATGTGGGCAAGCAGGTTGGCAGCCCTCTTGTAATATTGTTTTAGTTCCTTTGGGGGTACATCTTCGTGTAATTTTAGCTGTATGAATTAAATCAATGTTATTTGAACACCCTGAAACCATAAGTCATTTTTCCAATTCAATTGTAAATTCTAAAAAGATTTTTGTTGTTGTTGTTTAAATATTATAAGAATGTTGCATTCATATAGGGGGCATAATGATGTACATATGTGTCTATTCAATTATAAGACTGTGTATTTTGTTAAAATGCTAGAGCCCAAATATTTTCAACCACTGATATGTGATTCTGTGCTTAAATGCTACTTAAGTCCGACTAAATATGGCTGCAGTAAACTTTTTTTTAAAGATAGGCCTAAATTAAGAATATACCTCTGTTAGTACCATTCTTAATGGATGTAAGACTAAGTTTTCAAACATTTATAGATAACGAAGTTGACAGTTCCTTGATATTTAGTTCTAAACCCTGACCTGTAATTGCAAAAATATGTTTAAATTTATTCTACACCCCTCCAAATCCCCAATTTTCTGTAAGTATCATACATCAATGTACCCCATTTCATTTTATCACATGTTGAATTCAGGAGATGGATGAAGAGTTCCATATCATCGCACACGCACAATTAGTACAAAGTTCAGAAACGCATTTTGTGTAAGTTGTCTTGGGTGGCATAACCTGTATCCATAGATAGATTTATGCAAATTATGAAAATTGCTCAAAGTTGCTGTTTGGGCAACAAAGCTTAATGTTCACAACCACATAGGAACCTAAATCAATGAAAAAACTTCTACGGAAGGAACTTTACTAGGTTTGTTAATTGGCCAAACGACTAGACCTGCAGACTGACTGGCCCAGGCAATGCCTATTTGTGACATGCCCACTGTGGATTAAATATGAGCGTGTCTAGATTGTTTGAAGTTCTGAGTATATTGAAAGTGTGTCTTCGCTGCGAGTGTACATTCAAATTCTACTTAGACAATGAAATTAACACTGGTTATCCAAATTTGGTCTGAATATTCTGTTCAACTTAGCCAAAATTTGACTAAGGAATTTCAACGAAGCCAGATACATGTACTTCTCAATAGGAATTATACAGGGAAAATTAGGACATCTTTCGTTGATTTGACCTAAATTAAATTTGACTCATGCGATGTCCACTTACGCATTCATAGACGTGAAGCAAGGCAAGTTACAACGAATTGCAAAAGAAAGCAAGTTTATTGGCACAAAATTAAATCAACACTTAACTGAACTACAAACTGTCTTAGAGCAATACCTAAAATGATGTTTGCAAGTACATAAAGAAAAGAAAGTCCTTAACCATTAGATACAGTTAGCCATGCATTATTGATATGAATATATTGTGCTTATACATTGGTGAGTCCCTTTCCCGTTGAGCAGATTTTGGGCACTCATTTTGAAAACCAATACCTATACGTCTGCTTCATCACCACTGATGAAGACGAAACTACAGCCAAGATTCATTTAAACTGAAGCAAGAACACCAACAATCAGATCACTTTAACGTATAACTGGCAATGTAAACGAGTGTACCCCCCCCCCCCCCTCCCCCATATCAGCAGATGTTAGCTACCTTGAGCAGTCATATAAGATTTCCAAATATGCATACAACACAGAATGTGCAAGGATAGTTAGTTTTCTCTAATTCTATCACAAATTAACAGTTACTTTTCTACCTTCCTCTATCTTGATTACTTAAAATCTCAAATCACTCAAGGCTTAACATAAATAATTTAACTTCAGATGATAATACACAATATTTTAGATTAATATGAATGCAAATATTTTGGTGGAAGCTCAAATGAATCCTTAATCATTATTATTCAGAGCAAAATGTAGAGCTGCATATAAGAAATTGGATGAACCTAATACATGTATGACATGATGCATCTGCAAACGAAGAAAAATTATGAAGAATAAACTGAGTATGAGAATAGACTAAATGTTGATGCTAAGAGATGATTAGTGCAGTTGTTGACTAGGAGACACCACTTCTTGGTGGAGAGCAGTGGGATAGCCTTCAGAAGAACCTGCCTGTGGGATAACTGTCTCCACTGCCCCATTGGTAGATCTATCCTGGATGTGCCCTTGGTTTATAGGTGGTGAGACATCATGGTGGACAGCAGAAGCATTGTTAGAAGGTGCAGCAGGTGCATCTGATGGGGGTGGGACAACACTCTCAGTAGGCTGCTCAGGAGGGACAATTGCTGGGGGAGGAACAACTACTGAAGTAGGAGCCGAAGTCCCACTCGGCCCAGGTTCAGCAGTGTCCATCCCATGTCCACCATCATCATCATCCTCCTGTCCATCTTCCTCATCCTCTTCACCCTCCTCATCCATACTTCTTCCTTTGTTGCTCCTGGAGTCGTACAACATCTCTATCTTTTTCACCCAGTACTCCTTTTGAAGAGCCATAACATCCTTCTCCATTTTCAGGTTCTGCATCTTTGTCTTATGCTCTGTGTTCATCAGATTCATCCTCTTCTTGTGCTCAACAAGATGGAGATTAAGGATTTCCTGCCTGGTCTGCTCATTCAGAGTGCTCCCACTTGCTACTTGATAATCAGAGGACTGATACACCTCTTGCTGCTGTGCTGCTTTACGCTTTCGTGCCTTCTTCTCCTCCTCTAGTTTCTTAGCCTGGGCGGCCTGAGCTCTAGCTGATGTTCTGGTTGGTGCCTTGCCAGAGCTTCTCCCAGATGATGCTCTGCGGCGTTTCCTTGGAGTCTTCCTGGCTGATGGAGCATAGTCTTCATCCTTTTCGTCATCAGGCAATTCTGCCTCCGAATCACTTCTAACTTCTTCAAAGCTCCCTTCCTCTTCATACTCACCTGGGTTGTCATCCATTGGTAAGGGTGTACTGGAATTCAAGAAATAATGTTACAAAAAAATCATTTAAATATCTGTCATATGCAACTCCTGTGATTGCTTTGTCCATTTCAGCTGTTTATCAGAAAGTGAATTTTTTTCATGGACAAGCCGTTTAATGATGATTTAGTTGGAAGTTCAAGTTTCCCATTTGACTGGATTCATGAAGTAATAAAGTTAGTGCCACAGGTCATTAGGAGCTGAGGTCTGCTGTTTGCAGAGTCAGCTTTTTGAAATAAGGTCAATAAAAAATTAGACTTTAATTCTTCACTGGAGACGAGTTAGGTGGTCTGTCATCAGTTGAACATGTTTCTGGCGTAACAAAGACCTTTGTTCATCTTAAAAACATAGAAAATTTTTATTACTGGTACTCTAAAAGTTTATATCAACAATACTGCTCCATTTCAATGAAAACGTTGTCAATGATAAACATGACGGAGACAGTGATAATCATAAACATGACATTAATGACCGTGAAAATAATAATAGTTTGACATGACATTGTATAACATCATCTTCATTATCACGGTTATTATCAACATCGGCATCATGGTCATCGTCATAATCATTTCTGTGTCATCATCATCAGCATTACCATCTAATCATAGTCAAAAGAATATAATCAACATCATACGTGCAATCATCAATTTTTACAGAATACATTCCCATTAAGAGAAGATTTAAGAAAGTGACAAAATTTATCATCATCAGAATCTTTTATTACCATTATCAACATCATTTTATGATAAAGATGTTTACCATGATGACAATAATAACCATAATGATGACTATGATGACGATGATAATGATGGGCATGAAAATTGTAATTACGATAGTGAAGCGATGAAAAAAATGGTGCTGATAGCAGTACAAAACAAGACATTAGCGATATTGTGTCTCGCCCACTTGTGAAAATAACTAGAAATATCGCGATCTCCATTCATGCAACAGAATTATATCCAAAGCTCAGTGTGAAATATCTGCCATGAAATGCAACATCCCATAAAATTTGAGAAGGGCTATTTCATGAAATGCTACTAGTTGAAAAGTTAGTGACGGTTGCAAAGTTAGATTGATTTGATTTGATTTATTCAGTTTCCACATTACAATGGCATTACAACAGTATTTACAAGTATATTCAGGCACTGCAACACAGAGAACATAAATATGGTATTAAAAGGTGACGAAATGATAAGTGGAGGGATCTACTAAAAAGCTTAGCTTGTGTGATGTAGATCCCCTAACTGAATAATAATATGACAATGTAAATTAAGAAAAAATAATTTTAGATGAATTAATCAAAGAAATTATTAGAGAGGGAGAAAACAATTTAACAAAACTCATGTACATTATATACATATGAGCTAACATTACCAAACAAAAAAGAAAAAAAAACGAGATAAAAAAAGAGCTTTCATTTCGAGTGGAAGTATACAGTTGTATTCACACATATATATAAACAGAACTGTACATTAAAGATGAATACAACTGTTATGGAATGAAAAAAAGGCAAAGTAAATTATCAACATCAGTATGAATCAGTCAAGTGTTTCTTAATTCAAATCAAATTTGAGCCTATTTTGGTTAGGGCTAGCGTCCACTAGAGCGCCGATAAGACTAGGAAGGGTTGCGGAAGCAAATTATGTCATTTCGGCATTCTGTCCGCGTCAGATGGGGAAAAAGTGAGCATATCATGGTTTTCCGCTCATTGAATACAGACACACTTAAGAGTGCCATAGGAGTCAATCGGGAAGGGCGCGAAATGCCGCGGGAAAAAAGCTGATCGTATCAGGACAGCGCGGACACATCTCGGATCACACAAAGAGGAGCAAAATCAAGGAAGAGGACAAGGAAGACCTGCCGACAAGTTCCATGAAGACATGCGGACAACATGAAGAAACAATGAAAGTTTACAAATTAGGTGCCGACTTCGTGTTGTTCTCATAATGTACTGGCGCAGCCAGAATTATTCAACAAGGGGGTAAAAGATGGCTTGACTAAACAAAGGAGCAGAGAGACAGAGGTGCCGCTAGAACATTTTTAATTGTTCGGGGTGTAAGGATCATTAAATTTTCCGAAAGTTAAGCTGCATTCTGAAGTCCATAACCCCCTTCCACAAACCACAGGAGGCTATTTCAAATAATATTTGAGTTGTTGATCGTTATTCCTTAAATCTAATATGTAGAGGCTGCGAGCTTCCTTTTTTTTGAAGGGGGGGGGAGGGGAATGACGCTTCTTTCTAGATTATGAACCACCCCTCTAAACTTTTGCTAGCGAGCAAAGTAAGCAAGCATAAAATACGCTTTGTTTTGAAAGACATGAAAAGGGTAATTTGTCATGAAAATACATTGTAGGTATCGTAGGCATAGGACAAATAATATCCAAATGATATATTTGGTTACCTAGCTGCCAAATATGACTCTAATTTGGCACCTCGCTGATCCAATATTACCATGTTTCTACATATTACGAGCGAGTGAAGCGAGAGACGAAAAACACACTCTTTTGACGATCCTTGTCATCCAAATACACGGGCCTCAAATATATTTGAGAATATTCCCTCGCCGAATTTGTTTGCGGTCCGAAACCATCCTGTATCTAAATATCATACGAAAAAAGCGCATTGAGCGAGAAAAGATGTACACTCTTTCAGGTTAAAAATGATAATTTGTCATCAAAATATACTATGGGCCTATAAGATAATCTGAATTGTAGATTCGGTCGCCTCGCTAGCGGAATTCGTTTGCTTTCCTCGACCAGCCTGTATCTAAATATCATACAAGCCAACACGGCGAGGGAGGAAATATATACACTGACTATTTTCAAGGTGTGAGTGTTATTCCGTCATCCAATTACAGTCATGACAATATAAGCCTTTAACTATTTAACCTATATTCCGAAAATGATGCTATTTGGGCATCAAGCTCTTGACCCTTCCGTGTAATGACCGCAATGTCCGCAGCCGCTCCGCGTACTATCCTAATCGGCTCCGAGCTTTCCTCAAACATTCCGCTTGGCTTCTGCTTCGCAGAGGCTTTCAGGAGCGTTTGCACAAGGGTTAAAAAAGGCGGGATGTCCTGACGATGTCCAGACGATAATGCGGACAAGTTGCTGAAGGTGTCAGGAAGTTCATTTCCGCATCGAACCGGCCGATATCATTTTCATCTACAAAGGTAAGGAATCAATTTGTCAAGTTACTAGTTTCACCTCCGTTTCGTTGGCGATTCATATTTCTTGAAGGCGAATTAGACGACCAGCAAAACTATTATTAATGTCCAAAGGTAAAGAATTAATATGCCGAGTCGATAGTTCATTCGTAACAGACGTAGCAGACGGGATTCAACTTTTTTTTAAATTGTAATTACGCATCTCTACTCAACAACGCTCTGCATCGGTATCAGAATCAGAATCGGGCCGATGCGGATGTAAAAACATCGGGCATCGAATCGGCAACGAAATTCCATATCGGTTAAGCCCTACAGAATATTATGGTTTAGAAAACAGGAAAACATTAAATGTTTGATAGTAAATTCATTTGATTGAAGAAAGACAAATTTTGGATCATAATAATGATGTTTCTGTAACATTGTGAAGTTACAAGGAAAATTAAGAATGTTGGTGTTAAGAAGAGAGTTTGTGAGAAGTTGTTTGTTTTATAAAATTATTGGGTTGAAGACACAATTCAAATTGGAGTAACAAACACAGAAAAAAAAAACTACATTTTGATGCAGTTTATCTGAATCCTGTAACTAAAGAATATTAATGAGAATTCTTATGTGACTAAAAGTCATTTTTAGAAAGGGAGGAGTTGTAGTGTCTTGGAATAAGACTAATTATTTACGGACGCCGTAAATGAGACGCTGATATGTTTGTGACCTGTAAGATGAGAGTGGGAGACACACGAGTACACACGGAAAATATGTCAGCTATCCAGTGTCATGGCCGAGTTACAGAGTATACCTAGGGGGCAAGACAGGTTTTAGGGACACGGAATGCTGTAAAAGGTTGTTGGGTGTCAGTGTGTTCAGGAGATCATCCTGCACAACTTCCAGGTGGACTACCTTGAAATTACGCTGCTGAAAAGAAATGGCGGCCATTTTTCCAAAATGGCTACCCTGTAAACTAGTATTGAACTGTTTTGAATGTAAATATTTAATAAAGCATCTATTTTTCACGTATGATCATATTAAAGAGTATTAAATTCCCTACACAGTGATGTCACTTTCGATGGGTTTGAAGATGATTTGTATAACATTTTTGGCTCAAATATGCGAAATTTTACCATTTTTAACCAAAATCTTAATTGCATCAAAATACATATGTTGGCGTATTTCAATAGTCTTGATGACTAATAATTTCAGACTTTCTCAAAATTTGTCCATATCTTTGGTCAATATAATATAAAAATTTCAACTTCATCACCTATCTAACAACAAAGTTGTAGGACCCTGAAGTTAACCACTTTAATATTGACTAATTGCACAGAAATTGGTTGCTAAGGGCTGCCTGCCCCTAGCAATGTTGATATCTTGCTATGTAAAATGACATTTCCACCAGTAATTACTATTTCCATGCAGCTGATAAGACATGTGATGTCTAAAGATGCAGTTTGATCATATTTCATTCATGTATGAATCTTCATTGGTTCCCAATGAGCACTATAAAAAGCGACTGCGCCTAGAAACTGATGATGCAGAGATGGAACTAGCACAGCATTGGTCCAATGATACAGGGAACGAGTCCTTTCTTAAAGTGGTATTCATGATTTATGATTTACATTCCAACTCATAAAGATTATAGATTGTGCGGTTCGTTCACCCCCTCTTGCGCCATGTTTAGGCCCCTTCGCTCACCCCATCCTAATAAGCTGTTGATGTTGTCTGTGCCTAGCAATCTACATGTACGTCGTGTGTTCATGAACTACATGTATTATAAAAATCTAGATTATCGGTCCAATAATGCATTAAGAACAAGGACACTATGACTTTATCACATGAAGAAATTGTTCAGATGTTGCTCCACACCACATCCTAATATCTTAATGTGTCCATACTCCCCCCCCCCCCACACACACACACACACATAAAAGCTAATAAGCGAGAGACTTTGTCCATTACCTTTGTTATAAAGGAGAATTATTGACAAACAAATGAAAGAGTCTCCACAACTCATTAATAGTTAGCATATCTGCCCATTCCTTAGCCTTCTTGCTCCCCCCTCTTTCACTCCCCCTTGTCATATCATTTAGCCTTAAATTTATAGTACTGTACTTTCAAGGAAACCAATTAGGATCATCGGCGAAATACAATTAGACATGCATGCAAGTGCTAAACAAGATTTTTAAAAAAAACATACCCTCTAAGAAAGTTTTTTTTAGGTTGGTTGAAGATCTTTTTTTATAATAATAAGAATTTTTCTAGATGAACATTTGGTAGGTTCTTATCATGAACCAACCAAACGTTGGTTTAGAAAAATTCACTTACGTTTCATACTGTACATTTCTTTTTACGAACAAGGCAAACGCCAAGCGTTGTCTCGCCTGCATATTGCAGTCATGAAGAGACTGCATGTCAAAACTATGCTATATGACTTCTGAGGCTGTCAGCAGTTTAGGGGGTGAATTGTGGTTCTGACAGTTTACATATGCAATAATGGTATAGGCCTACTTTATCCCTAGGAAATCAGATAACACTAAGAATGCTGTTAATACTATGAAGCTATAATTATTTCCATGCAAGTAAGGAAATGAATGTTAGTGAAAAAGAATGTAACTGATAATAATGTGAGTAAAATTGTAAAATTAAATTAATTATTAAGGTGTTATGGCAAACTTATTGTTTGAAAAATGGTATGAATTTGGTGATTCCACGTCAAAGCTATAGAAAGTTATTAGGTGTACAACATAGCACAGTGCCAGTTATGAAAAGTTCATTGACCTTTGACCTTTGACCTTAATCAAATTCAACTCACATTCGAACTTGACCTGCACCTTCAAGAGATGGACCTCTCATATGAATTTGGCAATCCTACCTCGAAGGTATAGAAAGTTATTGTGTGTACAACATAGCACAGTGCCAGTCATGGAAAGTTCATTGACCTTTGACCTCTGACCTTATTCAAATTCAACTCATACTCAAACTTGACCTGTGCCTTCAAGAGATGTTCCTCTGGTATAAATTTGGTGATCCCACCTCGAAGCTATAGAAAGTTATTGTGTGTACAACACAGCACAGTGCCAGTCATGGAAAGTTCATTGACCTTTGACCTTTGACCTTAATCAAATTCAACTCACATTCGAAATTTGACCTGCACCTTCAAGAGATGGACCTCTTGTATGAATTTGGCAATCCTACCTCTAAGGTATAAAAAGTTATTGTGTGTACAATATAGCACAGTGCCAGTCATGGAAAGTTCATTGACCTTTGACCTTTGACCTTATTCAAATTCGACTCATATTCGAACTTGACCTGCGCCTTCAAGAGATGGACCTCTGGTATGAATTTGGTGATTCCACGTCAAAGCTATAGAAAGTTATTAGGTGTACAACATAGCACAGTGCCAGTTATGAAAAGTTCATTGACCTTTGACCTTTGACCTTAATCAAATTCAACTCACATTCGAACTTGACCTGCACCTTCAAGAGATGGACCTCTCATATGAATTTGGCAATCCTACCTCGAAGGTATAGAAAGTTATTGTGTGTACAACATAGCACAGTGCCAGTCATGGAAAGTTCATTGACCTTTGACCTCTGACCTTATTCAAATTCAACTCATACTCAAACTTGACCTGTGCCTTCAAGAGATGTACCTCTGGTATAAATTTGGTGATCCCACCTCGAAGCTATAGAAAGTTATTGTGTGTACAACACAGCACAGTGCCAGTCATGGAAAGTTCATTGACCTTTGACCTTTGACCTTAATCAAATTCAACTCACATTCGAACTTGACCTGCACCTTCAAGAGATGGACCTCTTGTATGAATTTGGCAATCCTACCTCGAAGGTATAAAAAGTTATTGTGTGTACAATATAGCACAGTGCCAGTCATGGAAAGTTCATTGACCTTTGACCTTTGACCTTATTCAAATTCGACTCATATTCGAACTTGACCTGCGCCTTCAAGAGATGGACCTCTGGTATGAATTTGGTGATCCCACCTTAAAGCTATAGAAAGTTATTGGGTGTACAACACAATTGTTGACGACGACGCCGACGCCGACGCCGACGCCGACGACGCCGACACCGGAAATAGTGATACCTATGTCTCGCTCCGCTACGCAGGCGAGACAAAAATTGACAGGTTCATAAGCAACCGGCAATGATCTTAACCAACTTTCTGAGCGTGTAGGGTTCAGGACTCATTCCATATCCCGCACACCCACTCCCTCAAAAACATGCCCATTTTGAGATTCGAGCCCCTTCCCCCAAAAAAGTTGCCAAACTATTGTTTTATGAAAATTGATGGGAAGAAAATGGATATTTACAAATAAGGATTTTTCCCCCAATACCCTACTCTTTTTGCCCAGAAGCTAACCTTACTACAGTTTCACCAATACAGGTAACTATGTGTACTAGTATGCTATATGGTCCAAATATATTTGCAATGGCTATCAAACAATAAAAATATAGGTACTAAAGATCAGTTGACTTTGACTCAGAAGAGATATTAACGTCGTTATTTTCTTTTGAGTTGTGAAATGTCTTACTATGCAGCTGAAATGGTTTTTTTTCTAAGCAAAAATAAATAAATAAAATAAAAGGTAATTGGATTTTTGCCATACCTGCAGGAAGAGATAAAAACAAATATACGAACAGAAAGAACATGCAAGCAACGCTGCATAGAATTGATAACATCCCATGCAGATAGATATGAAAATGTCAAATTTGCCCTTTTTTTCATCCTTGGCTGTGACACCTCCGCACACATATCTAGCGAAGCTCCTATTTTGGGATCAGAACTCCTAGTCCTCCTCCTCCTTCCTCAACAGCCATGATCCTTCCCATTTTATTTTTATTTTAAAGCGAGAAATTGATCAAAATCATAATAAAAACATCACAGTACTGCTTATGCCTTATAGGCTTTGAAGATTATGAGAGCATTCAAGGAAGAAATCTTTCCCTAGCTCAACAATTTTTTTTTTTGCTCCTATATTATTAGAATTTACCTCATCCAATTATTCTTATAAAATAGTTTTAATACAAATGTACAAATTTGAATTCTGGGAATGCAAATTAAGGTACTAAGGATGGTAAAACTCGGAAGCTATTGGGGATGACTGATCATATTGAACAAGTTACACATCCTCATCCTGGCAGTTTAAAGAAGTAATCATATAATCAAGTTTCTCATTTGTTAGGGCGTGACCTAAAACTCTGCCTGTGTTAAACAGAGACAATGTTTTTTTGTAGCAGGCAGATAGATCTTCATCTTCGGAGTTTTTCTTGTGACTTGTGTGAAAGTCTGCAAGTTTATTAATTAATGGCCCCCTTTAATACTCTCCTGTTTTTCATTTTTAGTGTCTTCTTTGCGTGCATTCAAAAGATCCTTTAAAAATTGACTGACAAGGGTACACTTACACAAAAGAGTTGTCATCAAAATCAAGCTATACTGTAAACTTGATGAACATGGTAAACGCAAGTCCTTGATACTCTGTCCCGGTTGGTTGAAAGTCACATTGGGTTTATTAGTACTGTTTGGTTTGTTGTTTTTTGTAGTTGCTTTCAAATACAATTTTTTTATACAAGAGGGAATAAAAGAAGTGGAAAGATTCTTAAAAGTTTCTTAGCATGAATATACAATTACTGGAAACCACAGTGACCTAATCAATCAATCAATGTTTCCAAGGTTTCCTCTCGTTCTCCTCTACCAATTATCTTTTACTACTCTATGGATACCTGCCTTAGTACTTGTAAGACACTGACAGATTTCTTTTCAGATAACCATTTGACTGTGAATAGAAAATTGTCAGGCCTTTTTAATCCATTGATCATTTCCATTACTAAAAGGCATTGTACCAGTCTCTTTAAATGCCGAATTGGGGGGGGGGGTGAGGCGGGATGGAGAGGAGTGGAGATGTAACAGAAGGCGGCAACCAAACCTTGAATTATAATTTTTAAGAGTTGAAGTGCAAATCATGACTATCACCATCAGAAAGGACTCATTCTATATACACCAAATACACCAATAGCCTGCACTAGTTTCTATCTGTACATCAGTTGCTACATGCACAATTGTTATAGCATTGGGAACTAATTAAGATTCATAAATGAATGAAATACGATCAAACTACATCAATAGGCAGCACATATCTTATCATTAAGCTGCATGGAAATAGCGATCACTAGACATAGCAAGATGCCAACGTTGCTAGGGAGCAGGCAGCCCTTAGCAACCAATTTCTGTGCAATTAGTCAATATCACAGTGTTAACTTCAGAGTCCTACAACTTTTTTGTTAGATAAGTGATGAAGTTGAAACTTGCATATGATATTTACCATAGATATGGACATTTTTTGAGAAAGATTGAAATTATTAGTCATCAGGACTATTGAAATAGGCCGAAATATGTATTTTGGTGCAATTAAGATTTCGGGTAAAAATGGTAAAATTTCGCATATTTGAGCCAAAAAAGTTGTGCAAATCATCCTCGAACCCATCAAAAGTGACATCAATTTGTAGGAAATTTAATACTCTTTAATACGATTATCATACGTGAAAAATAGATGCTATATTAAAATCTTATGTTCAAAAGTGTCCAATATTAGTTAACAGGGCAGCCATTTTGGAAAAATGGCCGCCATTTCTTTTCAGCAGCATAATTTCAAGGTAGTCCACCTGGAAGTTGTGCAGGATGATCTCCTGAACACATTGACACCCAACAACCTTTTACAGCATTCCGTGTCTCAAAAACCCTGAAAATGGGGTTTTGCCCCCTAGGTAGTACGATTAATTAACGAAATGGAACCCAATACTGATTGTTTGCACTCGATCTTGTAGAGTTGGTGAATAACTCTTCAGTATGGATCACTAGTAGTTTCCTTTACCCTAGAGGAGAGAATGGCTTACTTCGAACTGGTCATCGGGTAATCGCATCGGGCCGTGTAATCGCGTAACCCGACCTTTCGTGAAAACAAACTTGATTTGCGAAAGGTCGGGTCTACCATTTGAGAAATATGCACCTTAAATCTACGAACGGTAGGGTTCAAAGAGTGAAATTTACCCGACGCTTCATAAAAATAATCCAACAAAAATACGAATAGTCGCATCCCCTTGCGAACAAATAAATACAACAAAAGCGGCTTGAATGAAAGTTAACAATCTATCCACACAAAGTCAGGATTTTTTAGGAAAAGTTAAAAGATGAGTACAGTTTACATTTCGCTAATTTATCCAAAAATGCAATTTATTCATAATAAGTTCTACCATTGTGGCGAATCTGCGTTAATTTCTTTACATGTTCAAGGAACTGTCCCGATTTGTATGTCATGACATTACGTGCAAAAAACTCGCAAACTGTAATTTTTTTCAACGTCGGCAGTTCATGTTACCGCTGCATTGTGCTCAGCACCCTGTCACCACGCCAACATCTTGCCCAGACTTTCGGGCGGATTGCCGATGACTGTAAATGAAATGCAAATCAGTTTATAGTGATATGAGATTGAACGTATATCCCACTGCGCAGTGTGTTTGTGTGTTGACGAATCGGTTATCGTAGTTACATGATGTAGCTGTGTGAAGCAAGGCAGGCTGCGCCGCAACGCGGCGGCTCGCCGGGGCCTGACACTGGCTCGAAAGTATAGGGGCGGCCTTTTGGGGGGCATCTGTGACTGTATGTAACTTACAGTCTAGCTCAGATTCCGAAAGACTGATAAGCAAGCATGATGAGAGGGGGTATGATTTAACTCTTTGCCTGCTGAATTAATTCTGAGGGGATAATAATGACAATTGTTCTTTAGATATTTACTTTGAACTCCGATCTGCTTTCCTTAGAGCAGTATTGATGCAGGTCATTATTCTTCAGATATCATTTAAGCGTACTAGCTGGGTTTTATTTCTTCTGGTGCAATGGTATAAAAGGAGAAAACTAATGATTGTTAAATTTAATTGTACGATTGTGCCAATAGTTGACAGAAACTTGCAAAGAGTTAATCATGCTTCTACTCCCTGATTGTACATACAGACTATGGACTAAAAAAAAAAAATTTCTTTGTTTAAAGGTAGCTCTGAGCACCCCATTCATTAATCTGTTTTGACTTTATTCATCAATACCTAGGTTGAAACTTGAGGCTCCATTTATGTCTGCAGCCACATCAATAATTTTGGAGATGTAGGGGATGATTGCTTGTTGACTGAGAATGAAGACAATTTCTGCAAGGAATGAATTAGTTAAAAACTCCAGTTATGGAAGGTAAGTGAATTTTGCATGAATTGGTCAGCTTGCTATAAACATGTCAAATTTCAGCCAGGGTTTAGCATTTTTACAAGGCCACTGCCTTGGTTGCAAATACACTCATTCTGAAATTTCTGAGTAATATTCCAATTCATAACTGTCTCAACTTGGAAATAAGGCTAGGGGGGAGGGAGCAATCATCTTCCATGGACCTGATGGAACTGATTTGAAAGCCTTGGTCGGCAAAGTTAAACAAGGCAAACGCCAAGCGTTGTCTCGCCTGCATATTGCAGTCATGAAGAGACTGCATGTCAAAACTATGCTATATGACTTCTGAGGCTGTCAGCAGTTTAGGGGGTGAATTGTGGTTCTGACAGTTTACATATGCAATAATGGTATAGGCCTACTTTATCCCTAGGAAATCAGATAACACTAAGAATAGAGAGTAGTGAGTTCACTGCTATTATACAGTAAACTGTAGAATGAACTCTGTTGAACTGAAGTAAAATGTTAGTGTTAAAAAGTATCAAATTATAAAGTTCATGTCATTACAGGAACAAAGTGGTGTAAATCATAGCACAGTGCCAGTCATGGAAAGTTCATTGACCTTTAACCTTAATCAAATTCAATTCACATTCAAACTTGACCTGCACCTTCAAGAGATGGACCTCTGGTATGAATTTGGTGATTCCACGTCAAAGCTATAGAAAGTTATTAGGTGTACAACATAGCACAGTGCCTGTTATGAAAAGTTCATTGACCTTTGACCTTTGACCTTAATCAAATTCAACTCACATTCGAACTTGACCTGCACCTTCAAGAGATGGACCTCTCATATGAATTTGGCAATCCTACCTCGAAGGTATAGAAAGTTATTGTGTGTACAACATAGCACAGTGCCAGTCATGGAAAGTTCATTGACCTTTGACCTCTGACCTTATTCAAATTCAACTCATACTCAAACTTGACCTGTGCCTTCAAGAGATGTACCTCTGGTATAAATTTGGTGATCCCACCTCGAAGCTATAGAAAGTTATTGTGTGTACAACACAGCACAGTGCCAGTCATGGAAAGTTCATTGACCTTTGACCTTTGACCTTAATCAAATTCAACTCACATTCGAACTTGACCTGCACCTTCAAGAGATGGACCTCTTGTATGAATTTGGCAATCCTACCTCGAAGGTATAAAAAGTTATTATGTGTACAATATAGCACAGTGCCAGTCATGGAAAGTTCATTGACCTTTGACCTTTGACCTTATTCAAATTCGACTCATATTCGGACTTGACCTGCGCCTTCAAGAGATGGACCTCTGGTATGAATTTGGTGATTCCACGTCAAAGCTATAGAAAGTTATTAGGTGTACAACATAGCACAGTGCCAGTTATGAAAAGTTCATTGACCTTTGACCTTTGACCTTAATCAAATTCAACTCACATTCGAACTTGACCTGCACCTTCAAGAGATGGACCTCTCATATGAATTTGGCAATCCTATCTCGAAGGTATAGAAAGTTATTGTGTGTACAACATAGCACAGTGCCAGTCATGGAAAGTTCATTGACCTTTGACCTCTGACCTTATTCAAATTCAACTCATACTCAAACTTGACCTGTGCCTTCAAGAGATGTACCTCTGGTATAAATTTGGTGATCCCACCTCGAAGCTATAGAAAGTTATTGTGTGTACACCACAGCACAGAGCCAGTCATGGAAAGTTCATTGACCTTTGACCTTTGACCTTAATCAAATTCAACTCACATTCGAACTTGACCTGCACCTTCAAGAGATGGACCTCTTGTATGAATTTGGCAATCCTACCTCGAAGGTATAAAAAGTTATTGTGTGTACAATATAGCACAGTGCCAGTCATGGAAAGTTCATTGACCTTTGACCTTTGACCTTATTCAAATTCGACTCATATTCGAACTTGACCTGCGCCTTCAAGAGATGGACCTCTGGTATGAATTTGGTGATCCCACCTCAAAGCTATAGAAAGTTATTGGGTGTACAACACAATTGTTGACGACGACGCCGACGACGCCGACGCCGACGACGCCGCCGACACCGGAAATAGTGATACCTATGTCTCGCTCCGCTACGCAGGCGAGACAAAAATTACTAGTAGTGTTCCTACTGTTCATACTTTGTACATGTACTTTGCATTTATCGCAATTCAGGTCAACTTTCAATCTTATCTTGTTTTCATTAACAGACTGAAAGAATTTAGCTTCATCTCTTCAGTGCATTGGACCCCTTTGGAGATCTGTCTCTCACTGAGTGAGGTGTCATGGCCCTGTGTGCAGCAGGGGGCAAGGGGAGCAGTAGCCCAACTCAGCAATTTTTAGACTTGCATGTTTTTTCTGAAAATTTTCCAAAATTCCACCAAATATTTGCAATAGATCCTTCAATATATATCTTAACCCACCATGTTACATAAGTTACATAGGTAATTTCATGGGGTTGAGGGTTGGGTGCAAGATCATGTATTTATTTGAAGGAACAAGTATGGAAGGAAGTGAACAGTAACCAAGTGGGTGAGATTGTAAATTGAATGATATAGTGAACACTTTGGGTAGAATTTGTGGAAAATTTTGAATGAAAAAGGTTGAAGATTTTCAGGGGGAGGGGGCTGCATAAAGATATGCAGGCCTACCACCCAAACCTTAATTGAGCTTTAATCTGTATGGAATTAGATTCATTTGGGTCTAGAGTTACATGAATCCTGAACTAAATGAAGATGAATTATCTGAGAGGGCTTTCTAATAAATGTCGCCATTTCGTATAACATGACTAATTGCTCCATAATTCAATTCAAATTTGTTGATATACATTCCACAATTTTGGATTATCATCAAAATGGTGTTATAATGAATTTTATTCATAACTTCTAAAGGGATACAGAATAGCTCATTCTATCTGCGTTGTGCACAAAATCTAACTAAGTGCTCTGTTGAATATTCATTTACATATCTAGGTATTATTTTAAAGTAGAAAAGGATTCAATTTGGCGTTGGTACATTGTAATCCAAATTACTAGCATGTAAATGATAGTGATGTAAAACTCTATAGTCAACTTTCATTTTGTCGTAAGTTCTGAACAGAGTATATGATTAGAAAATTGTTATGATTAACATGAAATATATTTTACTTGTAAACGATGATTGAAGGCTGCTCTAGTTTCCCTTTTATCAGAATGAACTTATAAACATGTAATCACCATGCAGAAAAATAATCATTAAATAGCAAATTCATATGTAATTTTGACTGCAAATGTTGTTTGATATTGACCATGTAAGTCGTTGCAATTTTTATAAGAATATGATAATTGTAATCCATGCATCCATGCACATCTATAAAAATACTAAAGCCCTTTCTTATTGGATAGATTTATACATGTATATCAATGAAATCAATATGGGGGGGGGAGTGAAAATGAAGCAACCAGGGTGCATGAATTAGGAGAGGATGTGTTCAAAAGAGATGGAGAGACAGAGACAGATACAGGAAGAGAGAGATGAAAAATCAATTCAGGCGAGATATGATGAAAATTCGAGGGTGTCAGAGAGAGGGGGGGGGGGAGGGGGGCAAGAGAATGGGAGATGATGGAGTAATTGAGAGTTTGTGAAGAAGATAATTGAAAAAAAAAATGTTTTGGGTTGATCAGATTTTCAAAGTTAATTATCCCAAGGTCATGGGCCTATTCGTGATTTTTTTTAAGGGGGGGGGGGGGGGGGGGGGGGGGGTAAAAATGTATAACATCATAATATCATTCGGGATAACAGTAACACTTGATAAATTCTTTAGCGTAAGTCTTTCTAAGTATTATCATCTCATGTGATTACCCCCCCCCCCCCCCCCGATTATTAGTGGTTGTAAAGAAAAAAAATATTTGGCGTTTTCGGGGCATTTCCTTGAAAGTCTGTTCATGCATTGAAAGAGATAAGTAGCTGGCATATATCAATAATTTGATAATGCAAGCGTATTCGTTTCAAATAGCCTGTAGATCTGGTATATATTTTTTTCCCCATTTAAATCGACAGATTGGAACCTGATTATCACAATGAAATTAAATCATTTACATGCATCATAAAAGGATGAATATCAATGATTAAAAAGGATTTAGAGGTTTCGTATTACGCATATACAATGATTCAATGGCAATAGTATTTGCTCTTCATCATCGTTTCATCGCTGCAATTTAGAATTCTTAACGAGAATATTGTCTTAAATTAATTTTTACACGATACTTCGTCATCTGAAGGTAGGTTTGTCACGAATGTTCGCGTAAAAGATTAGTCTTATGTCAATGACCACAAGAGCTAAAAATCCATTTTTAAACATCCGATTTACCCGACCTTTCGCAAATCAAGTGGGCTGTTTTCACGAAAGGTTGGGTTACGCGATTACACGGCCCGACGCGATCACCCGATGGTTCGAAGTAAGCCGGAGAAAATGGGGGCACTTGTCTGAAATATTAAATGAAAGGAAATCACAATCTTAGGACTGAATTGACATGGACTAAAATGTTTTAAAAGAAATACATGTAGGCCCTATATACAAGTTGGCAAATATACAACAAAACGTAAGATATAAAATATGAGCATTTTTTTCACATCTCTACGATCTATTGAATTAAGAAGAGAAAGGAGGGGCAGGGAAAGAGATAGAGCGATAACCCGCAAAGAGAATGAGATGAAAAAGGCAAGACTGAGAGAAAGAGGAAAAATGAGAAAGGAAATGAGATATGCTACATAGTAGGAGCAGGTTGCCTAAGGCTCAATATTTTGCTTCAACTGCTAAACAATGCAAACAGGTTTGACCCAGTTTTCCGCTGATGCAGTTTAGTTTTACTGGATTTTGCTTTGAGTTTTTTTTTCATTCTGTATTTTCGTAATTTAAATTTTTTGGCCTAAAAAGTTGCGTTTTCCATGAATTCTATGTTCTTCCTGAATTCTGTGAAATTTTTCTGTTTTTCATAGTGTGGAAAAATGAGGACTTTTAGATATGACTTGATTTTCACAAAATGGCGCCTTGACGACCTTTTGGCCTTGAAAAAATTTCTGGAACTTGTCCTAATGAGGACTGATGACTGACCGCAATTTGAAAGAAATTGACTGAGCCGATTTTGATAAATTGTGGACACAAAAAAGTGGGGAGATGAAAATAATAATAAAGAAAATTTTGATGAAACTAAAAGGTGATCTGTCATGACTGACAGACCACCTAATAATGATAATAATTATAAAGAAAGAAATTGACATGAAATTAAGAGGTGATCTGACATAGATGACCAATCACCTAAATATGGTATTTCTAGCCGGTCAAATTTGTGTTGTTTTCTGTACACACTGTTGTACTATCACTTTTCTATGTGCATAGATCTTGATTTGTGCAAATAAACAATAGTATCACGATGGTCTGAAATCAGCAACATATTTCTCTTACTCATAAACCCCTTGCTGATATTCCTCATTGATTCTTCTAGCTGTCTCCTTGAGTTCCTGACACAGTTCTGGCTGGTATCGGAACTCTGGATGGTCCTCTGTCCAGTCATTATCTTCATTGTCCTGGTCACCAAGCCCATCATCAAGATCGATGGACATTAGCCGGCAAATCTTACGAGAGAGGAGTGTCATGTTGTGGCGTTTGCCCACCATTTTGGCTTCCATGTATTGCTTGTATTCCTTTCTGGCTGCCTGCACCAGGTTCTTCCACTGGGTGCGACATTTCTCACCACCCTTCCCTCTCACAAGATGTTCTTCTAGAGGACCAAACCTGAAAATGAAAAGAGACAGTAGTAAAATAGAGGAAATCTTTCCTATTCCTCTAAAAATTACTTTGCAGGCAACCTCACAGAATTTTATTCTCCATTCATCTAAGTGGGAAGGCAGCACTGAACTAACATTGTTAAAAGCATGTTGATGTTGCTTTAACCATTTATCTCGTACAGAAAGACCTCCTTAATGGGAATGAAGAAGATAGACTTTATAAACACAGTTTTGTACAGTTCATAAACTAGTTTTCACTAAGGTAGGGTAGTGATATATATACATTGTGGCACATAGAGACAAAGCCCTTCAATCAAGAGAAGAATTGCTGAAAAGCATAAATCTCTTGCAAAGAGTCATATCCATTATACTGTATTAGGATCTAGTGCCCCTTTTACTGAAGCCGTTTTAACAGAACTTGTCCGGACATAGAACCCAGGGTAACATTCCTCAATTAAGCAATAAAAACAAGGGTGAGAGCCCCACGCACCATCTTAACCCATTCGTGACAGGAATTATTTGAAGCCTTATTTTATCAGCTTTTATTCTTCAAAATGGCAGCACCAACATTCTTATTTTATTGCTACATTTTTCTTATAAAACGTCATGTATCTGAAATGAATATAAATAGACAGAAATTATGATGAGAAGTCAAAAAGTTGCCAATTTGCAGTGGATAACGGTGATTTTAAACTTCCTATCACATTGCCAATTTAAGGATTTTAATGCTTATTTTCCTTTAAAAAATCTTCAGCATCAAACAATGAATATTGACGCAACCAAAATGGGCACAGTTTGTGAAGAATTTTTTGCTCTTTCTGCTCATATACTTGGTATGATTTTTAGGGCTTTGCATCAAAAGTTATTAGGTCAAACCACAAAATGTGGACCTCTGTCACGAATGGGTTAACAGACACATGCTGAAAACCTTCCCCCGGCAGGTTTCCATAGCAACGTTCATGACTTACATGACGTACATGACAAGCAGATAGAAGTATTTCACATCGCAGGAGAAATGAGCTAAATATATTTATCAAAATATAGTGAAACCACAAGGATTAAAATACTCTAATTTTATAATCAATAGGATTTAAAATTTCCCATGTATTACATGATTTTTAATATTTACTTTCGAACCGGTAACATAATTTGTTAACAAGATTTATACAAATATTCTGCCGTGATGAGTCGTCCGGTCTGTTGCGCACGTGTATAACTATCAGCTTCCGGTGTTCGGGCTCAAAATTACCTCGAGAGCATCTTAACAGGAGGGTTGTCCAGGCGTTGTTGGGGTAATGCAAAAGTTGTCGGGACAAGTTTCAGAAAGGTCTGTTAAGACGGGGCTTGAATAACCTAAAAGGTACTTAAGTTTCAATCTCGTTACACTTTAAATATATCAACATCATTCTCACATATGCCTTCTGTATTCAGGACACTTCTTTTTGTACCAGTACAATGTATATTTTTCCAAGCTACATAAGTGAGGCTCTACTGGGAAAGACCATTTAAAAAGGGTACAGGAAAAGTGTTGCTAACACTAGCAGATTTCCTTCAAGAAAAGGTTATATGGAATAAACCTTATACTAATGAAAGCACCTTCAGCAAAACTAATTTTGCTGTTGAAATGTTTACCTGAAATTCAAGGATTTTTCAAATGAAATCATGACGTGTTGATGGTTCATACATAACCACCTGTTCACATTTGAAATGTGGGGATCAATCTGTACTGGATCCTTCTGTCAAATCAATATTACCGTAAGGTAAAAGTGCCCTAATAAAAAAGTTAATGATCATTTTCAGTGATTAGTAAATTTTTGAGAGAAACCAGTATTGACTGCATGAAAAAAAAAACTAACAAGATGCTCAAAAATAATAGAATTGCTCCAAATCGGTTCAGATGATAACCATGTAATTGCCAGCTGAGGAACATGCAAACGAACTATAGGAGGAATCATAGAATGGTTCAAGAAATCTCTGCAATTTGATTAGTCGACAGCCATGCAGAAATTTTTACTGGACAACACGACCCATATAAAAAAATGATTACGATATCATTGTAAACAAGCTATCGTGGAATCGTTTACCTCTGAAGAAAGTCGGTCAATTTTGAACTGTTGAAGATGAATTAGACAGATTTACTTGATGAATCCGATGCCTTGAGTTCAAAGAATCAATGAGAATGATTTTTAAAAAAAATTTTTAAATATTGAATGCATATATTTCCAAAATATGTGACGAATAAAATATAATAAAAGAGTTTACAGCCCATATCAGCTCGTGCACCACCCAGCACTGTGACATGTTCACCTCAGTCCCACAAACATTACTCTGTGTTTTGCAGTGCATCCAAATATGGTACATGAAGGCATACAGTAGTGGTCTCCTGACTTTTAAAAAAATGAAAAAAGCAATTCCATGGTAGTAAGGGGGTATCCCATTTGAAAGTCTTTCTCAGGAAAGGTAGGTTATGGTATTGCATTTTGTAAAAGTGTAAAAATATAGAAGAAAATGTTATACAAATGCATGATTTTAAGAAAATTGAGTTTGGGCCATAAATGGCATTTTTTCCAACATTCTATAAAATAGATGGACAGGTTTGTTTGTGTGATGGTAGGATTAGTGTGCATGCTGTAAAGTTCTGTGGAAACTAGTCTAAACTCACTCGGCTATGCCTCGTGGGTTGAACAGTTCCATAGTCACCTTATGTCGTAAGGGAATTGGCAATAATTATTCTTTTCCAAACTTCCACTGAGTCCCACATAGTTTGAAGAAAATATATAAATGGAAGGTAACTAAACAAACTAATGTGACTGAAACAACTGCAAAATTTGACTGAAAAGTTTGCCAATTTGTGCCAATTGCATAGTAATATGTTTGAATTAGTTACCAATTGATAGACTTTAATGATTAGTTACAGTTAAATAATTGCTCTTATTCAAGAATGGCACGGTGTGTCCAAGACACTGACTCAAATTTTTCAGAGAACCATTGGCGTCAATCGGGTGGGGGACGGGGGGGGGGGCAAATCTCCCAATTTTCAAATTTTTTAGGGATGGGGACACAGTAGGGTATGTCCCCTACATTTTTTGAAGAAAAAAAAACACACCTGGAAAAGCTAATAGGGTATAATGTCCCCTCACAGGAGCGGCAGAGTCGGGGGGGGGGGGTAGGGGCACTTTTAAAAGCACTCCCAGAAATGCTTCCCTTTTTACCCTTGAAAATGCTTCTTTTCAAACCTTCAAACCTGCCCTTTTTCTGCTTACTAGGCCTCTCAAGTGCCATTTTTTCGTTTAGATAAGTCACCCTTCTTAACTTTTACGACTGCCCCCCTTTTCCACCAGAAGGTGACCCTTTTCCCTTTTTTATGGCCCTCTTTTCACTTCGGAGAAGTGAGCCATATTTACTATAATGTCCTTGTGCTGAAATGTGATAAGTTCCCCCTTTGACTGCTCTTTTTTTAGTCTGATGGTGTAATTTCCCTTCTGCTGAGTGCCCCCTTTCACCTGTGAAAAGTTTTCTTATTGCACTCGGGAATTTGCCCCATTTAAAATCCGATACATGCCTCAATTTTCTTCGGACAAATGCCCCTTTTTGTTTCTAAATTTGGTTTGTCCCATTTCTCTTTCTTTCTCATTCTATACGTGCCATAAGTGGCACTTTTGTTTTCTGTTATGTTTCCCTTTTCCATTCCAGCATGTTTCCTCTTCTTTTAATTTGATACATAATACATGATTTCATAATGTCGCCTTTGCTTCCTAATAAATTTCATTTCCTCACGATAAGTGCCCCCTCTAATCTGATATGTGTCCCTTTTTACTATACTAACGAGCATCCACAAATTCCGTTTTCATAGAGCCCCTTTTAAAAAATACTGCAATTTTCCTTCCGATAAGTGCCCTTTCAAATCTGATTATGTCCCTTTTGCGTCCGATTAGCGCCCCTTTTTGTTGTACCATTCCATCTCTGCTGATTATCCCTTTTCACATTGTAGTAAGCATGGGAAGTGACCTAAGTCTCCAAAACAGCCATATACCTAGCTCTATATATCGGAGAAGTTCGCATAATAATAGATTCCATTGTTATTTATCAATGTGTGAGGCAGTACAGTGGATCAGGAGGCAAGAGCTAGGGCACAAACATCCAAAATTTTAATAGGAACTAAACTGAAGCAATGAGGATATTTTTCTTTTTTCCCCAAAAAACTCCTCTCACTTCAGGTGTGGCATACCTAGTGTGTTGTAGATGTATAGTCTTATCTATTCCCCTATTAATGCTTCACTTTTGACCTTTTTTCTCTAATAGTATATAGGTCGATCGTGATTAGATAAGCACTGAAATTATAGCTTGGTCAATAAGAAAAAACAGTAAAAGCTTAATTGATGAAAATAACAATGATAGGGTAGAACCCTGAAATAATTTTTGAAAATTTTTACCATTACAAACTTTAGATAATGCAAATACTGTGGTCTTCACAAAAGAACTCAGCACTTTTTGCTCGCTCGCTTCACTTGCTCGCAAATGAGTAATCAGGACAGTCTTTACAACTACAAAGTAGTCATTAGTGTAAAGGACAGAAAAACGTGTATCATAAATGATTCTTAAATAAGAGAAAGAATGGTATTTTCCAATCTGTGTTCCCCCTTTGTTAGTGCCCCTCTTTTTAGAAATGTCCCATTTCGCTGGTACCTCCCCTCACTCTGATATTGCGGCCCTTGGCATCCTTCCCCCCCCCCCAAAAAAAAAGAAATAGAGACACTTGATTTTTTTCGCTTCTTGGCAAATTTTTGGACTGTGTCCCCCCCCCCCCAAACTGGAAATGGACGGACGGCCATGATGATACTAATAATAATAATAATAATAAGTACATTTATATAGTAGCGCATTACGTGAATACTTCAATGCGTTTTACAATTTCTATTATTACCCCTGATCACCGGATTTCTAGCCCAGAGAATGGCCGGCTATTCCCGATCCCATGAATTAACCTAAGTTATTTCTCTCGAAAAGTAAACCACTCAAATCTTGGACTCATTTGAAGAATAGCCAACTAATTCACAAAATAACTGGCTATTTCTGATGAGTCTCATCAGCTCGAGCTTCTGGAACTGGTTTATCCATTCCATCATGGACAGTATGCCAACATCGGGCTATAGCTCAAGCTATATTGCAATACATATACGTGTATGTAATGGAGCTGAACTAATGTGGACACGACTGCATGCTTCAGCGGAGTTTGGGCAAATACCACTGATCCCCCAAATAACTGGCTATTCCTAAGCTCGTGCTAATGAAATTGCACCTTAAGATATGCAGACAGGTGCAGGTTGTACTTTCTTGCCTCAGAAAAGAACACAGCACATGTTTGATTAGGCCTGCAATATTGCTGGGAGAATATAGTCGACTTGACAATTTACAAACCTAAAACTAGATGAATCTTTGACCACGCGTGGTCGAACTTTATGCCTCCACCATGACCAAATCAGTAAATGGCACTTCATGTTGATTTATTTTCATTTATACAATGACATATTTGACCTTGACCTTTGACCTTGTGACCCCCAAATCTAATGAGAGCATTGCCCTTTCCATATGCATACATGAGCCAAGTTTGTTGAACCATCAAATGGTTACTGAGTTATCACAACAAACCATTTCTATGTACATAATGACCTCTATGACCTTTGACCTTTGACCATGAGACCCCAAAATCTAATCAGATCATTGTCCCTCCCATATGCATACCTGTGCCAAGTTTGAGGTTGATCGGTCAAATGGTTGTTGAGTTATGGTGAAAACGAACCATTTCTATGTACATAATGACTGCTATGACCTTTGACCTTTGACCTTGTGACCCAAAAATCTGATCAGATCATTGTCCCTTCCATGTGCATACATGAGCCAAGTTTGAAGCCAATCTGTCAAATAGTTCTTAAAGACATTGGTTAACATTGTTATTATTTTTTTTAAATCTTGTTTTGTTACTTAAAAATGGGATAAACATAGGTGTTATAGTGTAAAAATACCAGTCTGACAGTTTCAAAGTATAATATCCACAGGAAGTATTTTTAAATATCAAAAATGTGAACCAATGTTTGAAAAATATATGAGGGTCGGTTGCACAGAATAGACATAAAGAGTGTGCATGCGCGTATGTCTCACCTTACCGTACTGTGTGCATTGGAGTATCACGCAGCGGGAGGCACATAACGGCATTTTCGAATTCAAGCAAAGTGGTCCTCTTAGTGATTGTCTTGTGAGACGAGGGATAATACAATCACTGTTTTCGTCTAACTTACACTTTTTCAGTCAAAATTATGGTTGGTTTCAGGGTTTTTGAGTACAAATACAAGTACTCATACACATGTTTCATCTTAGTTTTAGAATTTTTTTAAATCAGCTACTCACAAAGTTAGCCAATGCCTTTAAGTTATCACGAGAACGAGCCATTTTTATGTGTATTTCTAGTATTACTTCTATGACCTTGACCATTGACCTTGAGACTCCAAAATCTAATCAGATCATTGTCCCTCCCATATGTATACACAAGAAAGGTTTGAAGTTGATCTGTCAAACGGTTCTTAAGTTATTGCGAGAACGAAAACAGGACAGACGGACGGACGGACGACCCGAAAACATAATGCCTCCGGCAACCACCTACGGTGGGCGGAGGCATAAAAAGTTCTTTGCGTTGAAGTTTTTTCATTGATTTGGGTTCCTATGTGGTATATGAACATATTCAGCTTTGTTGCCCAAACAGCAACTTTGAGCAATTTGCATAATTTGCATAAATCTATATGGATACAGTGTATGCCACCCAAGACAACTTACACAGAATGTGTAAACTGATCTCGGTATGTTAATTGTGAATGTGCGGTGATAGGGAACCTAAATAGTGCTGTCCATCTTGTGAATTCAACCTGTGATGAAATGAAACAAGGTACACTGATGTATGATACTTCCATAAAATATTTGTATGTAAGGGTGTAGAATAAATTTTAAACATATTTTGCAATTACAGGTCAATGTTAAGTACTAAAAATCAAGGAAGTGTCAAATTCCTTATCCATACAGATTGAAAACTTAGTCTTGATACAGAGGGTATATATATATATATATATATAATGGAGGGTTTTATTCTTAATTTACATATGTTTTTTTTTTAATTGTTTACTGCAGCCACATTGTAGCCGGAACTAAATAGCGTTCATACACAGAATGACATGTCAGTTGTTAAAAATAATCTGGGCACTAAGATTTTTATAATAATGCAGTGAAAAAAAGAATTAAATCATGAATATGTAACCCATAAAGGACCTTTACAAAGTACAAGACAGTCTAAAGGTTGTCAACCTGCTCGCTCACAATTTTATACCAGTTCAATAGGAGCAGGCCTACTCTCGTTCTAGGTGCAAGAAATACACTTCCCGTTGTTCACAGATAAGCAAGTTCACATTAACATGTTTCTTAGTACAAAAGCATGATTTCTGAATTCTGATTGTAACAATAACAATGAAATGATTTATATGTCCCATAAAACCACTTAATAGTTGTGCATCTACATCAGATTGTGTGTATTAAGGTCGTTTCATTTATCACAAGTTGTATAATTTAAGAGATTGACTACACTATTAGAGTTCTGTATCAGCACACATGCACAATTAGAACATAGTTCAGTTTAAACATTCTGTGTAAGTTGTCTTTGCGCTGCATCACCTACATGTACATGCATACATGTACATATTTATGCAAATTATTCAGATTGCTCAAAGCCTAAAATGTTCATAGACTACATAGGATCATATATTAGCAAAAAAACTTCAACATAAAGAACTTTTCTAGGCTACACTGTTGGCTCAATAGAACTAATCGGCAGGAATGTCGGGACAGGCAGCACAGATACAGAACATGGTAAATTGTAGAATGGTAAGTAGAAGGGAGAAAGCTACAATTATATTTGAATTGAACTGAATTCACATTCACTTCTTTCTGAAACGATAATATTATGCTTATAGTGTACACAAAAAGCAATATATATACCTGTATAAAGAGGGAGGGAACACCCCAAAAGTGGATATACCATGTGAGTAAAAAAAAAATTTTACACTTGAAAATTTTTCATTTAAATTCAAAAGCTAAGATATGAGCACTAAGCTTTTCGACATATCTTGAAAGAGTATCTTCTCCCGCATTATTTGGTACCATTTTTGTGTGGTATGTGTTTACGCTTGGATGAACAGGAGGCATTGTTTGCGTTAGTGTAAAAATCAACTTGCGCCAAAGTGAGGATAAGTTGAAAGGAGAGAGAATGAAGGAAAAGTGGGAGCAGGCAAGGAACAATGACAAAGAAATGTTGGAGCTTCGCGCTTGTCGGGGGAGGGGGAACTTTGCGCTCTCAGTATGTAATTTCCATGATTCGCATGCTCACTACCTCCCCCTAAAAAAAAGTCCTACCTATGCCACTCAGGCCCAGGGGGGGGGGATGCAGGGTGTAGGTCTCATGCCCCCTGTCGGCTGCCCCCCCCCCCAAAAAAAAAGAAATTAATTCAAACACATTCCAACACACCCGCTTTTCCATCCAGTGTCCCAGGCCCCAAATGCGTTGACCTACAGTATGCTACTGCCAATGCCAGGGTGAGTGTTGGTGCACAGGTGTGTTGGGGGGGGGGGGGGGGGGTGTTTGTGTATAACTGTATGTGTGCCTCAATTATGTATGTCATGTTTAATTTTGTCCAGGATGGTTTGAGCGTTATTTGTATCTGCAAAGATCAAATTTAATTCCCCCATTCAAAATGTTTCACTGGTTCAAATGTCACATTTGGCGCAAGTTGATTTTTACATTCTCGCAAACAATGCCACATGTTTATCCTAGCGTAAATACATACCACACAAAATGGTACCAAGTAATTCTGGAGAAGATATTCTTAAAAATATGTATAACAATTTTGCCTTCATAACTTAATTTTTGTTTAAATGACAATTTTCTAAGAGTAAAGTTTTTTTTGACTCACACGGTAGTTAGGCTTGCAACATGGCTAGGAGGATAGGGAGGAATGTTGGGACAGGCAGCACAGATTCAGAACACGGTAAATTGTACCATAGTCAGTAGTATGGAGGAAGCTACAGTAACATTTGAATTGAACTGAATTCACATTTATTTCCTTCCGTTACAATAATATATTTCTATATTGTACACAAATGCATTTTATATACCAGTATATACATTATAAAGAAGGAGACAAATATCCCCAAAATGCAGTTTTCTACAGGGCAGCACCAGGGTATTTTGATGGGGGGGGGGGGTGACCCATAGGTGAGTTTATTTACGTTTTAAATGAAAAAAATAGCAGTATAATATGACCCAACCCTTTCTCCTCCTATACTGTTTTTCTTTTTTCTCCTCTTTTCTTATTTTTTCCTTTTTTATTTGGTCACTTGAAAAATCATGGAGGGCTGTCACCCCCCCCCCCCCCCCCCCCCCCCCCCCGATAGCAGAGGCTGGTAAGAATGACATCATATTTACGTCTTTAAAGTCGTGTCATATGTCTTATTTACATATTCCATATACGTCTTTAAGACGATACTTTGCACCAGCACACGACGTAAAATAAGACGTCATGTTTTTACGTCAATTTTACATCATGTTGGTTGGAAAAAAACGTCTTTATGACGTCTACGACCCAAAGTAAGCTCACAGACTGGTAAAAATCACATCTTAAAGACGTCAAAGCTTCAAAGCTGGTTTATAAAATATTCTAGAATGTATACAACATTATGACGTTTTCTCTTTGTTAGATCGTTTTATATTAGCCCTATATCCTAACACCGATGTTTTGTATCGACATTACTATATATATGGACTATAGTGTAGTACTTGAAAAAAACAGTTAGAAATTACAATTTCTTGATGCATTCTGAAATACCCTGCCCATGACATTAACTGAATGGTGTTCAACATGGAAGTACATTGTTCAATAAATCAGCAGTGCAATCATTGAATAAAAT
The DNA here is from genome assembly GCA_029962745.1 of Echinometra lucunter. Lineage (NCBI taxonomy): Eukaryota > Metazoa > Echinodermata > Echinoidea > Camarodonta > Echinometridae > Echinometra > Echinometra lucunter. Next base: position 24,976,221 of record CM057152.1, read on the forward strand.
GTTAAAATTCAAATGTTATCTTCCTTTTTTCACGAAGTTTAGTCGTTTCTGGTCATTCATGAATATTCATGAATCATGATCAACTATTACAATCGTATAAAACTGACGTAAACACGTCATGTTATGGTCTTGAAAAAAAGCTGTTATAAAGTGGGAAATAATTGACGTAAAAATACGTCTTGTTCTGGTCTTTAAAAAAGACGTTAAAAATTGGTAAATATTTGACTTAAAATATATGTCATCTTTTGTTCAAACAAAATTTGAGAAAATTTTGGTTATATAAAGACGTCATAAGGTTGTCGTAAAATAGTTGTGTATACGACATATGATGTGTGGACCAGTTTATGACCAGTTCTTGATGTCTTAAAGACGTCCATCTGCTATCAGGGCCGTAGCACAGCCCCTGATTTCCTAGAAGGTTATGTTCTGAGATAAATTGAATGAAACCTGCCAAATCACTAATAAGTAATATCAATAGCCAGGAATTTTTCAATAGGGGGGGGGGCCAATGCGAGGGAGCAAAGAGACTGAGCGGGGGGTGGGGGGATGGGTGGGTAGGGAGATTTTTTTTTAATTCTTGCATGAAAATGGCATTTTCTGCACACTAAACTTCAGTATTAGGGGTAACTTATATGAGAAGCGGCATATTTACATTTTACTTCCATTTCGCATAGTAGGGGTAGGGTAAGTTATGTGAAGTGGACTTGATGAAAGTTTTTTTTTTTTTCATTTTTTAATTTTCTCGCCAATCAACGGGGGGGAGGCATGGCTCCCTTGTGCCCCCCCCCCTTCCAGCTACGCCAGTGACTTCCATGACAACGAGTGAGAAGGGGGCACCAGCCCCCAAATTAGCAAATTAGGAGGAATACCTGCAAGAGGTACCATGCTTGCAGGTGGATCACATGATCATCAACCCCAGAAATTTGGGGACCAGTGATCCCCATAACATTTTCAGTTAGCTTAATATGTTACAACAGTTATAATGTATTTATAGTTGTATGTTTATTATCTTTTATGTTATGTCCTACAACATTGTTTAGAATTAAGACAATTTTGATGTTCATCACACCTTGTGATATTTAGGCATACACTGCCTCTGTAAATTAATGCCTCAAACAGAATTAAATGGTGAGCAATGGAATATTACTTGTCCACTTGTTTTCTTCTCAAAAGATAATATCTTACTCTTTGGCTATGGCCTGATAGATCTGTTCCCAGACCCTTCTCTTGGCATTGATAGAGGCAGTTTCTTTCCTAGGATCGGTGATGATGTCAAAACGGTTCTTTACATGCTCAAATAGGAAAAACTTTTCAGAAGTGTTCCAGTTCCTAGACCTAGGCCGCCGAGCTCCGTATTCATCTTCTTCCATCATTGTCTGGACGAGAAAAAAGGAATTGGAGTAATTTCATTAGATTAGATTTTTCAAATGATATTGAACAGTGCAACTACAATACACCCATTAAAAATATTTACTTTCAAGGGTACCTCAAACTGTCATAACTTATCAAAGTAAAAAAAATTAATAAATTCAAATTCAAATTCATGTTTATTCATTTCCAACAGAAAGAAAATACAATGGCATTTGCATAGATTTAATCATATAAACAATATGAAATAAGAGACATACATATTTTTTTCCTTCATGAGTAAACATATCAGTAAATAATTAAAATAAATTATCATAAATTATGGATTTCTGCAGAAATGGAGGGATCCACTAAAAAGCAAGGCTTGTAGTTTGTGGAACCCTCAAATATAAAATTGTTGCAAATTTTGCCTACGAAGAATAGGAAAACACAAAACAATACCAGAACAGAACAAAACAGAACAGCACAAAAGGAAAAACGAATAAACAAACACAAGGCGGCAAGGAAAGGGAAAACAAGAAAAAAAAATGGAAAAGAAAAGATAAGACCAGGACATCAAGACCGAAAAACGAAGTAAATATGATGGTGATTCAAACGAGGTATGATGGTATAATTATTCAATTTGAGGAGATGATGAAGACCCACATGAAAATTTAAGACTAACAGGTATTATTATTGTACGTTAGTGTAGGATTTGAGAAAACATATTTTAAGGGGTTTTTTGAAAAAATTAAGGGATGAACTATTGATAATATCTTCACTTAAAGAATTCCAGGATCTAGGACCATCTTACATAAATGTTTTCTTAGCCAATAAAAGTTCTGAAAAGTGGTAGGTGAAACTCGATGGACCGTCTAGTTGGGTAGTGATGAAATAAACAATTTGGGGAAGCATTGCACCAAATATGTTTGGAAGTGTGTTGCTATTTATACATAAATTGCCCTAGGGAAAAAGATACAAGTCATTTATTCTTAACAGTCTGCTGTCAGCAAATAACAGGTCTGTGTGTGTGAAAGTACAGAAGAATGGTAAATAATTATACGGAGAGGCTTCTTTTGCAATAAAAGTAATCTATCTAACAGAGTTTGGTGGGTATTGCCCCAAACAAGAATGTCATTTATTTACCAGTGAAATACTGTTAGTTGTTAAAAGCTAATGTGGGTTTCACATGTTCTTTTAGCATTTACACATTACTAGGACTAACTGCATGCTCCAGCATTTTCCAAATTCAGAATTTCCCAAGTGATGTTATATTTCACTGAGGCTGCAGGCTGAGGTTGGATTATAAAAACAGGAGAGAAATTCTGAATTCATGTGTTAATGAACAACAATATGCATGCAATATTTGTTATGTAAAATGTACAGTATTTATAATCTTATACTTTACTTCTTAAGGGGCCTTCACATTTGCTTGTGCGATCATTTGCGATCATTTGGTCACAATATATGTTGCATACAGTCGCAACATCGCAAACAGTCGCACCACCAACTGTGAAAGGGCCTTTAGGAATCAGGCTCCCACGATTACATTAAGGTTGTTTTCGTGTCAAAAATGTGCAGCTGAAACAATGAAAACGGTGAGTACACATTGGGTTGCTTGAATACACAGTTCCTTACACTTATGTACATGCTTTACTGCACGATGCTATACTGCACGCACACAGAAATGTAGTATATTGCACACCTGTGCACGTGTAACAAATCGTCCAGTGTCACTTGACCTTGTGACCCCCAAATCTAATGAGAGCATTGCCCCTTCCATATGCATACATGTGCCAAGTTTGTTGAACCGTCAAATGGTTACTGAGTTATCACAAGAACAAACCATTTCTATGTACATAATGATGTCTATGACCTTTGGCCCTTGACCTTGAGACCCCAAAATCTAATCAGATCATTGTCCCTCCCATATGCATACCTGTGCCAAGTTTGAGGTTGATCGGTCAAATGGTTGTTGAGTTATGGTGAAAACAAACAATTTCTACATACATAATGGCCTCTATGACCTTTGACCTTTGACCTTGTGACCCAAAAATCTGATCAGATCATTGTCCCTTCCATGTGCATACATGAACCAAGTTTGAAGTTGATCTGTCAAACTGTTCTTAAGTTATCGCGAGAACGAAAACGGGACGGACGGACGGACGGATGGACGGACGACCCGAAAACATAATGCCTCAGGCAACCACCTTCCGTGGGCGGAGGCATAATAAAGTTTGACTTATGCTCGTTCACATGATACATTAAGCAAACTTATTTATTCATCTGTCTCTGAGTACTGGAACTTTGAAAATTAAATGTCAAAAACCATTTGATACACTTTTTGGCTTAGACCCTCAGCACTTTTAACTTGCGTACTGGTCATGCATGTGGACAATTTTGTGCAGTTCAAACCAGTCACAAGTTCGCCTTTAAAATTTGTTATGACAGTTGAATGAGTGAAGATAAGATAAAACATAAAACAATCAGGTTCGACACCTTCGACCAATCATACCTAACCTTAGTTTGTTCAAAAAGGTAGGCATGCTTGGGGGGGGGGGGGGGGAGGGGGGTCACTGGCAGACTGAAGTGGTGACCATGCTCATCCAAGCACCTCAAATTTGGACCCTAAGCGGCGTAATCCTTGATGTAAAATTCTACCCCTAAATGGCATAGGATTATGTAAAATTTACCCCTAAATGGTGTCACAGCACTACTTGTGTATCTCCTAGAAGAATTAAAGATTTAGACAGATAAAAGAGAGAAATTAAGAAACCTGCTTTTTGTGCCAATGGTGGTGAATGATGGTAAATGGTGATTAGTGGTGGAGAATGAGGTTTAATTTTCTAGTGTGAAAGAGGTTTTGCCTATAGTTTCTTTAATTCCAGAGGTAATTGAAATGCATGCCTTATTTTATTCAGCCCAGGATAGGCTATTGTGCTTGGGAGTTTTTCAGGTGTAAATATGCAAATACAGTTTGACCATGCTCCTTATACTGAACATCACCATGAACATGACAAAGAAAGTGGACAAAATAAACAACCCCTCATTCTACCTTCACAATGGTTCTGGTAGTCAAAAGAACATCCCTTCACTGCTATTATCTAAAATATGTGGAACAGGTGTAGCATGCATATTCACCTGGAACTACTGATTAAACATAATAGCAGTGAAGGGATGTTCTTTTGACTACAAGAACCATTGTGAAGTGTAGAATGAGAGGTTGTTTATTTTGTCCACTTTCTTTGTCGGTCATGTTCGTAGTGCATGTGGTAAAGTGCAATTGGGGCAGACACACCCAGCCAGCTAGAGGAGAAGGACATGCCTTGGGCATGGGTTGATTTCAGCACTTTGATTTCTAATCATTTCTTTAGTCTTTATGTCATCTCAATATCAAGTTTGAGAAACAGAGAAGAAGAACCTGTCTCTGACAGCAGCTGTTATAATCATCTTTAGTATGTAATTCAGCACCACTGGTGAGTTGACTTTGTAGTTTTTGAAGGTTTGAAATAACAAGAGAGAAATGACATGCATGTGAATGAAACAATAATTCATGATACAGGATACTTTCTTAGTTAATGTATGATTCTTTATGAGCAATTTATAAAATGTTTAGATAAATCCTTAAAGCCATTTGGGCAAGACTTCCTTCTGCGACAGTCACCCAACATGCAAGGTGTGCTTTATTCCGTTAACAAGTTTGGGTGGCTGTCACAAAAGGAAGTCTTTCCGCCGTTTGATCTTGATCATTTGAGAAAACTCAGTTTCTTTTCAGAATTTAAAGAGACTTGAGACTTAGAGAGTGTTATAGAACAGTATATGAATTATGAAAGGATTTTTATGGCATAGATTCTACACTGTTTTTGTACGATAATTAAATGCTCTAGGTATAGATTAATTGTTAATAGAACCACATAGTAGAGAGTTATTGAACATTATTTAATTCTAGATGGCACTTAGTCTGGAGCAGGATGCACCCCCACCCCTAATCTCAACGTGGTAGCTTGTGGAGTGTTGTTAAGCGAGATCGACGACAGCGAGATCTTGGTCATCATAACTTCATTGTTTTCGTCGAAGGAGCATGAACTATTGAGCAGAGACAGAAAGAACTTCACATGGTGATGTATAAAGTTGACATGATTGAGACAATGAAAACTATGGAATCCTTTGAACAATTTGAAGAATGAAATGTTAAGTTTTTGGAAGAGTTTAATATTTTGAGGAGTGAACGAAGGAGATTAGGTAAATAAGAGATGGTATTTGGTCGGGATGCGTTAGAGAGTTATATCAGAATCAGGTCAGTGCAGTGAGTTGTAGTTGGCCTTAGTGGCAGTTAGAGTGTAGTTAGTCCTAGTGGCAGAGTTGTACTGTAGTTAGCCTTAGTGGCAGTTCAAGTTTTTCGCAAAATGGCGTCGACACCTTGGCTCAGAAATCCAACCCTTTTACGCTGCTTTTTGGGGCAAGCATGGGTACCACTTCAGTCTGTGAGTGAACCTGCTGGGGGCATGTTATGCCTACCTGTTGAACAAACTAAGGTCAGGTTTCTCTTGACAACAAAGAAACTTGTCCGAGGCATCTCCGACATAGCAACAACTAATTGAATAAAATGTTAGTGAATAGGTCTATTGAAATGAATATCCATTGTCTTCATCTGTCGTAAAAGGGGGAGTGCTTGGGTGATGAATCAATCAGGCAAATGAATTGGTGAATGAAACATCCCTACTTTACCAAACTTACAGAATTTGGTTCAGCTAGGCCCTGAACAGAGTGTTTATCATTACCAAATTCCTTGATACCACATGACCAACCTAAGAAATTTAGGTTGGTTAGTTGGTCATTTGCTAAAGATGTTTTTCCGCATTGTGTAGCAAATGGATTTTGAAATTTAAATTTTCCAAACCACATTACTCACTGATGCATCAATGAATGGGTATCATTTGTGTATCCTTCATTCAAATGAATTGGTGAATGAAACATCCCTACTTTACCAAACTTACAGAATATGGTTCAGCTAGGCCCTGAACAGAGTGTTTATCATTACCAAATTCCTTGATACCACATGACCAACCTAAAAAATTTAGGTTGGTTAGTTGGTCATTTGCTAAAGATGTTTTTCCACATTGTGTAGCAAATGGATTTTGACATTAAATTTTCCAAACCACATTACTCACTGATGCATCAATGAATGGGTATCATTTGTGTATCATTCGAAACAATATTTGTCAACATTTTGAATATTTGTTTTTAATCATACACCCTCCTGACTGGGTACAATAAGGTTTTGTTTTAGGGTTCTGTTTATTCTAAGACAAAGATGTGTCCATCTCTTTTCCTGATGTGCTCACTGTCAAAGCCAACAAGTGTAGCAAATGGTTTTTGGCATTAAATTTTCAAAGTCATGGTACTCAGAGATGCATGAATTAATAAGTTTGTTTAATGAATCATTTGAAAGAGCGTAAGTAAAAGTTTATTTTGAGCATGTTTTTTTCAATCATACGCCCAAATGCTTCTGCACAATAAGCCTTTGTTTTAGGGTTCCGTTTTTTCTGGGATGCACTGTACATCAGATAATACTGACATTGATAGACATGGGTAGAGCTGAATAGCCTACAATTTTGTTGGATATTGTAAATCAGTTTTATGAAACTCATGCTTATTTTTGAAGTTAATTAGGTTTCAGCTTTTGCTCACTTTTCACCCCCCCCCCCCTCCCTGTACAAAATTAAAACTTTGTAAAGCAGTCAGTGGGTGTGCCTGTAAATGTATGCTTAATCCCTGCACATAGTCATGGACAGTGGCTTTGAATACCACACCTAGGAAGCTCTCGTGAGCAAGCTTCTCATTCAAGTCCAAGGTTTTTTAATGTTTTATTCATCATTCATGAGGAATCACCCTGTCACTGCTAGTCTTTATTCCCCATTTACTAAGATTGATCACTAATAGTGTACACACTAATGCCATTAAGATGTCTTTAATGGATCTGAAGCAATCAAAGTACTGAGAAGCAATCCAAATCATTCAAATGATAATAACGATGTTGATGATGATGATGATGACAGTGATTTAACGATAAAAAGAACAAGAAAATCCATGAGTGATGATAATACTGAATACTGTTTTTCATTACTTTTACTGATTTATCCTGTTGGTAGCATTATTTGTCCACTTTGGAAACAAAACAATTTTAGACCTTATATTTTTTTTTTCATCTCCATTTTGGTGCTTGTCTTTTGGTGCATGTTTATATATTGCACAGGTATTGTGTATTATTTCCCAATTTTCCAGTATTTCCCACGAAACCCTGACAAAGGAAAACTTACTATCATAATCTCGCATTTTTACGCCTCCTCCCACTGAAGGTGGTGTCGGAAGCATTATTATTTTTTTTTTTGCATTTCTGTCCTTCTGTCTGTCCGCGCCGCTTTTTCATTAACACTATATCTCAAGACCATAGGAAGACGATCTTCTAGATATTGGGGTACATCGGTCGGGATCAAAGTTCATAGATGTCACATTCTGAAATATCAGGTTTTAGCCCTGTTAACACAATAAAAAATCATTTGAGGTATGAATTTCTAACTTCAATCTAGAATGAATCTTCATAGGAAGGCAAGCTGATAAGATTGTGGTATTGGTATATCAAAGATGTAAGGTCACAGAGGTCAATTTCTGAAATAGCAGGTTTTAGTCTAACCAACGAGATACCTCAAGAACGTTCGAAGTATGAACTTGGTACTAGTATGCATCACCATAGTGAGATTATGTGTGTGGTGTGGTATGCATTTATACATTAGGCAAAGATTTATGGGATTTAACTTTTAGATGTGATTGGCTTTTGAAAAATGGTTGGGTTGCGTTGCGTTGCGTGAGTGTTGGGTTAATTTAGCAGTTCAAAAACAATCGACAATGATGCCAGGGCATCATTGCAAAAAAGCTACGTTATCTTTAAATGGTAAAAACAAGAAAGAAATACCATTTGTCAAAAATATCCACAATATCGTATGAATTGGCATTTGTGGGGCATAGCCAGGCCTTGACTGTCTATTTTACTATATGTACATGTACTGTAGTATTATGGGCCTGGGCCTAGTACAAGCGCTATGCATGTGAGGCCACAGCTTATTTGTAACATAGCAGTACGGTATACTATAGATCACATCCTATAAGGAACGTGATGCGAGTTAGCTACCTAATAGAGTTAATTGCAGCGTGTAACGTAGGGTGCGCCACTGAATCAGCTTAGCGCATTTTTTATTTTATTAGATTTGAAATGGTTTATTTGAAATAAAAATTATTGTAGCTAAAAGCTGAATTGCGATTCTTTTAAAAAATAAAGAGCATAACATCATACAAAACAAATGCAATTACAATGAAATAAAGTATAACATGACATAACCTAAGCAATGAAGAAGGGTAGAAGAGTTTAGAGAGACAGGGAAATAGAATATAAAGAGACATAGGAGAGATATAACTGAATTAAATGTGTATACACACAAATACTGTTTTTAAAAAATAGAGAAAAGAAAAAAATGGTCATTATACTTAACATAATTATATAATGTCGTTAGGTATCCCCCCCCCCCCCCCCCCCCGAAGCCAAAGACTGAATTAATGTGGAAATTACATGCTCTTACAAGAACACAAATGCAGTTGAACGATATTTTTAAAAGGGGTTAATGTTTGTAAAGTTTAGAGTATAAATTAATTTGATTTGGTGGCTAAATAATTAGTCTACATAATACATAATACATAATGTGATACAAAACAAAAATTAATCTGCAGGACAACAAAATGACAAAGATGACTAAATCTGTAATCTGAAACTGTAAACTGTCAACTTAAAATTGGTACTAGTTTTGCAGAGCTAGAGAAAAATGGTTTAAGGAGATGGAAATAAAATCATTATTGCTTTATAATGAAGAGAAAGGCATGGATAATCATAGATAATGTGTAGGGTAATGGGTAATGTATTTGGTTCAAAAGCCAACCATGCCAACATGCACGATTTACTTGTTTTAGTTAAGTATATGGATTAGATAGGGAATTGCACTATTTTGCATACGTTTCGTCTTACATCTCAATTCTTGGATTTGGGGTTTGTGTCTCAAAGATCTAGAACTGTCGGGTAGAAAATACTCTTTTAATTGATTAGTGTACAGTAGACTCTTCTGGAAGGAAGATAAGCTCAAGCTCTTTCTTCGGTAAGCTAGGGATTTTATGTTCAACTGATTTAGAACATGAAAATAGGTTGTGAACTTCCAACAATGACTCTTAGAGCTCTCTTTTGGAGTCATTCTAGCGCGGTGATTTGGTTTTTAGTAAGACCTCCACTCCATACAGGGACCGCGTATTCCAAAACAGGCCTCATACAACATGTGTAGATGGTCAGCAGGTCATCCTGTGGTAGGCCGTCACGTTTTAACCACTTCAACAGGTAAATCTTATGTTAGCCCTTTTTATTAGACCATTTACATTTTTGTACCATTTTAAGTCGTCCTGGATAATCACACCGAGTATCTTAGTGGCACTGACGGTGGTCAGCTGATGGTTGCCAATACGAACTGTCGGACGGGCTGGGGGAGACCGCAAATAACATTCATTTGAACGCATTTTTGAGGATTCAGTTTTATTTGATTACTCTCACACCAGGTTAGAAGGTCCAATGATTGTTGTAAGAGGGATACTTGAGAAGAGCTTCTACATTCAGCGATAGACAAATCATCTACATATTTGAAAGTAGAGGAGTTGTCAAAACATGGATTGACATCGTTAACCATAGCTAGAAAAATTATGGGACCTAATCAAGTTCCTTGCGGTACACCTGCATGTAATAACAACTGATCAAGTTGAGTGATAGTGAACACACTGTTGACTGTATAAACAGAAAGTTTGCAACCCATGCGATGACAGATGGGTGGACACCAAGGTCGATGAGGTTTTCAAAGCTATGGTATGATCGGCTTTATTGAACGCTTTGGTAAAATCTGTTACAATTACCGTTGACGTAACTTTGGTATTGTCTGCATTCTTGTAAAAGAGATGTAGCATATTAATTAAGTAATGGTTCATTGAAAGAAACTTCCTATTACTGATTTGGGTCTAGTTTCGGTGCTATAACTTGTAGAATCCAACTTGCTATGAATCCTTCAGCAATTTTAGCAAAATGGCTAGTTAAAGAAATCGGCCTAAGTTTAGCGATTGTAGGGGGTTACTTTTAGGTACTGAGATGACAATGGCTCATTTCCAGTCATCCAGAACTTTGCTTTGCCTGAGCAAGCTGTTGATGTCAGATAGGGGGTTGAAAGTTATACTGAAAATTCTGATAATCCTAGCAAATGTGTTGTCTGGACCACCAGCTATCGACTGCATCACGCTGCAACGCTGCTCTACTCTTTCGCCGGAGGCCTAGACCAAACAGATGTACCATACACTGATGATGTCGGGAGGTCATAGTGTTCGAATCCCTCTTACAAGCTTTGCTTTTTTGGCTGATTTCCTCTCATTTCTTTTACAATTTTTGTGGATTCTTAAATTCGGGCCGCACAATTACAAGAGGGCAAGATTTGATTTTTTTTATTTCAACGTATATTTTTGCAAGTTCTAGAATTCGCGCTTGCCAAAAAAAGCGCAAAATAGGAAATATTAATGTACCACGAATATTTCTGCATTTACAGTACATTAAAATCAATTAAGCATCGCAATCAAGAGTAAGGTATGGTCTCGGATCATTGAAAGTTGTATATTTTCGTATATTTTCAGTTCCTTTTTTTAAATATTTGTCTTTATGCAGTTAGATCTATAACCCCTAAAGCAAACTTGGAAGGTAGTTTGCAGGAGTAACCGCACGTAGTCTATAAAGTGTGATTTTGGGGACATAATAAGATCACGTTTACATTATTCTCCACACATTCAAATGGATACCAGTTGAAGCTTGATGTGAATGTCAGATCTAATACAAACATCAAGTTCTTAAATCTAGTATTGACTGGTAATCTTGCTGATTCAACTCTCAGTGAATTTTACCCAGCTGAGATGCACGAACAGTGAACGCAGGCTAGCCCTCACCCTTGTCTTCAGGCTCATCCTTGTATGAGTTTGAGCCATTTCAGTACGTAGCGTGCACGTGCATGCACATGGGTGCATGGTTCTTTTATTTGTAAATAAATATTAAGTTCTTGGCAAACAGGAATTGGAATCGAAGCAGGTTTTGTATGATAAACCGGTATCCAGTCTATTTTACAAAATCCATCGTCTTCATTGAGAGTAGATTCCGAGTCTATAATTCTGACTGAAGTCAGGACCACTTTCATGACTTTCCTAGAATGCATGCAACTCAACTCATCTAGCTCGCTCGCATCATGTTCATTATAGGCTGTGGTCTATGGTATACCTAACTATACACAGACGCATTCACGACAGGACATCCTTACTCTCGACAACTAAGTGTGATTTCATGCTCTATGTGCAAATTACATATTAGGGCCGAGTCATCCCGGTTATTTTTCTCACCATTGCCCGCCAGTGTTTTTCTGGTCGGAGACCGGTGGACCGATGAAATAAAGAAATACATAGGAAAATCACAGTGTCAAAAGGCTTTGAAAATTAACTGGTCTAAGAACTAAATTTCTTTACTTCTATTAAAACTTTCACACAATATCAAATTTCAAACCTTAAATCAATGAAATGGAACTATGATAGTAAGTTCAGCATGCAGGATTTCTTCTTTTTCTTGCTTGAATTTATTGGTGTTTATGAAATAGTTCGGTTCAGGATAGCGTTGTAGTCAAAGTTTTTTCCATCCAGTAAACGACCACCAATGCCACTAGCCATTTTCAATTTGACGGCTTTGGATAAACGGAGATCTACTGTCAGCTAGGGATTACACATTGTTTGTGTAGCCACATGTAATATTTCAAGTTTTTCTGACTTAACTGTTATCATAAATCAACTCCGAGACTTCCAATGTTCTGTCTTTACTAGTGATCTTTCTTCACGCAAAGTTCTTAGTCAGCTAACCATTGATAAGCTCACCAGAAACTTGGTCCCTCATGTCACTCGAATGTTGCGGCACGGGAGGGTGATGCAGCACCTCCGTACTGTATTTCGCAAGCGATACACTCCGATGTATTTAACGCACACTTAATTTGTTTACTGGCTTTGGATCACCCGCCAACACAAAAGTACATACGTTACGCAAAAGCACCATGAGCAGAGCTTTCGAAGCCAATTTGAAGATCGGGAATCACCCACAGAGATCGCCTAATTAATCATTGAAGTGTCTTATCGGTACATGTACTTTCGATGTGCAGCAAAAGTACACACTCTTCAAATTGAGAATTAAAAAATGATCGATACCTTCAGCATGTATAAAAGAATGGTTCCTCAAGAGAAAATGCTGTACTAGCAAGGAGTTTCCAGAGCTGGAGACACAGCTAACTCATTCCCTTTGAAGTGACGTTCAGTGCCGCCGGGAAAAAAAATATGTCAGACATGTACTTAATTGGATCTTCCTTGCAGATGCGTAGACAAAAACTTCCTACCTAGCTGTAAACTTATAGGCCATTTCAAAGGGAAATATTCTTTTGTAATGACAATTACTTTTCGCTTCCACTTGTCTGGTAATACGAGCAGTACACAGTGCTTACCCTTTACAGGAGGCAAGTGAAAGGAAATGGTGCAAAATTTCCTGAAATATGAATTAAAATTACTTGACAGGGCATGTGTGGGCACTAATCTGACATGTAACATCATAAATTGCTGTACCTCAACAAATTCCCTTTTCATTTTCATTTGCCCGCAAGCTATCAGAAAAGTGTCAAATTGCAGGTTTTAGGATTGCTAAATTTTACTTTTTTTCACAAATTAAAACTGCTATCATCCGACATACGCAGATTTCTGGACACAATTAGGATTTTGTATTCACAATTCATCCTCTTTTCAATTTTCTTTCTGTTATTTCACATAAAAAGTGAAATATTAACGATATTTCATTTGTGACAAAACCACTTCTCGAGCTTTCCCATAATGTTGGCAGCACTGAACCTCGGACATCAAAGGCAACAGCACACCTGTAGATTCTATTGTGCAACCTTAGAAAGGGACAGCTATTTGAAATAATTTGTTGCCAGTTGGGACTCCAGCTCTTAATACTCATTGGTACTAGTCTATGGAATTTCGTCTGTGAAACTTTTCACTGATAACTGAAATAAGCAACGATTTCATAGTACTGTTACATTCGCTGGTGTCTTCGGCTATGTGTAGAAAGCGAACACGAATACGACGCAGCAAATCATTGCGCAATACAATCACAGTGAAAGCCAAATAGATCTATGCATCAGCTCTCTCGCATGGTATTTTGTAAGTACAATTACTAAAGTTTACAACCGAAATAAATAAGTTGTTTATTTATTTTTTTTCTGCCGAGATACGGTATCAATTGATTGATACCAGAACCATCTCGGGGCCTGAGACCGCCGGGATTTGATCCCGATCCCGGACTGGCTGACAACACTACTTTCAATAGGCGGCAACTTGGGCAAAGGTGTGATGTTTTCGTTTATCCGAAAACCGTTCGGTTTTGACTCCTCGTTAAACGGAATTGAAAATATCCGTAGTTCAGGAGGCGGCCATATTTGTTCACAAGTAAACAAAATGGCCGCTTATTCGCACCAAGATGACACTACATCGTAATTTCCGATGCAATCAGGAGATTCAGGATTAAGGAGACTGTTGATATAGCACCATCTTGGGTTGAATAAGCACCATCTTGTTTACTTTTAAACAAATATGGTGTCCTCCTGAACAGAACCATATCGTAGACACTGATAAATTCAAACAAGAAAATGAAGAATTTTTGCATGCTAATCTCACTCCCATAGTTCAATTTCATCGATTTAAGGTTTTAAATTTAATATTATGTGAAAGCTTTAATAGAAATAAAGAAATTTAGTTCCTAAACTGATTGATTTTCAAAGTCTTTTGACACTGTGATTTTCTTATGGTATTCATTTATTTCATCAGTCCACCGGTGAGAAATTGAACCGGTGCCCGGCAGCATCGGTTGGGCACCGGTGGACCCACCGAACTGGCTCAGGCCTATTACAAATATTTGTTGACGGTATAGCCACAATCAGGGTGCAACTTTTCTGAAAACAGGGTTACAAATATGGTGTCCTCCTGAACAGAACCATATCGTAGACACTGATAAATTCAAACAAGAAAATGAAGAATTTTTGCATGCTAATCTCACTCCCATAGTTCAATTTCATCGATTTAAGGTTTTAAATTTAATATTATGTGAAAGCTTTAATAGAAATAAAGAAATTTAGTTCCTAAACTGATTGATTTTCAAAGTCTTTTGACACTGTGATTTTCTTATGGTATTCATTTATTTCATCAGTCCACCGGTGAGAAAATTGAACCGGTGCCCGGCAGCATCGGTTGGGCACCGGTGGACCCACCGAACTGGCTCAGGCCTATTACAAATATTTGTTGACGGTATAGCCACAATCAGGGTGCAACTTTTCTGAAAACAGGGTTACGCGTCACTCCTGAAAACCCAAATCCATATAATCAAATGTCTTGCAGCCTGAAATGTTGGATCATGTGAGCTCTCCATCAGGCATCAACTTTTGTTTGGATTTCATGTGTGCTGTCTGTGAAAGGATGGATATATAGGGTCAAAAATGCCCCTTTTTAGCTGTTACGCATTTGCACTTTGAAAATTTAACTTTTTTAATATGTTATCACCATGTAATCAAACAAGATATGCCAGATCTTTTCATGCCTTCTCATTGTCCATTTTATCCCCTCTCAGTATATCTCTTTACGGCTTGAGAATTGACCCACAAATTGCGATACAGTGATTATTTATGTGAAAAAAGAGATGTGTAACACTTTTTCGAAAAATGGCTATGTGCATGATTTTGTCCCTATAATTCAAATATCTTTAGCATGATGTTAATTGGTGATTGGTTATATTTTCTTAGTAACTTGCTATCATTAGTAACTTGCTTATCATTACAAACAAAAAAACAATCATACATACAAACTTTACAGAAATACATGCCCCCATTGCAATGATAAATTTTGTACGGAAATTCTTGTAGTGTCCGTAACGGTGTCATAGTAACTTGCTATCATTAGTAACTTGCTTATCATTACAAACAAAAAAACAATCATACATACAAACTTTACAGAAATACATGCCCCCATTGCAATGATAAATTTTGTCCGGAAATTCTTGTAGTGTCCGTAACGGTGTCATTCCTTCTATTTGAAAACGTTTTCAAAGTTCTCATATACTTTGCTTTGTGTAAATCAAACAAGATATGCTAGATCTTTTCATGCCATCTCATTGTCCATTTTATTCCCTCTCAGTATAACTCTTTACAGCTTGAGAATTGACCCACAAATTGCGATACAGTGATTATTTATGTGAAAAAAGAGACGTGTAACACTTTTTCGAAAAATGGATATGTGCATGATTTTGTCCCTATAATTCAAATATCTTTAGCATGATGTTAATTGGTGATTGGTTATATTTTCTTAGTAACTTGCTATCATTAGTACCTTGCTATCATTAGAAACAAAAAACAATCATACATACAAACTTTACAGAAATACATGCCCCCATTGCAATGATAAATTTTGTCCGGAAATTCTTGTAGTGTCCGTAATGGTGTCATTCCTTCTATTTGAAAACGTTTTCAAAGTTCTCGTATACCGGTACTTTGCTTTGTGTAACTACCCCCGGGGACTAGCTGTGGTATAACAACTTTTAGCTAAGCATAAAGATTTTTTTCTAGCAATTTAATTAATGGCATTTGTAGTGTCCATAACACCTGTAGTGTCCGTAACACAGTGTGTGATATGTAAAAAAGACTTAATACTTCGAACTTGTCATTTCGATCTGATTTTTTGCAGTCGCTCTCCTTGCTATGTCTCCATATCAATAAAAAATTCCTCCTTTCCCTCAAAGGTCTTCTCAGGGATATGAAATTTTGCAAGCAAAAAAGCTATTTTCCATTAATTAATATAAAAAATCAAACAAAAATTGATTTAATATCAATTTGATATTCACATTTCATTTTAATAATATCAGTTAGATGCAATAAAGTATAAAATAGATGCATTACTGTGTTTAAGTTCAATATCATGAGTAGCAACGAGTAGGAGCCAGTGTTACGGACACTACAGAAGGAGTAATATCGAGGCCTACAAGCGAAACCGTACCTCCTTTTCTGGTTAGCATTGTTCCAAAACAAATTTCAACAATGTAAAAGCTGCCTTTGGCATCAAATATCTATAATGCATGAGAAAATTAATCATTTTAATCACTGAAATGCCTACCTACCTACACATGTGAATATAGCCAGAAATTTCAAGAGGGGGGAGCTATCAACTTTTTCTTGTGTCTGTTTTACCAGAAAAATTTGCTTAGAAGCAAAGGGGGGGGGGAATCTGGCATTACCCAATACCGCAATATTAAGTATAAAGAGTGATTTCCCATGGATACCGTTTATATTACTACAAAAATATGGTAATATTACAGTAATATTGCAGTATTCTCTCTTTCGTCTCCGTTCATATCCGTATCCACAGTATCATAGTAATTTGTGCTATCTGCAAGTCCTGCACTGCATCCTGGCTACCCAGCATACTATGCGCATGGTCAGACATATCGACGAGACACTATTCCCCACTGCACAAGCCATATTCCGCCTATTTTGCCAGGATTTTGCAGATGCTATTCTTATACACCATGGCCTTCAACGGTTTAATTGTCAACTAAGTGTGTACAGTGACCTATGTAGCTTAGTAAGGTTTAATGAATATGGGCTCTGGTGTCCACAATTTTATAATATTACTAGGTCTTGAAACGTAAAATAGGTGTGTAATAGTCACAAAATAAGTATGAAATATGACAAAGCAAAATACCACAATATCTGGTATTAGTCGTTCATATAAAAATTTACCAAGTCCTAAGCTTACATGTATCTGTAAAATAGGCTAACATTTACCCCTAGGATAGGTGCATAATTTGAATGGAACTCTTCATTTTTTACCCTTGAAATTCTCTGATAAGCATTAAAAAAAAAAAAAATTGGCAGAAATCATACAGTTAAATGACCCAGTGGGCCTATATCAGTTTCCTATTTTATAAATTGTTGTAACACTGCCCTAAAATGAAAAGTGGGTAGATGTGCTGCAGTAGAATCATGTATCTATAAACAGCTACAGATAATTTAAATAACATGAACAAGTTAATTATGAATATGACATCAGGGGTGCGTTTCATGAAACCGTCATAACTACAAGATCAACGACATCTCGGAGTTGTCGGTCATCTTGTCTGCTAAATGTTTCACAAAGCCATCTTTGCCATGACCAGCAACAACTTCCCTGACAAATGACTTGTCTCTCCTCCGAACGTGTCATATCTTTTTAGCACATATACATGTACTGCATCTACATGCATCTCCGTGGCGGCTCACATACTGTGTCTTTTAACCACCTGAAATATTGTGAAGAATATTTTTTATTACAATATCATCAGTAATAACTTTTTCCTTAAAAAAATTACAAAATAGACCTGTGTTGGTGACATATACATTTACTCTTGCAGAAAATTATATGACCACTGCAGTCAAAAGAGCAACATAGCTTGAAAGACGTCCAAGCAATAAAGCCCACTGGGTGCTGGGAGAGTGTGCAGTCTGGGCACTGGAAATAAAATGTGCGTGTTTTGCTCAAAGAGATCCGATCTGCAGTCTGACTGTAATTAATTATTTCTCAAAGGTTTTTGTTTCAGGATAGACTAGAAGCTGTTCATAGACCAAAGTTGGCAGAAGAAAACGTATGGCGAACATTTCATAGTGGCTATATGTCAGTAACAAAGTTACCTGTAGTGTCCGTAACAGGTTAAAGTCAGTTATAAAATACTTAATTCTTTCATCATATAATATGCATCAAAATAGAATGAGTGACTGTTTTTACATGTACATGGGGTAATACTGTATATTAGCATTAGGCAATACTGTCAACTTTTAACAATTTGAAAATGCATTTTACTTGCTATTTTCAGCTTTTTTTTACCTCAAACCGCAAAAATTGCAATGAAGAGATTTGAAAAAAATATTTTCTGATGGTTTTCAAATTGTTATGAGGCCTCAACATATCAAGCAACAACAAATATGACAGAAAAAAAACGCAAATGGAATACTTATATAATGCATCACTGAAAAGCATCATACCAATGTAGTCTCCGTAACACCCTATAGGAATTTATACACAAGTTGTTTGGACAACTTATGATAAGGAACAAATCTTCCTAGCAATTTGATTTTTTAAATATGTATACAGATGGAACTAAAGTTTTTCATTTGTGTAATTTACCATGGGTTGGTTGGCTTTTTAAAAAGTTACAGGTTTTGACATAAATGGCATTTATCAGATTTGACCTTATGCTACCCCTGATCTGTATATTGCATCTAATTTATGGACTGGAGTCAGTCCAAATTGCTTTATTTTTCTTAAATGTCCCCAAAATTCTCCAAATAAGTGCAAAATATTTATGCATTAAAGTAAATAATACTAAAAAAATTCTATTTGTGTAGCTTTGTGTAGTGTCCGTAACACCTATCATCCCCTGTTGTGTTGCTGCTCATAAAATCTTAACCAAGATAGTTTGCTTCAGGATATTACAGGGTATTAAGCCTAGGGTATTGATTAACAATTTGGGGTTGATGAAATTACTTGATTGCATACTTCATTTTTGGACCCAAGTGCAAATGGTTTTGCATCCTGATTGTGGCTATACCATAAATGAAAATGAAAATAAATAAGAAATTTTAATTCGTCACTGAGGACGAATTAGGTGGTCTGTCCTAATCACAAAATGGCACCTGCATGATGTAACATGACCTGATAAACTGAAGAAAATGTAAACATCTGGGAAGAAGACTATCTTCATAGAAAAGACTTGATAAAGTGTATACATCTGGAAAGGAGACTAAAGTCATAGAAATGGGACGATTTGATATCGCAGTATAATGAAAAGTTGACCCAATGATCTATTAGACATTAAACAAATCAGATTTTCAGTAGGGTTGTACATGAACTACTGTACACTGTATTGCAAAAGACATAACAGGCAAAATTAGGCAATTAGTTACACTGTTTGTCAGTGTATATAACAATAGTCTAAGCAGATGGTGAAATGAAAGGTAAAAAGAAGCAAAAAGAAAAAAAAATGGACCCCGTCGCCGCCTGGACTCGAACCAGGGACTTTGAGTACAGGTATGCGATACAAGTGCTTTACTGATACACCACAACATCGCCCATAGAGATAACACATAGATGGAAAATGGAATTCTCATATCCTATCTTCCAGTTACAATTTAGATATGTTCCCGACATCTGATATAAAAATAATGGCACATTCACAATAGAGAATTTTCTCAGATACAACATACTCGAAGCTGGGTGAAAATCAAGCAGAAATAACAGAGCTGTTGCTCAAGAAGACAGAAATGTAGAATCAAGAATTAAGAAAAGGTCACGTCCCATAGACAATACACATTAAAAATGAAAAATTGACATGAATCTGTTTATTGTAAAATTAGACCATGATGCAATTATCAAAATGAAACATAAAAGGACGCTTAATAATAGAGCATTGTCGCAGCTACAATATATCGAAATCCTGGCGAAAATCGACCAACAATAAGCGAGATAGTCCTGTTTAAATGCAAAAATATGTCATTAATGAAAAATCAAAATTTTGAGTTCATATAAGAATATGGCGGAAGTTGTGACTGCATGACACCCCAATTTTATTCATGAATTCAAATTTACAACTCATAAGCTTTCAGAAAATGAAAAAAAAAATGGGGGATCCCGGTGCTTTCTGACGAGCTATGGTGGATTTTAAAAGGGCATGTTTTTGGCTGTTTTTACATTATTTGCACCACAGACGCAAGCATGGATTTTGAACTTTGACCCACGCATGCAACCTTATTGTCAGTTGAAATTGATTTTACATTGATGAAAACTGTCAGGATTGCAGATTGCAAGTAAAGTGAAAAAAACGGCATGTTTACATTGTTTACAACTTGTGGACACGCAAAAACACGCGTGCGGGCACTTAAGCGCGGATATTTTTGAAATGCTTAAAATGGCCTGAAATGGACTTTGGTTTGATATAAAGCCGAGGGATTTTGGTTTGATATAGCCAAGTGATTTTGAGCAATTTGAAATTTTGCGCGCACACTGATGCGCGGAGGTACGCTTATGCTAGCGTCTAAGTAAATGAAATTGTTATGACTGATATGGACGTTCATCATGCCAAATATGCATGAGAAATGATATTCCGTTATGAAGATAAGATCATGACATGATATTCACAGAATGGTGCCTGGATGACATCACGATGATCTGATGAACTTGAAAATGATTCGAAAAACTGAGATCTCGTGAGGACTGAGGATTGATGAAAATTTGATGAAAATTGACTGAGCCAGTCTGAGAATTCGACTACACAAAAAAGTGGGTACCAATGAAGAGAATAATCAATAAGAAGAAAATTTAAATTATTAATTCATGTCATGCAATTAGTTCAGTTTAGTTCAACAACTTACAACTCACAAAAAATCGATTTATTGCGTTGTCTGCCCACTGTAGCTGTAATATCTTTGCTCAGTAATGGCAGAAGTGACCCGGAAGGAAATCGCTGCATGTAAAAGGTTACACCATGTGGTGCCCAATATAAAGCAGCATTAACTTTAAGCACTTCAGGTCACACATGAATTACTCCAGGGATGGACAGGTTTTCGCAATCAAAAATTAAAATTTTTCTCTGTGGACATTGCCTGATGGCTTGCTAGGGATTGAACTTCAACACATCCAAGCATTCGATATCATGTGATAATAACATAAAAATTGGAAGTATATGACACAGTTTTTCACATTGTTTTAGCGAAACTGTCTCAACGAAAGTCTACTGGGTTCTTCTCGTTGTCTGGTTGGGCTATGGTATTGAGACGGTTTTGTTAGTTAACAGAATGATGAATGTCCATATCTACTATGTCCATGCTCAGTCTAGAAGAATTACCCATAGATCACAATAAAACACCCAAGAACATACACATTTTAGCTGAAAATTGTAGGTCTGTGGTAGTTCAGGTGCAATGATATAAAATATAAAGATATTTCATATAAGAAAATATGAAAAAAGTAATTCAAATAGATGTTATAAAGAAAGATAACAAAAATCAGAGAGACATAACATATCAAAAATAGGCGTAAGAAAAGAAGAAGAAAAATGAGGAAATACCTAAAGAGAATACAAAAAAAAAAATTAAAAGGAAAGGGAAACACAGGATTAAATTTAAGAAAAAATAAAGGAGAGAAAACAAGGACCATTCAAAAGAAGAGAAAATGGGAAAACAAAGAAAATATGAAGAAAAGAAAAAGAAGAAAATAGAGAGATTGCTGCTTCAGGCAGTTGATGGATGAGGGGGGGGGGGGCAGTATCCCACTCTCAAATAATCTCAAGGCATATCTCTAATTACTGCATTTCAAGAATTTTCAATGAGAAATGACGGCCAAAAGAATTCACAAACATGGTGATTTTTTTTTTTGGGGGGGAGGTGAACATTCAAGGATGTGAAATGCATGAAAATTTATTTTTTCAAAAATGTTTGTTTTTTTAAATGAAGATTGATACATAAATCCTTCAGTGCACGACAGGGGTATGTGGGAAGAGGGTTAATGCTTCCAATGATTTTGATATTTCAGAAATTGGCATAATGCCAATCATGTTTTTATTATGAAACATAATGTAGGTAAATCTGTAGTAGTGCATATGAAGAATCAGTGATATATTTAGCTATGACTTTTTTATGGCTGACATTTTTTATGGCTGCAACTTTCATCTATGATATTTACACCCAGTCTGGCATTTTATCTTTGGCATTTCTAACTTCTGACATTTTCTCCTCTGACATTTTTAGCTCTGGCATTTTTACCTAAAATTGCATTTTGAACTTTTATCCTTTTCCACTCTGATATTTCTAGCTCTGGCATTATCACTTCCTCTGGCATTATTACTTTTGATATTAAGTTCAAAATCTGTGCGCGTGTCAATGAGGCAAATATGTAAAAAACACGCAAAAACATGTCTCTTCTCAATCCACCATAGCTCCTCAGAATGCATGGAGACCCCCAATTTTTTTTGCATATTCTCAAAGCTTACGAGTTGTAGATGTGAATCCATGACAAAAATTTACTTTTTCGATGCTATGACGTCATTCTATTCTTATGTGAACTCAAAATTTTGATTTTTAATTTTGACCTCATATTTTTTGCCTTTAACCGAGACTATCTCGCATATTGTTGGTCAATTTTCTCTGGGATTTCGATATGTTGTAGCAGAGAAAATTTTCTACAAACCAACTAGGCGTTATTTCTCATTTTGATGACATCATGGTCTAAATGTACGATAAAAGGTACAATGTCATTTTTTTCTCATTTCACATGCATTCTCTATGGGACATGACCTTTACGTAATTCTTGATTATACATTCTCGTCTTCTTTGATCAACATCTCCGTTATTTCTGCTTGATTTTCGCTCAACTTCGAGTATGTTGTAGCTGAGGAAGTTCTCTATCTCATAAATACCATATATTTCTTAACCAGATTTCGAAAACATGTCGAAATTTTAACTGGAAGATATATTAGAATTTCATTTTCCATCCACGTGTTATCTCTATAGGTTTCTAGGTATACCATTAAAGGAAAGTCCACCCTAGAAGTTTCACTATTTCAATAAAAGGAGATAAATTTGAACAGCATTTTAAAAAAGAAATGAGCAAAATCGGTCAAAGAATAAGAAAATTACACTCATTTACATTTGCTAGTAATTTACTCTCGGCTCTGCCAATTGGCAACACTGATGACATCATATGCGAGCAGGTCTCCATTCACTTTGTACATGAAATTTCACATTTTCTCAATTTTGTTGGAAGTTACACATTTTCTTACCCCATAGTCAAAGTATGTTATGTAAAAAAGCAATTCTTCTGAACATACATTGACTATGGGGGCTAGAAAATGTGTAACTTTCAACAAAATTGAGAAAATTTGACATTTCATGTACAAAGTGAATGGAGACCTGCTCGCATAAGATGTCATCATTGTTGTCAATTTGGAGAGCCGAGAGTAGTTTACTAGAAAGTGTAAAAGAGTGTAATTTTCTTATTCTTTGACTGATTTTGCTCATTTCTTCTTTAAAATGCTGTTCAAATTTATCTCCTTTTATTTGAAACAGTGAAATTTCTAGGGTGGACTTACCCTTTAAAGCACTCGCCTCACATGCTCAAGGTCCCTCGTTCGAGTCTCGGAAGGGGGGGGCATATATTTTCCTTTTGTTTTCTTTTAACATTTTATATTACTATCCTCTTTAACTATGTCACTGTCAAAGAAGTAAACAACCTGATATTGGCCTGACTATTGCAATGTACAATAGTTAATATACTACCCTATAGAAAATCTGATTCGTTGAGGTAAAATAAAGCTTTAGGTCAACTTTTCATTATGCTGCGATATCAAATCATCAAATTTCTAGACATGCGTCTCCTATCGAGAAGTGAAAATTTTATCAATAGTCTTTACCAACGACTTTATCACTATACATGTCGAAACCTAAAAGATACCGAAGACCACCTTATTCGTCATGTGACGAATTCAAATATCTCATTTTTTTAGTTTAGTAGTCCCATATATCTATGTTTTTGTATGGTTCGGATTCTGCTATAGGGAGACATTAGGAACAATTCCTTTTTTGGGGGTGAGTATGAAACCCCTTTGCATTTAAAATTCTTTATGAATTCTAACCCTCAAAATTGATGCAAATGTGAGAAAGAGCAAAAATAACGTTTGGGGCGATGTCCACTTAATCACGGAATTGCCCATAGGCATCACAATATCCGTTGTCGGCATCGTATAGCATCATAACGTGACTTAACTCAAATGGCTTGTCTATACTCATCCATTTCAGACTTTTGAACAAATCAGCCGACGTGTCATACGTTTTGTTCAATATTATTCTCGCGGCCCTCTTTTGAATTTTTTGCAGCTTAGTTGTATGGGATTGAAATCTATTCGACCATACAACAGAGCAGTAATCAAATCTTGGTAGCACTAGACTGCTATAAAGTAGATTCAAGGAATGTTTGGGCAAAAATCTCTTAGCTCTCTTTATTACGCCAATGTTTTTCTGAGTAAGTTTACTTACATTTTCGATTTGTTAGACCATTTCAATTCTTCATCTAATAGAACTCCTAGGCATTTGGTGAATTGAACTCTCTTTATCAAACTGCCATTTAATGAAATGGTGAAAGATTCAATGCTCCTGAGATTAGCAGGAGAGCCTATTATCATGATACAATTTCTTTCAGTGTTTAGGACGAGACGATTTTTCTTTATCCACGTCACGACTCTGATTAATGCAACAGTTAATTTTTCTTCCAAAACAGTTGCATTATTTGCACTGACGGTAAGTGTTGTATCTTCTGCATACATATCTATGATACCTTCAGGAGTACATTCAGGTAAACTGTTAACATAAATTGAAAATAAAAGTGGACCAAGAATTGAACCTTGTGGCACGCCTAATTTGATGGTTGATGGATACGACTTGACTCCTTTGAATTGGGTGACTTGTTGTCGATCACCTAAATATGATCTGAACCAATTAACAGTGTTATCACTACAACCTATACAAACTAATTTATGTAAAAGTAGCTCATGATCCACAGTATCAAAAGCCTTCCGAAGATCTATAAAGGCAACTCCAGAAATTTCATTGTTATCAATGTTCAACGACCACTGATTTACAAGTTTTGCAAGGGGGGTAGCTGTTGAATGAATAGGTCTGAAACCAGACTGATTAGGGTGTAATAAATTATTCTCATCTAAGAGTTCACTGAGCTGTTGATGAACGGCCCTTTCTATAATTTTACTCACGATAGGTAATATTGAAATCAGGCGGTAATTATTCAACGAAGAAATATCTCCAGATCTGAATATTGGTACTACCCAAGCCTTTTTCCATTCAAGTGGAACAATTCCCGAAGACAGGGATTTGTTAATAATATCAAAAAGAGACTCTGCGATAACATTTTTTGTCATCTTTAAAAGTTTACAGCTGATATGATCTTCACGAGTTGCTTTATCTAAACTCAGATTATCAATCTGTTCAGTACAAAATCCCTTGTAATCAAATTCAAATTAAATTGAGAATGACCTGGACAAATGCCTTCGTCCTCGTCAACTCTCAATAAAGGCGTATTCCCCTACAGGTCCTCTGTAACGTTAGTAGCATTGGAAATGAAAAAGTCATTAAATGCTCCAGCAATATTTGCATTGTCTGAAACATTAGCCCCATCAACGTTTATAGTATTGGGAGAAATTGTTAATGACTTAGGCACAAGGTCTCTCAAACATTTCCACATTTTCTTAGTATTGTTCTGATTTTGTGAAATCTGGTCTGCATTATATTCTCTTTTTGTTTCCCTCATGAGTGACTTTATTCTTTAGATATTTGTAAGTGACCCATAGATCATCACTTTTGTTAGCTTTCGCAGCTTTGAGAACCTTATCACGTTCTGTCATGAGCTTGACAATCTCATCAGATATCCAAGGGCATGCCTTTTTTCTTATCTGCTTTTTACATATGGGTATGTGCTTGTTGATTACATTCTTGAATAAAGTCAACCACATATCCCACACAACATCAACATTATATCTTTTATGACCTGCCAAGGAGTACTTCTCAATTCGCTGTAAAATTTTTCCTCGTCAAGATTTTTAAACGAGCGGAATTCAGCATATTCAGATTTTATTTTGATCTTTGCACTAAAATCGCGAATTGTATACACCGAATAATGATCACTTATGCTAGATTCAAATATTCCCCATTTATTGTAAAGTTCTTTGTCAGAAACAAATATCAAATCAATCAAATCTATTTGAAGTAGGATCACCAAAATGCATACCACAATCTCTTAAGGGAAAAGGCAAAGTTGAAAATGAGTCGAATATCACCAAGGTCAAAGGTCAATGAACTTTCTAAAAAAAAAAGGCACTGTAATCACAATAAGTTTCTATGGATTTTTGGTAGAATTGCCAATTCATGCCACAGGTACAGGTCACGTTAAAAATGAGTCAAATATGAAGGGCAGAGAGGTCAACAAACTTTTGACCTTTAACCTCATCTAAAGATCAAACTTTAGCTTTGACCGTCAGATTGAATACAATTGTGTCATAACTCATTACAATGCAATTATGTGCAGTTGGCAAAAAGATCCACCATAGCTTTATCTTCCGACCCAGATAGGCCAAAATTATACGGTACATTGAAGGAAATGTCGACCTTCGACCCCAAACTGTCCAGAAAAGTAGTTAGAGACCTCTATACCTAAATATTGATCTACATACTATGTATCTACACTTGTATTCAGAGTAAGCTTAAATGGTATGCTTTAATTTCTTCTGTAGATTGGTTAAAATATGGTAAACACTATTTGAAATTCAGGGATATTAATGTTTTTTCACCTTTGACCTCCTTTTGAAGGTCACAACCTGGCCCTTGGGATAAAATTTTATTTTGTGCCTGAGATACAATATTTTACCTTTTTTGCAAAGGTCAATGAACTTTGACCTTATTTTGGAGGTCACAACTTGGTCCTTGGGGTAAAATTTAATTTTGGGTGTTCTTTTCTAACAATTCTGTGCATTTTGACACCAAGAACATCCACGTACCACATTTTTACCCGAGATAGAATTTTTCAGGTTTTCAGCAAAGGTAAATGACCTTTGAGGGCATGATATTTTGTATGCCCTTTTCCAACAGTTCTTTGTATTTTGACACCAAGATCATCTACGCACCATATTTTTTACCTGCAATACAATATTTGACCTTTTCAGCAAAGGTCAATGACTTTTGACCTAATTTTGGAGATCACAACTTGGTCCTTGGGGTAAAATTTCATTTTACGTGCTCTTTTCTAACAGTTATGCACATTTTGACACCAAGATCATCCACGTACCATATTTTGTACTTGAAATATAGTTTTTTTTCACATTTTCACAAAGGCCAATGACCTTTGACCTCCAGAAAAAGCACTTTCCCCACCCCCTATGCCACCTAACTTTTTTTGCTAAATGTTGATACCCATACCTCCTCATATCAGTTGAAATTCCTTTTCATAAAATTTTTTCACAGATTGGTCAAAAATATGACTAATTTAGGGTTACTACATCAAAAGGTTCTTAAGTTCACACAAAAACAGTCCATTTTCATGTCTAAATGTCCTCTGTGACCTTTGACCTTATGACCCCAAAATATAATAAGATTGCAATCCAACCACATTGGACATAGCTACCAAGTTTCATGAAAATCGGTCCATCAGATCTCAAGATACTGCATTCACAAGCTATTTGAACATAAAGTGTAATTATCTAGATCAACCTTTGACATTGACCTTTAGACCTCATAACCCCAAAATGTACTCAGATTGCTGGCCTCCTATATTGGACCTAGCTGTGAAATTTCAAGAAAATCTGTTATTTGCTTCTTGAGATATCAGATGAACGGACAACCTGAAAACATAATGCTTCCAGTACCTTTATGGGCAGAGGCATAAACAAACTGAAAAGAGGAACAAATAAATTATGCAAACAGCATTGTCTTATATTCCATGGATAAAATTTATGTAACATCATCATTATTGCTTACTTAGTATAAGAAAGGTGCAATACCGAAGTCCACATTCTCATTCGCATAGCAAGATGCAGGTGAGACACCATTTGGCTTGGCGTTTGCCTTGTTTTTTAATGTGTAAAGTGTAAACTAGATTATTACTAGGTCCAAAACTACACCATTTTGTGACAAAATTGACTCAAAACTATGGTTTATTCTTCCTTTTTCACTTTATTGAGTCAGAACTGTCAGATTGAACTTGCACAACAAAGGAGAAGATACAACAGCCGAGGTCATATCCAAATTACTGGAAAATGCAGGGCATTAAGAAAAAGACATAACATTGATAATTCAAAAATGATGTTTAAAAATGTAAATATTAACATAATATACATGTACATAAAACAGAGATAGCATGGCATTAGGTCCATACATGAGATTATGTAATGAAATGAAACAAACATTTTACTTAAAGACATTATCGGATGAGAAAAAAATTACACATCAACGGAAAGCCTTTAAGTTTACAGAATACATCAACACCACTTTCATGCGTTTTATCCTACTCCCAGGAGAGTATTCACTTTTGAAACACTCAAACTCAAGAGCTTAAAAAAATCGGCTACGCTTGACTTCCAAACGGGCCCGACCTTGATGACGTCATGTTATGCAGAGCCAGCTGGGCCTGTACATATTCATGATTGTGATGCTGCGTTTGGCATGAAAACTCTGATTCGCCAGTAGTGCTTTTGTTGTTATCAAATTCATAAATTTGTATTTCTTGAACGATTTGCACATGAAAATGCAAAATTTTGTACATAATTTTATGTTTCTTGCTAATGTGAGAGAGACCTGCAGCTCTTACTAGTGAAACAGGAGATGTGTTGTAGAAGATTAGCACCGGGATTTATACAGCCTGCTCCGCACTGGGCTGGGAGGGCTTGTGGACGTGTGTGTGCTTTTGCAGTTGAGAATGTGACTTAGATAAACAGTTAGCTGCTATTAATTACCGACTTATAACCTTAGATGTGGTTTATATTTGTGCATTTCAGTCAATTGATAGTGGCAAGGAATGATAGTGCATGTTGATGCAGCTGCGTAGGCCCGAGGCTGGAGAGACCCGTTGTATGTATGTTTTATCTGTTTCAGTAGGGGTCAAAAAACCTGCCTTCAGCTGCAAGGCTGTTTTTCAGCAAGTCCATATACAAAAGAAATACATAAACAATGAACAACGACAATAATAATTACAAATTATGAATGAAATGATACATACAAATTTTTAAAAGAGAAACAGAAATCACAAGAGAAATTTAAAATACAGCAACACTATCACTTATCAGTTTCTTGGTGCCTGCCTCATCACTGTCTTCTTCCCCCCAGCCCCTGGTTTACCCTACATCCATCTGTGCTGTCTTCCTCTTCATACTCAATTCCCATGTCATCTAGGTCACCTTCTTGAATACTTAGAGAAGTCATTTCCTAAAACTTGTAACTATTTCTCAAAACTTTCGAAACTTTGACACAAGAGCAAATCCACCATACAGTGCATCCCAGAAAAAAGTGAACAGTTGGAAAAATTATTGCCATCTGAGCATTTCAAAATATTTTCGGGAAATTGTCATACCGATGGTAAGCCCAAAGACTCTTCTATCATATCCTACCAATAAATCTCAAAAGAATTCACGCTTGAGCGAGCAAACGTAACTTTTCTGAAAGGGTGCAAAATCTATACTTGACACGAATGGGTATTTGTGCTGGTTGTTACCAGCAAAGCAGACAGTAATGCTAACCATGGAGGCCTACAATTTTTGAAATTCTGGGGGCTTTCTGGCTATCTATGAGTGGATATCACTTGTTGCTTTTATATTATGACTATCATCAGCATGTCATGCTTGAGTGAGCAATTGCATACTTTATTGTTTTTTAATGTTAATTTGTGGTATGTTTTTGACATTTAAGCTGGCATAATTTGGATGACTTTGATATGGTCATGCTGAAAGATATGGTCATGCCAGTCAATCATTTAAAAAATAGGTCAATCCATCTTTCCATCATTCAGAAAAGCAGTTAACCAATCATAAACTCATTTGATCCAAAAGAAATGCGGGATGACACAACTGAAAAACTGCATTATGCAATGCAAATGTATAATTTTCATGAATGTAACTAAGATTTGATCATTTCTTGATGGAAGATACTTCATATTTTGTCAGTTATATTTACCCTGTTCTTTCGTTTGGCATATGGAAGAAAGACAGAACATGTTTCACTGTATTTTATCATTGAAGAGAACAGGAATGGTCATGAAATTTACATGTTTGTAATGCAGATTGCAGTTATTTATTTCTGTCAACTCATGTGTCTTTGGAATTGAATAAGTGCATGATCTGTTGGTTGGTTTTCTGATTGATTGATTGGCTTATTAAATGATTGATTGAATGACTGATTAGCTGATGTTGCTTGGTCTGCATGACTTCATGCTGGTATTCTTTATCTGATATCCAAAATATGCCAGCTTTCATACTAAGAACTTTACTTAAGATTACAAAACAATCAGTAAAGTATGCAATTGCTCACCCAAGCATGACATGTTAATATGACATGTTATAACATAACACAACAGTGGATATCCACTCATAAAGCGCCAGAAAGCGCTCAGAATATCAAAATTGTATGCCTCCACAGTTAGCACTACTGTCCGCTTCACTGATAGCAACCAGTACAAAAACCAATTCCTGTCAAGTCTGGATTTTGCACCCTTTTACAAAAGTTACTTTTGCTCGCTCAAGCATGAACTATTTTGAGATTTTTTGGTAGGATTTGATAGAAGAGTCTTTGGCCTTTCCACCGGTATGAAAATTTCCTGAAAATATTTTGAAATGCTCAGATGGCAATTATTTTTCCAACTGTTCACTTTTTTCTGGGACGCACTGTATACAGCATTCAGAAACTCTTGTATCAATATGCACGCAGCTAGCTAGCTAAGCTGATCAGCTGGCCAGTCGGATATGTCTACATAGAATGACGTCACAAAAATGGCAGCTCTTTTGAGTCGCTTTGGACACCATTTGGGAGGGGGTGGCTCGGTGAAGCTTCAATCTCTTTTCTATCAACACTGAAAACGAAAATAACTTTTATGTATGTGTATTCATATTCTATGTCTACTCAGCTTTCCATTGATGCATAGTTATATTTTCACCTGGTAAGGTCTTTAATAGCTATTTAACAAGGTAATGAATTTGGTTTGCCCTCTCTAGTTTTATCAATGTCAGGCAATAAAATGAGTCTAGCATTAAACTAGCTGAATCCTCGACCGCGCGCGGTCAAAATTTATGCTTCCGCAATTGCCAGATCAGAGATATATGGCGCATTTATGTTGATTTTTTTATTTTCATGTATAAAATGACATCTTTGACCTTGTGACGCCCAAATCTAATGAGACAATTATGAGACTTCCATATGCATACATGAGCCAAGTTGGGAGATGAACCGTCAAAGAGTTGTTAAGTTATCGCAAGAACAAGCAATTTTCATGTATATAATGACCTCTATGACCTTTGACCTTTAACTCTGAGACCTAAAAATCTAATCACATCATTGTCCCTCCCATATGCATATATGTGCCAAGTACAAAGCTGCTCCGTCAAATGGTTGTTGAGTTATCGCGAGAACGGACCATTTCTATGTGCATAGTGACCTCTATGACCTTTGACATTTGACCTTGAGACCCCATAATCTACTTAGATCATTGTCCTGAGTTATCGCGAGAACGAACCATTTCTATGTACATAACGACCTCTAAGACCTTTGACCTTGAGACCCCAAAATCTAATCAGATCAATGTCTCTCCCATATGCATACATGTGCTAAGTTTGAGGGTGATCGGTCAAATGGTTGAGTTATGGTGAAAACGAACCATTTCTATGTACATAATGACCTCTATGACCTTTGACCTTTGACCTTGTGACCCCAAAATCTAATCAGATTATTGTCCCTTCCATGTGCATACATGAGCCAAGTTTGAAGCCAATCTGTCAAATGGTTCTTAAGTTATAGTGAGAACAAGCCATTTTTATGTGTATTATTACCTCTTTGGCCTTTACCTTGGACCTTGAGACTCCAAAATCTAATCAGATCATTGTTCCTCCCATATGCATACACAAACCAAGTTTGACGTTGATCCGTCAAACGGTTCTTAAGTTATCGCGAGAACGAAAATGGGACGATGGACGGACGGACGACCCGAAAACATAATGCCTCCGGCAACCACTAACAGTGGGCGGAAGCATAAAAATAAAATACTTGACTAATTACAGAGCTATTTGGAAACCCTTTGGAAACACAAAGGGGGATTTTAGTTTCCCATTTATTAGCATTCTTTGAGTTGTAGATAATGAACGATGATACCACAAAGAGCTTAGAAAGATTTTGTCTTAGTTGTTTAAGATTTATAGCTTTTCGAATTTCATTCAGCACCTTTTTTAGCTTCATCACATTGTTAATCAAAATATGCCCTCTAGAGCCAATTTCCAAAGGAAGAAAAACTATCAAGTATCCATCAGCCTGTATGTCGGTAACTAAGGGGACATATTTGTTTGATTTGAATATTCATGTATTTGTACTTACCACATATTTTGTTTCAAAACGACCCGTGTGAAGTCATTTTGTTTACCGAAATGGACACTTGGTCAGTTGGTCATGAATTCTGTACAAAAATATAGTTTTGAGTGAATTTTGTCACAAAACTGTGTAGTTTGGGATCGAATAACAAACTTAACACTCTGTGTCCCACATGCCTCATCATTGCAGGGATCTCCCTAATCATAGTACACAGTGAGATGAAGTGATTACATGTACAGTCAGTCTGCAGGTCTGTATGCTAATGAGCAAATTAAGCAGGATTGCAGATCCTCTCATGACCAAATCTTCCACCCTATCAAATCTCATGAATCATGAGACTTTCTTTCTGGAAGAATTTAACTACTAAAACATCTAATGAAATCACAGGTTATTTTACAACACTTTTGCCAACAAAGTTCAGGGCGAGATTTCTTGATTTTTTGAACAGCACGAAATCCACTGTTCTGACTGGCTGAATTAGGCCAGAAACATGCCAGCATGGTTGTTTAGAGCAGACCTTGACATGGGAAGTGTGACCTTCAGCGACTCAGCAAGTGACCATTAGGAATCCAACGGTGAGTGGTGGTCTGTCTGGACCAATCACAGAGCAGTATTTATGGCTTTTGGCTGATAAATGCACTTGGTCTGTGTAGAGTGTGCTCTTGACCTGATTAAAAAGCATCTGGGTAGAGTGTGCTCTTGACCTGATTAAAAAGCATCCTGTATTAAAGTTGTTTTTTTTTCATGAAACATAGATCATCAGCTTCATTATGATGTAAAAACAATTTGGGTTCAAACATAAAACGGCTTACAAAATAAAAACTTTTGGCAGATGAAAAATTCATTTTTGTATCAATTAGAAGATCCAAAATTTCACCTATTCTACCTATCTTTCATTGAATTCAAACACATGACATAAAAGATTGATTCTTCACGTTCATACCAAAAACATCAAATGTGATGTAGTTTTAGAGAAGAAAGGACTCAGTACGCAGAGCCTGCCCCAATCATGCATACGAGTTGCATGAAAGAAGCCACTTTTTGCAGACCTGCGGATTGACTGTGTAGATTTGGGGTTATTACGTCAAAGGTCAAAGAGGTCAATATGCATGAATTAAAGATTTGTTTTGTTATTTAACACCATATCTCAACTACAGTGTATTTTGTCATTTTTGTGTGCATGCCTGTGAGGAGACATCAGACTTTGGGGCTGTTAGGTCAATGGTCAAAAGTCAAAGCGGTCAATTATCATGTAATTAAAGGTTTTTTTTTCTTGCTGTCACAATATTTCAAGAACAGATTGAGCCATGTACATAGAGGCATGTAGGAGACACATCCACATTTGTTTTCAAACCATTATCTCTTTTCATAATCTGATTTTTTTTCCTTTTATTTTTTCCTTCTTATCCCTTTTGTATGATAAATACCAATAACAAGCACAGCATTGAGCTAAAGCAATTCACACAATTTTCAATGTTCGACAAATTAACACTGAAATGAATTGGAAACGTGTATCTATATCTCTAACGTACAAAGTAGGAAGTGTCCATTATGGATCAGGTTAAATGTCATGTTAAAATAAAACACTGACCTGTATAACTGAACATGAGATGTATGTACATATTTTATTTATTTGCAAGTCAACATATGAAGGAAAAGAAGCATTTAATTGTGATTTTGAATAAATTTGCATAAATTACCAAGAATAATGTTTGAGACAAAAATTCAAAATTCTGTGAAGTTCTGTGTACATTGTACATCATGTACCAGATGAAGTATAAAAAAATCAGAAGTCAGTCAAAAAATGAAGGAGAAGAAGCATTTTATTGTGATTTTGGAATAAATTTGTATTTAGATTACCATGAATAATGTTTGATACAAAATTTCAAAATTCTTTATAGAATATCTGTGTACCATATCTGTGACTATGCTCAGTCCACAAATGTATTGGAAGCATTTGATTTTGATTATGAATAAATTTGCATAAATTACAATGAATAATGTTTGAGACAAAAATTCAAAGTTCTGTGTAGAAGTTTTGTGTACTTCCTGTTGGTGTACCAGGGCCCCATTTCATAAAGAGTTGTTACGATAGCAACTCTTGGGTGGAATGGCAACTTTTAACCATAAAAGCCAATGAGGAACCAGAATTCTCACTGTTGCCATGGTAGTTACCATTCCAGCAGGAGTTGCTATCATAGCAACTTTCATGAAAAAGGGCCCAGATGAAACCAAAATAAAAATTAAAATCAGTCAAAAATGAAGGGGAAGCATTTTTTGTTTGATTTTTCAATAAATTTGCATAAATTACCATTAATAATGTTTGAGACAAAATTTCACAGTTCTGTGTAGAAGTAATATGTACTTCATGTTGCTCTACGAGATGAAACAAAAACAGGACTTTCGTTAATTCGTCACTGGGGACGAATAAGATGGTCTGTCAAAGTCTAAATAAAAATCAATGTCATCCTCCTAAATTTTTTGTCTGCTACTACATATCTGTAGCTCCGCAAATATCAAGGAGAAATAATGGGTGTATCCCTCAAAGTAGATTGGATTGGAGAATCAAGATTTTAGAAAGAGTTCCGTCCCATAGAGAATACACATAAAATAGACGTCCATGAGTCAGATTTCCTCTAAGGTTGTGCACAAACTACTGTACATTACATTCCAATAGACATAACGGGCAAAATGAGGCTGTTTATTACATTGTTCGTGATTGCCTAGGCCTATTCAATTATAGTCAAAGAGGATAGTAATATAAAAGGGACTCGAACCCAGGTCCTTTAGTATGTGAGGCAAGCGCTTTAACGGTATACCAGAATATAGCCCACAGAGATAATGCGTGGATGGAAAACAGGATTCCCGTACCTTCCAGTTAAAATTTCGATATGTTCCCGACATCTGATTAACAATAAAGGACACATTTACGATAGAGAATTTTCTCAGCTACAACATAGTCGAAGCTGGGCAAAAAATTAACCGGAAATAAGGGATCTGTTGCTCAAAAAAGACGGGAATGTAGTATCAATAACGGAGAAAAGGTCATGTCCCATAGAGAATACACGTAAAATGTGAAAAAGTGACATGTCACCTTGATCGTAAAACTAGACTATGATGCCATTGTGAAAATAAAATAATAGAGGAAAGCCAAATGAAAGAGAATTTTCTCAGCTACACATATCAGAATTCTGGAGGAAATCAACCAACCATAAGCGAGATAGTCTCATTCAAAGGCAGAAAATATGACATCACATATTAAAAATCAAAATTTTTAGTTCAGGTGAGAATGTGATGACGTTATGACTCTAAAAGGGCCTAGTCGGTTAGATAGCCCTATTTAGCTAACAGTGTAACCTAGAAAAGTTCTTTCCATTGAAGTTTTTTCATTGACTTCGGTTCCTATGTAGTTTATGATCATTTTCAGCTTGGTTGCCCAAACAGCAACCTTGAGCAATTTGCATAATTTGCATAAATCTGTATGAGTGTAGGATTTACAGTGCAAAGACAACTTACACAGAACGTTCAAACAGAACTACGTGTCAGTCATGTATGTGCAGTGATAGGGAACTTTAATAGTGGTGTCAATGTTGTGAATTCAACGTTTGATGAAACGAAACTGGGTACACTGATGTGTGATACTTCCATAAAAAAGGGGTTTTGTAGGGATGTAGAATAGAGTTTTAACATATTTTTGCAATTACAGGTCAGTGTTTAGTACTGAAAATCAAGGAAATGTCAACTTCGTTATCCATATGATTGAAAACTTGGTCTTACATTCATTAAGAATGCTACTAACAACAGTATATATTTTTCGTTTATAGGCCCATCTTTAAAAAAAAAAAAAGGTTTACTGTAGGGCTGTAAATTTAGCACCATGTTCCGGTTCGGTTCGATTCAGCAGAGTTCAGCACTTATATTTCCGAATTTTGGTTCGATTCGGGGTTCGGTAATACAGTATAAAAAAATAAAAGGGTGAGCATCGATAAAAAATGACCACCTGAACCCTCTCTATCTTTACTGCACTTGGAAGTCACTGTTTCTTATAAATATATTTTATATGACAAAAAAATAGTTACTGCATTTATTGCATGATTCTTTGTTATTTATTTTATTTTCTGAAATGAAGGGAAAGATAATTTTCATATACTGATTAATAGAAAACAAGAGAAAATTTTTATTTAAAAATCGAAATAAAGGAAAGGAACGAATATATTAAAAGAAATTATCAATAAAACAGTGTTTTTCTATTTTATTTTTTAAATATTTATTTAGTATTATGATCGATCATGATTGTTAATCGATTACAACCTTATTACGATCGATTACAATCGTGAGTATCTTTGGGCATATTTTGAAGCTTTTAACATGATTTGGGGGGGAAACAACTTGAATTCATGGTGCCAAATATTATGAAATTTATCAGAATCAAATGAAAAATGAGACACAAGCTATATTAACTGTTCTTCTATCTTTTATTTAAGAAAAAAATTTAGAAGATGAATTAAAAGAAATTCCACCAATAAATGTATGTATTAATTTTTTAATAAAGCAAAGGTGTATCTCCCATTTAGCGTAATGAATTCAGGACAAGGTCTTTACCAATGGCTAAATCCAATGATCCTATGTTATAAGTTGTCGAACTTCCGAACTTGGCCTTTGAGTTTGGTTCGGTTCGATCCTGTTCGGAAGAGCCATGTTCGGCGAATTTCCGTTCGGTTCGGCTGTTCGGTAACAGCCCTTGTTTACTGCAGCCATATTCTAGTCGGAATTAAGTAGCGTTCACGCAGACAATCACATATCAGTGGTTGAAAATATTTGGGCTCTCACATTTTAACAAAATACAAAGTCTTATAGTTAAATAGATACATATGTACATCATTATGCACTCTATGACTCCAACAATCATATTTTT
>CM057152.1:25014367-25080557 GCA_029962745.1 Echinometra lucunter
TAACCCAGTATTACTGTGCTTATTTCTTGTGAAGACTTGTTAATGCCTGTATGAGAAATCCTTTGACAAGATTATGTAATGATTTAGGACGAGTGCACTGGACCACAAATCCACTGATATCTACTAATTATAAGACTAAAAACCTCACATAGTGCATATGGATAATTTAGACTTTGCCTTTATTAGCAACTAGCAATCTCAAGAAAATATGAAAGGATAACCTCATTGTTCATCGTTAATTTTTTTTTTAATAGTTTTTTTTTGGGGGGAGGGGGTGTTGGCTGCACTTAAATTTACCCTTAAATTGCGTGTATTGGAATGCAAGTTTCATCGTTTTGTACACATGAATTCATGATGAAGTAAACATAGATTTGATAACATTCCATGATTCCTCCACAGACTGTTTTTATCCAATAATAATTATTTACTATTTGATATTTATTACAGGATGCTGGACAATAATTAATGATTTGATGGAGTTGACACAGACTGAAGATATAGAACTTCAATACAGAACTTCGCTTCATGAGAGGCAGGATATGCCATGAAAGAAATGTTGGCAGATGCCATGTTAGCTTTTATGTTTGACTTCAGCATTTAGAGGTAATTTTGCGTACTGATAATTGCATTATTAAACTTCTTTGTTAAAGCGCAGATCATATCATGAGTATGACAGTCTCTATCTGATGAATATGTGACCAGCATCATAAGATCAATGCGTACATAAACCTTACATAGCCTGGGCTAAACTTCTTTTAATATTGGAATGGTTCAAATAATTTCTTTTCCAGTAATTATAAACTGACTAAATTAATCTGCTTAGTTATCTCATTATCAGTTGTTTTTAAAAATTGCTAGTGTAAAGACATTTTAAATATAGGTTAGTTTACATGTCCATTTTTCAGTAATGAAAGGAGCATGAATAATCTGATAATATAAACTATTTCTGTTTGTCTTTCTTTCATTTCCTCTGCCCTCCCTTTATCTTTCTCTCTCTCTCTCTCTCTCTCCCCCTTCTCCTGTCTTCCTTTGCTTTCTCCTCTTTATTTTATTTTCTTTTGCAGATCAAAATCAAAATGATGCATGCTAGGAAGAATCATCACACCGCAATATTTGGCAAAGACAGAGAGAAACGGGCAAAGATTTACATCTGCTGAGGGCAAGAAAATAGACCAAACACAGACTGAGCAGAGATACAATGTTACTGCCTGCCCAAATAAGTGGTGGAATTTCAGGCAGCCAGTGTCCATGGCAGTAGCCTAAAATTTAGCTTTGGCATAGACAGAAATTTAGAAAGGGGAAGGGGAAATACACCCATATCCACCTTGTTTTCTTCTTCTGGTTGACAAAGAATTGTGGAGTTAAAGGACTCTTATCTCATTTCATCGCATTCTTTTTTCTTTGATTTTTCCCCCTTCAAATTTCAGTACACATTTCTTTGTGAATATGCCATATGGTGAAAAGAGTCTCATTTTCACTGACAACTGCCATAAGCAACTGAAACCCTTGCATCTGATGGGAACAAATCATTATTGGGCTAAAGTTCTTCAAAAATTTCAGAACATTTAAAAAGATGTTCTTTTTTTAAATATATTATTTGTGTGGTCCTAGCACTTTGTTTTGAATGAGTAGTCTATTCTCCCCATTAAATGTTCATTTGTCACCAAAACAGGTATTTTCAAGAGCAAATAGGAGATGCCCTCTCCA
This sequence comes from Echinometra lucunter, assembly GCA_029962745.1. NCBI lineage: Eukaryota > Metazoa > Echinodermata > Echinoidea > Camarodonta > Echinometridae > Echinometra > Echinometra lucunter. Next base: position 25,016,075 of record CM057152.1, read on the forward strand.
AATTGTGAATCTGATTTGGATTCATTATAGTTTTAAAATTTGCCATTAGGTTAGTCAATTACATCTTCAAATGTAATGTTCAAAACTTATTGTTATGTTTAAGCATTTGCACTACATTGTTTCAGAATTTGAAGAGAAATGAGCTAATTTCAATTTTAGATAACAGATAAAGTAAAACTATCATGTTATCAAATTTACAAAAATATTCCAAAGAATAAGTCAAAAATGAATGATTTTGCTCTTAAAGCATCAGGAAGGTGCCTTTACAAAACTAAGAAATTAAAAATTTTGTGTTAATTTTTTTTTCCTTTTCAATCCTAAACGGGAATGTACTGAGATTTAAAAATTTACAAGTGTCATTCTGTGGCTTAAAGAAATATAAAGTAAAGCTTTTGTGCAGATTGGTTGATGCTTGCAAATGTGGGCTACTACCTTTGAAGAGAAATTAGAGTCTCTTGTGAAACTAAGAAATAACCTGAAATGATTTTTTTAGTATGTGTAGAACGCACACAATTTTTTTTTTTTTTTTTGTATGAAAGTCTTTATTTTCTATATGATGTAACTCTGTAATTCAAAGGTACAGAAATTGTGTTACCATATGCAATAATTTTTGTTGCATGTTAGTTTTAAAATATAAGAATTTATTTCATACTCATCCATGACCGTACACAGCAGGGGAAAGGGGTGCAAACTGACATTTTTTACTGAAAATTTTCTGAAAATCCACCGAATACTACAATTTAACTTTTAAAAATACAAAAGCATCCTTGTGACCGAGTTTTTTCCAAAAAAATTTACATGTCTTGCCCCCCCCACCGAAAAAAATTTCTGCATATGGCCATGTACTCATCTCATTTTTGTCCTCAGCCAAGTGAATTTTTTTTTTCTTTCATGGCATGTTACTCACATTCAACTTTTATTATAACAAATGATTTTTTGGGTATGTGTAGAACAAATGCTTTTTTTTCTTACTATGAAAGTCTTGATTTTCCATATGGCGTAACTATAGAAGTCATAGGTACAGAAATTATGCTACCAAATGCAATATTTTTTGTTGTATTTTAGTTTTGAACTATAAGAATTTAATTCATACTCGTCCATGGCCGTACGCAGCATATACTTAAAAATGAATTGACTTTCTTGCTATAATAGAGCGATGGTCAAATTTTCACTGTCATGTTACTCACAAAATAATTGAAGATGAACTTCCCTTTTGAGGTGGAAGCCAATGTGTTGTAAGCGCAATGAACACCAATAAAATCGGATTGTTTATAAGTAATTGACTTAGAAAGTAGCAGTCTATACTGATAATTAGTTGCTACTGGTCAGTATGTGAGCAGTATCGAAGCTGATTTTCATAAACGTTGCCAAAACTACGTACTGCACTCATGGATGGAAATCTGTCTTGAAAGATGAGGGGAAGCATAAGAAATTCCAATAGGTGTCTCCTTGTATCTGAAACTTCACTGAAAAAAAATGTTAAAAATCCCCCCCCCCAAAAAAAAAAAAAAATGGGCGGGGGAGGAAGCTACGTTTGATAAAATGCCTCCACCTTCCAAATTGTGGGTACACGATTGTGAGAACATTCCCCCCTTGGAATTTCTGCTCTAATGCAAAGGTTGAAGAGTTTCCCTTCCACCTTTATTATTTATTTTTTTTTTTGGGGGGGGGGGGAGTGGTTAAAAGAATTAACATGCATTTGATTAGAGACATTGAATCAGATTTAGCATTTTAATAATTTCACTAGAATAAATGATTCTTTCATATTATGTTAAAAAAAACCTGCTAGTTTAAAAGTCTGTTATACTTCAACGCATATGCAGGATTGGGGAGGGGGACATTTATGGCCAGAAAATCGGAAATTGACAGAATGCGAGAGAGAGAAAAGGGATGAACTGAAGACAGTGTAGACGTAGTGATAGATATAAAGAAAGAGAGAAAAAGGAAAAACTTGGAGAGTTTTATTAAGTTAAATGACAGAGAGTAAGAGAGAGGAACAAAGCTAAATCTTTTAAAATGAATTTCTTATAATGCTACGAATGCAGACAAAAAGAAGAGAGTGGTTATCAGATATGCTATAGAGAAGAAATAAAGATTGTTGAGTGATGGTAGAGTGAACTGATTTCAGCATTACTTCATGATATAAAATTTAACCAATTGACACCCAATATTGAGAAAATGGACTTGCCGGGGAGGGGGGGGGGGGGGGCACGGGCCTAATATGGTATACGGGGGTGTGCCGCTGAGATGAGTCGCCTTTTTGGAAGAAATCCCTAAACATGGGGTATAGTTTCGAGGGGAAAATCCATAAACACGCTCCTCACTTATATAATCAGCAATTCTATTGTTTAGAGTACGAGTCACGAAATCCCTAAATATGCTCCTCACTTTTTAACAATGAGTAATTTTATTCTTGAGAGTAGGCCTATATATCCGAGGTGCAAAATCCCTAATAATGGATGCCCTTCTCTGCCAAAATGACCATTAAACATGGGTACGGTTATAAAGGCTTCAGCGGCACAACCCCCTCGGAACCCAGTTCCAGCCCCGGGATGAACTGCTGTCTGCAAGAATAGATTTTGCTCAAAATGATTATCAAATTAGTTTATATTAATCCTTATCAAAAAGAAAACTGAGAGAGAGAGAGAGAGAGAGAGAGAGAGAGAGGAGAGAGAGAGAGAGAGAGAGAGAGAGATTTCTGTTTTAATTGAGCGTCATTTTCATGTCAAGTAAGCGACACTCCTTTTCAACTGAGCGACAGAGGTTGCTAACTGAGCGACCAATGTGCTGTTTGAGCACCAAAATTCCCAATTGAGCCACCGTGATTGCAAAGTAAGCACCCAAAATGGACTCTGACGCTCAGTTGACGTGCAATTAAGCTCCTTATTGGAGAGGAGTGAAGGTACACCAGGGGGGCATTTCATCAACATTTGTTGTCTGACAAGTTGTCAGATCTGACATCTTTCCTTGATTTTGATTGGCTGAGAAGCATCGTTACTATGGCAACTGTCGGATAAAACAGACTTTGTCGGATAAAACATTCGACAAGTCCTTTCATGAAACGCTCCCCAGTCTTCTTTTCCCTTTTGTTATTGTTTTTGTCGCTTATATATATATATATATATTAAACATCTGTGTCTTTTGATCACGTGGGTAGTCTAATTATGCACAGACATTTTATTTGGGCCGCGACGCGACAAAAGGGCCCTTAGGGCAAAATTTTTCAAAAATGAGATTTCAACACTGTTTTGTAGTATAAATGCTGCAGAATCTGAATATGCAAACGGTTTTCCAAAATTCCTTCCCTAAGTGTCTAAATCGAGGAATTTGAAAAAAGCATGTTTTTTGCTCCACACGCGCTATTCTGACATTCGCGCGTGACCAAGGTTAAACAAGTCAATCCCTGATACCATTTTCGCCAAGATTCCTAACGTGTCTAAGGGGCTACTTAAACGTTCTCCTAGTACCATGACGGATATTTACATTATATAATAGAGAGAATATTATTTTCCTTGTTATCTTTGTCTTCTCTAAACCCTATATTACCTCAAAATGACTTTAAAATGACCTTGAAATGACCTTGTACACGTCCGTGAGACCGTGAGACGGCCTTGAAATTGGCTTTCAAATTGCTTGCATTTCCAATCACAAATAAGCTGAAATCATTTTTTTTTTCATAAACAATTATTATATTACGTAGAAAGATATAAATAGAGAATAAAGCTATTCTGTTGCGAGTATAAAATATTATATTATGCAAAGATTATAGAAAAGGAGAGGGGTCATATTTCAGGGCAGAGGCGGCGGAACGTCAGGCTCATACAATGAAAGTGTAGGGGCACCTATTGTTTGGCAGACAAAAGGTGCCCCTCCACTTTCTTTGTCCGAGCCCGATGTTCCGCGGCCTCTGTTTCAGGGGCGTCATATCCAGGGAGAAAGGGCCCGTATCATCTTTGCTCACCATAAATCTTTGTAAAATATACACTTTTGTCATTAAGTGAATTTCAATCACAAATTTACGAAAATAAATTTGTGATTGCTTCTTTTTTCATATTAACAGGGAGATATAGAGAAAGATAATCAGAGAGGAGTCATAGTTCACCAGGGGCGTATCCAGGGAGGATGGGGGCGAAATCCCCTTTGTTCACCATATATTTTTCATGAAATATATGTCTGTCTTAAAGTGAATTTTGGAGCAAAAATGTCATCTTTAATTCACCTTCAATTTTAGTGGTCTTTGGGGAAGGGGTGGGGTATTCTCAGAATTTTAATGCCCCTCCCTTTCAAAGTTTGCATGGATTTGCCCCTATTTGGCAAACGTGTGTCATAGATTTGATGTTGCTCTTCAATAATATTTGTGTTGAAAATGCAGTGAAAATCAATTTAATAATTACTAGCACGCTTGTTCATTATTACAACACCATCAAAAATCAGAACCATTTATCATCCACTCAATCACAAGTCATTCAGAAGGCATCAACATTCAAATTATTTTTCATTCCCGTGCCTTTTTCCATGTTCATGTTTCTTTCTGTCAGCTAGCTCTTTTCTCTCCTTCATACCTTCCAACTCGGTCTATATCTTTCCTTCTCTTCCTTTTCTCTCCCTCTTTCTTTCCGCTCTTTTCCACCATCTCTAGTTTTCTCACCTTTTCTCTGCTTCACCGTTCTTTATCTTTCGTTTCTCAAGCTCTCCATCAGCTCCCTCGATTGCTTTCTTTCTCTCTCACTCTCTCTCTCTCTTTATATCTCTCTTGTTATTTTCACTCACCTTCTTATCATGAGTAGTTATTTCAAGTGTGTGCCTAAATTATGTTATATTGTCTTACTTCATCGTTCAGTTTATTATCTACAGAGTATCTTTTGTATTTGCACTGCCAGTGGAGGTCCAATTTTCTGGGGGGTTTTTTCTCTTCAAATATGGATCAATAAAAGATATGAACTGTGAACTTTGAAATACATGCATAATAGGTCAGTACAACATGGAATGAAATGAAATTTTCCTTAATTGCACTTGTCACACTAGTAACTTTTATTCAAAACAAGAGTTGACATACGCTGTACTTCAAATTAGGAATTTAAATCCGACTGGAATGGTGCTCTTATTAAGCTGTAGTCTGAAAATGTTAAATACTTTCTTTTTCTAACAAATTTGAGAGTAGAGAATGTTTGTACTGTCTTCCTAATAGAATTCATCCTTTCCTTTCCTTTCACTAAAAATGAAATAAAATCATGTACCCAAAAATATCTCTTCACATCTACCCATTATTTTCTTTTACAAAGTTTAGCTAGTAGGTTTTTTTTTTTTTTTTTTTTTTTTTTGTATAGTTAAGATGCAAGCAAGCAATTCCATCTAAATTTAGATCATTGCACATATGACATAATACAAAAAGCAATTTTTTGCACTTTGTTCATTAAAGTAGTAGCAATATCACTTCCTCATAACTTCAACTGTAGTACTGCTGGACGCTGTCAGTCAGTTCTCACATAATATAGAGGTCATGCTCAGCTTTCATGGCTTTGGTAAGTTCATTCACCCACTGAAAGGATGTGATCATAGACCATTAAGGCATCCAAAGTTCCAAACACTACTGGTTCTAGTGACATCCTGTACAGCCATACCCATGTTTATTTTGTAGGATCTCCATCATTGTGAAGTTCATCCTGGGTTGACGCAAAGAGAATCCAACTTCAGTTATTGTTTCAAGATCTTAGATCACCTCTGCTTCCTCCTCTGATATGAATGCAGTGACCTGACATTTCCAGCATCATTGAATTAAATGTGGTTATCATATCCTACCCCTCTCCTTCCAGCTTTGCCTCTACGTTACAGTCTAACATTCCTATATTTGCCTGGAGATGACAAGGATGATAGGGACGAGCATGACCTGGCTTAGCTGCTCCATATAAATGGCCTGTAAAAAGAAAAAAAAATCCCTTTTAATTATACATGAAATGGCACTAGATCTAGAAGCAGCCAACTGCTTAGATGAATCACACTGATATACAGATTTATTGTTTTAGAAAATCTGAAGTACACCAACAGCATTAAATGAGTATGGAATACAAAGTGTCATTCATTCTAATATGAAATATTAGACAGTAATAACATTTAATCCATTAAGTAATGTTGTTTTGTGATTAGTATTGTTTCAATTTTGATTAATCTAAAAGTAATTTAACTAAATATTCCATTATGCCTAATAATTGAAATTCAGTTTGTAATTCAATTGCTTTAATAAAAAAGAAAGTCTACAGAGATAATAAATGCACTCAAAACGGAAGAAAAATCAAGCAATACACAATAGGAAAGGTGGGGGAGGCATTTTTTTGTGAATAATGATCTGCCCCTCCCATCCTTCTCTGAATTATAAGCAATGTCCCTGCCCCTCCCATCCTTCTCTGAATTATAAGCAATGTCCCTGCCCCCCCCCCTCCATTTCAGCTTCATCTTTTTCTATTGTTTTCTTAATTTTTCTAAAAGCAGGTCTGTGCTTACAGGGTTGTGATACATAAACAGTTATTTTTAATTCCATCCTTATTCAGAGCCCGAGCTAGGGCAAGGTCCTAGTCTGGCCCTAAATCAGCTAGACTATATGCTAGCCTAGATTTAGGGCCGAGGCCTAACTTTATTTTACTCTGTGTAGGAAATACACTGTACATGTACATGTATATAACTTGTTGGAGCTCTGCTAAAATTGTCTAATGAATTCCTGACTGGTAAATTCAGCATGGGAAAATTGAGGCCTCAAAAATCTATCAACAAATTCAAGAGATTGGTATAAGCAGGTCTGAAGTTAAGATCTACTGTAGTCCCATGATTGTATTTGTAGTGGAATAGACATGCACAAAAAAGTCAATGAATTTAAGGGTAAGGCATATCGTGCATTCAACTGCTAACGTTAACTAGCGGCAACTAACATTTCAACATTAAGACACATCTTCGCTTTTTCTTGCATGTGACTACTTAAATCTTGGTTTAAAGAAATTGCCATACTGATGAAATAAAATACAAAAATTGATATTCAAAGATTATACAGTAATATGAAAAAGAAATAACAGAGGGAGGATATTTCATAATACAACTTTAAACTTACATGTCGGAATGACAGGTAGTAGGATGGGGGTTGGGTGTCCGGACACGTAACAAAAATGAAGCCTTCTTTTTTGTCTTTGGATTAAACAAAAACTATGCATTGATTTGTGCTAATCATCATCAATATTTGTTCTCTATAATATTGTCTAACATTTTGTGCTAAAACATTTAGAGATTTGCTTGTGAACTTTTTCAATTGGCTGTTTAAAATCGACTGTCCGGATGCACAACCTGTCCGGACACCCAACAACTGGGTATAACAACTTTATCTGTGAAACTATGCATGCATGCATGCAGTCTTGAAGTTGAAGTTGCAGCTGGCACTACGAAACGAGGTAACTAGACAGTCACCTATTAAAACTGAATTAAATGCACGAAATGCCTTTAAAACCCGTAATTTCTAATGGAACAAATTGTGTGAAGAAATTATAATAATGATCTTACCGATTCATCCAAGGAATGACATTTAATCATCTGCAAGAGCCAGATTAATCGACGGACTTGAGTCACTGTTCTAACTTCTGGTATTTTTCTTCCGCACGTGTGTTTTGTGTGTTGTTTAGGTTTATGTAACTCTATGGTTTTGTTTTGGTTTGGTGTTGTTATTTTTTTTTCGAGTGCGCTCTGCACGTTTTGATATGCGCTGCCTTTAGCGCGGTTTTACTGCGTAAGCCATTTGGAGAGCTAAGGGCCCTTTTGTCGCGTCGCGGCCCATTATAGCTAGGGATTCTATGTTTGGATAATCATGATATAGATATATTTTTAAAATTTTTACCGGTAAACTAAGTCCCCCCAAAACAAACAACAAACATCATCGATACACTCAGAAAAACTATAAGTTTATAAGAAAAACCGTGAGTCTACTAAAAAAAAAAAACCATGTGTTTTTTTTTCTCCAAAACATGTAACTATTTATTTTGTTTGAGATAACTCCGTTTATCATGTAAAAAACTCAGTTTGAGACAAACACGGCGTATCGACTTTTGAATTTGGGGGCATATGGCTTGCCATAATTGAAACAGAGTTCCGTTGATGACGATGTCTTAGGAGATTCCTCCCCATTTTCTCAATGAGCAGTCAAATGAGCAGCTGTGTGAGTGAGCAAGTAAACCTGTAAACCCTTAATGTAGTACTGCTTTAGTCCAAGTGATACTTCGTGATCTCCTGGACTTTTTATTTCAGTTAATACTTCATCAATTTCATGGCACTGACAGGGGCTAGGGCGAGACCAGAACAGCCCGGGCGGGTCGGCGTGGCAGCAACCTTGGCACCGGTACCCGCTGGGCTTAGGCTTTAGTAGCGTACACTACAGCCAGAATAGACAGAAATCACCGTTTGATCTGGGGAATCACTGACATAAATTTGTAAAACTTTCCCATATAGTGATACGACGGCAATATCGTGTTTCAGGCCCCACCTCTAATATAGTTTTAATGTGGGGCTGATTCCCCCACGAAATATTAGGCCAAGATCTACATTTTATTATTCGTTCAAATAGTTGATCGATCATGAAACTCATTTTTACATTTTCACATTTTTAACATTACTCGATTGACCACTCCCTAATATATACTCGTGTTTACGGCCCCACCAAACGGGATTATGAATTGATTATCACGGTAGTGGGGCTGATGGGCATCAGCCCCGCTGCTATGTTAATCACGTTTGGATCCCGTTTGGTGGGGCCGTAAACACGAGTATATATACTGTGCTCATCAGCCCCGATGCTGTATTAATCATATTTGAATCGCGTTTGGTGGGGCCGTTAATACGAGTATATATACCCGGTAAGAGAGTTTTAAAAGAAGATGATGATTAAACGTGATGATCGATCAACACATTCTTTTCAAAAAATTGTGAGAGTCCGTCGTCTTCTATTTCTGTCCTAGTTAGCTGTGGTCTAAGTTAGGTCAGGAGAGATAATCGATCATGATGTATGTGGGCATCAGCCCCACTCACTATGCATTAATTGAGTGGGGCCTGAAACACGATTATGCCGATACGACTGTTGTATAGCCAAAATACATAAAGGGGAATGCTTGCGCAGCTACATTTCAGCTGTCGTCCGACTCTACGTACGAACGATATTCTATTTCTAGAACAGTTAGACCTAGACCGAAGTGTTCTGTCTCTAACAGTCGTCGTTAGACTCGTATTTTGGTAGGGTCGGCACTCCTCCTTTATAGAGACAGAAGCGCCCCGGTGCGTTGTGCATGCAGTCTCATTGCGATGGGCAAGACAATGAAAAACTACCTCAAATCATCGATTTTCCCCTTTTTTCATGGTTATAAAACATATCATAATACGCTATAGAGTATACAGCTTACCAATTTCTTGATTTATTTCTTCTCACTCTTCATTTTCAGGTGAATCCAGTGTCCTAACATTAGGTCCTCTCGGTTGAAAATCTTGCAACAGCCAGCTCTATCTCTGTTCGCCTCCGCGCTTTTCGCAGTAGATCAGCGAATTCGCGACTCCTCGCATTTCAACCAGCCGTATTCAAACGATCGACCACGTACGTTCGTTTGGGCATGTACGTACAAACGATGATGTTTTTGTTGTTGTTTCGTATTGGTCGATCGTTCGAATATACTGTTGAAATGCGAGAGTTGCAAATTCGCTGATCTACTGCGAAAAACGCAGAGGCGAACAGAGATAGAGCTGGCTGTTGCAAGATTTTCAACTGAGAGGACCTAGTGTTAGGACCCTGGATTCACCTGAAAATGAAGAGTGAGAAGAAATAAATCAAGAAATTGGTAAGCTGTAAACTCTATAGCGTACTATGATATGTTTCATATCCATGAAGAAAGGGGAAAATCGATGATTTGAGGTAGTTTTTCATTGTCTTGCCCATCACAATGAGATTGCATGCACAACGCACCGGGGCGCTTCTGTCTCTATAAAGGAGGAGTGCCGACCCTACCAAAATACGAGGCTAACGACGACTGTTAGAGACAGAACACTTCGGTCTAAGTTAGACTCTAACTTTATAGAGTCTATAATACATGCATTTTCTTTCTTTCTTTTTTTAAATTTGTTTCAGACTCATCACTCTCAATTTAGTGATTGATTAATATCAAAGCAAATTTAAGTTCAAGTTTTATTTCCAAAATAATGGGAAACATGAAATATCTCTTTTGACAGTGATTTGTGAATTTTATTTTCTCTTTTTTGATATTAATACTGCAGAGGTGGCAGAATGTCAAGCTCAGACAATGAAAGTGGAGGGGCACCTATTGTTTGGCAGACAAAAGGTGCCCCTCCACTTTCTTTGAGCCCAGTGTTTGCAATTCTGAATCATGATAGAGCAATGGGTGCCACCTTGCGAAATCGATGAATGGGGCGCTTGCCTACTTACAAACATCAATAACTTTATTCATGAATATTATTTTGAATGACTGCACAGTTCAAATACTAGAGCATATCATTCAGTCTTCATGTACGTAGGCTAGTGGAGCCAGCATCTTTCTTCATTGCTTGTAACCAGTAATCTCCTTGAGTGGTGTCACTTATTTTTTCATTTTGTTCCTTCTCAGATTCTCTACTGCATGGAGTTCCAGTTGAGTTTAGCAACCTGAAAACTTCCATTGATTATGAAATGGTCACTGTGTTCTTAGATGGTGGGCACCAAGGAGTGAAGTTGCCTCTCCAGTGATGCTGATGCATTGCAAGTCCATTCAGCTAAAGAACTTATTGAAGATGGAACAGAAAGACACATCATCAAGGTACATATTATCATAAAATAAGTATCATCTGTGATGAAATTATGTAAATTGTACAATAATAACAGCAGTACATGTAATTTGTAAAATGTAAGATCTTGGGAATACAAAATATGCAATGATTTACGCCTGTGCATTTTTTCAGAGGTGGTAGAGTGCTGTCCATATCAATTTAATACCCGAGGTAAACTTCATAATTTCATTGCATTTTCTCCTCTCCTTTTATCAATCTTCTGTTCTACCCATTAGCATAAGAACATACATCCTGGACTTTAGGTGCTTTGTACATGTATTTTTTATCATTTTGAAATAAACCTGTTTTGTTTTATAGGTGGAACAGCATAAGATTAAAGGCACTATGGGGCTGCTGAAGTATGTGGGACTGAATGCACTTGAAACTCATAACTTCTTGCTGGAACTCAATGGGATCCTCTCAGAAGTTGAATCCACCTCTCTTGTGAAAGACAGTGGTAACCTCTGTAAGTTGCTTCTATCACTTCTATCAACCCGTTGAACACGACTTGATTTCAGTACAATACACATTTCCCATAGACCCTAACCCGAGTTATCTCGGGCATAGGGCTCTACGGGTTAATTTCTTGTGTTTCTCCTTTACCGAAAAAGGACCCTCTTCTCAGTGGCTACACTGATACCAGTTGTATGTTAGGAGAAACCATTTCCTCATACATTTTGTTCCTAATCCTTGTTTTGTCTTTACTCTTTATTCTTCACTTACACTGTATTTGCCTCCTCCATAACCAAGTCATCTATTTCCATGAGTTAGAAATCTGAATACTAAGTTTTTATTAGGCTTTATCTATCTTTGACTGTTTAAATTTCATTTATGTAACAAAACATGTTGTCATGGAGCCCAGTGTCATAAGAATACTCTTTCTAGTAGCATTTTTTTCCTTCCTGACAGTTGCTTGTATTTCATTGATAACATTATATTATTTTTTAACAAGAAAGAACTAATATAGGAATGCAAGATGTAATGCCACTGTCTGCTGCTTGAGATGATGAAAGATAAAATAAAACATGACAAAGAGATAGAAGCACAACATTTCCATCATGAGGCTTTTGATACTTCTTGCCTCTATTTCTCTGCTTTGTCATAAAACTTTTTTTTTTGTTGGAAGTATCACAGTATCCAGGGATGAGGGTAGTTAGTGTTAAGCCCTCTTCATAAATTTTTGAAAAAATGAAATGAGACTTCAAGTGCAATTTTGTTTAAAGTCAGTTTGAAATTGGATATTACCTATGATGTGAGCACAGTGATGATGATGATGATGATGATTGTTTTTATACTTGTTATAAATATCTGTGCCATAGTCATTATTTTTTTCTGTTATTATTATCATTAATTTTTTGCAGGCAAGACATCTGTAGCTGCGCAAGTGGAAGGGGCTTGGAAATTCAAGCTGCATACCCAGGGAACTGCTGATCACCCTTTTAAGTGCTCACATCTCATACACAGACATCGACTGCAAATTTCACTTGCAAATTTGCAACTGACAGATCAATTTTAACTACAGCAAATAAGTTTAACTTTAACTTTCTGTGGCAAGAAGCAACAGAACAATTATTTTACAATAATTTTATTGCATTGCAAGACTTATGATTGATTTGGGGATGTAAAATGGATTTGCAATACCCCCTAAGTCCTCTCTTTCAATGCTTTTTATTATGATTAAATAATATTCTTTTTCAGATATGGCTGTACATGCCCTTTTCCAGGTCATAGAGCATAGAGGTCAATGAATTAATTCCAGGTGATAGTCATGTTAACATGATAGTGCCAGATTGGTCACTTTATTTTCTTGCTTGTATAATTCCCTGCACAAGTATTATTGTGCCCTGTTTCACCTTGGTTTCAATAATGTTTGATGGATAATACAAGGAGCCAGCTAGAGAATTGTTTATTCTGTAATTTATTGAATACAAAACATTTTTTTACAAAGGCCTTAAAGCCCTTCTCTAAAAACCAGGTCATAGAGGTGAATATATCAATTTCAGGTGATAGTCTTGTTAACATGATATAGGTCAAGGTGAAAGATGTCATTGTGTACATGAAAATTAAAAAAAAAAAAATCACCATGAATGTGCCATATATTTCTGACCTGGCAATGGCGGAGGCATAAATTTCGACCGCGCGCGGTCGAGGATTCATCTAGTCTTTTTCTGGTATCAATCAATATACATATTCTTTTCTTATTTTTTCAAGAGAGGTAATGAATCAGACATGAATTAATCAATTTCCCCATTTATGATTCGATCTGGATTCATTCCAGATCACCTTGCTGTTGAGCATGTTGCTCAACATCCAATCAAAATCCAGTATCCATGAAGAGTTACTATAATTGCAAAGTTACTGTTACAGTAAGTTTTATGCAATGGGCCCAGGCCCCACAGAATTCTCAATCCTTACATTTTTCCATTGAAAATTTTCTAAAAATATTGCTTAACCCTAATACTGCCGGGGGGGGGGGGGGGGAGGCCATATGGCCCCCCCCTGTCGAATTTTTGTCGGTACTTCCTAACGCCTCAATATTTCGAAACGAAATTTCATGACTTTTTTCTCTGATCCTTCCCGCACATTTTGATACCAAATTTATGTTGATCGGACCTACCGTGCGGGTGTCAGATTATGTTTACCGAACACATGTCACTGAAATTTCGCTATTTCTCTATATGACTGTGTATAACCCTATGGACAAAATCAGGAGCTTTTCCGATTTATGTAAATACTTTTCTCGTAAGTATCATCGTTGTTTCAAATAGTGTAAATAATTACCACACACACACCCACACACACAATATAAAATGAAATGTGGTTGTAATTTTGTCAAATAGCAAAAAACGCGTGACGAAAAACAAGGAAATACATAAAAAAATTGAAAAATAATAAAATACATAAGAAATAATTACCACAACCTATCTTTTTCTTTCAGGAATTGATGAGGGAGTTATGAAAGACATTTGTACCAAAAATTGCTATTCCTGAGGCTTTATTTAGTGAGAAATACCAAAATCTATGGTTTCTTGCATAAATTAGCATAAATTAACTACTTAAAGAAAATAAAAGGACTTTCGTAAATTTAGCTATACAACTTTGTAGATTACATAATTCTTGACCCTTGTGCAAAATTTTGAGGCAATCGTGCGACCCATGGCCGAGATCTCGGGGGGGGGGGGGGGGCATAATGGCCCCCCCCCCCCCCCCCCCCCGGTAATAACAAGCTTTGAAATACCCTGGGAGTATTAGGGTTAAAGGATGCACCAGAACCTTAGATTTGAATTTTAAAGTGTAAAAACATCGTTGTGGCCTAGTTCTGATGAATAAACCATGCTTGTTTGCACTGTAAGCACTGTAAACTGTATGTTTTGATGTTTTTCTTTAATTACATGCATCTGAATGTCATGGAAGAACCATATCATTTTGATGGAGATAAGACGTGTATTTTTAATACTGATTGATTGATTGATTGATTGATTGATTGATTGATTGATTGATTGATTGATTGAAAGTTGTTTATTGAAAAATCATGTGTCAGGTTGAAAGTTGAATTACATGGAATATACATATACATGAGGCCTGAAAAGGCAAAGTAAATATTTGATCTAACATGTTTAGACAATCATGATTTACAAAATATCAGTTCATACTAGATGAAGTAAAGGAAGAGAGAGAGGGAGTGGGTGATCTGGAAGGAGAGGGCAGATATGGGAGAGAAGGATAAGTATTGTGAGGAAAAAAGATAGAGAAGAGTGTAATGGGAGAGATGAGGATACGATAGAGAGAAGAAATGGAATTATTAGATCACGGAAGAGATGGCATGCAGAAAGAGGAGAAACAGGAATACTGTCGAGTATTTTATGCTAGCAATACAGGACACTATTCAAATCGAACAATGATTTACTTTGTTTCAAGATTCATAAACTTTGACATATTTTAACCTGGTTCCTTTTTTCATTTTTTCATTTATTTTCTCTTTCTTTTTTCTTTTCTCTCAGTGTTCAATTTAGCCCTGTTGGTTTCTCATTTTCCTTTCTTTTCTGTCATTGCTTAATTTGTTTACTCTTGTTTACTCTTGTTTGATGGCCAGCTTCACCATAATAGCCCTGCTAGAACAAAGATCAATAACACCGAGCTCATTTCATGATCTTAATCATGTTAATGATTATATGCCAGATGAAAAAAAGTTCTTTTATCGAATTACAAGCATCAATGATTATCTCTAGTGCACAAAAAAGTTTTTTTTTCTTCTATCATTGCATTATTCCATTTCATTAAAGCTGAGGATAAGTATAATCCAAATTGTTTTAGGCTTTACAATAAAATCAAAGAGATATTGATAGCATTTGGGCAGCACTGGTATGCTGAACCGGCCATCCATAGGGGCAAGACTCTTTCCTCTTTTCTTCTCTTTTTTCTTCTCATACCCCCTTTTTTCTCAACACGCGGGACTACACGCACGTCGCTCACTTGTCAATTAATTCTTTTATACCAACACATGAGGGCGTTCTTATTTTACAAGTAATATATAATACTGTGGACCCTTTGTCGCTTGTTGTTTGTATGAAAATGTATTGCCGAAATGGGCCGATTTTGTTCATAAATCAGCTGGATACATACCAAGGGTAAGAAAGAAGTACAAAAAAATGAGATATTTTCTTTTAAATGACAAAAGAAACTTATTTTATACTGGGTGCTTACTTGACAATATAAGAAATTTTCATGTAGATATATGTGAATGAAGAAAACATGAGAAATCTCATGTTTTGAGAACTCGAGCGAAATTTATTGCTTATAGCTGGTTGAAATATCTTCCTGTCACATTTCTCCGTTATTATATGGTACATATTAAACTTCCAAAGGCACCATATCAAAGAAAACTCGATTTAAACGATGTCGCTTACTTGACATATAATGAAATATATCATTTATAGGAATACCAATGGAAAATGATTTTTCTAAAATTCATCTTACAAGCAACAGCGCTGAAAACTTGGGAATAGCAAAAATAAACATTACTTCATCGTTTCCATCTTGAAATAAGCATGAAAAAAGATTATTCTGCCTAACATAGCAATTTTTTGAATGAAGCAGAATTTGCTTTTTTGCCCAAACTATACTCAGATTTTGGCAGAATGAACATAAGTAGGAAAGAGGATCTTTTGTTGGTAATCAGCCAGCGAGAACAAACGAATAAAAGCGAGCTTAGTTTTGTCAGAAAGAATGAAAAAACTTAATTTTGGGTTTGAAACTCGCTCTTATTCGTTAAAAATTAAAAAATTTAGGTCGCAAGTGTGCGTCATTTTGCGTGTTAAAATCGCATAGAAGGTGCTGAATTTGCAAGTGAAAGAGGAAGAAAGAAGTAAAATCCTTTCTCATACCAGTCTTGTCGCTTAGTCATTTGCGAAAGAGCATTAGAGAGAGAGAGAGAGAGAGAGAGAGGATGATCAGACACATAAGGAAATGGATTAAGCATAGCAGTATAGTGTATGCTTACAAAATTCGGAATTATGTTTGAATAAAAGAATTTGAAAACAATCGTGGTAACGACAGCTGCAGGGGAATGATTAGTAAATGCCATTCTGGCTTAAAACGGAAGACCTTTTTTCATCGGAATCAAACATTGAACTTTTGTGCTGCATTTCCTTCATTCGGGAAGCTTTATACATGCTGTCAGTAAAAAGTGGATACAATCAAATATCGTCTTGCAAGCTGGCAGCAAGGCACTTTCGTTCTGTAGGTAGCAGACGACGCAACAGACTGGGAGGGAACTATTTTGATCCCCATGTTTGACCTTTGACCGCGCGCCCCATAGCTTGTACATACGCGTGTCGCCACTCTCTCTGCTCTCTCTGTGTTGACGCCCTCTACGTTCGTTGGTCGCCAGTTTCAAGGAGCGGCGAATATTACGGTATCGATATCTGTAACAAGATGGCTGCGCCCTGTGAACAGTGGAATTCCAGGGAGTTGATTCCTCCACCCGCCAATTTCTTGAGAATCGGCTCAACAACAGGGTTTGACGATGACGATGGTAACAATAACATGATGTCATGTAGATCTAAACCTTATTTGTTTTTTTTATAACTGTGTAGGGGTCTATAGATCTAGTCTAGATCTAGATCTAACTTAATACAGCCACACGCGTGTGTCTTTATTGCGGCCACTCGCGTGCAGACCTGTGCTGGCTGGTAACAATAACATGAATAGCATTTTGAATTTGATGTCATGTACTCTATTTGTTTCCTTAGACTAGGTCTAGGTCTATAGCAGTGTATACAGCCACACCCGTTGTCTTTAGGGCTATATCGTGGTAGGATGGGGGGTTGAGTGTCCGGACACGTAACAAAAATGAAGGGAAAGAGTTCCTCTTGCGACAGCCACCCAATTTTTTAAAGTAAAAAATGGTTCTCTTCAGTTTCACACCTTTCTTGACTTTTATTCTCTTTCATTTGTTTCTTGACTTACCATACCTGACGAGACTCGAACCTGTACCATCAGACCATTCACTTCTCAAGACTGATGCCTTATCGACTGTGCTAGCGAGAGATCGCTGAAAGTGAAGGGTCTCCTAATATGATTATAAGCCGGAAGCCGGAAGTCCCGATCAGTCAAACTCCCAGGATGCATTGCTCTTATTTTTCTGACTGTAAATAAACTGAGGTCAACGTGAAATGCACGGTATCGCAGCTCAGGTAAGCTTTTAATTTTGACGGAATAAACCATATTGTAGGTGCTAAAGTTTAGCTGTAATGTAGGTTCTTTTCCCCAGCACAGGACAAGAGCAGTCTTTAGTTGAGATGTTTCTTGATCAAAGTCTTGGGCTCATCTGCCTAGGGCTTGGCAGGGCCTGATTTATTATTCATGATATTTTCTGGTTTCTTTGCACATGTCACTCAAGTTCAATTCATAAAACATAAATATTCAAAGAAAATCAAGCATAACAATGCCTAAGCAATACATATTCATTAAAGGAAAATCCAATCACATTTGAGTGTTGTACAACATAAATATTCATAACTAAAACAACCAATGAGGAAGAAGGAGGGTAGTTGAAATAGCTGAAGGGTGGAGCATGGTGAACAGGAATTCTATAACAAAGGAAATGATCAAGTTGGGAATGTGAAGCATGAAGGAGAGATGAGGAAGGCAAAAGCAAGAAGGCTGAAGAAGGCTGATGACAAAAGCAAGGAGGAATGTTAAAGAGGGCAATTCTGAGAGGGCTAAATCACAAATGGAAATAAGGTTACAAGAGGTGAACCCTGGCTTAAAGAAAAATAAACAAAGTAAAGATCATTAATCTTGATCACTGGATATACATGTACAGGTACAGTCTATACACAACCTAATTAAATGTACAAAATAGTTCCCCACAATATTTATAGGATTTTTATGGGTGCTATAGATCTACACCCTCTAGATTAGACCTAGATCTAGACTCTAGAATATCATTCCAAGTCGTATCCCTAAATTTGGGTGGCTGTTGCAAAAGGAACTCTTCCCAAATGGAGCCTTCTTTTTTGTCTTTGGATTAAACAAAAACTATGCATTGATTTTTGCTAATCATCATCAATATTTGTTCGCTATAATATTGTCTAACAGTTTGTGCTAAAACATTTAAGAGATTTGCTTGTGAACTTTTTCAATTGGCTGTTTAAAATCGACTGTCCGGACATACAACCTGTCCGGACATCCAACGACTGGGTATACCACTCGTCATGCTCGTTCATTTGACGCACGCACTTGTGTATGGAGGTGGAAATAGGAAACCAATGCGTGTGACTGAAAGCGCTGCTGTACAAACTGAACGGTGATTTCCTATTTCACGATAATGCCATCTTTAGTTTGCCTTGTGGCCACTCGCATGAATGGTATCCACTCACATGATCATGATGATAGGCATAGCATCGACTCAAGTCAAGGATACAGGGGCCTGTTTGTTAACACTGTCACTGGCTTAACTAGCTATGCTCAGTCAAAAATGAAAGTTCAAATAAAAAATATACTCTGTCCACATGATAGAAAAGATGTGCATTAAGACATATTTGGCTTTGGAATAGAAAAAAACTGCCAGTAAACGTGTTAAAATTCAGGATAAATGTCGAATAAATTCAGCTGTTCCGCCATAGACGAAAAATCACTTCCTAGTTATAATTAATTCAATGCGGCTCCGTACGCGTCCTGGTTGGCCATTGTTGTGCTTCGAATTAATTAAAATTGCCTAGTCTCGCTGCAATGCACAATTGTATTCCAGTGCATCACACAAGTATTGCCGTGGGGTTGCAGTCACTTTTCTGTAAACGCAGATCACCAATTGAGTACACCAAAACACTCTCCAAATATGAGAATTCGAATGAAATAACACTGGCTTTTAAGTCTGTCCTGGACCTTGGCCAAAATATAGAAAAAAAAACTGGGAGGAATCAACTCACGGTCGCTCCCGACGTCGACATGTGGACACTATGTAAACATAAACACCCTATATCGCTAGCGCTAGCTAGCTGTGTGTGAAAACCCCAAACCTGTGTGTGAAAATGTGTGTTCTAGCCCCTTTCTAGCACTTCCCACATGAGATGAAATCAGCTGCAAACCATCCATTCCATGCCCGTTTTATCTGGGTCGGAATTTGGTCATTCATAACGCGATTCATATTTAGCAGCCGACCTTCTTAGATTTGGAGAAGATGAAGAAGAAGGAAGGGGCCGAGGGAGAGAGAGAGAGAGAGAGATGATGTGTGTGTGTGTGTGGGCGTGTGTGCGTATATGTCTTGTAAACACAAATTCTGGTATGTTATGATATGATACACGATGTACGATATGATCATATGATGTATGATTAAACAAAAAATGTTGATGTTGACCTGACCATTCAATTATTTAAAATTGTGAATTTCTTATTGTGTTTTCATATCTAAGAACTGGTACTCATTGCCTGCCTCAATTTCACTTTGTCAACATACATTTGAATTGTGTCCATGACATACAACTCCGCACCCCTCCACTCTATATGAACCTTACTTTTTCTCCTTTCTCTTCTCTCAATCCCCCCACTCTCTCTCTCTCTCTCTCTCTCTCCCTCTCGACCTCTCTCTCTCTCTCTCTCGACCTCTCTCGACCTCTCGATACGCTCTATCATGTACACTGTACTCTCTTTCTTGTCGGGATTCATGTTACCCTGTAATATCACTGTGAGAAAAGTATGGTTATGTTACTGACCTCCCATAGTGTATGATTTATGTTTGGAAACAACGAAATAAGCCAGACATGTTTTGGCACCGAGGAGTCTGTTGTTTTGAAACTCTTGACCCAGAATGATTTACGACCACATCGGTCTGCTTTGAAGTTGTCATTTTCACACACTAGTCTTTCTTGCTAATGTTCTGCAACTACTGGCTGGAATATCAGACCAATCAGAGAAGGAATTTAATATGTAAGGCATCTCATTGGTTAATCCCCCAACAGTCATGCCTTTAGAAATCCAACAATATCTCTGACCAATTAGGAGTCTTGTGATTCTGAGTTGTGAACAACTTTGCCCCTTCCGCCCATAATTTTCTCCGCATGTACATTTAGCAGGTGTGTACTGTGAATTGTCAACGTTTCAGTTGGGAAGGTGGGGTGAAATTTGACTCGCACATGATTAGCTACGTTTATGTTGACGAAAATAGTTATTAAAAATTGAAATAAAAACGATCATCGCATTTTCAGAACACTTTTTATTTTAAACCTTTGACAGGGCAAGAACTCATCGCCCTGCCCCCTCCACATGTAAACATTTAACATGTATTAGTCAAGATAAATTTCCTTTAGTAATCCACGAATGTGGGCACAGGCAGGGATTGACACTGCAAAATCAGAGCCCACACACCCAGACGACACAAGGTAGCCTTGGGACTTGAAATAAGACTAGCAGGATGCAATCGATGAATGATGCAGACATTCTTGAAAACACGTGTTTTGCATGACATTTGGCAATACGATCGTGAATGAACATGCTATCACACAGCATTGAAGCACCCGCGGATTCGCACAATAGGGACCTTTTGTTCACTTTTTTAAATTAGCATAGAACACAAAGGAGTATCGCAGAGAAACCAAATCTAGTCCAATTCTGGATTTGCAAGCTTCATTTTGAGTCTTGAATTTCATATGTGTGTATCGTTGGGCATTGAAAAAATGATTGTGTAAGACATTGAAAACACTTCAAGTGCAGGTTAGTTAACGATTCATTAGAGTTACCGATGGTTTGGGGTGTGAAATATTAGTTTGTTGAAAAAGTAAGTGAAAAAATGTGAGCTGAAATTTCAATTGTCCATGTTTGAAATGGAATAAAACAAAAGTTAGCATATATTTTCATTATATTTCATGCATCACATCTGGCAAATTTATTTCTCTGTCGATACAATTATGAAAAACTTATGCACTGTTCGCGTGTAGTTCAGGAATACTATGTAATTTGACCCTTCATTTTGCCGACCTTAACCCGTAACCTGATGCGCTGTGTAGAAGAATGAGCTGAATAATAAATTGCGCCCTCTCTCATCAATGGACATACCTAGCTTAACCCATTCGTGACAGAGGGTCCACATTATGTGGTTTGGTCTAATAACTTTTCGTACAGAGCCCTAAAAATCATACCAAATACATGAGCAGAAAGAGCAAAAAATTCTACACAAACTGTGCCCATTTTGGTTGCGTCAATATTTGTTGTTTGATGCTGAAAATTTTTTAAAGGAAAATAAGCATTAAAATCCTTAAATTGGCAATGTGATAGTTTAAAATCACTCTTATCCTGCAAATTGGCAACTTTTGACCTCTTATACTTTTTGTCAATTTATTTTTATTTCAGATACATGATGTTTTATAAGAAAAATGTAGCAATAAAATAAAAATGTTGGTGTTACCAATTTGAAGAAAAAAAGCTGATCAAATTAGGCTTCAAATAATTCCTGTCACGAATGGGTTAAAGTGATTACACAATGGTAAAAGTTTTTTTGATATATGATCGAGAATAGAATTCTAAGAAGAATAACATTAAAAATTTGATGATTTTCAATCGAAATCAATGCATTTTGGCTAATTTTCTCATAAAAAGTGAAGAGTTGACCAAAAAATTTGAGTATAAGGTATGATGTCAAAGTGGGTACCCAGCTTTGCGCATTGCAGCTGTGCTGTGCGCTAGACTGTACAATATGTATTATACCTTGCGCGCATTTTGCTAGAATTGTGCGACAAGGTACCACTTTGACGTCATTTTGACGTCATAGTGGGTACCCAGTTGAAACTGGGTCACAGCTGAGGGGTCAAAATATCCTGAAATCTTACCACATTTGGGAGTTTCCTTGGCAACACGACTTTTAAAAAACTTTAGGCAGATGATTTTCTGCTAATAAAATCATGCTCTTTTAAATGAACTAACATTGTTTCAGCATTGGGTACCCCCTTTAAAGGGACACGCAACTGGGAAATCATGGGGAAAATGGATTTGTAAATTAGACCTAGTCTAAGGCTTGTTTACTTGTACATTGTAGCCCGACTGTCATCATGTGAGCCCGACGGACTGATGCAATAAAAATTCGGACAGCATGAAGTGGACCGAACTCAGGGTGCTTTTATGCTTACTTTCTGAATGCAGGATGAGCGTTTTGAAACGTGCATCGTAAACGCGGTTACACAGGGTAGGCCTACTGTTTATGCTTCTATTCTAAAGGCAAAGCCGAAGTGCTGGACAAGCTGGGGCTCGAGCGCCAGTTAACAAAGTGAAAATACCACATGATTCTGGATAGGGTTTCCTATTTTAATGCCAAGACCGAGACAAGCATAACTCGCCACAAGAGGGTGTTAACACAAATCATCAATATGCAATGTATCAACAAAGATCAGAACATTAGCATGATCACTTCTTTCTTTCTTCTTTCCATCTCATTCTGTTACTAGTAGTATTCTATGAACTATCTCCGTCATATCAGCAATACGACCGAGTAGCTAATTTTTAGCACTGAGTACTTCACTTGAAAGTTATAGAAATATATCAACAACACAAACAATAAGGTACATTTGTGTTCCCACACAAGCACTGATAAACAACTACCGTGTACTAAAGGAATTTGCATACCTATACAATGCACTCCCTTATTAAGAATCCAGTAACAAAAACTATATACAATTTCAATACTGCAACCTCCTTATACTTTTATCTTCGTGGTAACTGAAAAACACATAGCAATAGCTAAGACAGGCATATATGTACAAAATGTGAATCAGCAGGATTGTAGTACCTAATGACTGTACACAGTAACTAATAAACACACTGACGTTTCATATCTACAAGCCTTAACATGTACAGTGTAAAATACCATGATGAAATCGCACATAATATCAGTGCAAAACTTTGCTTAACAACAATAAACAACCCGTTTGATCAAAGACCTATCATAAAGAATACATAATTACACAGGCATACACATTTGACCCACTCAGGAAAATCCTGCACACACCATAGTTGCATGATACCACACTTCAACATGTATATTGTCAAACAAGAAAGAAGATTGAGAATATCGCAGTGTAACAGATATCCATTGAATAGAAAAAACAACAACGACTTGAACTACATGTATGTACTGAGCAATTTTACAGCATGTATAAATAACAAGTACACAAACTAGCTAGCCATTACTATAGTAAGCAGTAAATTCCATAAACATGGGAAAACAAAAATACAGTTTTACTAAATATCCTGCTAACCTGCTTTACCTGCTTTACCTGCTTTACAGTAATAATAACATAATATTCTGTGCAACAAAAGAATACAGGTTTCATGCATGCATGATTCATAGCTTATAAAATTACAAAAGGGATAATGGACTAAGCAATGCATCACCAACCACTCTATAAATGAACTTTCACATCAATAAACATGAACAGTCCAAAAACAAATAGATAAAATTAGCTGAGAGTCTACTTTATTGTGACAAAACTCAAGATATGTAGCAATAACAAACAATTGAAAAATACAGCGGATAAAAAAATAAGAAAAAAAAATGAAGTCCATGGCATTTATACACTAACTGCCAGGGGATGGGGGGGGGGGGGGGGGGGTCAATAGGGGGTGCTGATGGACATGGGACCAGAATGCCGGTGGTAGGAGGCATTGACCTGTTGTCCATCAAAGGATGCCAGTCCTCAGACATAAGTCGGGGGCATTAAGTCCAAGGGCCAATATTGGTTAGGGTCAGAAGTAGGGCCGTTTACCGAACCGCCGAACCGAACGGAAATTCGCCGAACAGGGCACTTCCGAACAGGACCGAACCGAACCGAACCGAACTCAAAGGCCAAGTTCGGAAGTTCGGCAGTTTATAATACAGGATCATTGATTCAGCCCTCGGTGAAGACCTTGTCCTGAATTAATTATGCTAAATGGGAGATACACCTTTGCTTTATTAAAAAAATTAATACGTACATTTATTGGTGGGATTTCTTTTAATTCATCTTCTAAAAGTTTTTTCTTAAATAAAAGATAGAAAAACACTTAATACAGCTTGTGTCTCATTTTTCCTTTGATTCTGATAAATTTCATAATATTTGGTACCATGAATTCTAGTTGTTTTCCCCCAAAATCATGTTAAAAGCTTCACAATATGCCCAAAGATACTCGCGATTGTAATCGATTGTAATCGAAGGTTGTGATCGATTAACAATCTTGATCGATCATAATACTAAATAAATATTTTTAAAAGAATTAATAGAAAAACGCTGCTTTATTGATAATTTCTTATAATATTTTCATTCCTTTCCTTTATTTCAATTAAAAAAAAAAAATTTGCTTGTTTTCTATTAACCCATAGCAGTACAGAGCTTCATTGAGGTCTAAATTAATCATCTTCATTCCTCATATTGGCAATACAAACTATTTTTTTCCACGTTTACATAGCTTGAAAAAAATAAATATGGATATAACATAAACCAAAATGAAATATAAAATTGAATCAGATATTGCCAATTTTAACACAGAAAGAGTGGGGGGGGGGGGGGGAAGGGGGGTACTCGCGGTGTAAGCAAGGCTCGACATTAGCGGTGGCCCGGTGGCCCAGGGCCACCAAAATTGGCTCCCAGGCCACCATTATTCAAAAAGTGGTGGCCCGAATCAGGCAACCAGAAAGTTTTAAGCTAACACGACTCAGGTGCATGATAATTGTACACATTTTAGCTCCTTCCGCAATCCAAATTGCAAATTAGTTTGTTCGCTGTTCATCAGCGACGATGCAGTTTGAGTTAGCGCAGGGCTCCACACTAACATTTTTTCCGGTATTCACTGTGTAATTCCTATTGAAAAAATGTGTGGCTTCGTCGAGAGTATTAATTTTGTCATGTTCGTCGAATGTACACTTGGAACGAAGAAATATTTCACTTTTCAATTTCTCGTATACACGCCCGAGAGGTCCCTAGTGTACACGAATGTTAAAATTTCTGCCGACAAAGTTACTCGGCAACATAACTTCAACTTAAGAATTATCCCCAAAATGTGTAATTATGGCTAAAATCACAAATTATTTTTACATTTAAAAGTTTGAAGGTACGGTGGTGTCAATTCATTACGCTAAAATGCCTAGAATTCACCTCAGATTGTCTTGTTTTTGATCATCACTTAAGACCTACAAACTGAGTTTCTAGTCTGACCAAATCGACTTTTGCAATCATTAATGACAACAGCCAAGGCGGGAAACACGTTTATATGCACTGTATGCGGACGTGACTGAAAACTACTTTAGGCCAATGCACTATTTTAGCCCTGACGTAACTAGTTATGAATGAAGGAGCTTTAACTCAAGTAATCACGAACGAAAGCTTTACGAAAGTGAGATAAGTCTTGACAAGATATTTTTGAAGAAATAAATGAATGAAAAACGAACGACCATTCTTAAAAAAAAAAGAATAAATAAAACATTCTTACTTGCAAGCAAGAGCTTGTTCCTTTAATAGTGCCCTTCTTACTACGATTTGTGGTGGGAATGAAATCATTCACTTACAGGCCAAGTTCGATTTTGAATCATGAAACGAAAGTATGAAAAAATATTTTTGAAGAAATAAATGAATGAAAAACTAACGGACATTATGAAAGAAAAAAAACCCATTCATACTTGCAAGCAAGAGCTTGTTCGTTAGTGCCCTTCTTACTACATTTTGTGGTGGGAATGAAATCATTCAGGCCAAGTTCGATTTCGAATCATGACTGCATGTTCCGCGCCACGCTTGCGTACGGTAATCACAATGTCAACGTTGTGAACGTAGATTGAATGAATAGAATTTGTGTACTATGTTGGTACACTTCCGGGTTTTAGCGCTTCAGTGTTTAGCGCCATCTTTTGGCGACTGATTTATTTCTGAATAATAAATGACGCGAAAATCATTGGAGAATAGCAAGTAAATTTGGATTACTTTCACTTTATTTGACCTGGATTTTTGTTCTGTCCTCACAGAAAGAGGTAGGAGGGAATGATTTGAAATTATATCAACTGCACAAGCATACGTTAGGCCCTACCGTTCTTTTAACCTACTTTATCGTCGAGTTTTAATGGAAATATTTTGTTGGTTGGGGGTTATTCCACAGGCTGCTAACCGTCAAATATAAATTTCTGAATACCCAAAAATGGGTTTTTAAAAGGGCCATGTCTATTTTTCAATACGCTTATGATCATGATAAACGACAAAATCACTACACCGCTCGTACATCCACATTATGTACATTGTATGACAATAGGCATTATGTATGACAATAGGCATTGTCTAGGCGAGCTGCCGTCCCCGTCAAACATGCTGTTTTACACACACGTGCACACACACAACATGCATCTACACACAAGAGCTAATGCTACACATCAATGGATAAAACAGAAGACAGTGCGTCCTAGGGCTGTTACTGAGCCGCCGAACCGAACGGAAGTTTGCCGAACATGGCACTTCCGAACAGGACTGAACTGAACCGAACTCAAAGGCCAAGTTCGGAAGTTCGGCAAGTTTGTCATTCAGGAACATTGATTCAGCCCTCGGTGAAGATCTTGTCCTGAATTCATTATGCTATATAGGCGATACACCTTTGCTTTATTAAAAAATTAATACACACATTTATTGGTGGGATTTCTTTTAATTCATCTTCCAAAAGTTTTTCATAAATAACAGATTAAAAAACACTTAAAACAGCTTGTGTCCTATTTTTCCTTTGATTCTGATAAATTTCATAATATTTGGCACCATGAATTCTAGTTGTTTTCCCCCAAAATCATGTTAAAAGCTTTAAAAATATGCCCAAAGATACACACGATTGTAATCGATCGTAATAAGGTTGTAATCGATTAATACTCATGATCGATCATAATATTAAATAAATATTTCTAAAAAATTAAAAAATAGAAAAACACTGCTTTATTGATAATTTCTTTTAATATTTTTGTTCCTTTCCTTAATTTCGACTTTAAAAAAATTTTCTCTTGTTTTCTATTAATCAGTATATGAAAATTATCTATCCCTTTCATTCAGAAAATAAAATATATAACAAAGAATCATGCAATAAATGCAGTAACTATTTTTTGTCATACAAAATATATTTATAAGAAACAGTGACTTCAAAGTGTGGTAAAGATAAAGAGGGTTTTGGTGGTCTTTTGTTATCGATGCCCACCCTTTTTTTTTTTTTACTGTATTGCCGAACTACGAACCGAACCAAAACTCGGAAATAAAAGTGCCGAACTCTGCTGATCCGAACCGAACCCGAACATGGTGCTAAATTTACAGCCCTACTGCATCCTCATTTCCTTACCGCTGAGCATTTTAATCTTTTGGGGAATAACATTTTAGGCACCCAACTGGGCGCCCATATTTCTTCCATTTTCATTTAATCTAACAACATTTTATTATAATTATTAAATTTCTTATTTTTTTCTATGTTTTTTCGGGCCACCCAATTTCATTCTCGGGCCACCAAGAAAAAAAAGTTAGTGTGGAGCCTTGGTGTAAGGCATACGGGGATGTGTGCTCTAATAGGTCGCTTTTTTGAGAAAAATCCTTAAACATGGGGTATGGTTTTGAGCTGGAAAATCCTTAAACATGCCCCACTTTTTCAGGTCTGCCAACATCTGTATGTACAAGCGCATAGAGATTCTATATATAGTGCAACAAGCCACGGCGAGTGCGCTATTAAATCCGACACCGACTGTGTGTACTGACATTGGACAGTTCGCCTGCGATCGGAAGGATCCATAGCGCGCTTCATTCAGTGTGTCAGTGATGCCAAATGTTAACTACTTAGAAACCCTACAACTACCTTATCTTGTCTATATAGACTGTTTGTGCTAACATGTACAGTGTGTGTGTATATATATATATATATATCAGAGTTGGTAGTAGAATGCCATATCGTAGATATGGCATTCTAGCTCTCATAGCTCTCAAAAATGAAAGGCAAAGTCACACTCTTTCTTTTAAAATCTATGATTTTATTTTTTAATGGCATTCCACTACCAACTCTGATTCTTATATTATCTAGATGCCAAGCAGACTAATTTTCAATTTTATATATATATATATATATATATATATGTATATATGTGTGTGTGTGTGTGTGTGTGTGTGTAAGAACAAACAAAGTACATTGACAAGACAAGGTGGTGTGTACCATGTGCATGTTGTGCATGATGGCAGTGTATGATTGCGAGACTGAGAAATCACAGGCCCAATTAACCGGCATTAGTCCTCTGAAAACTGATTTTGAATGTCAGAAATGACTCCAAATGGATTATGATTGCTATACTTCATGATTCAGGTGAGGGAAAATGTGTTATTTCATGTTTAATTAGTTGATAAAAAATCTTGAAGAATCTCTGCTGCATTTCACTTTCCAGCAGGAATGGGAGGCATGCCATTGTTCACCTGCACCAGCGGCCTAGATAACTTTGTAGTGTAGTGGGTACACTGTGTGCACATCATGAATCGATCTTCATGACCAGGCATTTGTGGTTTATTTTATTACTCTGGAATTTTATTTTGGGGTGTTTGAATTTAGCTGTGGTTGACTACATATGATCAAAATATTTACGGAATGTGCTGGATGCTGGTCGGGAAGCGTTGTGAACTTCTATTGTTGAAATAGTTACCATGATTACCTGTACATGTATTTGAGGAGAGTTTGTGTTTACAAGCTATCTAAAGCCAAAGGTGAGGGGCTGCGCTGGGGATGAGCTGTGAATCAAAAGACCTTTGGGCCCATACTGATATTTGGGGGGGGGGGGGGCTGCACAATGTTCATATCTCCTGTATTGTGTGTTTTGAGTTTAAAATTAAGTTGGATCTTTGGTTTGTTTTATAAGATTTTGTCATCAAAGTCCTTTTTTTTTTGTTCTTTTGTTTGAAATACAATTGCCTAAGATATTAAATGTAAATATATCTTGTCAATATTTTATAGAATGTACATGTAAATACTGTAGATAAATGATTTTGGCCCTCTAGATAAGAAAACATACAAACTTCATGGGGATTCTGCCCCCTTGCACCGTTGCCCCTGGACCCCCCTAAGGCGGGCCCGTTGACCCCCGCTGTTAGGATTGCAGCTTTCCACGCAATTCTTGGACTCCTTTTTCTCATTTTGAAATGTTGGCAGCAGCGGTGTAACTACGGGGGGCGGGGGGGGGGGGGGGCAAACAAAAATTCCCATCTGTTCGTTCGCTAGCTCGCTACTCCCGCTAGTAAAAGCTAGAAACATGATGATTTCAGGCACGGCGATCATATTTTCAGTAGCGAGTTAGCAAAGTATCATAATGTTTGAGCAGCAAGGAGGTTCACAAAGTTACCAAATATTCTACTGTATTTTGCTGATGAATCTATACATGGGGGGGGGGGGGGGGGGGGTGGGAGGCGTCGCTGACTTTGCTCACTTGTAAAAACAGATTGGTTTCGGACGGTGAGCAAGGTACCTAAAACGGATTCATATTCAGCACACAAGGGATTGAATTGATTTTGTATTTATATTTTGATGACGAAATACCACTTCTACATATGAAAAAAAAGTATATTTTCCTCGCTCTCTGCGTTCGCCTGTTAAATAATTGTTTAATGGTCTTTTTTTAAGCAAACAAATTGGGTGAGTGAGGTGACCAAATGAATAATTCAGATGTTTCATAATTATGCTCACAATGTAATTTACTGAGGGGGTTAATGTGTGCTTCTTCGCTCACTTCCCTTGCTCGTAATGGTTAGAGAGATGATGGTTTCAGAGAGAAAACAATAGACAGGGACGCGCCAAAAATATTGGCAGCGAAGTGACTAGACCAAAAATATATTGGCCTATAGTGGTCCCATAGTGTATTTTGGTAATAAAATAATCTCTTTTATTGCAAATAAAGTTGTAATTTTCAGCTCGCTCGCTCGCAAAATATAAAAAACATGGTGGTATCTATAGCAAAATGCATCATTTCCCCAAAATTTTAAAACACTTCACATCCCTAAAAACCTTGCTTCAAGATTACTGTCGTTACTGGTTTTTTTTTTTTAACAACACATACACACGTTGATATCAATATGCATATAGCACATCACTTTATTTGATAGATGATTAAACAGCAGTGTAGATAAAAATGCCTCGCTCAAGGGCATAAGTGCTGTGCCTGGGATCGAACCCACTGGACCTTAGCGTTTCCATTCAAGTGCCTTAAACCACTCGACTTTGGCACCCCTACGAAATGTTACTGTTAACATGATAGAAATAACCACACACACCTGCACAAACCTTCCACTCGGTGCTGCCATGGCTGTACACTGCATTGGCCCCCAGAAATTTTGAATACTTGACATTTTTTTAAAATAAAGATTGTTCAAATAAATCCACCAAAAGTGTGCACCAGATCCTTCAATTTCAATTTCTAAAAAGGAAAAACGCCCTCATGACCAGCTTGGTCGCTTTGCTCCCTTGCTTTTGCATTTCTTTGAAAATTTTACACGCCTTAATTGCTCCCCCCTCCTCGAAAAAATTTCTGTGTACAGCCATGCTCGGTGCCCCCCCCCCAATGCGTTGACCCACGGTACTCCACTGGTTGGCAGGCCTGCTTTTTCGATCCTGGCCTAATTAAACATGATTAACTATATTGTCCAGAATAATATTCTCGCCCATATCCTTGCAAAAGTGAAAATCAGAGGTGCAAAATATTGAAAACATTTTTCCTTGGTTTTTGCTTTCCCAAGGCCTATCGAATTATCACTTATAACGCATATCTTGGATTCGTTGCCGGCTGCCCCCGGCCCCCTGCTTGAGTGTGTTATATTACCCGAAAAGATTAGTCCTGGTATCCAGTATACGTGCCTGCTTAGTAGCATAGGGATATACAGTGAAACCTGTGTATAAAGACGCCCAAGGGATACAAGAAAAGCGGTCTTTATGAGCGGGTGGTCTTTATGGACAGGTTCCTTTAACCCATAGAGGTACAGTGTCACCTTTAGGAGACGCTTTTCAGTATCTGTTGGTCCAGAGTGTTGGGCAGTACATATCATACATGAGCAGAAAGAGAAAAATGCACCGACAAATTTGAGCCCTTCCCCATCGCTGTATGGTGTGGCGTTCTCGAATTAGAGCAGTTTAAGTGTAACCAATCATTAAACTCTTTAAATTGGCAACGCAGTGAATAATATGTAATCACTATTTCTGTGTTCAAATTGGCAATTTCTGATTCAATTTTACAATTATATTTCATTATGGTTTATGTTATATCCATATTTATTTTCTTCAAGCTATGTAAGCATGGAAAAAAATAATTTGAATTGCCAATTTGAGGACTGAAGATGATTAATTTAAACCTCAAGAAAGCTCTGTACTGTTATGGGTTAATACATGTTTCAATGGAAAAAACTATTCAAGGGAAACAAAATTTGTGGTCTTTATAGACAGGTGGTCTTTCTATACAGGTGGTCGCTAAAGCAGGTTTGACTGTAATATAATAATATCTCTATGGTGTAAAGCGACAGTTCACTCCCTGGACTGCATTGATAATTTGAGAGCGGGCGGGCGTGCTCTGCATAGGTACAGTTTCATAATTATAACAGTGTACTATACTGTGCGGGCATAATATGCACATGTACATATGTACAGGTTTGTGGGCATCGAGCGCGGTTACAGGGGATATATCGATAGCGCGATAAGCTGTGCGGTGGCGCATGGAGCCGGAGCTGACGAAACCTTAAAGATGGGTCTCTTTTTGGAAGAGAATCCTTAATAATGGGTAACCTTTTCTGTCAAAATGACCCTTAAAAATGGGTATGGGTTTCAGCCCCGTCCAAACCAAATCTGAGTCCCCCCCCCCCCCCCCCCCCCCCCCCCCCCCCCCACGAGAAGGAATATCATAAGCAAAAATAGAAATAGGATAAAACAAGAATAACAAGGAAAGATAGAAGGGAAAGTAGCATGATAAAACAAAGAATAATAGAAGAGATAGAAAATAGGATGAAACAAGGAATAACACAAGGAAAGGTAGAAAGATAGGAAGATAGTTCAGGAAAAAGAAGGAATAACATGAAATATATAAAAGAAGATTAAACAGTGGAACAAAGAATAACATAAGGAGAGATAACAAATAGGATAAAACAAAGAATAAGAAAGAGGAAATGATATAGGATAAAAAATAAAGAATAACATAAGGAAGCATAGAAAGGTGAGAAAATAGAAGGAAAAACAATAATTTATAAGGATGATTGATAGAGAAAATGATTAGAACAATAAAACAAAGAATAACATATTGCCAAAGATGGAAAGAAGGGGAAGGTTATTTATTAGGGCTTAACCGATATGGAATTTTGCTGCTGATCCGATCCCCGAGGTTTTTACATCCGTATCGGCCCGATTCCAATACCGATGCAGCGAAGAGCGCGGCTAAAGGAGAGATGAGTAACACAATAACAAAAATTTAATCCCGTCTGCTACGCCCGCAATGCAAAACAACTTGGGGTCTTAGTGTGATTGTAACCGCCAAACATTTGTTGCTTGCATTAGTTCCGCATCGGCTCACCATCAAAACATTTACCGATTCCGATGTTTAGCCGATGCGGCCATGAATCTGCAGTCTCTGATGCGAATATCGGTCAAGCCCTATTATTTACTATGAGGTCATATAAACACGTTTAGAAATGGTGTTGCTTTAATGCTTCCCCAGAAACCATCTTATTGGAGGAACGAAGATCGTAAATGCACCTTTTTGTGCGTTTATGATCGGGGTTTCAGATCGGCGTTTAAACAAAAATGAGAAAGGACACAACCGTGTTGTGAACTCAACGTGTTTCAAAAGCCTGATTTTGGCCTGAAAATGGTAAACTAAATGCACCCTTAGTCTAGTCAAATACTTTGGGTTCTCACATTTCTCAACAATCCTTAACGGG
This sequence comes from Echinometra lucunter, assembly GCA_029962745.1. Lineage (NCBI taxonomy): Eukaryota > Metazoa > Echinodermata > Echinoidea > Camarodonta > Echinometridae > Echinometra > Echinometra lucunter. The sequence goes on from CM057152.1 coordinate 25,049,314, forward strand.
TCTCATCAAGTTCTCTCGAAGAAACATCTTGTAAAATGCTCCAACATTTCAAAATACAAAATATAGTTTATTTCTGGTTGGTTAGTCTATCCATTGTACTTCATTGCCTTTCCCCCGACACATCCTCGCCATGGATTACGTAACACCCTTCAGGCTCTCCTAGAGAGCTGGCCATGTAATTGTTTTTCCATATGACTAGCTGTTTAATTGCTATTTCATTGCACAAAATTTGAAACACAGGGCAATAAAGCACATAGTTATCTAGAATAGATTATCCCTTGTCTCGAAACTCTAGCAACCGACTGCATTCCCCCTGTCTCATCCGCTCATCCGAGATGACCCTGCTTTTTGTACTCAAAGACCTGAAACCAACCATAATTTGGAATGAAAAAGTTTAAGTTAGACGCAAGCGGCGATTTTATTATCCTTCATCTCACGAGACAATCACTAAGAGGGCCACTTTGCTTGAATTTGAAAATGCTGTTATGTGCCTCCCGCCGCGTGATACGCCAGTACACACAGTACGGTAAGGTGAGTCATACGCACATGCGCACTCCTTATGTCTATTCTGTGCAACCGACCCTCGTATGTTTTTCAAACATTGATTCACTTTTTTGATATTTAAAAATACTTCCTGTGGATATTATACTTTGAAACTTTCAGACTGGTATTTTTACACCATAACCCTTATGTTTATCCCATTTCAAGTAACAAAACAAGATTTTAAAAAAAATCATAACAATGTTAATCAACGTCTTTAATGGAATGAAAGGAATATAGGCACAAATCATTTACTGATCTATTTGAAGGCTTTTAAAGTAACGAATTACTGGACATCCGGTGACAATAATGACTACAGGTCTACATAAAATGAAATAAAATTAAAAAACATACATTTTAGGGCGGTAGAATCCCGATAGAACGTTTCACGTGTGTGTGTGTGTGTGTGTGTGTGAGAGAGAGAGGTGGAAACGTATGTTAAGGATCTCCGCACCATGCGCTCGTGACGTGAACACCCGAATTGACTCTCCCACCCTTTCCCGCGATATTTGAATAGGCGTCTTCTCCGCTCGACCTTGAAATTCTTTTTAGAGATACTATACGAAACGCTATGTCTAAGCACGCCGGAGCTTCGGGCGGAGCAAAGAGGAGGAGGCAGCCATCGGCTGCAGGACCACCCGTAAGTCCTGATGCTCCCTCACTTGAACACATACCGATGTTAGTTGCAATCGAAAAAATGCTAGATGTCAAATTAGAAAGAATGGAGGAGAGAATTGGACAAAACGTAAAAGCACTTGAGAAAAAATTCGAGGAACTGGCGGATGCTTTGAACTTACACAGTAAACTAACGGAAGAACGAAATAAAGAAATGGAGGACAAACTGAGCAAGAAAAGGCATGACAGGGAATTTGAGATAGACCGGCTCCATGCCTACGTTCTCAGAGAAAACAGCGTGTTGATGGGCCTCCCCGAGGTTGGGGAAAATGAAGACACTGATAAAGTGGTCCGTGACTTCTACAAGAAAATCTTAAAGTTGGAGGATGAGGTAATTAGTAACATTGAACACCAAAGGATACATAGAGTGAATTCGCCTAACAAACCAAGACCAATTAAAATCAGATTTCTACGATACCAAGATAAAGTGAAGGTGCATAGTGCTACTAAAAACCTAAAGGGAACATCCTACTACCTAAGTGATGATCTTCCCAAACGGTTCAGGGAGGAAAGAAAGAAGCAAATAAACAGACTTAAAGAAGCAAGAGAGGCAGGGAAAGTAGCATTCTTTTCAAGGGCTGAACCCTGGAAATTAATCATTCATGAAAGACGCAGCAATGTAGTGGCAGTAGGAGCTGAGATTAGGCCTACATCAGAAGCAACAGGAACATCAAGCAGCAACGCAGTTCATGGAGCCAAAGGAGGAGCACCTTGTCCTCGGGCTGGAACAGCGTCAGGAGCTGCAGAAGCGGCTCTACCAATGATGGTCGAGACTTCAGCTTCAAGAGACAAGCTGTAGGATTCACAGCAGTCCCTGTGCCAGGGGAGTAGTTTTTTCAATGCCAGGAGGTGTTCACTTCTCAAGGAATCTATATGTAATTCTCTGCAAAGGAAATTTTTACCAACCCAAAGGATAAATCCTGCTTACAGTATATGGAATATCCAGATTATTTGAAAATGCAATGTAGAAAGAAGCAATTGAAATGCAGCCAATTTGGAATGTTTTAAGTCAACTATCCAGTTTATTTTGAAATGCAATTTAAAAGGAAGCAGTTGAAATTTAGTCAATGTGGAATGTTTCAAGTTCAACTACATGTGCGGTCATTGGAAAAGCAGCCAGCCAATGTTGAATGTTTCAAGTCGACTTTCCAGTTTATTTTGAAAATGTAATTTAAAAGGAAGCGATTGAAATTTAGTCAATGGGGAATGTTTCAAGTTCAACTACATGTACAGTCATTGGAAAAGCAGCCAGCCAATGTTGAATGTTTCAAGTCGACTTTCCAGTTTTATTTTGAAAATGCAATTTAAAAGGAAGCAGTTGACAGGCAGCCAATGAGGAATATTTCAAGTTCAACTATACAGTGATGGAAAAGCATGAAGTCAAACGTTTGGCAGCATTCTTAGTGCCATGAGCTGCATTTACTAGGTTCATTGTATAAATGCAGTTCAATGCCGTTTTTATTCAAGGAATCCCTATTTTTTTTTTTTTTTTTCAAAGGAAATTGTATAATGATCTCAAACATATCATAGAGTGAAACTGATACAGTCGTATAGTTCAATTTCTACGAGCATGCAGGAAGGGTGAACTTCAGAACTGCAGTGGGAAGATTTTTAGAATAGGCACAGAGAAAAAGCTACCTTTTTTTTTCTTTCTTTTTTTTATTTATCTAGTTCATTTGTTTTGCTAACTGTTTGGAATATAGAACACTAATAATACTGGAGCTTTAAGTTGCAATAATGAAGGTATGAAGAAAGTACTTCATACTACAGTGATAAAAAGAGAATGTAGCTTTGGTTTTTGTTTGTTTGTGTTTTTTTTCTTTTTTTTTTTAGATTATGGTGCTGATACAGTGTTGTTAATACATACAAGTAGTTGTTTTAAAAGCATTTTGGAGTGCAGCTAGAACAGGATTTTTTTGAATTCATATAACTGTACAAGGAAATAGCATGCAGTCATTAACTGGAAAAGAATGAGATGGCTGGTATTATGATGATTATGCACACAATAATTATGATAGATGTTCTTCTCAATCAGTGACATGACAGAGTTTACTTGTTTGGTTAACCATTGGAATGTTTTCTGTCTAAAACATGCAAAAGTATACATAGAGAAGGCTACTGGGGCCCGTTTCACGAAACCGTCATAAGTCAACTTCTCAGCTAAGATCGCCGCTAGTTGGCTAGTTGTCTGCTACGTGTTTCACGAAGCCGTGCTTGCCAAGATCAACGCCAACATCCCGACTAAGAACCTATGACGCCTCTGACCCTGTCATATCTTTTTTCGTTGATATGCAGCGCCATCACATGCCACTAATTTGGTAGATTATGGCTGGCCAAAATGGAAGCTACATAGATTTAAAAAAATAATTCACATCTATCTTTCCTAAGGGTTCCTGCAATCAGTAATTCATCCTTTCTCATGTATAAATATTATATATCATGTTTCACATGAAACGATCTGCAAAAAAGGTTTCCTAGGGGATTTCTCCCGTGATTGTACATCTAACAAAAGAACGCAATTCTGCCACGTCAGGCAAGGCATAGTCCAAGGGATAGTCTGCCAATTTCAGACCCATATTTATTCAAAGATAATTTATATCGTAGATTTTTAAACAAAATAGTTTTATGAGACATATTTTAGCTAGTAATTTACCAAAATTATGCATATCAACGTTTTGGTCAAGACATGATGCTGGATAAATATTTAATTTGCCTCCTTTTTTCGGTCATGAACGTAAGGGTTTATTTTGCTAATCTAGTGTCCCGGGGGTTCCCATCTTACGTTCAAAACGATAATTAACTTAATTACTAAAAACAGAATTTTATAAGTTTTTCTTTGGTGTAATCTGCCTTCTTTGAAAACATCTTGTATCTATAACCCCTTGCTACTATTTCTAATCTTTGCACTCTCCAGTTCACTCAAATAATTGCAGTTTTGATAAAATTCTTTTACAAAATATACGTGTTATTGTGATCAAGGCTATGTGTTGTCACATTTCAACATCGATTCACGAGATATTTAGCTAGCATGCTCTTCGTGAAACGGTTTATCAAGATTAGAGTCATCTCCGTAGTTGGCGGACAAAGATATGACTAACTTGGCGTTGGTTTCCAGAAACAGGCCCCTGATCCACTTTGATTTGTAAGAGTTCATCTATTTAGTTACGTTTTGGAAACTGTTTGGAATGTATTCTACAAGCAAACACAACAAGAAAAAATGTGAAAGGTATGTCATCTGTAGGGATGTACATAGTACTTGGAAAATGCCATTAAACTATTCAGACATGGCAGATTTTGTTTTGGAGAATATTTCAATGCAATGACATGCCAGCGTTTACATGTTTGGGTTACCAGTGGAATTTTTTCTGTTTTCTTTCTTTTTAAAACATGCAAAAGTGTACACAGAAAAGGCCATTGATCTACTTTGATTTGCAAGAGTTCATCTATTTAGTTTCTTTTTGGAAACTGTTTTGAATGTATTCTATACACGAAAAATGCAAAAGATATGTCTTCTGTCAGGATGTACATTGTACTTGGAAAATGTCATTAAACTAGTCTGATATTGCGGCTTTTGTTTAGGAGAATATTTTAATTCAATGACATGCCAGCGTTTACAGGTTTGGTTGACCAGTGGAATCTTTTCTTCTTTTTTTTTTTCTTTTTCTTTTTAAAACATGCAAAAGTGTACATGTACATAGAGAAGGCCATTGATCTATTTTGATTTGCAAGAGTTCATCTATTTAGTTTCTTTTTGGAAACTGGTTTGAATGTATTTTACACAAAAAAATGTAAAACGTATGTCTTCTGTCGGGATGCACATTGTACTTGGAAAATTCTATTAAACTAGTCTGATATGGCGGCTTTTGTTTAAGAGAATATTGCAATACAATGACATGCCAGCATTTACTAGTTTGATTAACCAGTGGAATGTTTTCATGCAAAAGTGTACACGTAGAAGGCCATTGGTCTACTTTGACTTTAGATTTTATCTATTTAGTTTCTTTTTGGAAACTGTTTGGAATGTATTCTACACACGTACACACCAAAAAAATGCAATAGTGTGTCTGCTTTTGGGATACGTACGTTGTACTTGTAAAATGTCATTAAACTAGTCTGATATGGTGGACGAAAAATGTTTTTGAGTATAACTCTCTCAATGTATAGGCCTATGCAGGTCGTGGGAATGCACGGAGTCATCTGTTACATGTGTTATTTGAAAAGCAGTTGAATGGCAGACTGTATACATTTTTAGACATGGTAGATATTCTTTTGATTTTAAGGGATGGATTTTGGATTGTATGGACAAATGTTTACTGCAAGGGTTCACTGTCTTAGTTCATTTAAAGCTGATTCAAGAGGTAAACAGGGAAGATCAGCTTCAAATTCAATGAGTAGAAATAAGAAATGAATAATTACAGGGCACCTTTGATTATTTTTTTTCTCTCTCTGTGAAGGGGATATGACTAATGTTCCAAAATGCATTGAATATCTGTTTTCCAAACATGGTTTTCTTCACTCTTTTATCCTTTTTTTTTTCTTCTTTTATACAGGGGAAGGAAATTCCCCCCTTTCACTATTTTTTGTTTTCTGTTTTTTGTGATAAAGTGGTAAAGTGGTATCCAGTCAAAATACCACCAAAATGAAAGGTAGAGGGAGGTTATTGAAATGTGGCTATGGTGGAATATTTCAAATACATGTATAGTAAAGCCATGACAGGCCGTACACAGTACAAGTAACATGTGAAGGCAGACCAGGCAGAAAAGGGAATCTAGAATTGCAGTGGGAAGAATTTTTCTTGTTAATTTTTGCCTCTTTTTTTTTTTTTTTATATTGATTGCAGCTTTAGTTTAGAATAACAAAGGAATGAAGAAAGTACTTCATTCTGATGCTAAAAGAGAAGCAGTGAAGTAGTCTCTCCATGTATTTTTTTTTTTTTTTTTTAATAATTGTCAAAATGTGTTGTTCTTTTTTTTAAAACCTTTTTCTATGGAATATTGACAAAAGAGAGGAAGATATGAAATATACACTATGGTCCTTGTATGTACGTGTAATAAAGTTTCATGTACAGTAGGTATGGAGATGCTTGGGAGGAAATAGGATCATTTATTTACCAGTCTGTTTTACCCACATTTTCAGGCAAAAGATAGTTGATATAGCATGTGGTCGATATGCGATAGATCTTTTGTGAACTGGGAAAGGTAGAAAGAGGGGTACATGGTCTGAATTGTCTGGTGTATGACACTGTATGTACTGTATAGTAAAGGCAGGATAGAACAATTTTTTTTTCTTCTTCCTTAAATTGAGATGTCGATATAAAGTGCATTCAACTTGGTATCTTTTTTTTCCCCCCCCCCTTTTTTCAGTGTTGTGTAACGATTTATGCAGAAAAACTATATATATGAAAGATTCTTAACATAAACAGAAAAGGAAATGTAGGATGAAATAGTAAGATCTCGAGGGTTTATTTGCTTAGAGCAGTTTACAGAGAAATTTTTTACCCAGGTGCCTTGAGAGTGACAAAGGAAAGGTGGGGCAGATGGAATACATGAAATGTTCCTGTCTTGTTTTGTTTCTTTTTTTTTGTTGTTGTTTTTTGGGGGGTTCTTCTTTTTTTTCTTTTTTTTCAGTTTTTTTTTTTTAATATAGTAAGAAGATATAATGAAGAGGTGAAGATGTTTGTTCTTTGGAGAAAGAAAAAAAAAAAGAAACAACTACAAATGATTTATTCATAGGCATTTGATCCTTTCTTTTGACCTCCTTTTGCATCAAGAGGTTATTAGTGTAGTTAACCTGTAGTACGTGATTTGTTTTGTATATAAGTTACAACATGGACCATGGTCTCAAGAAGAATAGCAGGAACGGGTGGGAGGGGGGTACAGGTCTTTTGCGATGTTTGACGTAATTGCAAGACATTTCAATTGGTGTGGATGGCGGGGTGGAGGTGGGATGCTGGGTTGGGGTAGGGCATGGGTGTGTGTGTTTGGAGCTGACTTTGCGTTTGCGGGTGTGGTGTTTGTTAGAGTGGTTGAGTGTGTGTTTCGGTTACTGTTTTGACTTCACAATGCTTTCTTGTGATCAGAACATTTACGTTCGTCTATGCTGCAACACACAATGTGTTGATGTACATGTAATGGGGGTAGAAATGAACTGCAAATAGATTTATCTCCCTTGTTGAGTTTTACACTTTATCACCTGATATGGCGTCGAAGATGATTTTCATTTCTGTGAATGTGAGAGGGATAAGGGACAAAGTGAAAAGGAAAAATATTTTTGAGTGGTGTAGGAAAAAAGATGGCAAAATTATATTTTTACAGGAAACGTATAGTACTCCGGATGTGGAAGAGGAATGAAGAAGGGATTGGAATGGTACCATTATTTTTAACCATGGTACGAATCACAGTCGGGGAGTCTTAGTGCTCTTAGCCCCTAGTCTAGAATTAAATGTAACCGAAACTGTAATTGATGCAGATGGCCGCTGTATATGTATTAAACACTCATTTTAGGAAATGTTTATTTCCCTACAAGGGATAAAGAAAACTTACAAATTGAATTTTTGTCGCAGATCGAGAAGTTTATTCATCGCTTGATGGATCGGGATTGTTCATTGATACTTGGGGGAGACTTTAACACAGTTATGAATGAGAATTTGGATTATATGGGGATGAAAAAAGGATTAACAAGTACCAAATTTAAGAACTTCTTTGTTAACTTTTTAGATAATTATGACTTAATAGATATTTGGAGGAAGAGAAATCCACAAGAGAAACAATATACGTTCACACAAAGATCACCATTGGTTCAAAGTGGACTAGATTATTGGTTTATTTCATCTAAACTGAGAAGTCTTGTGAATATGTGTGATATTCTTGTATCAATAACTCCAGATCATTCTGCCATTACACTGCGATTCAGTAACTTTGGTGAGAATTATTCCCATGGACGGTCCTATTGGAAGTTTAACAACAGCCTCCGTGCAGATAAAGATTTTGTAGAAGGAATGAAGAAACAAATTACTGAATTAAAGAAAATTTGGTGTCCTCAAATTTTAGACAAGATTGTTTTTTGGGGATTTTATGAAAATGAAAATTAGGGAATTTACTAGAAAATTTTCGCAAGAAAGGGCAAAGAGAAGGAAAGATGAGATTAAAATTTTGGAAGAAGAAATTAGAAAGTTGGAGAAATATTTAGTGAACACTCCTTTGAAGACGATAAGTGACGAAATTCAAACAAAGAAAAGGGAATTAGAAAATTTGTATGACTATTCTCGTTAGGGATTAAAGGTTAGGTCTCGGGCCGGATGGTATGAAGACGGGGAAAAGAACATGCAATACTTTACACAATTATTGGAGTCAAATAAAAGAAAAAGTGTAATCAAAGAAATATACAATAAGGAGGGAGAGGTGATTACGGAAAAAAAGGAAATATTAAGCTTAATCAGGAACTTTTACGAAAAACTATATGGGTCGAAGGAAAGTGACAATGAAAAAATGAATCCAATAGATTTTTTATATGATGTACCAAAATTAAGTAAAGAAAGTCAAGATTTTTGTGAAGGAAAATTGAACAAAGACGAGTGTTTTGAAGTTATAAAGGAGATGAAATTCAATAAATCCCCAGGCAATGATGGATTGAGCGTTGAGTTTTATTACACTTTTTGGCTATTGGGGGGAATGGTTGTAGAGGCATTAAACGAAACATTTGATAAAGAAAGGTTGTCAAATTCTCAAAGGCAGGGAGTTATTACATTAATTGAAAAGGAAGGGAAAAATACAAGGGACATTAAAAATTATAGACCAATAACGCTCTTAAATGTAGACTATAAGATTCTATCAAAAGTTCTAGCAAAAAGGATCAAGGAAGTTTTAGGAGAAGTGGTTCACCACGATCAGGTCGGGTATATTAAAAATAGAAACATAGGGGAGGCGGTCCGGCTTATAGATGATATGTTTTTTTATTCTAGGAATAAATCATTAATTGGTTTTTTATTTGCAGTGGATTTTGAGAAGGCTTTTGATAGGTTTCACATGTTTATTTAAATAAAGTATTGAAATCATTTGGTTTTGGGGAGGATTTTTGCAGATGGGTGAAAGTTTTATATAATAATTGCAGTAGCTGTATTATGAATGGGGGTCAGTCAACTGGTTACTTTCAAATAAAGAGAGGGGTTAGACAAGGGGATCCTCTTTCACCATATCTATTTGTTTTAGTAATCGAAACCTTAGCTAGGGTCATAAGGAGGGATGAGGAAATTAGTGGAATCAAATTAGGGGACAGGGAAATTAGGCAAATTATGTATGCTGATGACATGACTATTTTTGTGAAAGATGTTAATTCTGTAGAAAAATTGAAAAGGATTTTGGAAGATTTTGAATATGTCAGTGGTTTAAGAGTTAACAAGGACAAAACAAACTTTGTTTGGTTAGGTAATGAGAGGGAGAAACCTAGCTCATTTTTCTTTGGACATAACGTGGAGGAAATAAAAATATTGGGAGTTTATTTTTCAAGAAATCTAAAAAGAAAGAATGAAGTGAATTATAAAGAAATATTAAGTAGAATAAAGCGTTTGGTAGGATGGTGGAAGCAACGGGATCTAACTATTTTCGGGAGAATTCAGTTGTTGAAAACGTATGCTCTTTCAAAAGTTAATTATATCTCCTCGTTAATAGTAGTCCCACACGATATTTTCAGGGAGGTAGAAAGAATATCGTTTGAATTTGTTTGGGGAGGGAAAGACAGAATAAAAAGGAAAAATATTGTACCAAGATTACCAATTCGGAGGGTTGAGAATGAATAATTTTGACATCTTTGTCAAAAGTCAACGATTAATGTGGGTAAAACTTTTACTAAAATGAGGAAGAACTATCTGGATGGAAGGCATCATTCGACTTTTGTTGTTCAAAGATAGGAGGTCGTTTTGTGTTTTTATGTAACTATGACATTGGTAAAATGGATTTGAATAACATACCTCCGTTCTATATAGAACTTTTAAAAGTTTGGCAAGAAATGAAGAGATGTAGATTTTACGAAGATAATATATATAACCCTATCATATTTAATAATACAGATGTGTGTATAAAAAATAAAACGGTTTATGATGAAGAATTGTTTAAAAAGGGAATGTATGGTCAGGGATGTTATAGAAAATAGAATTATGAAACCATACGCGCATTTTTGGAATATGGGAATTAAAGGTAACAGTTTGTTAAAAGTACATGACATATGTTCAGTAATTCCAGATGAATATAAGGAGGGAAATTTTATGCATATTGATACTTCTAGATATGGTATTCCTTTAAAAATTTCAGATAATATTGAATTATTATCTAGTTTGAAATCAAGAAGAGTTTATAATTACTTCATTAAGCAGCTACAGAATGATTAAGATTTACAGGTGAGGGATGGACACAGTCAGTTTAGCTTCACTGATATGGAACTAAGAAATATATTTTTAGGAGTGAAAGGTTCCATCTTTTGTAGCAAATTGCGAGAATTTCAGTTCAAATTATTACATGGAGCTATTTATACTAATGAGAACTTATTCAAGTTTGGGTTTATATCAGATAATTTGTGCTCCTTTTGTAAACAGGAAGTTGAAACATACCCACACTTGTTCCTGAAATGTCATTTAGTTCATACACTATGGGAAGAAGTGGTCAAACATTTTAAGTTACCTGAAATTGGGCTAGGGTCATGGGACGAGATATTTCTTGGATTAAAGGGGAAATCTCAAAGAATAAATCTATGTAATACTGTAATCTTTTTGTTAAAATATATTATTTTTTCTGCAAGGTCAAAGGGAATCATTCCATCATTTGAAAATACATTGAAATTGATTGATAGCTATAAAGAAAATGAAAAGAAATTAGCGACGAAGAGAGGCACATTACATGTACATTTGCAGAAGTGGGATGAGCTAACAGATGGAACAGTGTAGGAAGTCAAAGGTAAACCCGGAAAGTCCATGTTGTTTGGGTGTGACTGGAGCGTTGTGTGTGTTAGGGTGTGTTTGTGAGAGGGTGTGTGTGCGTGTGTAAGGGTGTGTGTGTTTGTGTGAGAGTATGCGTGTGCGTTTGTGTGTGAGTGTGCGTGTGCGTGTGGGAGGTTATGCGGGTGGAAGGGAGGAGGAAGGGGTGGTAGGGTGGGAGGAGGGGGAAGTAGGTGGGGTGACGGGGTTAGGTAATGTAATCTTATATACCTTCCTCTCTTTTTTGTTGTTTTAAGCTGTTTTATTTGAATGAAAAAAAAAATAATTGTATAATCATGTATAATTTGAGATTTCTCTATGATCTTTGAGTTGATGTAATTAAGTTGGTTATTTTTTTTTTTTTTTATCAATTGATGAATCTAAATGTATATGATTAACTGTTCATGAATATGTCTTGTACACTGATGATTTAATTTGTTAATTTTATGTATTGCTGTATGAGAGGAAGGAAATAATATATCTCTTAAAACAAAAAAAAAAATGTTAAGACCTTAAACGATAACCCTTCCTATACGTTGGGGGCTGGGCCGCATGGGATACATAAACATAACGCCATGGTCGTCGTGCGCATGTACGTACACTGAACTTTTTTTACAGGCTTAGGTGGTGTGGTTATCGTATAGGAAGGGTTATCGTTTAAGGTCTTAACACTGTTTCTGGAAATCAACGCCAAGTTAGTCATATCTTTGTCCGCCAACTACAGATATGTCTCTAATTTGCTAAACCGTTTCATGAAGAACATCCTAGCTAAATATCTTGTGATATTGATACTATCAGTGAGGAAATGGGACAACACATAGCCTTGATCACAAATTCACAATAACACATAGGTCTAAAAAAAAGTTGCAAAAGGATTTTTATCTAAACTGCAAATATTTGAGTGAATGGGAGAATGCAAAGATTAGAAATAGTAGCAAGGGGGTTATGGATACAAGATATTTTTCAAATTAGGCACATCATCCCAAAGAAAAACTTATAAAATTCAGTTTTTTTAGAAATTATGTTCATTATTGCTTGGAAGTTGGAACATAAGATGAGTACCCCCATGACATAGTGTGCCTTAATCGAAATTGGAAAAAGGGTGTTTTTGAGCTTGTAGACCTCTACTTGAAATTGGAAAAAAGGGTGTTTTTTCTGGTCCTTGTTTGCAATTTTCTGTTTTTGACTCAGATGTGAATTGAATTTGAAAGGGGTGGTTTAGTAAAAGTGTACTTGGAGTGCGAAAAATAGGGGTGATTTTTAAAGGCAAATTTGTGCCCGTTTTGTGCCAAATAGGGGTAAAAATGGCTGAAAATGTACTTGAAACGCCACGAAATAGGGATCAAATTCTGGGTTGCCGAACGATCATGGTTACACCTTTGAATATAGAGTGACAACACTGGGTGTTTCATTCGGCAGTACATGTTGCAATTTAACTTTATCATGAAGTTTTATCTCTTGATTTCACTTAGGGCCTTAAAGGGGGTACCCAATGTTGAAACAATGTTAGTTCATTTAAAAGAGCAGGATTTTATTAGCAGAAAATCATCTGCCTAAAGTTTTTTAAAAGACGTGTTGCCAAGGAAACCCCCAAATGTGGTAAGATTTCATGATATTTTTGACCCCTCAGCTGTGACCCAGTTTCAACTGGGTACCCACTTTGACGTCAAAATGACGTCAAAGTGGGTACCTTGTCGCGCAATTCTAGCAAAGTGCGCGTAAGGCATAATACATTTTGTACAGTCTCGCGCGCGGCACAACTGCAATGCGCGAAGCTGGGTACCCACTTTTACGTCATACCTCGTGCTCAAATTTTTTGGTCAACTCTTTAATTTTTATGAGAAAATTAGCCAAAATGCATTGATTTCGATTGAAATTCATCAAATTTTTAATGTTATTCTTCTTAGAATTCTATTCTCGATCATATATCAAAATTTTGTTTATCATTGTGTACTCACTTTAAAACAAAATTCTCACTTCATTCTCACCTAATCGGTAAGCATAGGACAACAATGAAGTAACTTTTGTTGTTAGGCCTAGAAATATTGTTTGTAGATATATGTCAGTGAATTTCAAGTTGTGGGTTGTGCCATTATTGCGCACTAGTTGTTTTGACAATATTCTTGGGCTGTCTGGTGGGCACAACCCACCACTGAAAATGTCTCGCCGCGGGTAATCCTTAATGTAGTCGGTATGACAGTCCTATTTAACTGACACTGTAACTTAGAAAAGTACTTTCCGTTGAAGTTTTTTGGCTGATTTGTGATCCTAAGTGGTCCATGAACATTTTCAGCTTGGTTGCCCAAACAGCATCTTTGAGCAATTTGCATAATTTTCATAATTCTGTATACATACCGGTTTTACAGCGCAAAGACAACTTACACAGAATGTTCATACTGAACTACGTGCCAGTTGTGTATGTGCACTGATACGGAACTCTAATAGTGTTGCCTATCTCGTGAATTCAACACGTGATGAAACAAAACGACCTTAATCAGATATGGTTGCACATCCAGTTAGGGGTTTGTGGGACATGGAAATCATTTCAATGTTATTGTTACAATTGGAAATATGCTTTTGTACTAAGAATCATGTTGATATCAACTTTATATCTATAAACAACTGTGAGTGTACTTTTTTGCACCTAGAATAAGAGTAGTCCTGCTCCTAATGAACAGGTATTTATGTGCCCTAGCAGGTTAGCAGCCTTCTTGTACTGTTTTAGTTCCTTTTGGGGTACCTCTTCGTGGAATGTTAGCCGTATGGATTAAATCAACGTTATTTGAACACCCTAACACCACAAGTATGTTTCCAACTCAATTGTGCATTTCAGAAACTAGATGTTTGTTTTTTTTTCTTAAATATGATACGATTGTTGCAGTCATATATGGTGCATAATGATGTGCATATGTATCTATTTAATTATAAGACTTTGTATGTTTTTAATGCTAGAGCCCAAATATTTTCAACCATTGACATGTGATTCTGTGCGTGAACGCTACTCAAGTCCGACTATGGCTGCAGTAAACATTTTTTTTTTTTTTAAAGATGGGCCGAAACGAAGGATATATACTGCTGTTATTACTATTCTTAAAGGGATCGCTTAACTTTGTCTCTTTTCCAAAAAAAAAAGTTTCCAGTTTGTCTATGCATGTTCGTTTTCCTGATCCATTTCTAGCTATCTTTCCTATTCTTTCATTGCAGTTTTTTCTTTAGTCTTCATGAATCTGTTTTTGAAGAGTTCTTGCAATCTCTCCCTGATGATCATTGTTCGATGAAGTGGTGCTCCATCAGTCCATCTTGTGATCACCATATTCTTTTGAAGCTCCCATCTGGTTGGCGAATTTGAAAGAAGTGTTGATCAAGCTCTGGAGCGATCTCTTTGATGAGTCGTAACTAGCGTTCTCCATTTAGATTTCCATCATAGAAGAAGCCTGATCAACACTCAGTTAGCACTTACCACAGAGTCCTACCCAGACAGAAACCTTCTCGAGGCTTTTGTTGACCTCGAGGCAGGTTGTAGATTGGCGCATGGCCGTATGCAGCGGGGCGGGGGGGGGGGGGGGGAGCAGGGGGCAGGTGCCCCTTAGAAATTTTCAAGACATTTTTATGCCTCCGCCCATCGTAGGTGGTTGCCGGAGGCATTATGTTTTCGGGTCGTCCGTCCGTCCGTCCGTCCCGTTTTCGTTCTCGCGATAACTTAAGAACCGTTTGACAGATCAACTTCAAACTTGGCTCGTGTATGCATATGGGAGGGACAATGATCTGATTAGATTTTGGAGTCTCAAGGTCAAAGGTCAAGGTCATAGAGGTAATAATACACATAAAAATGGCTCGTTCTCGCGATAACTTAAGAATCATTTGACAGATTGGCTTCAAACTTGGCTCATGTATGCACGTGGAAGGGACAATGATCTGATTAGATTTTGGGGTCAAAGGTCAAAGGTCATAGAGGTCATTATGTACATAGAAATGGTTCGTTTTCACCATAACTCAACAATCATTTGACTGATCAACCTCAAACTTGGCACAGGTATGCGTATGGGAGGGACAATGATCTGAGTAGATTTTGGGGTCTCAAGGTCAAAGGTCAAAGGTCATAGAGGTCATTATGTACATAGAAATGGTTCGTTTTCACCATAACTCAACAACCATTTGACCAATCAACCTCAAACTTGGCACAGGTATGCAAATGGGAGGGACAATGATTTGATTAGATTTTGGGGTCTCAAGGTCAAAGGTCAAAGGTCATAGAGGTCATTATGTACATAGAAATGGTTCGTTTTCACCATAACTCAACAACCATTTGACTGATCAATCTCAAACTTGGCACAGGTATGCGTATGGGAGGGACAGTTATCTGATTAGATTTTGGGGTCTCAAGGTCAAAGGTCAAAGGTCATAGAGGTCATTACGTACGTAGAAATGGTTCGTTCTTATGATAACTCAGTAACCATTTGATGGTTCAACAAACTTGGCTTATGTATGCATATGGAAAGGGCAGTGCTCTCATTAGATTTGGAGGTCAAAGGTCAAGGTCAAGATGTCATTGTATAAATGAAAATAAATCAACATTGAAGTGCCATTTATTTCTGATTTGGTAATGGCGGAGGCATAAAGTTCGACCACGCGTGGTCGAAGATTCATCTAGTTTTACTGGAAATTTGCCAAATTCCACCAGTAGTGTTCACCGGAACCTTCCATTTCAATTTTAAAAATGTAAAAGCGTCCTCGTGACCGGCTTGGTCGCTTCGCTTGCATCTGTGTGTTTGTTCTGGTTTTTCCAGATGGGTGACGACCTTGATGGAATATTCCAATCAGTAAACTGACGATGGAAAGCCTAGGCAACTTGCTGCAGGCTTCCAGAGCAGTTCCTTTATGTGACGAGAAAACTCTTGCTCAGAAATGCCAGTGAAAAACACATGTTTAAATATTTATTCACTCTCATAGAGAGATTTGGTGAAAGAAACCTAATAAAGGACATAAAAGAAATGCCAATGTACCATGCTTATCCTAGGCAAGATTGCTGCATCCTTACAAATCTTGAACACCTATTCTGCACAACTTGATTGTGACATGTGGATTTTAAACTTTTCTTGTTTATCAATGTGTGAATATTTAGTTTCATACTAGATTTCGGTAAAAAGAGGAAGAAATGAACTTTATAAAGATGCATATACTATTTAAGGACGTTCCACAGTTATGTTTCTTTGCATCCCTACCGCGCAGGTTAAAACGTCACGTGCACAGCTGATTGATCCATGGATTGATCAGCTGTGCGCGTCAGCTGATTGTTCACGGTGCACCACAGCGCAGATGCAACACCGAGCCTGCTGAGCTGGCCGGCCTGGAGCGCACGCGCAGCAGCTAGCTCTCGCTGGTTTTGGTTTGCAAAATTGACCAGATTTACATTTGTCATGATACATGTATATGGTAACAATTACCATCGATTGTAAGGCCTGTCTAAAGCTTTAGTAAAGATTCACAGGGCTCTCACTTCACTTTTTCCTTGGTTGCCAGCCAGGCAACCAATACAATTGGTTAGGTTGCCTAATGGAAAATTAGGTGGTCACAGTGATTATGTTCAAATAGCAATAGCATTATGTAATGAAATGTAATGTGAATCGGCAAATATTGCTCGCAATTTGCAATTCGTGTGCTTTCTTTAGTGGGAAAACCCCTCTTTTGGGGGCCCTACTCTTAGAAAACTGAATACTGCATACTTGAGGGGGATATTTTTACCTATTTCTGCAGGCATTATTCCTGTGTTTAATTGAGAAGTCCATTGAAAAGGGTTTATATCATCTCAGGAAAACCTGGACCGGACGTCTGCACTATATACTAAGGAGATATTCCTTAAACCTGTTAGTAATAAACAAACACTAGTACTTGCCTACTTAGATAACATTACTAATCTTGTTGCTCTGTCTTGAAAGGCTTTGGCAAGCTTTCTGGTTATCGACAACAACCAATGATTGAAAGGTATGCATAAAATTTGAATATCTTAGTAAACAGGTCTATTATCTACAAAAATAACTTGGAATCAAGTTTGTGTACATTACTTCAGCTGTACTTGTTGCTATGTCAGTCAAGCATATGACAAGAATTCATTGTATCAAGAACAGCCATTGTTTTAAAAAGTATATATAAAATTTGAATATGCAAGTGTGAAATTAGTTCCCATGACTGACAGCTTACCTCAGCACCACGCCATGTCATTCACTAGCAAATGATTAGTAAAAAGACTAAAGTAAACAGACTACTGAAAGACTAATGTAAGACTATCTAATTTCAGTGTAGGACTATTTACGGACCTATCTTTCTCATGCAATACTAATTATTTCCAGGATTACTCAAATAAGACATAATTTGATTGACTAATCGATATTAGTCAGTTTGAACACAAATGACTATTTATTTCGTAGTCAAATAAGACTTAGTGAATGACTAATCTTTTTAGTCATTTGACCAACTTTCGTTTTCAGTGTAGATTCTCAGCCTTTTGCATGTTTTTGGCGCGCTTTGTGGTTTTCAAGCCCATTCGCAACTATTAGGGCGACGATAGTTAAAAAACAAGCAAATGGACCCCACTTTTTTAATGTTTCAATCTCTTCAGTATACTTTCCTCTAAGATTATAGAGAGAAAGACGAATATGACATGGGTTTTGAATGTTTGGGACCATAAAATTGAATCGGCCGTATTTTGGATTAGATTCTCAGCCTTTTGCATGACTGGATTTTAGAATATCAGCCTTTTGCATGTTTTTGGCGCGAATGTTTTAATCTCTTCAGTATACTTTCCTCTGCAATTCTAGAGAGAAAGCCGAATATGACATGGGTTTTGAATGTTTGGGACCATAAATTTGAGTCATCCGTATTTTGGATTAGATCCTCAGCCGTTTGCATGTTTTTGGCGCGTTTTTGTGGTTTTCAAGCCGATTCGCAAATATTAGGGGGACGATAGTTAAAAAACAAGCAAATGGACCCCACTTTTTTAATGTTTTAATCTCTTCAGTATACTTTCCTCTACAATGCTAGAGAGAAAGATGAATATGACATGGGTTTTGAATGTTTGGGACCATAAAATTGAATCGGCCGTATTTTGGATTAGATTCTCAGCCTTTTGCATGACTGGATTTTAGATCCTCAGCCTTTTGCATGTTTTTGGCGCGAATGTTTTAATCTCTTCAGTATACTTTCCTCTACAATTCTAGAGAGAAAGCCGAATATGACATGGGTTTTGAATGTTTGGGACCATAAATTTGAGTCATCCGTATTTGGGATTAGATCCTCAGCCTTTTGCATGTTTTTGGCGCGTTTTTGTGGTTTTCAAGCCGATTCGCAAATATTAGGGGGACGATAGTTAAAAAACAAGCAAATGGACCCCACTTTTTTAATGTTTTAATCTCTTCAGTATACTTTCCTCTACAATGCTAGAGAGAAAGACGAATATGACATGGGTTTTGAATGTTTGGGACCATAAAATTGAATCGGACGTATTTTGGATTAGATTCTCAGCCTTTTGCATGACTGGATTTTAGATCCTCAGCCTTTTGCATGTTTTTGGTGCGAATGTTTTAATCTCTTCAGTATACTTTCCTCTACAATTCTAGAGAGAAAGCCGAATATGACATGGGTTTTGAATGTTTGGGACCATAAATTTGAGTCATCCGTATTTTGGATTAGATCCTCAGCCTTTTGCATGTTTTTGGCGCGTTTTTGTGGTTTTCAAGCCAATTCGCAAATATTAGGGGGACGATAGTTAAAAAACAAGCAAATTGACCCCACTTTTTTAATGTTTTAATCTCTTCAGTATACTTTCCTCTACAATGCTAGAGAGAAAGACAAATATGACATGGGTTTTGAATGTTTGGGACCATAAAATTGAATCGGACGTAGTTTGGATTAGATTCTCAGTATTTTTGGCGCGTTTTTGTGGTTTCAAGCCGATTCGCAGCCATTGTGGCGCCGACAGCTTGAAAACAAGCACATGAACCCCCCTTTTTTAATGTGTTAAATTTACCCCTTTAGTAGGCATTCCTCTACAATTTTGCAAATTTTCATGAAAATGACATGGATTTTGAATAAAGTGCAGCTTAAACTGTCTTTTTTATTTTTCGTCTAGATTCCAAGCCTCTAAGATACGTTTTTTGTCCTTTTTGGCACCATTTTCGCCACATGAGGGCGCTGGTAGTTTAAAGAGAAGTACAGATGGCCCAGTTTAAAGAGTCTTTCCACCTTTGTCATACATTGCGCTACAAATCTGGAAGGTTTGATGAAGTTTAATAATGTTTTGACAGAGTAAAGGTGATTTATACTCGTTTGTCGAAATCTCGAGGTCTAATAGAGGCCTAAATCTCTTGATTGCGTCATTTTATCTGCCATCCAATTATGGCAACTTCAAAGTCCCGTAGAAAAGAAATAAGCACATGAACCTATATTATTTTTTGCATTTTTGGCCTACATAGGTACCAAAGTAACTCTATGCAAAATTTGGAGAAAATGACATGGATTTGATTTTAACTGTGGAACGTCCTTAATAAATTGTTTTATTCAACCTGAAAAATACAGTTTGGATAACTGAATATCCCAGTTTCCTTTTTCTCTGGGACGCAATGTATACTGCATTCTCAATGGACTAAACTCCACGAAGCTGGAAAACTTCCGGGACAAAATGTAGTATTAATTCTTCATGCACCACTAACTGGCATGTGCACTGCATTCACTCCCGGCCCTGCTTTGGAGCAACATGATACCAGCTTCACACGCAGTCTTATTGCTGTTGGCTAAAATTCACTATCATTGTTTGAACATTTCCATTTCTAGCCTTTCTAGGCTTAAACCATATACATGTATTTCTATGGCTTTTACTAGTACCGTGTGCCATGAGTAGTAGCTTGGACCGGACTGTATAAATCTTATGTATTAAACTCTATGCATATGGTGTCTTCTGAGTGGTACAGTATGTATATATCTCCTTACGTATGTACACACGCAATCACTCAGCTCTCGGCGCTTGGGAAATTCGCTGTTGGTGAAGCCAGCAGAAATGAAAACTTTTTCCATTGATTGGGCAATTATGTGCCAGAGTAGAGATCAGATTCAAAGTCACGCCATTGCTTATTATTGGGCATTTTTTAAGGGTATTTTAAAATTATTATTATTAGGTGGTCTGTCATTTATGACAGATCACCTTTTAATTTCGTCAGAATTTTCTTTATTCATTATTAGGTGGTCTGTCATCTTTGACAGATCACCTTTTTTCTTTATTCTTATTTTTCTTTTTATTTTCCCCCCACTTTTTTGTGCAGTCAAAATCTCAGAACTGGCTCAGCCAATTTTCGTCAAATTTTCATCAAACCTCAGTCTTATTGAGATCTGGGTTTTCCAACCATTTTCAAGTTCGTCAGGTCATTGTGACGTCATCCAGGCGCCATTTTGTAAATATCATGTTATGATCATATCTTCATAACGGAAAGTCATTTTTTATTCATATTTGGCATGATGAATTTTCATATCAGTCCAAACATTTTCATCTATTGAGACGCACGCGTACGTCCGCGCGTCAGTGCTCGTGCAAAAATTAAAAATGCTCAGAATCGACTAACATTCATTTTGCACATGTTTCAGGCCATTTTAAGCATTTCAAAAATTTGCACGCGTCCGCGCGCGCAGGTCCTAAATAACGTAAAAACGCTGTTTTTTCACTTGATTTGCATTTCGGATACTTTCCTTAACAATTTCCATCAATTTAGAACCAATTTCAACTGACCATAAGGACGCAAGCGCGCGCCAAAGTTCAAAATCCGTGCGCGCGTCTATGGAGCAGATAATGTAAAAATACGCAAAAACATGTCCTTTTAAAATCGGCTATAGCTCCTCAGAATGCACGGAGACCCCCAAATTTTCTTCCATATTCTGAAAGCTTATGAGTTGTAGATGTGAATCCATGACAAAAATTTACCTTTTCGATGCTATGACGTCATCCTATTCTTATGTGAACTCAAAATTTCATTTTTTCAATTATGACGTCATATTTTTTGTCTTTAACCGAGACTATCTTGCGTCTTGTTGATCAATTTTCGCCGGGATTACGATATGTTGTAGGTGAAACAATTCTCTACAAAGCACGTATCATCACTTTTTCATTTTAATGAAGTCATCATGGTATAAATTTAGGATAAGCGGTACCATGTCAATTTTTCTCATTTTACGTGTATTCTCTATGGGACATGACTTTTACTTAGTTCTTGATTCTACATTCCCGTCTTCTTTCACCTACAGCTCCCTTATTTCTGATCGATTTTGGCCCAGCTTCGAATATGTTGTAGCTGAGATAATGCCCTAACGAGCAAATCCTTATCTTTTTATTTTTACCACGGTATCATGGTCTAAATTCACGATCAATGGTGGCCTGCCAATTTTTCACGTGTTACGTGTATTGTCAAAATCAAAGAATGGTCATATCTCACAAATTGGATCATGAATCCTCTTCAAAATCGGAACAGACATCACATCTTGCACAAACATCATGCACACGCAAAACCAGAACCCTAGATCAATTCAAAGTTTTTTAACAGCCTTTTTTTTTTTTTTTTCTTATTTCGATGCTGCAGACCTGCCAAAAGGGGGCGCTAGAGTCACTTTGCAAAGGGCTAGAGACTTGGAAATTGATTCATATGAAAGAGCATGAAATTCTGCACAAAAAAGGTCAGCATAGCTCAGCCCTCCAGGAGGTCATCTTTAGGGTGAAAATGGCTGTCAAAGTCAAAAGTTGCATATGCTGGTTTAGAAATGTGCTTAAAAAGTCGGGTGGTCTGTCTTTGAAAAAACGGCTTTTTTCTTCATTTGCCGTGGCCCTACGGATTTGAAATGGAAATCAGCTGGTAGAGCGTTAATTTATAAACAAAAGTTGTCACTGGTGCACATGTCTCATATGTACAAGAAAAGGGCGAAAATGGCCTCCAAAGTTCAAATTGTGTATTTGGCTTAGGCAGAGCGCAATCATTAGGTGGTCTGTCATTTATGACAGATCACCTTTTAATTTCGTCAGATTTTTCTTTATTAGGTGGTCTGTCATCTTTGACAGATCACCTTTTAATTTCGTCAGAATTTTCTTTCATTAGGTGGTCTGTCATCTTTGACAGATCACCTTTTATGTTTGTTAAATTTTTCTTTCTTCTTTTTAGGTGGTCTGTCATTTATGACAGATCACCTTTTAATTATTTTCCTTTTTGCATAGGAGAATCTTATATCAGCGTTCAAAGTTCTTAACACATTGAAACAACGATGTATGGTAGGCCTAGTAGGAAAGGAACTCATGGTATTATGTTGTAGCCCTAGGCAAGGGTACAGTGAAGCACTGTAAAGTTAATAGTCTGTCTTGTGACCTCATGGGGTCTTTGCATTGGTCTAGCAACCTTTGAACCTTACTTTGCGACCCAGCTGAGTCGGAGAAAGCAATGCTCAAGCGGTTACAGTTCGTTATTCCGAAGGATTGGTTATTTTGAAGGTTCGTTTTTCCCAAGGTTCGTTAGTCTGAAAATGAAATAAGGTTCGTTTTTATGCCTCCACCCACCGTAGGTGGTTGCCGCAGGCATTATGTTTTCAGGTCGTCCGTCCGTCTGTCCGTCCGTCCCGTTTTCGTTCTCGTGATAACTTAGGAACCGTTTGGTGGATCAACTTCAAACTTGGCTCGTGTATGCATATGTGAGGGACAATGATCTCGTGTGATTTGGGAGTGTCAAGGTCAAAGGTCAAGGTCATAGAAGTAATAACACATAAAAATGGCATGTTCTCGTGATAACTTCAGAACCATTTGACAGATTGGCTTCAAACTTTGCTCATGTATGCACATGGAAGGGACAATGATCTGATTAGATTTTAGGGTCTCAAGGTCAAAGGTCATAGAGGTCATTATGTACATAGAAATGGTTCGTTGTCACGATAACTTAACCATCTGATGGATCAACTTCAAACTTGATTCGTGTATGGATGTAGGAAGGACAGTGATCAAATTAAATTTTGGGGTCTCAAGGTCAAAGGTCAAAAGTCATAGAGTTCATTATGTACATAGAAATGGTCCATTCTCGCGATAACTCAACCATTTGACAGCAGCTTCATACTTGGCACATGTGTGCATATGGGAGGGACAGTGATGTGATTAGAGTTTTGGGTCTCAAGGTTAAAGGTCAAAGGTCATGGAGGTCATTATATACATGAAAATTGCTTGTTCTTGCGATAACTTATCAACTCTGTGACGGTTCATCTCCAAACTTGGCTCATGTATGCATATGGAATTCTCATAATTGTCTCATTAGATTTGGGGGTCACAAGGTCGAAGATGTCATTTTATACATGAAAATAAAAAAATCAACATAAATGTGCCATATTCTTCCTATCTGGCAATTGCGGAGGCATAAATTTCGACCACGCGCGGTCAAGGATTCATCTAGTTCCTAAGGTTCGTTAATCCGAAAACGAAATAAGGTTTGTTATTCTGAAGGTTCGTTAGTCCAAAAATGAAATAATGTTCGTTAGTTCGTTGGTTATTTTCGGTTTAACGAGCCTTTTTTAAAATTCATTTTCGGATTATCAAACCTACGGAATAATGAACCTTATTTCATTTTCGGATCAACAAACCTTCGGAATAACGAACATTATTTCATCTTCGGACTAACGAACCTTCGGAATAATGCCACAAATGTGCGGATTAACAAACCCTTTTCCTTTTTTTGACTAACGAACATCTAGGTATACACGATTTGCGTGTTGGAATAACAAACCTTCGGAATAACGAACATCACCCACTCAAGCAGTGGGAAAGAGGTGTATTTGACTTCAAAAGGTAAATTTCTGTGCATTAGACAGTAGAAAAGATAATATCTGAATGATTTTTAAATCTGTGTAGGGTCTCTTACTCACTTTTCACTAGCCATAATCTACCCAATTAACAGATACAGTGCCGATGGCACGTATATGTGCCCAAGAGACTTTACATTTTTAATCGACCATTACTCCAATTAGAATAATGGATATGGCCATGAAAATATGTCAAAGTTTAGAGGATAAATATAGTACTTAAAATATCTATCAGTCACTATATGCTACCATAGTATATTTTCAAGAAAACTGCAGACTTTTGAAAGGATCCATTCTTATTTTAGCATAAAATAATAGCAAACACATGAGAAGTGAAAACGGAAAGGTCAAGAGGGAAGTTCATTGCTATTTCCAAATAATTTTCATGCAAGACATTGAATTAATGGAAATATTTGGTATCTTTTGAAAGGGTAATAAATTTTCTACAACTTTTGTGTACAATTTATCTGTATAGAAATTAATGTTGAAGACTTGCGGACATTTGAAAAGCAAACATTGTTCATGATTTGTTATATCGAATTTTGGAACAAGCAAAACCCCTTGGCACCGTAAGAGTTAATGACGTGTGATTTCGCTGCATGTTGACTAAAAAGATATGTTGGGTTTTAGAGGCATTATAAGCCATTAGGCGCATTCACACACAAGAGGAATTGAAATTTGAATTGCGATTCAAATTGCGATTCATTTCGCGATCCAAATTTCAGTTTTCCTGCGACCTTTAAACACACAAGAAAAGATCGAAATTTGGATCGTGATTCTAATCGCGATTCAGATTTCGATTTTGTTTTTGACCATTCACACACACAAGGAAGCAACGAAAGAAGGCAGGAGAGCCCACGAACTTCTCCGCTTAAACTTGTGTTAAACATGATCTCAATGGGGGGAAAATAAACATGGACAGTAGAAGGGCTATGGAAAGTACTGCAGCAAACTAGATGATTATGTACTATTTTACAAAACATTTGTTTACTGTATACGAGCTCAACGGCGCCAAGATAGCGTGTAGTGCGTCCATGCTTATTTAAGCATACAATGCATGCATCCTGTAACGTAACATACACTGCATACACTGTATACTGCATGCTCAGCGCATTGATCACACATGTGCAAAGAATGATGGGATAGATAAATCCGATTTTCTAATCACGATTTCGTTCACACACATAACGTACTGCAAACAATTGCGATTATTCTGAAAAATCACACTTCTTACTGCGAGTTGGATCGCGATTATTAGTGAGATTATTCTGCCACACACAAAATAAAATGGATTTTCTAATCACGATTAGAAAATCGATTTTTGAATCTCACTTTTTACCTTGTGTGTGAAGGCCCCTATTGTCTCGCAAGTTGTCTTTGATCTTGGTAAAGACGTCTTCATGAAATGCTTAGCGGACAACCAGTCAACTAGCCCCAGTTTAGTAAAGAAAATATGTTTAACAGTTGTCCTACTAAACTTTATTCTGTTAGTAGTCTGGTCTATGCATGTAACCCAGATACATAGCACTCGAAGGCTGGAACCACTAAGCTGCGTAATAAACTGTTCAATCAGCTAAGCATAGTCTGCACTACAAATGAATGTTTAAAAAATCAACTTTACAAAGAAGAAGAATTAGATTAGCAAAACAAAGTAAGCTGAACCCCATGAAACATATGTGAAACCTGATAGGAATCATTAAGCATGACTTCCTGTATCATGGATGACATTTTCACTGTTGTGATGTGCCCGACAGATGCCCCGAAAAAATGTCAAAATCTTTATTTCGTTAGTGCATTATTATTATTATTATTATTATTATTATTATTATTATTACTATTATTATTATTTATTTATTTATTTATTTATTTATTTATTTATTTAGCAATTCAAAACACGAGAACAACAATAATGCATAATGACATGAATTACAACAATTAAGAAAAAACCTGGATCAGAGTTGAAGCAGCTGCCTGGGTAGGAAAAGGTTAACTCAATTACCATGACCCACAGGTCTTCCTTCCCACACCCTTCCAACTCCATCCAGGTCAGGATAAGAAAATTAAAGGAAAAACATAAAAGTGTGAAACTCAAAACAAGGTACCTTAGGTGATATAAATGTGTCATGCATGTTTAAGAAATATCCCTTTCAAATGGATCATTTAAACTAGTGTATGAACTATATGAGTAAATAAAAATAGCATATTCATGATTTGTAAAAAGACGTACATTATTATTAGACTATCATTATTCAGACATTAACTCCTAAATAATTATTGAGAAAACTGAAAACTGACTTTAACAATTGAAATCAAGCATCTAATTTACAATATAAAAAAAGTGGGTCAAATTAATGACAGATTCAGAGTAATAACATAAATAAGAACCGAATTACCAAATGAAAATGAAAGCAATGCCAGAAGGGTATAAGAAACATGATAAACAAAATGTAAAAAAACAAAACAATAAAAAATCACCTCAGACTATCATGTTAGCAGCTTTAGGGATTAACATTATGAGCTTTAATGAGTGGATAAAATTTCCTGAAGGAGAAGATTGAGAAGCCTTAAAATATTTCCGCTAACAATTCATCTTTAACATGCAAGGAAAGACTCTCCCAAAAATGGGGAATCTGTGAACTGCGGCTTGGTGAAGTCTTTCGGTTCTTGCCCGAAGGTGTTGAAACAGAATGGTATGCTCACTCTGGCATGACCGTATAACAACGTTCTCCCTCACCGTTTCACAGCAAACAATACCATACAGAGTTTTGATTATAAAGGATATCAGGAGATATTCCTTCTTGATTTAAGTGTAAACCAAGTAAGGTTTTGGAGACGTTGTGGGTAAGGCATTTCTTGATGCCTCTGTTTCAAATCACTCGTGTTGCCCCCACTGAACTTGTTCCAATACTTCCATGTGTTTCGTGTGTAGACATACCAGGACGGAACTCCATATTCAAGGATGGGCAACACGAGTGATTTGTACAAACATAACAATGCCAGTTGTGACACGCCCCTACCCAACCTAGAGATGAGACCAAGCATTCTATTTGACTTTTTAATGACATGATCAACTTGCTCATCCCATGTCAGACTGGAATTTAGTATGATTCCAAGGTACTTGATTGAATTCACTTGTTCAGTTGTGTTATTGTCTATGGTGTACTTTGTCTTCTCGACATTTCTCTTCCAAGGGGCAATTCGGAGCACTTTAGTTTTTGTATCGTTTAGTTGCATTTTGTTAATGCTGCACCAATTTGCGATATGAGTAATGTCTGCTTGGAGAATTTCCATGTTGGTCTCATTTCTAATTATGCGGTACAAAAGCGTGTCGTCAGCAAAAAGCACACAATGTGATTAGACTACATGAGTGATATCATTGACAAACAGACCTGAATAGCCGTGGCCCTAATACACTTCCTTGAGGTATTCCAAAGTCACTTTTGACCAATGAGATTATGATCCTCGGTACTGGACAGTTGTTCCCTCCCACAAAGAAAAGACCTAACCCATTCGCATAAATTACCTTGAATATTGTATGTTTGAGATAATTTATGAGGAGAAGATCATGGGGCATGCGATCAAACGCTTTGCTAAAATCCTAGAAAATAGCATCAGTAACAGGGGTGGGCGTTGCATCGAGAGACGAAAACCAGTCATGAGTGACACTAAGTATTTGTGTGACACATGACCGTTAAGGGGTGAATCCATGTTGTTTAGGGGAAAGTAGATCATACGAATCAACATGTTCTACAATACATCTGTCAACAAAGATTTCCATCATTTTACAAACAACAGAAGTGAGCGCGACAGTGATAATTTGCGGAAATCAGACGGATACCGGATTTATGAACAGGAATGACAATTGCTTGTTTCCATTGCATAGGTAGTTGACCTAATGAAAGTGAAATCTGGAAAATGCGTTGTAATACTGTGGATATTGGCTCTTTCACTTTTTTAAGGATAGTAGCCGTAATCCAATCAATCCCGAGTGATTTATTCAAGGATAATCCATCAATGATCTTCACAATCTCGCTTGTAGGGAAATCAAATGTAATCATTGGAGTGATAGGGAAATCACATACACTAGGCAACTGAGGAACAGTATTAGAATCATACTGAAAACCGAAACAAATACTCAGAAAAACAATTAGTAATCTCCTCAGGCTTGTTCAGTACCCTATCATGATCAGCAATTATAGGTGGAGTTGGGTTGCGCCTCAGAGAACGCATATATCCAAAGAATCACTCCTATTATCATGCATAGAGAAAAGTCCATTTAGATAATGCCAATAAGACGTGTTAGATTCTTGCCTAGCATGATTGCGAGCTCTTTTGTATTTGTTCCACCATTCATTCCTCACGTCTTCCCCGTCATCAAAGTGAGATTTGGCAGCAGCAAAAAGCTTCTTAGCCTTATTGGTTAGCCGTTTTATTGCGGAGTTATCCAAGGACAGAACTTTTTCTTACTTTCAACCCTATGCGGTACACAATCATTGATAGCGGCTTGATACAAATCCAAAAATCCTTCCCAGCTTTCATCTATGTCATTTTGATTCCTGAATAGGTCCCAGGGAGCAAGTCTAAGGAGATTGCCAAGATGATCATGTCCCCTTTTTGGTAGCACAAGAACTTGCGTATGATTGAGTTAGGCAACTGAGGTGAAATAGCATGGAATGTGATCAATATTGCATGATGATCACTAATTACACAATTTGAAGTAACATTGAAGCTTTGACAAAGTTCAGGACGGTTCACAAAAACAAGATCAATGATCAAGCCTTTACTTGGGTCATCAAGTTGTGGCCTAGTTATGTCAGTAACACACTGGTCATACTCATTGTTTCAAATATTTGAAGAAGTTTATCCCTATTTCTACAGTTATCATCCTTCCAGTTTACATTAAAGTCTCCGACGAAGACTATACCTTGATATTTTCCACTCTAAGTTTGCACCCCTATCTACAACTGTTTCTAGTGTATCAAAAAACTCAGCCTTTGAGTTGGGAGGTCTGTAAACTGAACAAACAATCCATTTTATCGTCTTCCTAAGAGTTATTTCACAGATGACCATCTCAATATCAAGTGACTTAAGATCCCGTAGACAGACGTTGAGGGAGGAGATATGATCGGACTGAAATGAGAACACCTCCACCTCTTGTGTTTGCTCTGTCATTACGGAAGATACAATAGTCATTAGGAAGCCCTAACTCACTAGAATTAAACTCGTCATCTAGCCAGGTTTCACTATTGATACCACGTCAACTGGGTTAGCCTGCAAGTAAGACTGTAAAGAGACAGCTTTATTCCTAATACTTCTAGCATTGAATGAGAAAAGTTTGATATTCTTCTTTACTTTTTCTCTAAGAGGAAGGGAGGGTTGGTCATGGGATTGGGCTATGGAAGGGGGAGTAATGTCTGAGGGTGGAGGCTCTGGTGCAGAGGGCAAAATGGCAGGAACAAGCTGAAATCCATGAGAGGGTAACATTCCAGTAGGACTGTGCGGTGGCGGTGGTGACTCAGTGAGAGAGGGCAGTACTGCAGACTGACTGGGCAGTAGCTCAACGCGAGATAACAGTCTATCAGTAAGACGACGACGTGCCCCTCTGTGGGTTCTGCGTCTCCTCGCAATGCCCAGGTCATTGATAATGTTCCATGTCTGTCTTGTAGGTTGTATCGATGATGAGTATGACATGTTGAGTTTCAATAAATCATCTACTCTATATTTGTAGCACGCTCTTTTGTTATCACATGTAGATGGGATTGTGTAACTGGAGTTTGATAGGCGGGTGGCATTACTTTCAGAGACAATTGGTCCTGGATTTGGATTTACGTCACCTGCTTGTAGCAGCGTAGACCTGAAACTTGCGACTGAATTAGAGTAATAGTTAACTCTAACTCCAACATGCTTGACTTTGCCATCATGAGTTCTAACAGTACAAGGGCACCACTTTGTTGAGTTGGGAGGGTATTCACATTGTGCAGTACAGCCAATCCACATACAAAAGATAAGGAGGATTAGGAACTTTCCCTCCATTGTCAGGTGAGATGGCTCTCCCTAAACAAAAGATAATCACTCTAGGTCCAGGGAATAGGGCTTATGTCAAAAGGGTGTGTGCGCGGAGCGGGATGGGAACGGGATGGCCGCACCGGAGAGAAGCCCCCCCCCCCCCCCCCCCCCCCCCCCCCCCCCCTGGTTGTCTTGAAGGGGTGGGTTGCGTGTGGGAAGTGAAATTAACGCACCTATTTGTGGAAACCGAGGGGGCTTGTCTCGAAAGAGTGTGTTGAGTAGTCTGATGTACCAGCTGGTTTTGTTTTTTTGTTTTTTGTTTTTTGTTAATGTAAGTAAAAAAAAAAAAAGTAGGAAAGGAGACAGGCGGTTGGCTATCACCTGATGGGGGGGGGGGGTCCAACGATCCCCAAAATATATATGAGGGAAAGAATTCCCCTTTTCTGTCTGCTAGAATATTATGGTGGGATGCATAAAACGGAGAAATGGATGCCCCACTCCTCCCCCCCCAAAAAAGGAGGAATATGCATTTTGTTCATGAGTATTCTTACACTCAAGAACGCAGAAGCAATCGTATGCACCCCACACACATAACACACACACATACACTTGCAAATATCTTTCTGTAGTTTCTTACTGTCGCAAATTAAAGATTTGCATGAGGCTGATTTCGTAATGGAATGCGCATTTCCAAAGGACAGATGAGGCAGAATAGAAAGTCATATTTCCATTTTATTTGAATTCAGCATGGAGGGACAACAACATGTGCACTTCAAGCAATCAAGCAATCACAACCAATTTGGACAAGAAGTTTTGTGTGTGTGTGTGTGTGTGTGAGGTGTGTGTGTGTGTGTGGTGCAGAAGATTACTTCTCCATTCTTGAGTGTAAGAATACTCATAAACAAAATGCCTATTCACTTTTCTTGAGGGGGGGGGTGTGGGGCACACATTTCTCCCTTTTTTTATGCATCTCACCATAATATTCTAGCAGACAGAAAAGGGGGTATTCTTTCCCACATGTATATTTGGGGATCCTTGGACCAGCCGCGGATCCAGGATTTGATGGGGGGGGGATTTTTTTGTAATCTAGCAACTAAAAAAAAAAAAAAAAAGGTTGTACATTATATTTCCCATTTCAGAGTTCTTTTTGGGGGAAGACCCCTTTCTTTTTCGGGGGGGGGGGGGGGGGGGGGGGGGG
>CM057152.1:25081057-25249842 GCA_029962745.1 Echinometra lucunter
TTATATCAGCGTTCAAAGTTCTTAACACATTGAAACAACGATGTATGGTAGGCCTAGTAGGAAAGGAACTCATGGTATTATGTTGTAGCCCTAGGCAAGGGTACAGTGAAGCACTGTAAAGTTAATAGTCTGTCTTGTGACCTCATGGGGTCTTTGCATTGGTCTAGCAACCTTTGAACCTTACTTTGCGACCCAGGAGTCGGAGAAAGCAATGCTCAAGCGGTTACAGTTCGTTATTCCGAAGGATTGGTTATTTTGAAGGTTCGTTTTTCCCAAGGTTCGTTAGTCTGAAAATGAAATAAGGTTCGTTTTTATGCCTCCACCCACCGTAGGTGGTTGCCGCAGGCATTATGTTTTCAGGTCGTCCGTCCGTCTGTCCGTCCGTCCCGTTTTCGTTCTCGTGATAACTTAGGAACCGTTTGGTGGATCAACTTCAAACTTGGCTCGTGTATGCATATGTGAGGGACAATGATCTCGTGTGATTTGGGAGTGTCAAGGTCAAAGGTCAAGGTCATAGAAGTAATAACACATAAAAATGGCATGTTCTCGTGATAACTTCAGAACCATTGACAGATTGGCTTCAAACTTTGCTCATGTATGCACATGGAAGGGACAATGATCTGATTAGATTTTAGGGTCTCAAGGTCAAAGGTCATAGAGGTCATTATGTACATAGAAATGGTTCGTTGTCACGATAACTTAACCATCTGATGGATCAACTTCAAACTTGATTCGTGTATGGATGTAGGAAGGACAGTGATCAAATTAAATTTTGGGGTCTCAAGGTCAAAGGTCAAAAGTCATAGAGTTCATTATGTACATAGAAATGGTCCATTCTCGCGATAACTCAACCATTTGACAGCAGCTTCATACTTGGCACATGTGTGCATATGGGAGGGACAGTGATGTGATTAGAGTTTTGGGTCTCAAGGTTAAAGGTCAAAGGTCATGGAGGTCATTATATACATGAAAATTGCTTGTTCTTGCGATAACTTATCAACTCTGTGACGGTTCATCTCCAAACTTGGCTCATGTATGCATATGGAATTCTCATAATTGTCTCATTAGATTTGGGGGTCACAAGGTCGAAGATGTCATTTTATACATGAAAATAAAAAAATCAACATAAATGTGCCATATTCTTCCTATCTGGCAATTGCGGAGGCATAAATTTCGACCACGCGCGGTCAAGGATTCATCTAGTTCCTAAGGTTCGTTAATCCGAAAACGAAATAAGGTTTGTTATTCTGAAGGTTCGTTAGTCCAAAAATGAAATAATGTTCGTTAGTTCGTTGGTTATTTTCGGTTTAACGAGCCTTTTTTTAAATTCATTTTCGGATTATCAAACCTACGGAATAATGAACCTTATTTCATTTTCGGATCAACAAACCTTCGGAATAACGAACATTATTTCATCTTCGGACTAACGAACCTTCGGAATAATGCCACAAATGTGCGGATTAACAAACCCTTTTCCTTTTTTTGACTAACGAACATCTAGGTATACACGATTTGCGTGTTGGAATAACAAACCTTCGGAATAACGAACATCACCCACTCAAGCAGTGGGAAAGAGGTGTATTTGACTTCAAAAGGTAAATTTCTGTGCATTAGACAGTAGAAAAGATAATATCTGAATGATTTTTAAATCTGTGTAGGGTCTCTTACTCACTTTTCACTAGCCATAATCTACCCAATTAACAGATACAGTGCCGATGGCACGTATATGTGCCCAAGAGGACTCTTACATTTTAATCGACCATACTCCACTTAGAATAATGGATATGGCCATGGAAAATATGTCAAAGTTTAGAGGATAAATATAGTACTTAAAATATCTATCAGTCACTATATGCTACCAATAGTATATTTTCAAGAAACTGCAGACTTTGAAAGGATCCATTCTTATTTTAGCATAAAATAATAGGCAAACACATGAGAAGTGAAAACGGAAAGGTCAAGAGGGAAGTTCATTGCTATTTCCAAATAATTTTCATGCAAGACATTGAAATTAATGGAAATATTTGGTATCTTTTGAAAGGGTAATAAATTTTCTACAAACTTTTTGTGTACAATTTATCTGTATAGAAATTAATGTTGAAGACTTGCGGACATTTGAAAAGCAAACATTGTTCATGCTTTGTTATATCGAATTTTGGAACAAAGCAAAACCCCTTGGCACCGTAAGAGTTAATGAGTGTGATTCGCTGCATGTTGACTAAAAGATATGTTGGGTTTTTAGAGGCATTATAAGCCATTAGGCGCATTCACACACAGAGGATTGAAATTTGAATTTGCGATTCAAATTGCGATTCATTTCGCGATCCAAATTTCAGTTTTCCTGGACCTTTAAACACACAAGAAAAGATCGAAATTTGGATCGTGATTCTAATCGCGATTCAGATATTTCGATTTTGTTTTTGACCATTCCACACACACAAGGAAGCAACGAAAGAAGGCAGGAGAGCCCCGAACTTCTCCGCTTAAACTTGTGTTTTAAACATGATCTCAATGGGGGGAAAATAAACATGGACAGTAGAAGGGCTATGGAAAGTACTGCAGCAAACTAGATGATTATGTACTATTTTACAAAACATTTGTTTACTGTATACGAGCTCAACGGCGCCAAGATAGCGTGTAGTGCGTCCATGCTTATTTAAGCATACAATGCATGCATCCTGTAACGTAACATACACTGCATACACTGTATACTGCATGCTCAGCGCATTGATCACACATGTGCAAAGAATGATGGGATAGATAAATCCGATTTTCTAATCACGATTTCGTTCACACACATAACGTACTGCAAACAATTGCGATTATTCTGAAAAATCACACTTCTTACTGCGAGTCGGATCGCGATTATTAGTGAGATTATTCTGCCACACACAAAATAAAATGGATTTTCTAATCACGATTAGAAAATCGATTTTTGAATCTCACTTTTTACCTTGTGTGTGAAGGCCCCTATTGTCTCGCAAGTTGTCTTTGATCTTGGTAAAGACGTCTTCCTGAATGCTTAGCGGACAACCAGTCAACTAGCCCCAGTTTAGTAAAGAAAAATTATGTTTAACAGTTGTCCTACTAACTTTATTCTGTTAGTAGTCTGGTCTATGCATGTAACCCAGATACATAGCACTCGAAGGCTGGAACCACTAAGCTGCGTATAAACTGTTCAATCAGCTAAGCATAGTCTGCACTACAAATGAATGTTAAAAATCAACTTTACAAAGAAGAAGAATTAGATTAGCAAACAAAGTAAGCTGAACCCCATGAAACATATGTGAACACTGATAGGAATCATTAAGCATGACTTCCTGTATCATGGATGACATTTTCACTGTTGTGATGTGCCCGACAGATGCCCCGAAAAAATGTCAAAATCTTTATTTCGTTAGTGCATTATTATTATTATTATTATTATTATTATTATTATTATACTATATTATTATTTATTATTTATTTATTTATTTATTATTTATTTAGCAATTCAAACACGAGAACAACAATAATGCATAATGACATGAATTACAACAATTAAGAAAAAACCTGGATCAGAGTTGAAGCAGCTGCCTGGGTAGGAAAAGGTTAACTCAATTACCATGACCCACAGGTCTTCCTTCCCACACCCCTTCCAACTCCATCCAGGTCAGGATAAGAAAATTAAAGGAAAACATTAAAAGTGTGAAACTCAAAACAAGGTACCTTAGGTTGATATAAATGTGTCATGCATGTTAAGAAATATCCCTTTCAAATGGATCCATTTAAACTAGTGTATGAACTATATGAGTAAATAAAAATAGCATATTCATGATTGTAAAAGACGTACATTATTAATTAGACTATCATTATTCAGACATTAACTCCTAAATAATTATGAGAAAACTGAAAACTGACTTTAACAATTGAAATCAAGCATCTAATTTACAATATAAAAAAAGTGGGTCAAATTAATGACAGATTCAGAGTAATAACATAAATAAGAACCGAATTACCAATGAAAATGAAAGCAATGCCAGAAGGGTATAAGAAACATGATAAACAAAATGTAAAAAACAAAACAATAAAAAATCACCTCAGACTATCATGTTAGCAGCTTTAGGGATTAACATTATGAGCTTTAATGAGTGGATAAAATTTCCTGAAGGAGAAGATTGAGAAGCCTTAAAATATTTCCGCTAACAATTCATCTTTAACATGCAAGGAAAGACTCTCCCAAAAATGGGGAATCTGTGAACTGCGGCTTGGTGAAGTCTTTCGGTTCTTGCCCGAAGGTGTTGAAACAGAATGGTATGCTCACTCTGGCATGACCGTATAACAACGTTCTCCCTCACCGTTTCACAGCAAACAATACCATACAGAGTTTTGATTATAAAGGATATCAGGAGATATTTCCTTCTTGATTTAAGTGTAAACCAAGTAAGGTTTTGGAGACGTTGTGGGTAAGGCATTTCTTGATGCCTCTGTTTCAAAATCACTCGTGTTGCCCTCCACTGAACTTGTTCCAATACTTCCATGTGTTTCGTGTGTAGACATACCAGGACGGAACTCCATATTCAAGGATGGGCAACACGAGTGATTTGTACAAACATAACAATGCCAGTTGTGACACGCCCCTACCCAACCTAGAGATGAGACCAAGCATTCTATTTGACTTTTTTAATGACATGATCAACTTGCTCATCCCATGTCAGACTGGAATTTAGTATGATTCCAAGGTACTTGATTGAATTCACTTGTTCAGTTGTGTTATTGTCTATGGTGTACTTTGTCTTCTCGACATTTCTCTTCCAAGGGGCAATTCGGAGCACTTTAGTTTTTGTATCGTTTAGTTGCATTTTGTTAATGCTGCACCAATTTGCGATATGAGTAATGTCTGCTTGGAGAATTTCCATGTTGGTCTCATTTCTAATTATGCGGTACAAAAGCGTGTCGTCAGCAAAAAGCACACAATGTGATTAGACTACATGAGTGATATCATTGACAAACAGACTGAATAGCCGTGGCCCTAATACACTTCCTTGAGGTATTCCCAAAGTCACTTTTGACCAATGAGATTATGATCCTCGGTACTGGACAGTTTGTTCCCTCCCACAAAGAAAAGACCTAACCCATTCGCATAAATTACCTTGAATATTGTATGTTTGAGATAATTTATGAAGGAGAAGATCATGGGGCATGCGATCAAACGCTTTGCTAAAATCCTAGAAAATAGCATCAGTAACAGGGGTGGGCGTTGCATCGAGAGACGAAAACCAGTCATGAGTGACACTAAGTATTTGTGTGACACATGACCGTTAAGGGGTGAATCCATGTTGTTTAGGGGAAAGTAGATCATACGAATCAACATGTTCTACAATACATCTGTCAACAAAGATTTCCATCATTTTACAAACAACAGAAGTGAGCGCGACAGTGATAATTTGCGGAAATCAGACGGATACCGGATTTATGAACAGGAATGACAATTGCTTGTTTCCATTGCATAGGTAGTTGACCTAATGAAAGTGAAATCTGGAAAATGCGTTGTAATACTGTGGATATTGGCTCTTTCACTTTTTTAAGGATAGTAGCCGTAATCCAATCAATCCCGAGTGATTTATTCAAGGATAATCCATCAATGATCTTCACAATCTCGCTTGTAGGGAAATCAAATGTAATCATTGGAGTGATAGGGAAATCACATACACTAGGCAACTGAGGAACAGTATTAGAATCATACTGAAAACCGAAACAAAATACTCAGAAAAACAATTAGTAATCTCCTCAGGCTTGTTCAGTACCCTATCATGATCAGCAATTATAGGTGGAGTTGGGTTGCGCCTCAGAGAACGCATATATCCAAAGAATCACTCCTATTATCATGCATAGAGAAAAGTCCATTTAGATAATGCCAATAAGACGTGTTAGATTCTTGCCTAGCATGATTGCGAGCTCTTTTGTATTTGTTCCACCATTCATTCCTCACGTCTTCCCCGTCATCAAAGTGAGATTTGGCAGCAGCAAAAAGCTTCTTAGCCTTATTGGTTAGCCGTTTTATTTGCGGAGTTATCCAAGGACAGAACTTTTTCTTACTTTCAACCCTATGCGGTACACAATCATTGATAGCGGCTTGATACAAATCCAAAAATCCTTCCCAGCTTTCATCTATGTCATTTTGATTCCTGAATAGGTCCCAGGGAGCAAGTCTAAGGAGATTGCCAAGATGATCATGTCCCCTTTTTGGTAGCACAAGAACTTGCGTATGATTGAGTTAGGCAACTGAGGTGAAATAGCATGGAATGTGATCAATATTGCATGATGATCACTAATTACACAATTTGAAGTAACATTGAAGCTTTGACAAAGTTCAGGACGGTTCACAAAAACAAGATCAATGATCAAGCCTTTACTTGGGTCATCAAGTTGTGGCCTAGTTATGTCAGTAACACACTGGTCATACTCATTGTTTCAAATATTTGAAGAAGTTTATCCCTATTTCTACAGTTATCATCCTTCCAGTTTACATTAAAGTCTCCGACGAAGACTATACCTTGATATTTTCCACTCTAAGTTTGCACCCTATCTACAACTGTTTCTAGTGTATCAAAAAACTCAGCCTTTGAGTTGGGAGGTCTGTAAACTGAACAAACAATCCATTTTATCGTCTTCCTAAGAGTTATTTCACAGATGACCATCTCAATATCAAGTGACTTAAGATCCCGTAGACAGACGTTGAGGGAGGAGATATGATCGGACTGAAATGAGAACACCTCCACCTCTTGTGTTTGCTCTGTCATTACGGAAGATACAATAGTCATTAGGAAGCCCTAACTCACTAGAATTAAACTCGTCATCTAGCCAGGTTTCACTAATTGATACCACGTCAACTGGGTTAGCCTGCAAGTAAGACTGTAAAGAGACAGCTTTATTCCTAATACTTCTAGCATTGAATGAGAAAAGTTTGATATTCTTCTTTACTTTTTCTCTAAGAGGAAGGGAGGGTTGGTCATGGGATTGGGCTATGGAAGGGGGAGTAATGTCTGAGGGTGGAGGCTCTGGTGCAGAGGGCAAAATGGCAGGAACAAGCTGAAATCCATGAGAGGGTAACATTCCAGTAGGACTGTGCGGTGGCGGTGGTGACTCAGTGAGAGAGGGCAGTACTGCAGACTGACTGGGCAGTAGCTCAACACGAGATAACAGTCTATCAGTAAGACGACGACGTGCCCCTCTGTGGGTTCTGCGTCTCCTCGCGATGCCCAGGTCATTGATAATGTTCCATGTCTGTCTTGTAGGTTGTATCGATGATGAGTATGACATGTTGAGTTTCAATAAATCATCTACTCTATATTTGTAGCACGCTCTTTTGTTATCACATGTAGATGGGATTGTGTAACTGGAGTTTGATAGGCGGGTGGCATTACTTTCAGAGACAATTGGTCCTGGATTTGGATTTACGTCACCTGCTTGTAGCAGCGTAGACCTGAAACTTGCGACTGAATTAGAGTAATAGTTAACTCTAACTCCAACATGCTTGACTTTGCCATCATGAGTTCTAACAGTACAAGGGCACCACTTTGTTGAGTTGGGAGGGTATTCACATTGTGCAGTACAGCCAATCCACATACAAAAGATAAGGAGGATTAGGAACTTTCCCTCCATTGTCAGGTGAGATGGCTCTCCCTAAACAAAAGATAATCACTCTAGGTCCAGGGAATAGGGCTTATGTCAAAAGGGTGTGTGCGCGGAGCGGGATGGGAACGGGGATGGCCGCACCCTTTCGAGAGAAGCCCCCCCCCCCCCCCCCCCCCCCCCCCCCCCCCGGTTGTCTTGAAGGGGTGGGTTGCGTGTGGGAAGTGAAATTAACGCACCTATTTGTGGAAACCGAGGGGGCTTGTCTCGAAAGAGTGTGTTGAGTAGTCTGATGTACCAGCTGGTTTTGTTTTTTTGTTTTTTGTTTTTTGTTAATGTAAGTAAAAAAAAAAAAAAAAGTAGGAAAGGAGACAGGCGGTTGGCTATCACCTGATGGGGGGGGGGGGTGTCCAACGATCCCCAAAATATATATGAGGGAAAGAATTCCCCTTTTCTGTCTGCTAGAATATTATGGTGGGATGCATAAAACGGGAGAAATGGATGCCCCACTCCTCCCCCCCCAAAAAAAGGAGGAAATATGCATTTTGTTCATGAGTATTCTTACACTCAAGAACGCAGAAGCAATCGTATGCACCCGCACACACATACACACACACATACACTTGCAAATATCTTTCTGTAGTTTCTTACTGTCGCAAATTAAAGATTTGCATGAGGCTGATTTCGTAATGGAATGCGCATTTCCAAAGGACAGATGAGGCAGAATAGAAAGTCATATTTCCATTTTATTTGAATTCAGCATGGAGGGACAACAACATGTGCACTTCAAGCAATCAAGCAATCACAACCAATTTGGACAAGAAGTTTTGTGTGTGTGTGTGTGTGTGTGAGGGTGTGTGTGTGTGTGTGGGTGCAGAAGATTACTTCTCCATTCTTGAGTGTAAGAATACTCATAAACAAAATGCCTATTCACTTTTCTTGAGGGGGGGGGGTGTGGGGCACACATTTCTCCCTTTTTTATGCATCTCACCATAATATTCTAGCAGACAGAAAAGGGGGTGTTCTTTCCCACATGTATATTTTTGGGGATCCTTGGACCAGCCGCGGATCCAGGATTTGATGGGGGGGGGGATTTTTTTGTAATCTAGCAACTAAAAAAAAAAAAAAAAAGGTTGTACATTATATTTCCCATTTCAGAGTTCTTTTTGGGGGAAGACCCCTTTCTTTTTCGGGGGGGGGGGGGGGGGGGGGGGGGGGGGGGCGAGATACCCAAAATGGTGAAAAATGGGCTGGAAAAGCACAAATTTTGGGTCGGGGGGGGGGGGGGCAAGGCCCGCTCGACCACCCTCCCCCCCCCCACGGATCCACGCCTGCCTTGAAAACCCCCGTCAGGTGATAGGTGATAGCCAACTGCCTGTCTCTTTCCCTACTTTTTTTTTTTTTAACTTACATTAAAAAAAAAACGACTGGGACATCAGACTACTCAACACACCCTTTTGAGTCAAGCCCCCCTCCGGTTTCCATGAATGGGTGCGTTAATTTCACTCCCCACACGCAACCCACCCATTCGAGACAACCGGGGGGGGGGGGCTTCTCTCGAACGGGTGCGGCTATCCCCGTTCCCTCTCCGCTCCTATCCCGTTCCACGCACGCACCCTTTCGACACAAGCCAGTGAATAGCCCAATACAGATAGTAGAGTACTATGCTCCCTGTAGAACATGGCAGTCTGCTCGTAGATCATGAAAGTTTGAAAGGGATATAACAGAATTCCAACACAAATAGCACAAATATAACTCCAAACTTGTCCAGCCAAGCCAGTGGTATATACTCAAACACATGATAGAGCATTATGTCACCAACTTTAGTCACACCGATAAAAAGAGGATAAAACTCAGTGAGAGGTTTGAGGGGCCACCCGGAAGCGCACACACTCACTTATTTATTGAGAAGATAACTTTAAGACAATGGACTAGATTAGCAAAACAAAGTTAACCCATGGACCCTGGTGAAAATAGTTAATCATGACTCCCTGTATTTATTGTGCACATTGTTTCAAAGTTATTTTATCTTTTGGCTTTAATAAATGGGAGTTTTGACATTATTTTGGGGGAATCTGGCGGGCAAAGTACATTTTTTCTAGTTCAGTGAGCACAACCCACCACTGAAAATGTCCGGCGGTGGTCATCCATAATATAGGTACAGATGTAGTCATGCTTTACAAGTTTTCACAAGGTTTCATGGAGCTACTTATTTGTTTTCTCATCTCAAAGTTATCGTGCATTTTATCATTGTGTTCTAATGAATGGGCATTTCGACATTATTTATGGGAGGCATCTGGTGGGCACAACCCACCACTTAACAATGTCTGGCAGTGGTCCTTCATGATTCAAGGGGACGTGCTCTACAATTCCACTAGGTTTCATGAATTTATGTTTTTCGCTAATCCAGCACAATTTTCTTTAACTATTTGGGGGGCCCTCCTGACCTCCCCCACCACATTGTGCACAGCAGACGTTCATTTCCTAGCACAGTTTTATCCCTAGATTATGTCCACGTGCATGAAAATGGGTACTCTTTTCGCTAACTTTAACCCCTCTGGCTCCAGGTTTAGAAGTATACATTTCGCTACATAACGTTGTGTGCCCGGGAGAAGGGCGTGAGCGCGCGCGCACACGTAAAATACGTTTTCGAGAAAAACGCATTTGAAGTTGGACATCTACTTTGAGCATTTATTGATTTAATCTGCCTTGGTCTTTACCATTGATATCTTAGACAAAGCGAGATTTATACTTCAATGATGATATACTTTCATTTCGTTCTCTGCAGTAAAGGGTTTTTTGAATCATGTATCACTTTACCCCTCGCGTCCTTCTGCCGGGAACAAAAATGCAAAAATGCACGTATCGATTTCCCAGGAGAAGGACGTGAATGCGTTCACGCCGTTCTGCCGGGCAAGAGAATGCCCGATACACGCATTGCTTTGCCCGGGAAAAGGACGCGTAAGGCCTGCTTATGTACAATGTAGAATTATTACTATCACTGCAATTATCATCACCGTCACTACAGTATCAGCTAGTGGCAGCGATTCCATG
The DNA here is from genome assembly GCA_029962745.1 of Echinometra lucunter. Taxonomy (NCBI): domain Eukaryota; kingdom Metazoa; phylum Echinodermata; class Echinoidea; order Camarodonta; family Echinometridae; genus Echinometra; species Echinometra lucunter. Next base: position 25,091,726 of record CM057152.1, read on the forward strand.
TAACGAGTAGGGGGGGGGGGCGGAAAAAACTTTTTGGCCTAAAAAACTGTTTTGAGGAATGAGAGGAGGATGATCATTATCATGCAAGCAAGCGAGCTAAAAAAAAATTACTGAAAAAATGATGAAAGAAGCCTGATTTTGGAATTGTAATGCATTCTAGGCTTATGAAATATTTGTCACCCGACTCAAAATAGAAAAATAATATATTAATCTTTAAAATCGTGGGGGGGGGGGAGAATGCCCCCTCCCAGAAAAAAAAAATTGAGGGGAGGGGGGACATGTCGTCCCACCCCCTCCCCCTCCCCCGAATGCCGCCTATGGTATCAGCATCACAATCATTACCATCCGAGTAGGCATTGTCATCATCACTATCAAATTATCATTATCACAGTCAACTATTTGATTACTTATATCATCAAATAAATGCATTTAGAGTTGTGAAAAAGAACAAATTCTGGGTCACAATATTTATTAATGACATTCAGTTGTCTGTACATTTGAAATGTGATCAAACCATATATACATACATGTGAATTCATTAGCTGCATAGTCCAGACTACAACCATTCATTTAAATTAAATCAATTTCAAGTTTACACTGATACATCATTGGATTTGCATAATTTAGAACAACAGACATTGAAAATGAAACAACTTGTATGATTCAAGATAATTCAGGCATTAAATGAACCTGTAAGTAAAATGTCCTCCAGTATTAAGAAACTTTTATAATATGGATGGCTTTCTCTTACCTGGCTTTGCTACATACATCATCGTTCATACATTCAAATATCTTACAATCTGATGAATTAAAAAGAACTATCATTACTTTCCAAACTTAGCACATCAATTACATTACCTTGTTTGCATCTAGATTTGAGTCGGCCTCCAACTTACATTTTGATGAGGTACCATTTTTGGACCATCTCTTGACGTGGTCTCGCACTGGCCTATTTTTGGTATACAAGCCCACCCAAATGCGGTACCCAATTCATCACAAGAGACACTGTATTATGATTTCACAACTGCAAACAATCACCAGTTACGCTTAATAGTATTACATAGTACAATGGTGATCACCAATCTTGTGGGCCATATAAAATATTTCAAAGTTTTCACTTAGGCCGACCCGAATTTATAGATGTAAACGCAGAAAACTGCGGCTCCGAGTACCACAGTTTGGACCAGCCTTGGGCGGGAGTAAACAACACCTTGGGAATATGTCACCTTTAAGACAGCAGGTGTGACAGATGGGACTGAATATTAGAATCAGCCTACATACATATAAGAAGTATTACAGTAAAGGAAATCATCTACTTCTCTATGTGCTTACTTTAAGTTAATGACAGTCAATTAACCTTGAAGTAACTGCTCTCATGAAAATATAATGGAGTTCATACTGCATTGTCATTAATATTCCCAGCAGTTCTTTCTCTGTGAAGTCGTCATTTACATGCTTCTACATATAAAAGCTTGGTTAATTAAAATATGAAATATCCTGAAAGTAAATGTTGTAAGGAAAGTACATTTAAAGTAATTTTAATGATACAGACTTCCACTTTTACCTTGAATATCAATAAAATGTAACAAAAATCCAAATCTGAATTGCATGCATATAATGCCAACTTTATGCAGCCATATCTGTTCTAAAGCCAAATTCAACTTGGAAAGAAGATCAATCCATCTAGATTTGAGGTTTAAGAGTGGTATCAAAAGAAAGTGTAGACAATTTTCTTCCATCTTATGAGAAAATCAGAAAATCGAAAATTTCACCCAAAATTGCTGTTCGCGTCCTTTTCCCGGGCACTTGACGTTATGACTACATCATGGAGAGTCGCTCTTTTGGCACATTTTCGCTCAATATGGAAAATACATACCGATGTATTTCCCTCCTTTTGTATGAATAAAGTCATGAATACCATCATGAAGCATATCACTATTCTTGTACATATATCCTTTTTCAAACCTAATGCTAAAAACATGCATTCATTGTTGCTATTTGTAATGAAACGGATATTAATGCATATGCAAATTTTTGACAGAAAATATGCCAATTTAGACATAAATTTTCATTTTTCTCAAAAACTATTGCTCGAAATCTGTAAATAGCTGTTCCAATTGATTCCTCCTATCAAAATCATATTGGAAAATCCATATATTTAAGTTTGTATGATGTCTAGGTCCAAAAATATGACAATACCTGATTTTCGTTAAAAATCCAAGATGGCCATCAAAATGGCCGATTTCGAACCCCATGGGACATGATTTGGGACGTAAAAAATTTATTAAATTAACCCTTCAGGCATTACAAAAAATTTGCCGCGATGGTGAAGGGGGACCCCTATTTCCGACTAAAGGGGAAATATAAATGCTTCATTTTCATCTTGTAACCCCCAGCTTTGTAGCAGAGTACAGTTGGGAATGAGTATGTTCATTTGTATCTTTGATTAATTTAAACATTTTTATCTTTGACTTTTCTTGTACAGCTTTAGGTGAGCATTCACACCGCTGTAATTGTTTGAAATCTACATTAAAGTCCATTTATGATGGCAAGGATATCAATGGTTCACTGCTGAAAGGAGAGCTTATCACACTTTCTCGTTTCCTGTACAAAAACAAGAACTCACAAAGGAGCTGGAAATTAAATGGACTTCTTTTAAGGGTAATTGTAACCTCTTGATGACTAGAAATGAACTTCAAAATTAACATTAACAAAGAGAGATGAAATGTCAATGACCTAGAGGTGGCAAAAAATCAGCCTTTTAAAGGTGAAGCTTAGGAAATATGGAATTTGTTACCAATAGGTAGAAAATAGCAATAAGTACTTTTCATCACCCCACTCCCTCCTTCGAGACTCACACCAAACAGACAGTATGAGTTGAGAAATATTTCACCCTTAATTGCCAAGATCTAATCAATTATCAGTCATTTTTCAGTCATTTTGGAATCGGTTTTAACCCTGTATAGCCCGGGCTTATTTTGAAACTGCATAGATGGGGAGGGGGGGGGGGGGGTCTTGGCCTTAGACTGTGTGGTCATGATGAAAAGCAGCACGAGGTATCTCCAATATTGTATATTGAATCCCCACAAAAAAAAATCCATTTAATTAATTATGCTAAATTTAGCTTGAAATGAGATTTTTTGGCTCTAAATTACTCAGTAAAGCTCGAAATATTCCAATTTGTGGTCTGGATACTCTTTGTAGTATTCTTAGGAAATGAACTTTAAGAAAAAAACTGGTATCAAAATTAATTTCTTATATATTTCATTTTTTAAAAATTCTTATGTATTTCTCTGTTTTTAGACTGTATGATTTTTATTGTTTTTTTTCAATGAAATTTATCGGTAACACTTCTGCAATCATAAGTAGCATAAATTAATAGATTTTGATCTGTAAAAAGCAAAAGTAATCATACATTTCTCAATTTGAGGTAAAAACACAATTTGCATTGAAATTATGCATGAAATCATGTTTTTGAGCAATTATGCGTAGGTCTGGAAAAATGCAGGAGATGTGAAGGAAAAATTCCTGAAATTTCAACACCAGATCTTTTTGTGTTAAAAAATTATCACAAAATATGGGGGGGGGGGGGCTTATTTAGCCCCCTCCCCCCTTGCTATTTAGGATTAAGGGCATGACTTGGGTTTCAGTAAAATGGGTGTTTATAGATTCCTTAATTTCCATCACACACTCAAGGAGTTAACAGTAAGGATACTGTATGTGATAGCAATGATGTGAATATGTTTCTGACCTTTCATTCACTTTTAAAATAACAGTATGGTATCATCACTTTTCCATTTTCCTTTTTCATTTTCTTTCAGCTGAAGAAATGTCTTGAAAGATTAGCAGAGACTACGATACACTCCTATGCAGCCACCATGCTATCAGCTTGGGAAAAGTAGGTAAATTATTACTCCTTATTCACATGTTATGCAAATAGCATTTTTTGAAAAAAGGTGAATAGATATTGACATGCAAATGGTAAGTGGGATTGGGAGTGAAAAGGGAAATAGTAGTGTGAAACAAATATCTCATACTATGATCTGTGTGTTATGACAGTCAGTTACATGTCAAGCACTACAACTAAATGTGATTAAACTTTTCCGACACACTTTTTAAGGTAATTTTACTTTGTCATGTGAGCAAGGATTAAGTAGTTTAACAACCTCCTAGCATTTTCAGTAATGATAAAGATGGTAAGACATATCACGAAGAGGATAAGACACTTTGAATTAAGTTATGTTGTAGTATTCCAATATCATCTCAGTTTGGGAGCATCATAGGTTACAGTGAAAAGGTGAACTCTTTCACTCCCAATGAGTTGCAAAGCATCACTGTGTGAAACAGAGAATATACTGATGCTTAAAATTTATTGAAATTGGGTCATTTTCACAAAGTAAAGTGTGAATTCTGATTAATCATCATTATGTGGACATGTTGGAAATTGGAACAAGAGTTTCATTTTTATATGAAGTACAGTAGTACATGTCCCTCATATTGTATAATTTGCCTCTGTTTCCATGCTCACTGTATCTTCCTGTATCTCTTTCTCTGTTTGTCTCTCTCTCTCTCTTCACTTCTCTGTCTTTTCTCTGCATGTTTTCTCTCTATCTTTCCCTCTCTCTCTCCTTTTCTCTGTCTTAGCCCATCCTTGTCTATCTGTTGCTCTCCATCTTTGTCTCACTCCTCTCCTCTCCAACTTTTCCTTCATAGTTTTCCTGAGCCACCTTCCTCTTTATCCAGTCTTCCTAGTAGACAGATGCTCGAGTACCTGTGTGTGAGTCTTCAAGGATGTGCCAAGCTCTGTGTCTATCTATCAACCCTGTGGGAGCAAGCTTCTCTGTATCCTTCATAATCACCATAGCAGGGCAGTGGTTTTCTGTCATGTGATCTTTCTGAATAGCTGTAGATTTTGTAATCTGACATTCTGCAGTGAAATTTCTTCTTGGATTTATTTTGTTGCAGCTGTTGGGTTAGGGTTAGGTAACTTGGGATTTTTGTTTAGAGGTTTAGGCCATAGTTAATTATAGTGTCGAGTCCAGGGTTGAAATGAGTATTGTTTGGTTGAAGTAGGGACCATGTAGCAATTATCTCCAGAGCATATTCCCTAGAACCACAGAGAAAACTGTCTGCTAATTGACACCACTGAAAAGGAGGATATGTCAGCTTAACATTAAAGATGCCATTTAACTTTTCTTGTGTTATCACATTTTTGAAATATCCACCCAAAGCAATCCCCCTCCCATTTAACACACATACACTTGGGAAACAGAGAAATACAGAATACTTTTTCATGTTTGCCCAACATTTTCAAACAGTAAAAGACAATTTTTTTCCAGTTTAGTTGCTTTCATGTTTTCCTTGATGAAGTTGATAATTTGCCTTTATTTAGATTCATGCAGTTGAATTTCATGTATTAATTTTACATTTAGCATTCAAGATCTTTTTATTTTGACCTGCAGATGAAGGGAAATTAATGCAATGGTTGTACTGCGCTTCAGTATTATTTTTCTTCAACCTTATCAGTGTACTACTTATTGAGCTATTTTATATGATTTGACTTTGATATGATTGGCATTTTCCAACCTCAGCTCAAGTGAGCCTAGGTTAAAGAAGCATAGGTATGATAGGTATCATCTGTTATTAACATTGTGCTCTGACAGTTTTTATTTTTCTTGAGATTCTGCTAAATAGCATCATGATAGAGACCGTACATAGTGGAATATTTCTGAGAAGCAATCTTGTCTTCCTTGCCATTGTCAGTCGTGTCAGGTGAGATATTTATTATGATTATTCTTTTCCTCTGTATCTTTTCCCTCATTTACATAATATACCATTGCATGTGCATTTCTTTAACGTTTTGATTCATTTGCATTGTTGGTTTTGTGACATAATTTATGTGAATATGATGTGTAAAATCATTTCAGTTAAGAGACTTGTAAGTGTACCATTCTGAAAAATTTGTCTTTTTGCAGTGATGCCCTAGCATCATTGCTTTGATCTTGTTCATGTTCTGAATTCTTCTTCTTCTTTCTCTTCCACAAATTCCCATTCATTTAACACATACTTTTTATGGCCTCTTTTTAGGTCCCTCCCTCATGTCCATTTCATTTCAAATTTTATAACCATATTCATTGCAATCTCTTCTTGTTCACTGAACTCTTCATTTTTTGAAATCACTCATGCATGGACATCCAGGTGCCATTTTGTCCATTTTCAGACCATTTTCATGCCTTTCTTCCTCCACATCTCCATCATACCTCATGCTACAGACTTCTAACAAAATGCTCTAGATAGTCTTAAGAGTTGCTCTTTCATATGCAAACATTATCTGCCCTTGAAAATATCATCTTTATTTTTGAAATCCAAATCCGAATTTGTCTCCATTCAAATTATGAAATGTCATAAAATCCTATTAAGCCACAAAGACACAAAGTACTCTAACTTTCCTGTTTCAAATCTTTTTTACTTCATATTTTCAGAGTACGTTAATGTCATCATTGCATACGTATGTGCTGAGTTTCACGCATCAGTGATTATGCGTCATAGAGATAGCGACCTCTAAAGTTCTGAAAATGGCCATCTTTCCATGGTCGTTTCGTCGTGCATGGATAAACCTGCACCCTTTTCTGGATTTGGTCGGTCGGGCAGGTGGTCTGTCGGTCAGTCCGTTGCAAATCTTCCAGATCGAATTACTTCCTCATTTTTCAAGCAATGCTCCCGAAATTCAGTGCATATTTTGGTCTTGGGATAAAGTTGTGCAAGACCTACTTATTGAATGTATTGGAAACTGCATTGCCATGGTAACAGCATATTTATGGAATAAATAATAATTGCTTTGTGTAACTACCCCCTGGGAGGCTTACTTCGAACCATCGGGTGATCGCGTTGGGCCGTGTAATCGCGTAACCCGACCTTTTGTGAAAACAGACCCCTGTATTTACGAAAGGTCGGGTTAATCCGATGTTAAAAAATTGATTTTTAGCTCTTGTGGTCATTGACATTAGACTAATCTTTTACGCCAACATTCGTGAAAAACCTACCTTCAAATGACAAAGTATCAGGTAAAAATCAATTTAAAACAATTTTCTCGTTAAGAATTCTAAATTGCAGCGTCGAAACGATGATGAAGAACAAATACTATTGCCCTTGCACATGCGTACTATGAAATCTCTAAATCCTTTTTCATAATTGTTATTCATCATTTTATGATGCACATAAATAATTTAATTTAATTGTGATAATTAGGTTCCAATCTGTCGAAATAAAACGATGATGAAGAACAAATACTATTGCCCTTGAATCATTGCACATGCGTATTACGAAACCTCTAAATCCTTTTTAATTATTGTTATCATTTTATGATGCACGTAAATGATTTAATTTAATTGTGATAATTAGGTTCCAATCTATCAAAAAGGGCTATCAATTTAAATGAAAAAAAAAAACACCAGATCTACAGGCTGTTTGAAATGAATTGCACTATCAAATTATTGATATGGGCCAGCTGCTGGTACTTATCTCTTTCAATGCATTAACAGACTTTCAAGGATATGCCCCGAAAATTCCAAATATCTTTTTTTTTCTTTACAACCACTAATAATCGGGGGGGGGGGGGGGGGGGGAATAATCACATGAGATGATAATACGTGGAAAGACTTATGCTAAAGAATTTATCAAGTGTTACTATTATCCCTAATGCTACTATGATGTTATAAATCCCCCCCCCCCCCCTTAAAAAAAAAATCACAGATAGGCCCACGACCTTGGGATAATTAACTTTGAAGATCCGATCAATCTAAAACATTTTTTTTTTTTTTGCAATTATCTCCTTCACAAACTCTCAATTACTCCATCATCTCCCATCCTCTGCCCCCCCCCCCCTCTCTCTCTGACATCCTCGAATTTTCAACAAACAATCTCGCCTGAATTGATTTTTCATCTCTTTCTTCCTGTATCTGTCTCTGTCTCTCTTTCCATCTCTTTTGAACACATCCTCTCCTTCATGCACCCTGGTTGCTTCATTTTCATCCCCCCCCCCCCCCCCCCCGTATTGATTTCATTGATATACAAATCTATCCAATAAGAGGGGGCTTTAGTATTTTTATAGTTGTGCATGGATACATGTATTATAAAAATGGCAACGATTTACATGATCAGTATCAAACTACACTTGCAGTCAAAATTACATATGGATTTGCTATGTAATGATTATTTTTCTGCATGTGATTACATGTTTATAAGTTCATTCTGATAAAATGGAAACTAGATCAGCCTTCAATCATTGTTTACATGTGAAATATATTTCATATTAATGATAACAATTTTTCTAATCATATACTCTGTTCAGAACTTGCTGACAAAATGAAAGTAGACTATAGAGTTTTACATCACTATCATTTACATGCTAGTAATTTGAATTACAATGTACCAAGGCCAAATTAAATCCTTTTCTACTTGAAAATAATATTTTGATATGTAAATGAATATTAACAGAGCACTTAGTCAGATTTTGTGCACAACTCAGATTGAACGAGCTATTCTATATCCCTTTAGAAATTATGAATAAAATTCCTTATTACACAACTGAAAACAGTGATTTTGTAACTTTTGTACATACCCATCAATCAATCCTAATTACTGGATTACATAATATTATATGAATTTTCAAATCCTCTAATGAAAGAATAAACTGCTGTAAGAGTTTCAAACAATCCACACACAACTAGGGGGGGGGGGGGGGACCAGTTTCTAAAAATAAATAAAATCATTTGTTTTGTAACTTTGTCCAATGACATTGTAAAACATTTTGATGATAATCCCAAATTGTGGAATGTATATCAACAAATTTGAATTGAATTGTGGAGCAATTAGTCATGTTATACAAAATGGTGACATTTATTAGAAAGCCCTCTCAGATAATTCATCTTCATTTAGTTCAGGATTCATGTAACTCTACATCCAAATGAATCTAATTCCATACAGATTAAAGCTAAATTAAGGTTTGTGTGGTAAGCATATCTTTATGCAGCCCCCTCCCCCTAAAAATCTTCAACCTTTTTTATTCAAAATTTTCCCCAAATTCTACCCAAAGTGTGCACTATATCATTTAGTTTGCAATCTCACCCACTTGGTTACTAATCACTCCCTTCCTTGCTTGTTCGTTCAAACAATTACATGATCTTACCCAACCCTCAACCCCAAGAAATTACCTATGGGTTAAGATATATTGAAGGATCTGGTGCAAATATTTGGTGGAATTTTGGAAATTTTTCAGTAAAAAGCATGCAAGTCTAAAAATTGCTGAGTTGGGCTACTGCTCCCCTTGCCCCCTGCTGCACACAGGGCCATGACACCTCACTCGGTGAGAGACAGATCTCCAAAGGGGTCCAATGCACTGAAGAGATGAAACTAAATGCTTTCAGTCTGTTAATGAAAACAAGATAAGATTGAAAGTTGACCTGAATTGTGGCAAATACAAAGTACATGTACAAAGTATGAACAGTAGGAACACTAGTAGTAATTTTTTAACTTTGCAGACCACATACATATCAGTTTAGTTCATTTTATTTCTCAGTTCTCAAAATACAATTGATATTCATTCAACAGAAATACATAAGAATACACACATTGTACAATTCATGTCTCAGCTTAAAATTTGATGATAAAAAGAAAAACAACTTGTAAATGATGTGAGAGGAAATCAGAAAACAAAACATAGCTTCTGCTTGTACAGCAAAACTGAACAAGTATTAGGCTTTTAATAACTAACATTCCTTTAAAAATCTTAATGCAAACGAAGAAATAAATATTTTAATGCAAGTGTATTTTTGTGAGCAAGAAATGTTGGCAAGATATTTTGATCCTGGTGCCTATTCAAGGAAGAAAAATATTCATCAAGCTTGACTGATAACATTTGCAAAGGAACAAAAAAGAAACCAGGTCCATGGAAGATGATTACTCCCCCCCCCCCCCCCCCTCCAAGCCTTATTTCCAAGTTGGGACACTTATGAATTGAAATGTTACTCAGAAATTCCAGAATGAGTGGATTTGCAACCAAGGCCTTGTAAAAATGCTAAACCATGGCTGAAATTTGACATGTTGATAGCAAGCTGACCAAATTCATGCAAGATTCACTTACCTTCCATAACTAGAGTTGTAACTAATTCATTCCTTGGAGAAATTTTCTTCATTCTCAGTCAACAAGCAATCATCCCCTACATCTCCAAAATTATTGATGTGGCTCTAGACATAAATGCAGCCTCAAGTTTCAACCTAGGTATCTGATGAACAAAGTCAAAAGAGATGAATGAATGGGGTGCTCAGAGCTACCTCTCAACAAAGATTTTTTTTTTAGTCTATAGTCTGTATGTACAATCAGGGAGTAGAACCATGATTAAATCATACCCCCTCTTATCAGTCTTCACACCGCTACATGATGCAACTACGATAACCGATTCATCAACACACATACACACTGCAGCAGTGGGATATACGTTCAATCTCATATCACTATAAACTGATTTGCATTTCATTTACAATCATCGGCAATCCTCCCGAAAGTCTGGGTAAGATGTTGCGTGATGACAGGGTGCTTAGCACAATGCAGCGGTAACATGAACTGCCGACGATGAAAAAAATTACAAAGTTCGCAAGTTTTTTGCACATAATGTCATGACATACAGCTGAGGACAGTTCTTTGAAAATGTAAAGAAATTAATGCAGATTAGCCACAGTGGTAGAATTTATTATGAATAAATTGCATTTTTTGACAAATTAGTGAAATTTAAACTGTACTCACCTCTTAACTTTTCCTAAAAAAACTTGACTTTGTGTGGATAGACTGTTAACTTTTATTCAAGCCATTTTTGTCGTATTTATTTGTATGCAAAGGGACGCGACTATTCGTATTTTTGTTGTATTGTCTTTATGAAGCGTTGGGTAAATTTCACTCTTTGAACCCGACCGTTGCATATTTCTCAAATGGTAGACCAGACCTTTCGCAAATCAAGTGGGCTGTTTTCACAAAATGTTGGGTTACGCGATTACACGGCCCAACGCGATTACGCGATGGTTCGAAGTAAGCCCCTTGGGACTAGCTGTGGTATAATAATATTCAGCTAAGCATAGAGGTTTTTTTAGCAACTTAAATTAATGGCCTTTGTAGTGTACCTGTAACACCTGTGGTGTCCATAACACAAGTGTGTGATGTGTAAAAGTAACTAGATAGTAGATACTTCTAATTTGTCATTTGAATGTGATTTTTTTACAGTTGCTCTTCTCAATGTATTTCTATATAAGTAAAAAAAAAAAGAAATCGCCTTTCTCTAGAAGGTCTTCTCCTGGATATAATATTTTGCAAACAAAAAAGCTGTTTTTCATGAATTTAATATGAAAAAAAAACCAAAGCAAAACATGGTTGGCAATATATAGTTTACAATGAAATTACAAAGATTGACATTTAAAATATCTAAAGACTGGAAACATAATATTTAAAAAACATTAGCAATTATATATAGAAGCAAGTGCAAAATGATATAGTAGTACTATGAATTTCACAGAGATCAAATATTAAACAAATTAGGAAATTTTTGTATAGTAAATTATAAAATTGATGCACTAGTTATGTAAAATGGTTGCTTCTATTGTAAATTAAACAAACATCAAGATGAATTCGAATTCAAATTTTAAAGTTTATTGATTTCAATCTAAACATTAAGGATCATTCTCAATTTACATAACATAACAAAACATAATAGCAAAATGAAACATTAAATAAACACAAAAAACAAGACATAAGATGAGCATGCATGTCATATCAAGAATAACTGAAGAAAAATGAAGTAGAACAAATCAAAACAAAACAAAACCACAGGCCAATTCAGAATAATTGTAATACAGCAGTTTTCGAAATATATAACAAAACAACCAAATGAAACAATATGAAAATAATGCACCAGTTTTTCGAAATATAAAACAAAACAACCAAATGGAACAATAAATGATAGTAATAATTATGCTTAAGCAGTGTAATCTCTTGAAATTGTGTACATATTTCTGGAATTATTTTACTACTTTTGTTTTAGTAAAATAATGTCATTTTAGTTCAGTAACCTCTTTTGAAGAGAAAAAACCCCACAAAACAAAAGAAAAAGAAGAGAAAAAAAAATAGATTAAAAAAAAAATCGATAATTATATAAACACATTAGACAACAAGTTAATATAATGGAGATATCTCAATGAACATGGGGAGAAAGATGGAGAGTGAGAGAGAAGCCTAAGAGCTACTAAATGTAATATATGTCAATTTAACTTCTCATGTCAGCAAAAAAAAAAAAAAATTAATGTGCCTTATACCTTATGGATTTGTTATTGCTTGTGGGTCATTACTTACTTTTCAGCATGTCTAATCGTTTATCATACATTTGGCTAATTACTTGGATTATTATAGTGCTTATGTCTGTCGCATCATTAGTCATTATTATTCAAAATTTCTCTTCTTCATTTAGTGTTTGAAAAATCTGATAAAATCATGTTGAGTTTAGACATCATTCTTGATCTGAGATCGTTTGAATGGGTGTAATTCATCAGGAAGTGCATTTTATCCTCCACAGGGTCATTCCATGCCAAATCACCCCAAAATTTTCTATTTTTATACACGGATGAAACAAAAAGAATTAGTGTAAATGGCCCGTCGGTTCCCGTGCTACGGCCCACCCTTTTTTTTTCGTTTTGGCAAAAATGGGCGTGACCCCCAACAATAAAATGGCTATTGTGCCAGAACTGGTTGACCAATTTTCATGAAACTGGTACCATTGAAAAGGAAATTCAGAAAGGAATAAAAAAAAAAATGCATCAAAACGGGTGCTGGTGCAATCTAAAAGGTATCTCTTGACCTTTACTTTGACCTTGACTTTTACCCCCGGGCGCAAATTCATCGAACTTGATTTTGAAGTATGTTAATTTTCAGTATAATGTTTACAAAATATGTTAAAACCAAAGATGATATTTTATTTCAACTTTAAAAACTTAAAAATAATTTGCTTTAAAATTCACTGTTGCCCCACATATTGATATTTGTGTCAGTACAATGCTGACAAGTCTCATGTTACATGCATTCTTCCGCACGGTTACATTATGACTACATGAAGAAGAAATTAAGTTTTTTCAGGTAATTAACATAAATCAAACATTAAACACAATGTGATGGTGTACATATATATATCTATATATATAGGCCTTCTGTAAGGGGTGGGGTTACAATATTGCACCCTTAAAGATATATAGGCCTTCTAACAGGGCGTTGCAATGTAGCACCCCCCCCCTCAGAAGGTCGAAATATCTATTCATATATACACACAGGGGCGTAGACACCAGGGAGGGGGGGGGGATGAGGGGTATGCATCCCCCCACCTCACAAGGTGGGGGGGGGGGGGATGACATGTACAATCATCCCCCCCCCCAGGTTTTAGGGAAGGATGTTTGCTTACGTTATCATTATAACAACAAAAGCAACAACAACAATAATAATAATGATAATAATGATGATAATAATAATGATAATAATAATAATGATAATAATATAATAATAATAATAATAATAATAATAATAAAAATTAGTATTGTATTATTGTTATTATGCTTATGATAATAATAGTTATCATCATCATCATCGTTAATGTGACTGAAATGACGATTACTATCATAACCATATCGATCATTATTCTGATTTATGTAGTTATTTATATTACTTTTGGGTCATTTCGGCTCCGTCACAGTTTTTCTGAAGTGGTGTAATAACAAAATTTTTTAAAAAGATAAATAGCGTGATGGAAATATGCAATAATGTGTGTCAGTCCATATTCTATATACGTTTGTCACGGTGCGTATATCTTCTATTTACAGAGGCAGCGCTCCCGGGGGGGGGGCAGGGGGCGCAGTGCCCCCCCTTTTTCGAAGCACCCAAAAGTGCCCCTTTTTACCCAACAAAAATGCCGCCTTTCAAACCTGTTCAGTGCCTTTCTTTTATCTTAGAAGGGCCCATTTCCTTTCTAATAAGTGCCCCTTTTTGTTTCAGATAGGTTACCCTTAAAATCTACAGAAATGCACTCTTTTATGACCTTTCCCTTTTAATAGCGCTCTGTTCCCTTCTGAGAAGTGCGCCTTTTACACTTCAAATGAATGTCCCTTTTAAAATGTGATTATTATCCCCCTTTCACTACCTCTTTTCGTTTTTCACAGTGCAATTTCTCTTCTGCAGAGTGCCCCTTTTCACCCCTGATAAGTGCCCATTTGAAATCTGATTCATGCCCTCATTTACTTCTGATAAGTGCCCCTTTTCCTTTCTAGTATGTCCAATTTCTGCATCTGTTCATGTAAGATAAGGGCAATTAGCGCCCTTTTTGTTTTCTGATAGTGTCCCTTTTCCATTAGGGCAAGTGCTTGTGCTTTCCACAACTGTAACTAGAAGGAACGGTGCCCCTTAATTGGAGGGTATTTTTCTACTTTTTCTTTCTAAAGCTCGCTCGCTACGCTCGCTCGCACTTATGATATCTCACGCAAGGCACTTCAAGTGTGTTGTAGCCATAAAGTCTTATATGTTCTCCTAAGTTCCTGATGGTATTGTGCTCAAAACCCCATTCAATTTGAATATTTTCTCTAATAAAAAATAATCGGTAGCTATGAGACCTCACTTGCATTTAAACATTATAGCTTGGTCACTATATGGAACACGTATAAAATGAATTTCCAGGAGCCTTTATCATTATAGGCCACTCAAAATATACTGCAAATACCATGCCCTTCAGCAAAGATACCTAGCATTTTTTGCTCACTCGCTTCGCTCGCTCACAATTGAGTAAGACAGAGCTGCATACAATAATATTGCAAAATAGTAGTTATCATGTAAAAGTATGTTGAAAATGCACTTGAAAAGTGTGTTAAATAGAATGTAGGGGTATATTTTCCTTCTCGTGTTCGGCTTTTGTAAGTGCCCCCTTTTTCCCCCAAAGTGCCCTTTATCGCTAGTGCCCCCCCCCCACTTTGAAAGACGCTCCGCCGCCCCTATCTATTCATGTCAGTGCATTCGGGTGTGAACGGCAAATCATCCCCCCCCCCCCCCCCCAGGTGTAAGAACCTGTCTGCGCCACTGTATACACACATACACTATCATATTGAGCTTAAAAGTTGATTTATGTAAATTACCTGAAAAGATTAATTTCTTTTACATGTACATGTATTTATAATGTAACCTCAGTGTGGAAGAATGCATGTAACATGACACTTGCCAACATTGTACCAACACAAATGTCAGTACATGGGGCAACAGTGAATTTTCAAAGCAAATTGTTTTTAAAGGTGAAGAAATAAAATATCTTTGGTTTTAACATATTTTGTAACATTATAGTGACAATTAACATACTTCAAAATCGAGTTTGATGAATTTACCCGGGGGTAAAAATCAAGGTCAAAGTAAAGGCCAAGAGGTCATGACCTCGTTTTGATGCATTTTTTTTATTTCTTTCTGAATTCTGAGCCGTTTGCACTAATTCTTTTTGTTTCATCCATGACACATGTTAAATTTTATGTGTACCAAATTTGAACGCATTCTGAGAAAGTAGGGTGTAACCCATTGGGTAATTCCAGATGGAATGACCCTACACCTGTATGACAAAGTGGGCATATCCTATCTATTTGTGCTAATTTCTTGTAGCGACCTTCCTCAATCATTAGATTACTGTTAGGCCTACTTATCCTGATTTTCATATACTTTGATATATGTGTTTTCTCCATATCAAGCAAGAGGTAGTTTTCCAATTTATAATTTTTTTATAGGGTTTTATATGGGCTGCGACCCGACAAAAGGGCCCTTAGGGTAAAATTTTTCAAAAATGAGTTTTCAACACTATTTTGTATTATAGATGCTGCAGAATCTGAATATGCAAACGATTTTCCAAAATTCCATCCCTAAGTGTCTAAATCGATGAATTAAAAAAAGCATGTTTTTGGGTCCACGCGCGCTATTCTGACATACGCACGTGACCAAGGTTAAACAATATATAGTCAATCCCTGATACCATTTTCGCCAAGATTCCTAACATGCTTAAGAGGCTACTTAAACATTCTCCTAGTACCATGACGGACACTTACATTATATAATAGAATTTTATTTTCCTTGTTATCTTTGTCTTCTCTGAACCCTATATTACCTTAAAATGACTTCGAAATGACCTTGAAATAACCTTGAAATGACCTTGTACACGTCCTTGAGATGGCTTGAAATTGGCTTTTAAATTGCTTGCATTTTCAATCACAATTAAGCTGAAATCAAATTTTGCTTTTTTCATAAACATTTATATTATGGAGAGAGATATAAATAGAGAATAAATCTATTCTGTAGTGAGTATAAAAGATTACATTATGTAAAGATTATAGAGGGGTCATATTTCAGGGATGTCACTATATCCAGGGAGGAAGGGGCCGCATCATCTTTGCTCACCATAAATCTTTGTGAAATAAACACTTTTGTCATTAAGTAAATTTCAATAACAAATCTATGAAAATAAAGTTGTGATTGCTTATTTTTTCATATTAACAGGGAGATAAAGGGAAAGAGAATCATAGAGGAGTCAGAGTTCATCAAGGACGGATCCAGGGAGGATGGGAGCGAAATCCCCTTTGTTCACCATATATTTTTCATTAAACATCTGTATGTCTTAAAGTGAATTTTGGAGCAAAAATGTCATCTTAAATTCATCTTCAATTTTAGTGGTCTTTTGGGGGAAGGGGCAGGGTATTCTCAGAATTTTTAATGCCCCTCCCCTTTTAAAGTTTGCATGGATTTGCCCCTAATTGGCAAACACGTGTCATAGATTTTATGTTGCTGTTAAATAATAATAGTGTTGAAGATGCAGTGAAAATCAATTTAACAACTAGCACGCTTGTTCATTAGTACATTATCATCAAAAATCAGAACCATTTACCGCCCACTCAATCACAAGTCATTCAGAAGGCATCAACATTCAAATTATTTCTCAATTCCTTGCTTCTTTCCATGTTCATGTTTCTTTCTGTCAGCTAGCTCTTTCCTCTCCTTCCAACTTGGCCTATACCTTTCCTTCTCTTCCTTTTTCTCTCCCTCTTTTTCTCTTCTATTTCCACCATCTCTAGTTTTCTCGCCTTTTCTCTGCTTCACCGTTCTTATCTTTCATTTCTCCAGCTGTCCATCAGCTCCATCGGTTGCTTTCTCTCTCTCTCTCTCTCTCTCTCTTTATACCTCTCTTGTTACTTTCACTCACCTTCTTATCATGCATATACTTATTTCAAGTGTGTGCCTAAATTCTGTTAAATTGTCTTATATCACTTCATCATTCATTTATTAACTGCAATGTATCTTTTGTATTTCCACTGCCAGTGGGAGTCCAATTTTCTGGTTTTTTTTTTCTTCAAATATGGATCAATAAAAGATATGAACTGTGAACTTTGAAATACATAATAGGTCAGTACAACATGGAATGAAATAAAATTTTCCCTGATTGCACTTTTCATACTAGCAACTTTTATTCAAAACAAGAGTTGACATACGATGTATTTCAAATTAGGAATTTAAATCCGACTGGATTGGTGCTCTTTATTAAGCTGCAGTCTGAAACTGTTAAATACTTTCGGTTTCTAATAAATTTAAGAGTGGAGAGTGTTTGTTCTTTCTTCCTAATGAAATTCATCCTTTCCTTTCCTTTCACTGAAATATAAAATAAAATTACATGCCCTAAAATATCTCTTAACATCTACCCATTATTTTCCTTTACATGGTTAAACAAATGAGCCTACAAAGTTTAGCTAGTAGGTTTTTTTTTGTATAGTTAAGATACAAAGAAGCAATTCAATCTAAATTAGATCATCGCACATGTGACCTAATTTATAAAGAAAAAAAATCCTATATGAGCTTGAAAGATCTTATCGTTAATCCAGTGATTAAAAATTTGTTAGTTTTAAATTTACTTTTCAAGTCATCTGCTTTTACAGGCACACAAACGTAGTAAATATTTAGAATTAAATATTATCTATGAAATAGAGGTAATATCATTTGAAAGTGAAATTGCTCCTATTGAAACATATGTCATGAGTTCTAAGGGCACTTGTCACCCAAATTTTGAAGACACAAAAAGCATTTTTAGCAGATTTTTGTTCATTATTAGTAGCAATATCGAGATCATGCTCAGCTTTGGAAAGTTCCTTCACCCTCTGAAAGGATGTGATCATAGACCGCATGGAGGCATCCAAAGTTCCAAACACTACTTGTTCTAGTGACATCTTGTACAGCCATACCCATGTTCATTTTGTAGGATCTCCATCATTGTGAAGTTCATCCTGAGTTGATGTGAAGAGAATCCAACTGCAGTGATTGTTTCAAGATCTTAGATCACCTCTGCTTCCTCCTCTGATATGAATGCAGTGACCTGACATTTCCAGCATCGTTGAATTAAATGTGGTTATCATATCCTCCCCTCTCCTTCCAGCTTTGCCTCTAAGATACAGTCCAACATTCCTATATTGGCCTGGAGATGACGATGATAGGGACGAGCATGACCTTGGCTGCTCCATATCAATGGCCTGTAAAAAAAAAAGATAAAATCCCTTGTAATGATACATGAAATGGCACTAGAAGCAGCCAACTGCTTAGATGAATCACATTGAAATACAGACTTATTGTGTTAGAACAGCTGAAGTACACCAACAGCATTAAATGAGTATGGAATACAAAGTGTCATTCATTCTAATATGAAATATTAGACAGTAATAACAATTAATCCATTAAGTAATGTTGTTTTGTGATTAGTATTGTTTTAATTTTGATTAATCTAAAAGTAATTTAGATATTCAGTAATGCCTCGTAACTGAAATTCAGTTTGTAATTCAATTGCTCTATAAAAAAGTCTACAGAGACAATTAATGCACTCAAAACTGAAGACAATCCAGCAATACACAATGGGAAGGGTTTGGGAGAGGCATTGCTTACTAATAATGATCACCCCCCTCCCATCCTCTCGATTATAAGCAAACAATGCAGTGCCCCCCCCCCTCCACTCCAGTTCAGTTATTTTTCTTTAATTTTTTCTAAAAGCAAGTCAGTGCTTACAGGGTTGTGATACATAAACGGTTATTTGTAATTCCATACTTATCCAGAGCCCTAGCTAGGGTAAGGCCCTAGTCTGGCCCTGAATTAGCTAGACCATAGCCTATAGATCTATGCCTAACTTTATTTTATCATCTCTGTGTAGGAAATACACTGTATATGTACATGTATATAACATAACTGCTAAAATTTTCTGATGAATTCCTGACCGGTAAAGTTCAGCATGGGAAAATTGAGGCCTCAAATATGAATCAGCATTCATCTGCTATTAACTAGCGGCAAATAACGTTCCGATATTATGACACATCGTCGCTTTTTCTTGTGAAAATGATATTGTTCTTAGACAAATTTTAATGAGATTTTCGGCACAATTAGACTCTGAGATATGAAGATTAAACTGAGATCAGCCATTAGAGGAATACAAAAGGAAAAGCTTGTCAATTTCAAGTGAATGTTAAGTGCGCATAGTTATAGGGCCCCTCATCATACAACATGAGCTTAGCCTTACGACTACGAGTGTGACTGCAAAGTCTACGACTACAGTACAACATTAACAGTTAGAATCTACATGTAGTTACATCTTGCCTTGGTTTAAAGAAATTGCCCAACTGATGAAATAAATAACAAAAATTAATATTCAGAGATTATACAGTAATATGAAAAAGAAATAACAGAGGAAGGAGATTTCATAATATGTTAAATGTCAGAATTAATAGTTAACACTATCTTTGAAACTATGCATGTCGCATGCAGCCTTGCAGTTGCAGGGCACTATACGAAATGAGGTAGACAGTCACCTATTAAAACTGAATTAAATGCACGAAATGCCTTTGAAACCCGCAGATTGGTTGTCAAGCTGAAGGGTAATATCAAGGCGTACATGGTGGATTTAGAGGATGTGTCGGAGGCAGTGGGTGGTTATGTTGGTAGAAAGTGGGGTGGAAATTGATAAGAAAGGCAGCAAAACGCTAGCAGCAGGGATGGAGGTGTCACGTGTGGTGAATGTCTGGGTAACCTGATCGGGGGACTGAGTCTCAAGGCACTATGGAGATGTGAGGGCAGGGCAGCCGGGAACAATCTGGCAGGGGTTGGTAGACTGTCGCATTGCTTCCATAGAGAAGGGTGTGCTTCTTCTCTATGGCGTCACGAACCTCGGCATTGTGATGGTCCTGGATAGCCTGATGACACAGCCTCTTCCAGTTGGGGTAGTTGAAGCTTGAGGTGCCAGAGAGTAATGGGGGTAAGTTGAACTTTGCCAGGAGCCGCTTCCAGTAAGGGATGGAGGGAGTGTTGGTTGCCATAGCGTGGAGGAGGATCCTGTGCTCAAATCGGTCACTTGGCAGGGTGAATAGCTGTCCAAGGGTAAGAATGGTAATGAGCTCTACCTGGAGAGATAGAGAGGAAGGATGCCAGACAACAGGAAAACAGCTTCCGCCGCACTTTTTGGGAGGCCAACAAGTTTCTTGAACAGAAGAGCCTGTGCAGAGTTGAGTTTTTCCAGGGATCTTTTGGTGAGCTTCAGGACAGCAACACTGTACAACATCCCTTGGATACAGTACGTGGACCACAACTTTGCGATGGTGGGAGGCCAGAAGTTGCTCCGCGAGGCTGACCCTCCTATGAGGGCAAAAAGGGAGTTTGATGTGTGAGATCTTATCATTCCAGGGTTTGGTTAGAGATGGGGTGGGGAGTGAGAGGATGATTTTTTCTAAACGGTCTGGAAGTACATTTGTAGAGGAGGTGCTCGTATCCTTCTGCTACCATTTCTGGACTTTGGGTCTTAAGGTTATTGATAGCAGAGTGGATAATCATTGTGGTTACTACTATCTAATGCCCTGCTTGCATCCTCAAGAGTGGGAGCATACACTCTTTCACCTAAGCCCCCTGCCCGGGCGGTAAGCTTGCCAACATGAATGTCATTGTACGTGGAATCATGGATGAGTGTGATTCTCTCAACAGATCTAGTACCACTACCAGCATTACCATGATTACTAAACCTTTTGTCTCTAGAGTTATTGTTTGTACCTTGTTTGGCTTGTTTTTCAGGGCTTACTCCATGTGGTGATTGGGGGGTTCCTTCTAGTACCTTTTGTTACATTGCTATACGATGTGTCTGCTACTCTATTGCTAGTGTGAGGGGATGAGAAATAACCCTTCTTTATAATGCAAATCAGTCAGGTACAAAAGGAATGTAGCTAAAGAGGAGCGATATGCTCCAGTGGACATACACTCACTGCATGCAGGAAGAAGCTCATACTTGCGTGAGCAGATGTGGCTGTAGCTGCATGTGCCTACATGAAGTGGTAATCGATGTCTCATCCTGATATTCTTGATGTATATAGTTGATTTTGGACACCTTAATATCAACTGAAGTGAACTCAGTCAAGGGTCTTCTACCCTCTTTTGTTTGATTTGGACATGATGAAATAAAGCTTGGCCTCATACCCAATAGAACCGCAAAAACAACTGCTTCGTCTGATTTATGACTTTGAAATCTTATCCTCACATTTGGTAGTACGGATGGGGTGCGGTTGCTCTTCAGATAACTGAGAACTATTGGCTTGGTCAGGTGTGTAACGATCAAGGAGTAAAAGACAAAAGAGGGTAGGAAGATGACGACCATGGAAGAGATGAGGGAGGAACTGGAAAAGCTGTCATTGGAGCTGAAAAGTAGGGAAGTGTATTTCCCTCCCAAGGAAAAGAAAATCAGGCCGTTTAGTGGCACTGAAAACATGCTGGTCTCAGATTTTGTGGAGGACATTAAGGCAGGAATTAAACTTCGAAAGCTGACGGGTGAGAGTGCTATTGACTACGTGCTAGCTCACCTGGAAGGATCTGCAAGGCAGGAGGTGCAACATCGCCCAGATAGAGAAAAGAAGGATGCTGATTCAATAATGAACATCTTATTGGAAACATTTGGGGACAAGCTGAATGCTAGTCAACTAATGCGGCAGATATATAACCGAGTACAAAATGAAGATGAGTCTGTGGCACAGTACGCATATGCCTTACTTGCATTAGCGACTCGATTGCAACGCAAACCAGGAGCCCCGGAGTCGAAGAATATCATCAAAGAACAGTTTAAAGATGGGTTGAGTGACCCAGTACTCAGGAGGGAAGTGAAGCGGTTGTTTAAAGAAAAGCCAGAATTGTCTTTTCTAGAGGCACGAGACTAGGCGGTGGAGATGGAGGAGGAAGAACTTAAGGGCACCAACCCACGCAAAAAGAAATGCACCACCTACCAGGCCGAAGCCACAGCCGGGATGGGAAAGGTGGTAGAGGGGCTCACTGCAGCGATCAAAGGCCAAACAGAGCTACTTGACAAGATGATAGTACAGCAGGGCATTTTCAATTCTCGCCTAAGTCAGTTAGAGGAGACGCAGGACAATGCCAGGAGATTCAGGAGACCTCCTCTAGACAAGAATAAGATTGAATGCCATCGATGCCACCGCATGGGTCATTACGCAAGGGAGTGTGAGAGTCCTCATCCTGGGGGCAATCCACGTACACAGAGGGCTGGACGGTCAAACAGTCAGCAACAGCAACAGGGAAACTGAATACACCCAGGGCTGAGAGCCAAGCCCTGGGTGTCTCTTCAGCATCAGAGAGTTTTGAAAGGGGCTCTGGAAATGGAGAACGAAACATGCTCATTGGTATTTGCCCCACAAGCGTCATATTTATTAATGGGGTGGAACTCACTAGTGTGGTAGACTGTGGGTCTCAAGTCACAACCATCACTTCCAATTGCTTCCAGCGATCATTTCCGCCGTCGACCCTAAAGAAATTAAACTGGATTTCTCTTAGTGCAGCAAATGGGACAGATATTCCTTACTCTGGATATTTTGAGGCTGATGTGACTATTGCTGGCATTACAGTTCCGAAAAGAGGTATTCTAGTAACAAATACATCACACAAACCAAAACATCCCATTTTGCTCGGAATGAATGTTCTGCAAGGTTTGCCAGGTGAGACCTTAGCAGCCGTAATTGGAGATGATGCGTCAGTTGTCACAAGCAAGAACTGGATCGACAAGAAAAGTACTGTGGGCCTTGTTCGTGTTGCTGGAAGAGGGAAGGTGAGAGTCCCAGCTCAATCAATACAAGCCATAGAGGTGACAGGACCCACTTGTCCTACCCAAACTGCAGTAATTGTGGACCAGATTGTGCAAACTCCGAAGGGAATCATCCTCAGTCCGACTCTGGCTCATTCGTGTAGGGGGAGAATAACTGTACAATTATACAATACCACAGATGAGGACATCTTCTTAAATCCCAGAACTCCAATTGGATCTCTTCAACTTGCATCGATGATCGATGACAATAGTGTCTTGTGTCAAAGAATGGTTGCAACTGGGGACCAACAAACTGATACAGGTGGAATGAAGCTGCTAGAGACACCTGGACTACTATGGCAAGGACTGAGTGAGGAGCAGAGACAACAAGCAGAAGCCCTGTTGTTACGGAATAGTGATGTCTTTGCTGCCTCGGAAGAGGACTTGGGCCATACGGAAATGGTAACCCACCAAGTCAGAACAGTAGATGAGGAGCCTGTTAAGCTTCCATACAGGCGTATCCCCCCATCCCAGCTGGAAGAAGTTAGAGAGCATATCCGAAAGCTACTGGAGAAAAAGGTTATCAAAGAAAGTACAAGCCCTTATGCATCACCAATTGTATTGGTTCGAAAAAAAGATGGTTCATTGAGGCTATGTGTGGACTACCGCAAATTGAATCAGAAAACTAGGAAAGATGCCTATCCAATACCAAGGACTGACGAATCAATGGATGCGTTACATGGTGCACAATGGTTTTCGACACTTGATCTCCTGTCGGGCTATCACCAAGTGGCTATGGATGAGAAGGACCAACACAAGACAAGCTTCACAACACCCTTTGGCTTATACGAATATGTACGTATGCCTTTTGGATTGTGCAACGCGCCAGGAACATTCCAGCGTCTAATGCAAATTTGCCTTGGGGACCAGTTCTTCTCATCTGTCTTGTGCTATCTGGACGACATATTAGTGTATTCGACTACCTTTGAAGAACACCTCGAAAGACTAGACCGTGTATTTGACAGACTTCGCAAGCATGGACTAAAGATCAAGCCCTCAAAATGTGAACTGTTCCGTCCAGAAGTGAGGTATTTGGGCCATAAAGTTTCAAGAGAGGGCGTGCAGACAGATCCGGACAAGATAGAGGTGGTGAGGAGTTGGCCAACACCAAGGAATCTGAAAGAGCTACGGTCTTTTCTGGGGTTCTGCTCCTTCTATCGACGATTTGTGAAAGGATTTTCACAGATTGCTGGCCCCCTGCACAGTCTGGTTGCCATCCAAGTTGAGAAGAGGAAAGAAAGAAAAACAACACCCTTTACGTGGGAACCAAAACACCAGGTGGCATTTGAGGAGCTCAAAGAGAAACTATGTCAACCGCCAGTGCTTGGATATGCAGACTTCACAAGACCATTTGAGCTCGAGGTTGATGCATGTCTACAGGGACTAGGAGCTGTTCTTTTCCAGAGGCAAGGTGGTAAGCGTCTGGTAATCGCTTATGCCAGTCGAACGCTCAGAGGTGCAGAGAAGAACATGGAAAGGTACTCCAGTATGAAGCTTGAACTACTGGGGATGAAATGGGCAATTTCAGAGAAATTCAGAGATTATCTTATCGGGAATACATTTACAGTGTTCACAGACAATAACCCTCTGGCTCATCTTAACTCGGCGAAACTTGGGGCTGTAGAACAGCGATGGGTTGGCGCTCTCTCTGCATTCAACTTTGATGTACAATACAAACCTGGAGCGTCAAACATGGTAGCGGATGGATTATCTCGTCGCCCCCATGCATCACCCGACATTGCAGAAGAGGCGATATATACTTCTGATGGTTGTTGTATGGTAGTGGGAGCTACTCGGTTGCCAGAGGAACTGCAGCACACTCATGTCTATTCCCAATCTATCCAAGACGAGGGAGAAATGCAGGATAATGAGGAACCTTCTCCTACGCCTGCCCCATTTCCGAACTATTCAAGGGAACAGTTGAAAGAATTTCAGCTTCGAGATCCAACTATCAGCAAATTCCGATACTACTGGGAGAGGAAAGAAAAGCCAAACAGAGAACAGAGGGCTATAGAAGACGAAAGTGTAATACTTCTCTTGCGGCAGATGGAGAAGATAAGAGAAAAGGATGGTCTCTTATACAGAGTCTGTGACTTTGAAAATGTTTGGCAGTTACTTCTACCCAGAGTACTCATCAAGGATGTACTAAAGGCTTGCCATGACCAGACAGGGCATCAAGCTGTGAAAAGAACTACAAGCCTAGTCAGGAGTCGATGTTACTGGCCAAGGATGACAACACACATCAAAGATTGGTGTAATCAATGTGATCGATGTACCAAGGCGAAAAATCCACCAAGGATCAGGGAACCCATGAGGGGATTGACAGCTTCTCGCCCAAATGAATTGCTGGCTGTTGACTTCACTTTACTAGAACCAGACTCAACAGGGAAGGAAAATGTTCTTGTCATGACTGATGCATTTTCCAAATATTCATTGGCAGTCGCAACTAGGAATCAAACAGCTGAAACCACGGCGAAGGTACTTGTAAGAGAATGGTTCAGCAAGTTTGGGGTGCCGCATCGACTCCATTCAGACCAGGGGCGCAATTTTGAGTCGTCGCTTATCCAATCCTTGTGTCGACAGTACGGAATCCACAAATCACATACAACACCCTACCACCCAGAGGGTAATGGTCAAGCCGAGAGGTTTAACAGAACATTGCATGATTTATAAAAACACTCCCTCCTGAAAGGAAACGTCGATGGTCAGAATTTCTTCCAGAAGTAATCTATGCCTACAATGCAACCCAGCATGCCTCAACTGGTTTCGCCCCTTTCTACATCATGTTTGGGAGGGATCCCAAACTTCCAGTTGACTTCCTACTGGGTGAAGAGTCGCAACATGACACTTCTAATGTGAATGACTGGCTGGCTAACCACACCAAGGTTCTACAATGGGCTTACCAAAAAGCAGGGGAGAGACTTGATCATGAAGCAGCTTATCGCAAGGCACACTACGACAAATCTGCCAAAGAGAGACCACTGACTGTTGGCACCAGAGTGTACCTAAGGAGCCATCCTCAAGGTAGACATAAAATTGCTGATGAGTGGCAATCAACAATATACAAGGTTGTATCCCAACCAGGAGAGGGAGCAGTCTATGTTATTGAGAAAGCAGATGGCAGTGGTGGTCCACGGACTGTCGACCGAAGGGAGCTAAAGGTGTGCCCAGTCAGGAAACAATCGGACCCTGTCATTCCCAAAACCAAACGGGGGAGAACACGCAATACCCCCCAAGAGCAGACTGATAGCATTTCTGATGACTCCAGCTCAGCCATTGAAATAGTGGTGAGGGATCTACCAGCCGAGTCCACTGACGAACAGCCTGAATTACATGTCTGGACCCCTGAACCAGAATCCAGTGATGAGGACGACCCCCCCCCCCTCCCCGTCTGCCCCAGAACTTAGGGAAGAGGATGACCCCCTTTCCCCACCTCCACGTCTACGTCGAAGCCTGAGGCCGACGAAAGGGAAACACCGCAATCCTCTCCGTTTACCTCGGTCTGCAGCGACAGTTAACGTCATTAATGGTAATGCTAGAGTAAAGCCCAGAGCACAGAACGAACATAGTAGAGTTTTGATTGACAGACTCCAAAGTGGTATTAATCGCCAGTTACATTGGGATGAAACCTCTACGTCATATTAATAGCAACTTTTACTACCTGATATGGAACTATTATTGGAGAAAATGGTTGGAATCTTGTGGACGATATCAGCGTTTGCGAACAAAACTTTAATCAATGCTATTGAAGAAAACAGTGGTAGTGGGAATATTGATTGATGAGATGTGTTTGTGAACACACACACATTAATTATAGTTTTGTTGTTTTCATACAGATTTAGGAAAGAAATGTATTTAAAGTTGGAGAAGAATAAGTTTGGATGCATATCTGAAGAAGTATATGTTTACTTTGAGACAAGGACAAAGTTATACTGTACATGTATTTTGGTACCTAGTATGCAACTATATGAAAGCAAAAAAAAAAAAAAAAAAAAAAAAAAAAAAAAAAAAAAAAAATTGTTATTGTTCATGAGTTTTGTTTAAGTTACATATTATTATCAGAATTATGCCAAGTTTGAGGACAAACTTGAATTTTAGCAGGGGAGATTGTGAGGGGATGAGAAATAACCCTTCTTTATAATGCAAATCAGTCAGGTACAAAAGGAATGTAGCTAAAGAGGAGCGATATGCTCCAGTGGACATACACTCACTGCATGCAGGAAGAAGCTCATACTTGCGTGAGCAGATGTGGCTGTAGCTGCATGTGCCTACATGAAGTGGTAATCGATGTCTCATCCTGATATTCTTGATGTATATAGTTGATTTTGGACACCTTAATATCAACTGAAGTGAACTCAGTCAAGGGTCTTCTACCCTCTTTTGTTTGATTTGGACATGATGAAATAAAGCTTGGCCTCATACCCAATAGAACCGCAAAAACAACTGCTTCGTCTGATTTATGACTTTGAAATCTTATCCTCACACTAGTATGAGTTACCCAAGGCTCACCATTCATTTCATACTTAGTCTTTCTTGCAGATTTCCTATTAGTTTATCTTTAAGTCTAGCTTCATACATTTTCTTCAGATCTTCTCTATTTTCCCCATCTGCTTGAATGTGGGCAATCAATCTACCGTTTTTGATTTCGGAGTTTACTTTCTCCGCTCTGAGATTCTGTATTACACTGTTCAGTTTGTCAGCTTCTTTTCTATGCTCATCATTTAGTCTTCTGTTCTTACTCAGGCTATTCTGTTCTATTTACTTCATTTGTTTTTTGTTTTTCTTTCTTTTTCGTTTACCAGTTTCTCTAATGTGGGGTTCTCATTGGTTTGATTCGTTTTGTGTTTACATTTTTCTTGTTGGAGTTTTTCTATGAGGTTTCCATGCATCTCACAGGTTCTGTTGT
This sequence comes from Echinometra lucunter, assembly GCA_029962745.1. Lineage (NCBI taxonomy): Eukaryota > Metazoa > Echinodermata > Echinoidea > Camarodonta > Echinometridae > Echinometra > Echinometra lucunter. The sequence continues at coordinate 25,119,878 of CM057152.1, forward strand.
TCTGGACGATGACTTTAGAAATGGTTTTTGTTAAGTTAACGATGACCAGGGGAGCGTTTCATGAAAGGACTTGGATGTTTTATCCGACAGTTGCCATAGTAACGATGCTTCTCAGCCAATCAAAATCAAGGAAAGATGTCAGATCTGACAACTTGTCAGACAACAAATGTTGATGAAATGCTCCCCTGTTCCATTGTGTCCAGGCGGGTGCTAAGAACTGCGAAATGAACTGCGAAATGATCCATACTGTCGTTGGGCTCATTGATGACATCATCATCTGGGTGGGAGGGCGAAACATAACATGAGGACCTGTAGTCATCTGCAGAGCACTAGTAGTCTCCTTCCCAGAAGTCGCCTCGTCTGAATGAGTAGGGCCCGAATCAGAGATTGTAGCTTCTTTTCCACCAATAGGGTCCTCATTAGGCAGACTGTTGAGGACGTCCATATCCACGTCGCTGATGGGATCTTCGACGACGTCAACGTTGGTATTGTTCTCGTTGGTCGAGGCTTCCTGGATTCGGTCATCATCCAGGGTTTGTTGCTCATTGATCAGCTCACCGGCCTTCTCTGTGAGTTGTTCATGCGTGTTGTCATTAGTGGTGTCACCATTGTTCTCGGCAGTACATAATACCCATGGTTCGAATACCATGTGTGCAGGATTTCAGACAAAGTAGAACCATGTGTGAAATTGCCCCGACATGCGTGGCGACAAGGGTAAAAAAAGAAATTGAGTATACATTCCTAACAGTAATAAAAAATGCCAGAGATTTTTTTTTTTACTTTTGGCAATTTAGTTCAACTACTGTAAGCCAGTGAAGTTTCCAGGGACAGACCAGTGTACTCCCCATTAAATAGCTACAGTGTAGTTGGTAATAGGTTGAAGGCTGAAAGAAGCTGTAAAATTTTATGAGTAGGATTTTCCCTCATGGTCATAGAGAGAAGAGAAAGAGAGAGAGAGAGGAAGATACTGAGAGGGGAAGAGAGAGTGAGAGAGGGAGAGAATGTGATGTGGTCACTTGATGTAATCAGTGACCACATTGCTGACAAATTCTGAACAGGTACCACATGTATCCATCCATATGAGTAAAAGTGTACATGGCTAGAAAAAATACTTGTGAATGCACAGGCTTATTTAATTTCCACTCTCCTGCTCTCCCATATCTTGTAAGTTGTATTTACTGATATAGAGCTTCAGAGCTCCTAGTGGTGCAAGTGTCTCCACTATAAGTCTCCGCTTTGGGTCACGCTCCCATATCCCGCGATTCGCACGGGAAGGGGAATCCCCCCACCCACCCTCATCCTCAGGAGTGGCAGCACATGTCCTTGACATGTGCCGACATGTGTGGAATTTTTTCTGGCGAGAACACTGGGTGTCACCATCTTTAGTTGACCAGGATTAAATCAAATGCTTACACGGATTAATTCCTCTTCACACCAGCGGTGAAAGAGTTTGCCTTGAATGAGGATCTTTCCCGTTGTGGTATATACAGTGATGTGATACAATACAACACCTTCACCATCAATCTCCTGAACAACGAACTTATAGATCGTCTCGAGATAGAAGCCTTTGTCCTATTGATGCAATCCGAAGGTGGATTCTTTTCGCTGATGTTACAAAGCAAGTGCAGTTAGCGTTCTTTCTGTATAGGTTTAAGTCTATGTCCTCGTAAGGAATGGCTTTTCCCGATGCACTCTCTATCTATCTCTGTTTGAGTTTGTTGACATAGATGAGAAGACGGCATTTTAACTTCTGTTCTGAGCTTCGAAATACTTATTATTTCAGTTCTGTATACATATAACATGAAAGTTTAGGGGTATTAATCATAGATCTGATATTCGGAACGTTCCCTTTATGGTGATAACCATATAGTGATCAGACCCCGGGGATCAAACATTTAAGAATTTGCTCTCAAATATAGCCTATAATTGCAAGTTTCGTTTCTCTTTTGTAAAGTGCTTAGTCGGTAATGTTCCAGCAGATTGAGTAATCTTATAGTTATTAGCGTTGATTTTGATAAGATAAGTACGGATAATATTGTCGACAAGTAGTAGTTCAAATTACTCACAGAATGATGTACAAGTAGGAAGGTATGAAACTATTCTCATATCTACTAGTATTAGTCTTACACTTAGGCAAGCAGAGATCTTTTCTACTTCTCAGGGAATATCTAGTTTCCTTTTTAGCCGGTAAGAGACAGTTCAGCTTATGACGGGGATTTTGTATTTGGGTGAACAGTTTAAGGCAGAGATCAGATAAAAATTCAAGATCAAGGAACGAAATTGCCTCATTGTATGACAATTCCGGAGTAATGATCCTAAGAGCTCTCTTCTGAATCGATTCTAAGATATCAGTCTGTTCTTTGGTCAAACCTCCATGAAATACCTTCCATGCATATTCTAAGACTGATCGAATACATGCTACATAATATCTGCACATATCAACCCGATTTAAACCTGCTCTTCTTAAGGACGTTCCACAGTTAAAATGAAATCCTTGTCATTTTCTCCAAATTTTGCATAGAGTTACTTTGGTACCTTTGTCGGCCAAAAATGCAAAAAATAATATAGGTTCATGTGCATATTTTTTTCTCTACGGGACTTTGAAGTTGTCATAATTGGATGGCAGATAAAATGATGCAATCAAGAGATTCAGGCCTCTATTAGACCTCACAATTTCGACAATTGAGTATAAATCACTTTTACTCTGTCAGAACCCTATTAAACTTCATCAAACCTTCCAGATTTGTAGTGAAATATATGACAAAGGTGGAAAGACTGTTTAAACTGGGCCATCTGTACTTCTCTTTAAACTAGCAGCGCCCTCATGTGGGGAAAATGGTGCCAAAAAGGATAAAAAACATAATCTTAGAGGCTTGGAATCCACACGAAAAATAAAAAGGACAGTTTAAGCTGCACTTTATTCAAAATCCATGTCATTTTCATGAAAATTTGCAAAGTTGTAGAGGAATGCCTACTTAAGGGGTAAACACATTAAAAAAGGAGGGATCATGTGCTCGTTTTCAAGCTGTTGGCGCTCTAATGGCTGATAATCGGCTTGAAAACCCAAAAAATGCGCCCAAAACATGCAAAAGGCTGAGAATCTAATCCTAAATACGGCCGATTTAATGGTCCCAAACATTCAAAACCCATCTCATATTCGTCTTTCTCTCTAGAATTGTAGAGGAAAGTATACTGAAGAGATTAAAACATTTAAAAAGTGGGGTCCATGTGTTTGTTTTTGAACTATCGTCGCCCTTATATTTGCAAATTGGCTTGAAAACCACAAAAACGCACCAAAAACGTGCAAAAGGCTGAGAATCTAATCCAAAATACGGCCGATTCAATTTTATGGTCCCAAACATTCAAAACCCATGTCATGTTCGTCTTTCTCTCTAGAATTGTAGAGGAAAGTATACTGAAGAGATTAAAACATTTAAAAAGTGGGGTCCGTGTGTTGTGTTTTTGAACTATCGTCGCCCTTATTTGCAAATTGGCTTGAAAACCACAAAAACGCGCCAAAAACATGCAAAAGGCTGAGAATCGAATCCAAAATACGGCTGATTCAGTTTTATGGTCCCAAGCATTCAAAACCCATGTCATGTTCGTTTTTCTCTCTAGAATTGTAGAGGAAAGTATACTGAAGAGATTAAAACATTTAAAAAGTGGGGTCCATGTGTTTGTTTTTGAACTATCGTCGCCCTAATATTTGCAAATTGGCTTGAAAACCACAAAAACGCACCAAAAACATGCAAAAGGCTGAGAATCTAATCCAAAATACGGCCAATTCAATTTTATGGTCCAAACATTCAAAACCCATGTCATGTTCGTCTTTCTCTCTACAATTTTATAGAGGAAAGTATACTGAAGAGATTAAAACATTTAAAAAGTGGGGTCCATGTGTTGTGTTTTAGAACTATCGTCGCCCTAATATTTGCGAATTGGCTTGAAAACCACAAAAACGCACCAAAAACATGCAAAAGGCTGAGAATCTAATCCAAAATACGGCCGATTCAATTTTATGGTCCCAAACATTCAAAACCCATGTCATGTTCATCTTTCTCTCTAGATTTGTAGAGGAAAGTATACTGAAGAGATTAAAACATTTAAAAAGTGGGGTCCATGTGTTTGTTTTTGAACTATCATCGCCCTTATATTTGCGAATTGGCTTGAAAACCACAAAAACGCGCCAAAAACATGCAAAAGGCTGAGAATCTAATCCAAAATACGGCTGATTCAATTTTACGGTCCCAAACATTAAAAACCCATGTCATGTTAATCTTTCTCTCTAGAGGAAAGTATACTGAAGAGATTAAAACATTAGAGGAAAGTGTACTGAAGAGATTAAAACATTAAAAAAGTGGGGTCCATTTGCCTGTTTTTGAAGTATCGTTGCCCTAATAGTTGCGAATTGATTTGACACCACAATATGCGCCAAAAACATGCAAAAGGCTGAGAATCTACACTGAAAACGAAAGTTGGTCAAATGACTAAAAAGATTAGACATTCACTATGTCTTATTTGACTAAGAAATAATTAGTCATTTGTTCTTAAACTGAGTAATATTAATTAGTCACCCAAATTATGTCTTATTTGAGTAATCCTGGAAATGATTAATATTGCATGAGAAATAATTGGTCCGTAAATAGTCCTACACTGAAATCAGTTAGTCTTATATTAGTCTTTCATTAGTCTTTTTACTAACCATTTGCTAGTCAATGATGACATGACGTGGTGCTGAGGTAAGCTGTCAGTCATGGGAACTAATTTCACACATGCATATTCAAACTTTATATATACTTTTTAAAACAATGGCTGTTCTTGACACCCTGAATGCTTGTCACAGGCTTGACTCACATAGCAACAAGTAGTGTATGCAAACTTGATTCCAAGTCATTTTTGTAGTTGATAGACCTGTTTACTAACATATTCAAATTTTATGCATACCTTTCAATCAGGCGTTGTTGTTGACCACCGGAAAGTTTGCCAAAGGCTTTCAAGACAGAGCAACAAGATTAGTAATGTTACCCAAGTAGGCAAGTACTAGTGTTTGTTCATTACTAACAGGTTTAAGGAATATCTCCTTACAGTGCAGACATCTGGTCCAGATTTTCCTGAGATTATATAAACACTTTTCATTGGACTTCTCAATTAAACACAGGAATGATGCCTGCAGAAATAGGTAAAAAATATCCCCTCAGGTATGCAGTATTCAGTTTTCTGAGAGTAGGTCCTCCAAAAGAGGGGTTTTCCCACTAAAGAAAGCACACGAAATGCGAATCGCGAACAATACTCGCCGATTCACATTACATTTCATTACACAATGCTATTGTTATTTGAACATAATCACGGTGACCACCTAATTTGCCATTAGACAACCTAACAAATTGTATTAGTTGCCTGCTGGCATCCAGTGAAAAAAGTGAAGTGAGAGCCCTGTGAATCTTTACTAAAGCTTTAGACAGGCTTTACAGTCGATTGTAATTGTTACCATATATCATGACGAATGTAAATCTGGTCAATTTTGTAAACCTAAACCAGCGAGAGCTAGCTGCTGTGCTCCAGGCCGGCCAGGTCTGCAGGCTCGGTGTTGCATCTGCACTGTGATGCACTGTGAGCAATGATCTGGGGAGCGTTTAATCAACATATGTTGTCTGACAAGTGGTCAGATCTGACATCTTTTCTTGATTTTGATTGGCTGAGAAGCATCATTACTATGGCAACTGTCGGATAAAACAGACTTTGTCAGATAAAACATCAGACAGGTCCTTTCATGAAACGCTCTGATGTGCACAGCTGATCAATCAGCTGTGCGCATGACGTTTTAACCTGCGTGGTAGGGATGCGCAGAACATAACTGTGGAACGTCCTTAATTGGACAAGACGGTACAGACGTTTTGCTGCTTTAGTGTAGGTTTCTTTTACATGAGTATCCCAGTTTAGTTTGTTATTAATATATAGCCCTAACGGTTTTGCTTCCTTAACTTTCTCTTCAAGGTATCCAGCAATGGTAAGATGAGGTAATTCTACAGTATCTTTCGTGAAACAAATAACCATTTCCCCAGTTTTTATTGGGTTTATTTGCATGTCATTTGACTTAGACCAAGCAACCAGATCATTGAGGGCATTCTGAATTGAACAAATTTTTCCTTGTGGGCATACCTCAAAGATGGTTGTATCATCAACATATTTAACGACAGGAAGGTTAGAACATAAGTCAGTTGTAAAAATTACAAACAACAAGGGGCCTGTTTTAGTTCCTTGTGGGACGCCCCATGTATATTTCTCCAGTCAGACGTAACTTGGTTAATTTTCACTCTCTGTTGTCTCCTACAAAGAAATGCTCTTATCCAATTAACAAGTGTGGGATCAACTTCTAAATTTTCTGACTTTGTAAGAAGCAAATTATGATTTATCTTATCAAAGGCTTTCTTATAGTCTATCAATAACTCTCGTACAGCATTATTCTTAGTATCCATTTCAAATGTCCAAATGTTAATGAGATCAATCAAGGCAAATACACTTGAAGATCGGGGTATATTCCCCTACTGCTGCGGATCAGCTTTTGGAAGATAGGTATCCCAAATCCATTTACAGACATAACTTTCCAATATTTTTGCCAACACTTGAGGTAAAGAGATCGGCCTCAGATCATTTTGGATGGACACGGGTTGGTTATTTTTTATTTTTTTTTTTTGGCTTAGGATTAGCGCACACTGTGCGGCTCTCGACAGAGCTCCCATTTACATTGTTAATTTACTGCTTTTAGCACAGAATTATATTTTGTGGTCATTGCTATTTTGTTAAGCTAGTTATCTAGATCTTACTAGACCTTTTTCAGAGTTTTCTGTGATTGTGGTTACCTGTAATATCGATTTCAAGTTTTGGCTACTTTGGTTATCTCAGTTATGGCTAGGTAGCATGGCTTCCAATACATTGTAAGTAGCTGTCTATGTGTAATTTGTACTCATTGTATTTTGTAAGTATATGCACTGAACCAGAACTTTGAACACAATGGGACATCTTCAGCTGTGCCTGGTGGTTGCTTTGTGTCTGCATGTTCACATGAATGGACCTGGACATTACAATGGGCAGTCAACATTTCTTCCTTCTGTTCATCAGCCTTTCATCAGGAAGCATCTAGGATCTCCTATAGCTCGAACTGCAATGCCACCTTTTAGATTGAGCTACTTGCAAGATGGAGATATAAACCCTAACCCTGGCCCCGACCAGCAACTGTCATCTACATGGTACATCGCCTTTGCATGGGTTATCTTCTTCTGAACCAGGGATTCAGTACACTCCAACACAGCTTCATCATTTGAAAGGTCGCGGGTCTTCACTACCGGAAAATGTTCTACGCATCATCAACGAACTTCACATTAATCACAGTACTGTCAGATTAAATCTTAAAAAGAAAACCAGGAGAGGAACGCGTGGCGGTAAGGGAAAGGGAAAGAGACACAAGTAGCAACAGCTCCTCCATCTCTACTCATTCCAGTTACCTTCAGTTGTGTACGGTGAATGTTCGCTCAGTACGTAGTAAGTCAGCATCGCTTTTGGATTTCGTTTGTGAAAGTAAGGCCGACTTGTAAGCTATGACTGAGGCTTGGTTGACGGACAATGACTCTGCAATCATCCATGATATCATCCCTGTTGGTCACCGATCTGTCCATTGCCCGCGTACTATTCGTCGTGGAGGAACTGCTCTTCTCTTCAAGGACAATCTCGATGTTCATCAGGTTCTGGCCGGTGAGAAGAGGTCGTTTGAGTTTGCTTGTTACCATATATCACTCAAATCTTTCCAACTTAAGCTAATTAATATTTATAGACCGCCGTATTCTGATGCTCATCCTGTACCAATGTCTGTTTTTGTATCTGAATTTAACGACTTTATACAGGAACACTTGTTATCCAATATACCTGTTATTATCACCGGTGATTTTAACATTCATGTCGGTGTTGATAATCAAGAGTCTAGGTTATTCATGGATCTACTTGAGTCATTTTCTTGTATTCAGCATGTTGATTGTAGTACTCATATACACGGTCACACTGTAGATTTGATTATATCTCGTAAGTCAGACAACATAATTGTCGGGCGACCGTGGCCTGGCTCTTTAATTTTGGATCATTTCCCCGTTATGTGTCAGCTGAATTCAGTGAAGTCACAGTTGCCTCCTAAGAAAACATCTTTCCGTAAAATTGGTTGTATAGATTTGGATTCTTTGAAGGGTGATGTTGCTAATAGTTCACTTTGTACTAGTACTCCTGATGATCTTAAAGAATTGGTCACTATAATGATACACTTAATTTAATTTTGAACAAACACGCACCTTTGATTACCAAGACCGTTTCATCTCACCTGCAGATACCATGGTTTACAAATGATGTAAGAACACAAAAAGAAAAAGGAGAAAGGCTGAAAAGAGATGGTTGAGAACAAAATCCTCTCTTGATTACGAGAATTTCAAAACTGTTCGTAATAAGACCTTATTTGTTATGAATAGTGCTCGACGTACATATTACTCTGAAATGATAATGGAAAACAGTTCTAATCAAAGGAGTCTCTTTAATCCATTCGTGACAGGAATTATTTAAAGCCTAATTTGATCAGCTTTTATTCTTCAAGTTGGCAACACCAACATTTTTATTTTATTGCTACATTTTTCATATAAAATGTCATGTATCTGAAATGAATATAAATTGACAGAAATTATGATAAGAAGTCAAAAAGTTGCCAATTTGCAGGGGAAAACGGTGATTTTAAACTTTCTATCACATTGCCAATTTAAGGATTTTAATGCTTATTTTCCTTTAAATAATTTTCAGCATCAAACAACAAATACTGACGCAACCAAAATGGGCACAGTTTTTTGCTCTTTCTGCTCATGCATTTGGTATGATTTTTAGGGCTCTGCATCAAAAGATATTAGGCCAAACCACAAAATGAGGACCTCTGTCACGAATGGGTTAATGTTACTAAATCTTTGCTGAATATCATATTGATAAGAGAACATTTGTTAATTATTTAGGAAATTTCTTCTGCGATAAGATCGTAAAAATTCTTTCTCATATAGAGTTAACTGTAAATAATGGAACTTTTACTCCTGATGACATATCTTTGGATAGTACAGATTTTGAGATTTCACACTCTCAAATCTTCTCTCAGTTTGAAATATTATCTGAAAGGGATGTGGAGAAATTGGTCACAAATCTTAGCAAGAAATCATGTTCTTTGGATCCAATCCCAACTAATCTTCTATTGCATTGTAATGAATCTCTTCTCCCAGTCTTTACCAAAATTATTAACTTGTCACTCTCAAATGGCCTTTTCCCTTCCGAATGGAAGGTTGCATTGGTGAAGCCACTGCTTAAGAAGCATGGCATGGAGCCTAGTTTTGATAATCTTAGACCAGTTAGTAATTTACAGTATATATCAAAACTTGTTGAAGGAGCTGCTACTTAGCAAATTCTAAAACATATTTCTCATAATGCTGTTTCCATGTATGCAGTCAGCATACAGGCAGTTTCATAGTACCGAAACAGCCTTAGTCAAAATAAAAAATGATCTTCTATTGGCAATGGACAATCAAAAGGTAACACTTTTGGTATTGTTGGATCTGAGTGCCGCTTTTGACACTATTGAGCATAGGATATTGTTGAACATACTACATACATCTTTTGGTTTGAGTGACTGTGTCCTCACATGGATCAAATCTTACCTTTCTAACAGACAACAAAAAATAATAGTAGATGATGTTATATCTGAGAATTTTGATGTTCCATACCGAGTGCCTCAAGGGTCATGCCTCGGCCCCCTTCTTTTTACTCTTTATACAAGTAACTTGATTAATATCATTCAAAGGCGCTTCCCTAATGTCTCTTGTCATTGCTATGCTGACGATACACAGTTACACATTTCTTTCAGCCCTGATAAGGAAAAGCATAATGACAATATTTCAAACTTAGAATCATGTATAAGTTATATTCGTTTTTGGATGTCCCAACATAAGCTAATGCTTAATGATGGAAAAACAGAGTTTCTCATAGTCGGGGCAGGCAGGCAAGTAGCAAAACTGAGTGTTAGCAACATAACAGTTGGAAACTCAGAAGTAAAACCATCATACTTTGTGAAAAATCTGTGTGTATGGCTTGATTCTTGTTTAAACATGGAGAAACACATATCCAACATTAGTAGATCACCTTTTTATATGTTATACAACTTACACCATATTCGTAGATACTTGGACCAGAAAAGCGCAGAAACCCTTATCCATGCATTTATTAGCAGTAGGCTTGATTATTGTAATGGATTATTGTTTGGTTTACCAGACTCACAAATCAACAAGCTGCAGCATGCGCAAGACTTGTATCCAGTTCCTCAAATTTTTCCCATATTACACCTGTTCTGATTCAATTATATTGGTTGCCAATAAGGCAGAGAATTGCATTTAAGATACTTTTGCTTGTTTACAAAGCACTGAATGGTCAAGCCCCTAGTTACTTGTCTGAATTGATATCATTTAGGTCACATTCATATGCACATAACTTACGAAGTACACAGGATAAGCTGCTTCTAAAGCTACCTCACTTAAGGACAAAAGTAAATCTTGGGGATCATGCTTTCAGTTGCGCTGCTCCAAAGCTTTGGATGGTAGATGTCTTACAGGGACCTCAGTGTTATTTGGGAGGTCAAAGGATGTGTGTAGGTCAAAGGTCAAATGAGGTCAAATGTTAAAATTTACCTGCAAGTTTCTACTGGAGTGGTTTCGAAGCATAAGTCCATTTGTAACCTGACTTGGATGGTAGATGCCTTACAGGGACTTCACTGTTATTTGGGGGTCATAGGTCACATATCTAGATCAGAGGTCAAATGTTATAATTTTCCTACAAGTTTCTACTGGGATTGGTAGTTTTTGAACCATTAGTACATTTGTAGACAAGCTTGGATGGTAGATGCCCTATAGGGACCTTACTGTTATTATGGGGTCAGAGGTCTTTTAAGTAGGTCAAAGGGCAAATGAGGTCAAATATAACAATTTACCTGCAAGAATGAACAGGACAAGATACATTATGGCTATTATAGCCTTGTTTATTCTGGTTATCACATTAATTCTAGAACAGTTTTAGCCATTATGTTTACTGAATACAGTGCGTCCCAGAAAAAAAGTGAACAGTTGGAAAAATTATTACCATTTGAGTATTTAAAAATATTTTCGGGAAATTGTCATACCGATGGTAAGCCCAAAGACTCTTCTATCAAATCCTACCAAAAAATCTCAAAAGAATTTTCGCTTGAGGGAGCAAACGTAACTTTTGTAAAAGGGTGCAAAATTCAAACTTGACAAGAATGGGAATTTGTGCGGGTTGCTATCAGCAAAGCGGACACGAGTGTTAATTGTGAAGGTGCACAAGTTTTGATATTCTGGGGGCTTTCTGGCGATTCATGAGTGGATATCACTTGTTGTGTTTATGTTATGAATATCCCATCAGCATGTCATGCTTGAGTGAGCAATTGCATACTTTATTGATTGTTTTGTAATGTTAATTTGTGGTATGTTTTGACATTTAAGGTGGCATAATTTGGATGCCTTTGATATGGTCATGCTGAAAGATCAGCCAATCAATCATTAAAAAATTAAGTCCATCCATCTTTCCACCATTCAGAAAAGCAGTTCACCAATCATAAACTCATTCCATCCAAGAGACATGGGGATGACACAACTGAAAAACTGCATTATGCAATGCAAATGCATAACTTTCATGAATGTAACTAAGATTTGATCATTTCTTGATGGAAGATAATTCATATTTTGTCAGTTCTTTCGTTTGGTATATGGAAGAAAGACAAAAACATGTTTCATTGTATTTTATCATTGAAGTAAACAGGAATGGTCATGAAATTTACATGTTTGTAATGCAGATTGCAGTTATTTATTTCTGTCAACTCATGACTGTGTCTTTGGAATTGAATGAGTGCATGATCTGTTGGTTGTTTTTTCTGATTGACTGATTGGCTTATTAAATGATTGATTGAATGACTGACTGATTAACTGATGTTGCTCGGTCTGCATGACTTCATGCTGGTATTATTTATCTGATATCCAGATATGCCAGTTTTCATGTTTTACCCAAGATTATCATTACAAAACAATCAGTACATACATGCAATTGCTCACTCAAGCATGACATGTTGATATGACATGTTATAACATAACTCAACAGTGGATATCCACTCATTAATCGCCAGAAAGCCCTCAGAATATTAAAATTGGACGCCTCCACAGTTAACACTACTTCGCTGATAGTAACTAGTACAAAAACTAATTCTTGTCAAGTCTGGATTTTGCACCCTTTTACAAAAGTTACTTTTGCTCGCTCAAGCGTGAATTATTTTGAATTTTTTTGGTAGGATTTGATAGAAGAGTCTTTGGGCTTTCCACCCGTATGAAAATTTCCTGAAAATATTTTGAAATGCTCAGATGGCAATTATTTTTCCAACTGTTCACTTTTTTCTGGGAAGCACTGTATAGGTGGAGGCAGCATATAGGAGACACAATCAAATTCATCTTGTTCAGACATGTCATAACTTCCACACTGACAGCAGCAAGTTTTCATCCAGTTGGGACCTTATTTTGATAAATTCGGCAAATTAATTATTTTGCAGTTTTTAGTAATAACAGAATGACAACAGACTGATTGCTCAGAAAGTCTTCTCACATTCTAGTGAGCATCCATTTTTCTCTTCATTCAATTTGCAGAGTCTTGATTTGCAATTTCTTCAAATCTACAGTTAGATGGTATGATGATCTGATTACAGCAAAGTCTATTTTGCCCTCAACAAATTCTGAATGGGTAAGCTGTAGATTTTTATGCAATTGCCATTTATCATTTATTACTGGTATATTTATTTGTAATAGAATGTTTTAAAGATTTCTATTTTACCAGGTGTTTCATCATGTTCATGGATTAACTCCAGTACAGCAGAAGCTGTTGAGTTGAACCTACCTAGCCTAGCTTGAGGCATTTGATTTGTTTGATATGTCGGTGCTTTTAATCAAATTTAATGTAGGGAGTCACGGTGAAGGGAACAAGAATTTTAGAACTGGTTGCTTACTACAGCTACTTTGACTTAAGATCACTTGGAAATTTATGTTGATATTTCTATCCCTGGACTAGCTTGCTTTAGATTGTCTTACTGAATGATTGCATATTATGCATTTCATAGATGTCCAAATCATTGTAGTATTGATATGAACCTATTTCAGTGAAACCTTTTTCCAGAGGTATGTCTTCAGTGACATTTTATCTATAATGCAGCATCCTCCCCAAAAACCTCCCCCACCCCCCCCCCCCCCCCCCCCCGCCCCAACGAAAAAAAAAATATTAAAAGGCTTCCACAATATCAGCAGGATGTTTGGCTGCAGCAAGTCTTATGTGCACAATGCCATTTCAAAATTTTGGGAAGATTTCTGTCCAATGAAAACTACCCCCTCCCCACCCTGTTGATAATCTTGTAATTCAAAGGATCATAGTGAAAGTGCCCTGAAATTCTCTGTCGAAAGATCAAGCCATTGTATTTGAATGTTTGTAAGTGTCATGTTAGCAATATATGAAAGTTGACATTATTTGGTTCAAGATTGGTTTGTTTTCAAGTAAAGCTTTTGCAAATGTCTTTAATCCATGTCATATTAATTTATCAATATAAGTAACTTCGTAAAGCAAAGCGAGGTTATTATTAGGAAAATTGAAGAAATTTGAAAAATATTAATGATCTTTCTTTGTCTTCCAGATTTTCCTTTATAGGAATACATTACAAGAATCTCTCGTTTAAAATATACCCCACCACTATAACACAGGAACCTAATATTTTAGTTAGGGTATCAGGACCACGATTTCGTTTTCGTCATTTAAAGTCTTATCAGCATGATCAGTGCCTTGCATCTTTGCACAAGAGGTGGTGGCTTTGGATTACACCTGCACTCCTAATCATCTTACAAAATAGTGTCAATAAACTCTTACCATGGCACTGCCTGAAAGGAAATGAGAAGTAGGAAATAAATATTTCTTTTATTTTAAGATATTGCCATGTCCAAAAGTCACTCATAACTTAGATGAAGGCCAAAATTAAACTTCAAATGAAGCAAAATAACATAGAACTAGCAATTATAGCAACAATTTTAACTCCATAAGCTAACCCTGTCGCGCCGCAATATCATAGTGCTGGACATTTGTATCGCTATGAGGCAGTGAACCGCATCACAAGCGTATTTATTGTTATTTGTCTGACGTTTGAAGTTTTGTTTTCTTTTTGTCTCACCCACTGGAGGTGAAGGCGAGACTTAGGGATCCAAATGGCATCTGTCCGTCGTCCGTCGTCCTTCCGTCACAAATGTTAAAGTTTACTTGCAAGACTCTCTTATGATGCATAACTTGGCAACTGCTGGTCCAATTGCAACCAAACTTTGGTGGTAGATGCACTAGGGGTACCATCATGTTGCGGTGCTGTCGGAGGCCACATGGTGGGGTCAAAGGTCATTTGAGGTCACATTGTTATAGAGTACCTGCAAGACTCTTTTTACATACATTAAAGGCATTGGTTAACATTGTTATGATTTTAAGAAATCTTGTTTTGTTACTTGGAAATGGGATAAATATAAAGGTTATAGTGTAAAAATACCAGTCTGAAAATTTCAAAGTATAATATCCACAGGAAGTATTCTTAAATATAAAAAATACCAATGTTTGAAAAATATACAAGGGTCGGTTGCACAGAATAGACATAAGGAGTGCGCATGCGCATATGACTCACATTACCGTACTGTGTGTATTGGCGTATCACGCTGCGGGAGGCGCATAACGGCATTTTCAAATCCAAGCAAAATGGTCCTCTTAGTGATTGTCTCGTGAGACGGAGGTTAATAAAATCGCCGTTTGCGTCTAACTTACACTTTTTCATTCCAAATTATGCTTGGTTTCAGGGTTTTTTAGTACAAATACAAGTACTCATACACATGTTTCATCTTCGTTAGAGAATTTTTTAAATCAGCTACTCACAAAGTTAGCCAATGCCTTTAAAGTTTACCTGCAAGACTCTCTTATGACACATAACTTGGCAACTGTTGGTCCAATGGCAACCAAACTTGGGTGATAGGTGCACTAGGGGTAACATCATGTTGTGGTGCTGTTGCAGGTCACATGGTGAGGTCAAAGGTCATTTGAGGTCAAATGTTAGAGTTTACTTGCAAGACTCTCTTATGACAAAAAACTTTGCAACTGTTGCTCCCTTTTCAACTAAACTTGGGTCATAGATGTACTTGGGGGACCTTCATGTTATAGTGGTATCGGAGGTCACATGGTAAGATCAAAGGTCATTTTTATTTCAAACGTTAAAGTTTACCTGCAAGACTCTCTTATGACACATAACTTGGCACATGTTGCTGCAATAGCAACCAAATTTGGGTGATACATGCACCAGGGGTACATTCGTGCTATTGTGCTGTCAGGTCACATGGTAAGGTTAAAGGTCATTTTAGGTCAAACATTAAAGTTTAACCTGCAAGACTTTCTTGTGACATCAAACTTGGGTAGGGATGTACTTGGGGAAACTTTTGTGTTATTTAGTCACGGGTGGGCGAGACACAATCTTGCTATTGGCTTGTTTTTGCTTGAATTTTGAAATATTTTTCACCCAGGATTTTTATCTGAAAGTGAAAATTATTTATAGTCATGAAAATGTTATTACTTTCTCATTTAAATACAACCAGCAAGTGGTACTTCATGTCTCGGAGTACCACTGTCATGGTTGACAGCAGGCAGGTAGGTAAAGGGATGTGCTGAATACCCATTGGGTATCTGTAATAAGAGATAGAAATTGATGCTCAAACCTGAATTGCAAAACTTTTTCACAGAATTTTGATGGATGCATAGTGCATAGCTGATTCATAGATACAAAATATTTTTGTTTTCATAAATAGATTGAAAGCTCCAACAAGGGACAGGGAAAGCAAGGTTGCGGGGGGGGGGGGGGGGGGAGCATTCAGAATCAATATATTAAAAAGGGGGATTAAATTAATTAGAGAAAGAGAGAGACAATAGTCCATTAAATAAGCAAGAAATAATCATTTATTTATTGGTATATAAAGCCTGATCATGGAACAGAACATGAATTGAAATGCAAAATTTTTTAAATACATTACATTACGCTTGACAACACATGTTGTCACACGACATGAATTTCGCAGCCAACTTTGCATCCCATTTATGAAATTTGCAACCTGTGTCGCGAAATTTATGACCCAGGACGTGAAATTATGACACAGGATGCGAAATTCATGACCCAGGTTGCGAAATTTGCAACTGGGACTCAATGTTGACTGCGTTGCACGTGACCTGTTGTTAAACATACTTTTAAGGTGACCCTGAAATACGCTGGACAACAGGCCATGTGTGACATGAATTTCGTGGCCAACTTTGTGTCTCAGTTGTGAAATTCATGACCCATGACGCCAACTTTGTGTCCCAGTCACAAATATTGTATTGGGTCATGAATTTTGATCCCAGGTCATGAATTTCGCATCCCAGGTCATGAATTTCGCATCATTGGTCGCAAAATACTGGGACGTAACTTCTCTTTCTGTCCTTTCTTGATTTTCTTCTTTTTTATACCATCATTTCCTTTTTCTGTCTTCCTTATTTTATTCTCTGCTTTATCCTATTTTCTATCTCTCCTTATGTTATTCTTTGTTTTATTGTTCTGTCTTCTTTTATATCTTTCCTTATGTTATTCTTTTTTTTCCTTCTATCTTCCTGTCTTTCTATCTTTCCTTATGTTACTCTTTACTTCATTCTGTCTTTCTTTTATTCTTTTCCTTCTTTCTATCCCTCTTTCCATCTTTAGTTATATTGTTCTTTGTTTTATTGCTCGTTCATTTTCTCTTTCAATCTTCCTAATGTACATGTAATTCTTTGTTTTCCTTTGATTATCTCATTTTTCTTTGCTTCATTTTGTTATTCTTTCTTTTTTATCCTGTCATTTCTTCTTTATATTAACCTTGCATTATTTTTTGTTTCATCCTTCTATTTTCATCTTTATTTGCTTCCTCATATTATGCTTTCTTTTTGATCCTATGATTTCCTCTTTCTAACTTCCAGTATGTTATTCTTTGTTTTATGCTATTTTCTATCTCTCCTTATGTTATTCTGTGTTTAATTGTTCTATCTTCTTTTATATCTTTCCTTTTGTTATTTGTTGTTTTTTCTTCTATCTGACATTTCCTCTTTCTGTCTGTTTTCCTTCTTCTCTTCCCATCTTTAGTAATGTTATTCTTTGCTTTATTGGTTCTATTAATTCTTTTTCAATCTTCCTTATGTTATTCTTTCTTATTGATCCTATCATTCCTTCTTTCTATTTACTTGTTTTTCTTTGTTTACCCCTCTATCTTTATGCCTTTCTATTATTCCTTTTGTAACTCTTTGTTTTATTCCATCATTTCCCCTTTCTGTCTTTCTTTTGTTATTCTGTGTTTTCCTTCTATCCCTCTTTCCATCTCTAATAATGTTATTCTTTGGTTTATTTTCTATCATTTCCTCTATCTTCCTTATGTTATTCTTTGTTCTTTTATTCTATCTTCCTTTATATAATATTTTGTTATTCCTTGTTTTTCCTTCTGTCTCCCTGTTTTCTATCTTTCTTCATGTTACTCTTCGATTTATTCTGTCATTTCATCTTTCTGTTTTCTTTTATTTTTTATATATTTCCTTTTATCTTCTTTTTCCATCTTTCTTATCTTATTCTTTGTTTTATCCAATCATTTCCTCTTTCGATCTTTCCCTATCAGGCTACATAATACATACAGTAACTCCAAACTTTCGAAAAAACTTGAGACCTGCTCTCGATCTGTCTTTAGACATGTTAGAAAAGAAGCATAAACAGTATCCCCTGAAACGGCGTTTACGATGTGCGTTTACGATGTGCGTTTCAAAATGCTCATCCTGCCTTCAAAAAAATGAGCATAAACGCACCCTTTCTCCCTTCCTCTCTCTGTCACCCTGTCAAGGTCGCTTCTCTGGCAGGGGGATTACACTACTCAGTGCTTTTGTTTGTTTAGGCTTACTGCAATCTCAGGTGTCTCATAGCCTTTTTACACTGGCAAAATTTTGCTTAGTCCCATACTATCATTGGGACTAAAACAGCATTTAACTCCACCGATAGGGACTAAGCTTAGCTGGCTTTCTGTTCACATTACACTTTACCAGAGTGGGCTAAATCACCGTTAGTATGGGACCATTTTAGCCCTGGAAAAGAGCAGGGTAAGCCCACTTTTGGTGGGGCTAAATGTAAAAAAGGTGGATTAAACGCTCAAGTGAGAACAGAAATCGAGATAGTCTGGGGTTAAAGATAGTCCGGTGTTAAGGGTAGTATGGGGTTAAAAAAAACAAATGTAAAAAGGCTATAGAAGTGGCGAAAGTCAAATCGGGGTTTCAGTTTAAAAGGTTTTCATCATGTATGTTATGTATCCAATAATTGGTCAACCTACTGTATAGTAATGTATGAGTATGGTACACCTCTTTTTGTAATTACATGTATTTAGGTATTGATATTTTCATAACATTTTGGAATTGTTGACTGCTTACCATCAGCTTCACAAGGATACTCAGCTTCCTACTGCCCTGGTGGAATGGCTTGGTGAAGAGGCTAATAGGCTCACACTAGATGTCACATGGTATGAGGCTTTGTTCTATGTATTATTATAGGTGCTACATGCAGTAGAAGAAATCATCATGCCCATGACTATAATCTTTTATATGCCTAAACCCATCAAAGATGGTGCTGGAGGCATAATGTTTTCGGATTGTCTGTCCATCCATCCCACTTTTTTATTAACGAGATATTTCAAGGACTGTTTGAGATATGAACTTGGCCATAGTAGTATCCCCATAAGAAGACGATCTGATTAGATTTGGGGGTATGTAGGTCGCAGGTCACAGAGGTCCACTGTTGGTCTCGTTAACAAAATATTTCAAAAACTATTTAGTAGATGACTAGTAATAGTGCAGGCCTACCTATTTTTTTTTCTCTGTCTCTTGTACATGTTGTATATAAGGTAAATATTTCATTTCTCATCTTTTATTTTTTATAAGTTGTATTATTCAATTTTGTAATGTTATCTTTTGTTCCTGTCCATGTATGTCTTCATATGTTACATGTTTTCTCTTTAAATATATACTCAAGGGACCCCTCTGCAAAACAGCATTGTTGGCACCAGCATTGTTGTGCCAATTAAAAAAGATGGAGGGATGGCCCTACTCAGCATTGTTGTGCCAACAATGCTGAGTAGGGCCATCCCTCCATCTTTTTTAATCAATTGTCTTTATATACACTCAACAAAAAAAGAAAGTAAACACTTTTTCAAGTTCAGATTTGTCATAGAAGACTTTGATAAAAATCAATATATCATACATCAAATTGAAGGAAATTTAATGGTCTTTTGATCTGATAGGTGAACATAAAGAGAAAATTTATGCATGAGTGAACATATCCGTTTTTCTCTTCCAAGGTACAAAAGTAAAAATAGCAAAATTTGACAGTTTGCCATTCATGTGTTAATGCCCTTGCACTTAATTATGGGAGCAAAAGGTTAAACTTACACAATGTAACAGCATGATAATGAGCCTTTGCTCTCTAAATCTCTTTCCAGCCCCTCCCCCCCCCCCCCCGAAAAAGGGGAAAAATAAAGAGAGAAAAAAAAGAGAAGCTTCTATTAAGTACAGAATTTAAATGACATCTGGAGTAGACACAAGAGTTACTAAATGCCCAAAATTTGATTTTTAATCAATTTTTCAATTAGTAAACGTAATTGTCTTTCAACCTGGTAGGTAAATATAAAATTAGCTTTATGCATGAGTGAACACATTCATTAACTGTTCCAAATCGCCAAAGTAAAAGTTTTTAAAAATGCAGCCATTTTGTTTTTGTTTTTTTCTAAGTCAAGCGACTTGAAATCACCGTCATATTGCACTGGAAATTACAAACAAAGCATGATTAAAGTTTGCATGCTTCGTTGCCCTTGAAATGAAAATCAATCTTCAAATCTAAAAATGGACTAAAGAATAGCCAAAGTGGCATAGCATGCCAAGGACAGTGCATTTTGGGGTACGCTATTGAAAACAACATTAGTGTTCCCTGGAATTGCAGTGCACTTAATTCCACAGGTTACCTTACTGAGTAACCATACATGTGTACTGTCATTACATTTGACCCATAAGTTCATAAATTCATGAAGTCATGAATTAATAACAAAAATCACATTGGGGTCATTTAATCACTCACGTGGCTACTCCTGATGTCACTTAAATTTGGAGGTAATAAAAACTTGGCTACATCCTTGAACCCATTTTATAATATTTACTAAAATTTCATTGTATCCTATAGTTTTTTTTTTTCTTGGAAAATGTGTGGCTGAGGGAGACTAAGAACAAAAACATGGGCCCACATTTGTCATTGTATCCTCAGGCAGTATGCTGGAGGATACGGATTCAGCAGTGTACTATACTGCCGCTGCTGCCACGTCATATTCTTGTGTGCGTGATACTGGCCACATTTCTTGATGGATTTTATTCAAATGTGGTATAGAGGTGTATCATGTTAAAATCTAGCCGCCTATTACTTTTGGTGATAGTGCCCTCGCTTGATCCGCCTTTAAACACAAAAGTGTTGATTTTTGGGGGTCTGCTTGTGTGCGCTCTACTGGCCACATTGCGTGACAGATTTCGTTCAAGTTTGGTACAGAGGTCTATCATAGTCAAAGCTGGATGCCTATAACTTTGGTGATGCTGCCCCCAATGTTCCGCCTTTTACAGGGTCAAATACAGCCATCGTGTTATAGTTTTTGTATGGGCTGTACTATGCACATGAAACTTGAATAACTTTCTAACCATTTGCCATTTGTAACCAAATGCTGATGGTAGATGCTCTGTAGGGACCTCAGTGATTTTGGTCATGTATGTAGGTCAAAGGCCATATAAGATTAAATGTTCAATTTTCCTGCAAGTTTGATGTTGTTACTTTTGAACCACTTGCCCGTTTGTTACCAAACTTGGATGGTAGATGCCTTAGAGGGACCTCGATAATATTTGACAGTCTGAAGGTCACATATACCGGTCAATTGTCAATTGAGGTCAAATGTTAAAATTTACAAGCAAGTTTCTACTGGAGTTGGTAACTTTTAAACCATTAACCCATTTGTACCCTTACTCGGGTGGTAGATGCCTAATAGGGATGTCAATGTTATTGAGGGTCAAAGATCATGTATGTTGGTCAAAGCTCAAATGTGCCCAAATGATTAATTTGCTTCTTCTGTCATTTCTTGGCCGATTCTGATTCTGATTGCTCTGAAATATGAAGCTGCATTGTAGGTGAGGGCTAATTGTGAGCCAAAACTCACATATACAGGTCAAAGGTCAAATGAGGTCAGATATTGAAATTTACCTGCAAGTGTCTACCACTTGATCTAAAAAGTCAGTTACTGCAAGTATAGTTGAATGACCTGTTCTGAATCCATATTGAAAATGAGATAAAATGGAATTTTTTCTAGGAATGAAGCCAAACGAGTATAAAACAGACATTCAAGACTTTTTGAAAATACTGGTAGTACTGACACAGGACGATAGTTTACAAACTGGTCATCACTTCCCTTTTTAAATATGGGTGATACCTTTGCAAGCTTAAGGCTCTGAGGAACCTGACCAGATTCAAATGACGGATTGAATATATAACGAAGAGGTAATATCAAAAAATGTATGTTTTGTTGAACAATTGTGGTACTAATAGAATCATGACCTGGGCTTTTTTCTGTTTTAATTTTCTTACTATTTCAATAATCTCATATTCTTCTACTGGTTTCAAATACAGAGAATGAGAAACATGACCTTTCAAATGATTTAAACAATGAGAAAGCTCAATGTTTGACGTATCGGTAGCCTTGGCTCCAATACTTACAAAGTATTGATTGAATTTATTTGCTATCTCACTGGGATCATTAACAATGCAACCATCATTTATTACAAACTTGATGAAATATCTCTCTTTTTTGTTCTCCCTAAAACTTCATTAAGAGTATGCCACAACTTTTTACTATCATTTTTAGAATCACTGATTTTCTTCGTATAATAATCCTGTTTGGCAATTTGAATTGTCTTTGTGCGAGTATTTCTATATCTTTTATAGTTTGTATGTTTAAGTTCAGATGGATTCTTTAAAAACTTTTTATACAAGCACAGTTTTTTCCTACATGATTTCACGATGCCAGATGTAAGCCAGGGTTTCCTTATATGCTTCTTTATTTTTCTTTTTACAATTGGAAAAGAAATATCAAATATATTTTTCAAAATATGAACAAATCTATCATATGCTGTTTCAGCTGTAATACACTCAGTGAGATGGTTCCGAAACTTGGTATGATTTTTTTCTGACATATCACGAACACATACAAATTCAGATGATGAGTTACGCAATTTAGTGTCTGCTTTAGTAATAGCAAATATAGGTAAATGGTCTGATATGTCGGCAATCAATATACCACTCTTCACATTACAGTCTGTATCATCTGTGAAAATATTATCGATCAGAGTGGCACAAGATTACACAATCCTTGTGGGTTTCATAATAATTGGAAAAAAAAGAATGTGCATTCATAGTTTCTAAGAGCAAATTTACGTTACGGTTTGTATTCATATCTAGAAGTAGGTTCAAATTAAAATCTCCAAGTATATAGTTTCGCTTATTCTCATTACACACTTTGGATAATATATCTGTTAGATCTGAAATAAAACATCCTTCACTTTGTTTTGGCGGTTTATAAACAACAGCAATAATACAGTTTTACCCTTCTGTACTATTTCAATACAATGTAACTCTATACTGGCATTAAATACAGTTAAATCAAGACGTTCCTGTACAATAAACTTATTAATAAAAATGCCAACTCCGCCACTACGGCTCTCTCTGTTCCTTCCATGAAATGTGTAACCTATTAATGTAACTACAGAATTCAAACCATCAGTTCGCCATGTTTCACTCAAAGCAATGACATCAAATTGAACTTTCAATAATTGAAGATAAACAGATACAGTTTCATGGTTCTTATTTAAGCTTCGACAATTCATATGAACAAGTGAAATATCTCTGGGATTTTGTATATCACTGATCATATCATTGAAACTATCAGGTGAATAATATAATGTATCACTATCATACACTCCATCAAGATCGTCATTGATTGTAAAAGATGACTGAGTATACAAATAATGCTGTAAACTTTCTTCTGAATTTTTAAACTGATCGGGTATCATACATTCATTAAATGAAGACATGCATGTACAAATAGTATACTTTCTAAAACGTACATATATTTGGAAAAAACAAAAAAGACAAAAAACACACACACACAAGATGATTTGTAAAAATGCTGATAAAAGGTCCAAAAAAAGTTATGCCATGAAAAAACATGGTGCAGAATAAGATCACTTCATACATTGCACCTACCGTCCATTAGAAAAGAATTTGATACTGATCACTGTCATGGTGCAATTTTTGTCAAGTTTTCTTTTTGGGCTCCCAGTTGCATTTGGGATTGACACGAAGATTCTACCATTACTAGACCATGCACCCTGGACTGTGCCTTTCTTGAAGAGTTTGTACGCTTCATGAAGCAAAGCTCTGTTCCTTTCAGTAAGGTCCTCTTGGATTGTTGTACCTTTGCTCTTTAACTTCCTTCTATTTTGTAGCATGTGTTTGATGGATGTGTGTAATTATGTCAAAAACCTACTGCCCTCTCCGAAACCAAAGAGACTATGTATGTAGATGGTAATCACAGCATCATTTCATCATTGTATTAAGCCCAGCGCACACCTTACAATCCGACTGACTCACGACTGGTCCATGACTGAGTGAGGGGAGGTGAGTCGTGGGGCAGTCGTAGGCCTCAACACCACACACCTTGCGATTCCAGACCCATCCGACTACTCTGATATCATATCAATACTGCTGTCTGCTTGGCTGGAAGATGGACTGAGCCTGAGATCTCTTGCGATCCAGTCGTGAAGATTCGACATGTCAAATCCTTCCGACTGCCCTTCCGACTGGCCTCTGACTGGTCTACAACTCACGCTGACCAGAGCTGTGACATCACATCTCCTCACTAAGTCGTGGATCAGTCGGATCGTAAGATGTGCACTAGGCTTTAGTTGATAAGGTGGAAAGGTGAAGACACATAATAAATGTAATTAAATGGATGGGAAGTCTTAATTCTTCCAGATATACATTACATAATAGAAGTATAGGGGGTGAAATTAGGTAGTGAATGAATAGAAATCAAGAAAATACCATTGGGCAACAGGAAATGTTAGATTGTAAAACCCACCTCATGATAAATTAAAATCAGGCTAGATTTTGTAAATTCATGTATTTGTAGATTGTTATTACAGTCATTTATTTATATATTGATTATGGGTTGGAGAGGACATTCTAGTTTGACACATCAATGTGAGTTTTTGAATTGTTTACCCTGATTGTAAAACAACCTTTATTTACATGCATTTGATTATATTTTTAATAACATGGCTGAACCTATTGCAACTTTGCACCATTCATGATATTCACAGCCATATGACATTTAATAGAAAAACTTCTAACACATCTAAACGGTGATGTTTTTTATTCTGGTTATCACACTGATTAAAAAGACAGTTTGAGCCATGAAGTGAATATAGGCAGAGGCATGTAGGAGATGCAGTCGCATTCATCTTATTTTTCCGTAGAGAAAATGTTGGACTGATTCTATTAGTATCATGTTTCTGTCTTTTTATTCATCCATATGACTTGATTTCATTTGTTAATTTTACCTAATGTTCTTACAGTGCATTTGTTTCTGAGGTTCAGTTGCATTTAGTCTAATGGAGTGTAAAAATTACTGTAAATTTGGCTTTGATTTTAGAGCACAGATCCATGTTAAGCATGGCTTGACAATTTTCTTAGTTATTTACTGTTTTTATGGTGGCCAACTGCAGGTCATCTCGAAACCAGATTTTCAAAATATGTCTTCATTTTATCATAAAACATTATTTTAACTCACTAACGTTACTCTACATAACTTCCTTGTCTTATATTGCCCGTGATTGGCAATAATCTCAAAATGACTGCAATAAAATTGTCTTTCCATTGACACCAAACATGGCATGTAATCCCATAGTACCTTTAAAATAAATATCAATTTAGGCTGAATAAATGGTTGTACCTAATGTCTAAGGAGGAAATTGGTGACTGGAATGTATGGGGTGCCAACTGCTCAATATAGTTCTGTTGTCCAAAATTTATTACGATGCATAACTTTCTTGTTGAATTAGCAACATCTTTCATGTTTCTTCATCATCGGTTATCTTTTCACAGCATCAGTGCTAGCATATCATTCTAACAAAATTGCAAGTCTAGTTTTTTTTTTATTGCTTCTATCTCTTTTAATTCATCAATTTGGAATTTTTTTTTTTAACTTTTCATGGTTTATTCCAAGGGTTTCTAAAGAATATTCATCTTGTATCACATCCATTTTTCTATATCAAATTATTATTAAATTTTTTCCAAATTATTTTTTTACTGCCTTTGCAACTACACTTATTAAAATGATACACTATATTAATTCTGTTACATAGAATGGCAGTGAATAAGCATATATTGCTGCACCGTTTTTCCCTGTTTGCATTTAAGCAGCTCAAAGAATGCTTCTCATCAAAGCATACTAGACAGACTCTTCAGTACCAGTCTTGAGATCAGTGTGGATGCAGAAGTTAGAGGAGACAGGAAGGTCACTGCAGTCAGTCAGCTACAAACAAGTGAACCTGTAACAGTTCTAGATGTTGGAGGTAAGTTTTTACAAGTTATGAGAAATGGTTTGTTGTTCATTTTATTTTTTTGTCTCCACCCACCATAGGTGGTTGCCGGAGGCATTTTTTGGGGGGTTGTCCATCCGTCTGTCCGTCCGTCCGTCCGTCACATTTTCCTTCTCACGATAACTAAAGAACCATTTGACGGATCAACTTGAAACTTGGCTGATGTGTGTGCATATGGGCGAGACAATGATCTGATGAGATTTTGGGGTCTCAAGGTCAAAGGTCATAGAGATTATTTTGTACATGGAAATGGTCCGTTCGAGCGATAACTCAACAGCCATTTGACTATTTGCACGTTTGTAACCAGATGCGGATGGTAGATGCTCTATAGGGACCTCATTGATTTTGGTGGGTCAGAGGTCATGTATGTAGGTCAAATGTTAACATTTTCTACAGGGGTTAGTAACTTTTGAATGTTTTATAAAAAAGCTCAGATGGTAATGCTCTACAGGGACCTGGGGCCCATTGCATAAAACTTATTATATTTTGGATCAGAAATTAATCCTTTAGTGATTGGCTTAAAGACCTTCACATGATCGTTGGTATTTTTGAGAATGTTTGCATGAAGGTTTACTATTTGGGAAATGCCATCACATTTATGACGACATTTCCAAATAGTATATACTATTTGTGAAATGACATCACAGTACATGAAATGTATGCGCGAAATGAAATATGCAGTGGGCAAACAAGAGCTCAAGTGCGCACCATGGGCAACTCTCGCGGTGTCACGGCTACTGCGTTTCTCAATTTCTGATCACTTTGCAGTTTATCCGTACAACGTTTAGTGCCATGAAGCATTCGATAAGACATAATTATGAAATGAAGAATATTAATTTGATGTGATTTGACTGATTCATTGAAACAAGGTAAAAGCCACAGGTAAAAGCCCATTTTACCTACCTGGCTGATTTACAACGGGGCAGTGTATCAAGAAAAATATGAATACATACAAGAAATATAAGAAAATAAAATACATGTAAAAATAGCTTTTGAACTTTTGAACCACTAGTCCATTTGTAACTTCAGTGGTGCATGTCTTACAGTGACCTTAATGTTATGTTTCAAAGGTCATGTATGTAGGTCAAATGGTAACATTTACCAGGAAGATTCTACTGGGGTTGGTAACATTCCAACCATAAGCCCATTTGTAACCTTACTGGGATGGCAGATGGCTTACAGGGACCTCCATGTTAGTTGTCAAAGTTCGTGTTTGTAGGTCAAAGGTCAAATGCTGTCAAATTAAAATTTACCTACAAGAATGATTGCACACCAATGTGGCAAAACATATGGCTATTGGCTTGTTTTTTTTATTTTCTCATTCATTTCTTTGGCCAATTTTGATTCTGGGATGGCTCTTATTGATAAAGCTAGGTGAGGTCTTTGGGTCAAAGATCACATATGCAGGTC
Organism: Echinometra lucunter; assembly: GCA_029962745.1. Lineage (NCBI taxonomy): Eukaryota > Metazoa > Echinodermata > Echinoidea > Camarodonta > Echinometridae > Echinometra > Echinometra lucunter. The sequence goes on from CM057152.1 coordinate 25,147,232, forward strand.
GAAGGTCAAATGAGGTCACATGTTAAAGTTGACAAGCTAGTTTCTACTGGAGTTGGTTACTGTTAGCCCATTTGTAACCTGACGTGACTTGGATGGTGCCTGCATTACAGGGATCTCAATGTTATTTGGGGGTCAAAGGTCAAATGTGCTCAATACAATTAATTTGCTTGTCTGCCATTTCTTGGCTGATTTTCGCCCTAATTGCTATGACTGACAAAGCTAAGGGAGGGGTTGACAACTTATACTTAGAAATGTGTCAATCAAGAAATATGCAAATTTCTGCAAAATTATAAAAAATACCGATTCTCTATTTTGCACCTGAATTTGATTCTGTTTGTTTTATCTGATAGGGCTTGGTGAAGGGGGGGGGGGGGGGAGGGGGGGTTGGAGAGGGGGGTAGTATTTCATGGAATAACCTTTCTTTTTTATGGGAGGTTATACTGTGTGGTAGAGATTTCATGAGCCGGGGAATACAATTCTGTTGCATGGCAATGGAGATCACAATACTTCTAGTTATTTTTACTTTTACTGATTAAAATTGATTAATTTTATGCTGTTTATGATGCTAAAGAGCCCCAACAAATTTCATTGAGAAAAAAGGTTAAAAATCAAAGAAATACATAAATTTAAAATACAACGAAATGCATAAGAAATCAATTCCTATACCGATTTCTTTTTTCAAGTACATTTGCTAAGAATCAAAGAGGGTCTAGACCAAAAATTGGCAGTTTTGGAGCTTTATTTAATGATTTAGAGCAAAATTCTGATTTCATGCATAAATTAGCAAAATTAATTAAAAAATAAATTTGAATCATATATGAGCAATTAAGTTTGCAGTTGTGAAGATGACGTTGTGGGTGACGCGTGTGCCAATTTTTGGCGCGATTGCATTTTCGACGGCCGAGATCTTGGGGACGGAATCCCCCCCCCCCCCCCCAATATAGCATTGATGGGATGGTGGGATGGGCTTTGGTGAGATCAAAGGCTTTCTTGATAATTGACACAAAAAACATGCAATAAAACAAAATGTAAGATACAACCCTGCCTGATGATAGCATTGTTATATGACATCCCATTGAACCACCCTTGTATATACACGGTGATGATGTGGAAGGGGGATGAGCTATAAATGTAGGGCCTCTAGTCAATCAAAGTCCCTATGGCTCACTGCCAAAATGATTGTACATACGTAAAATGCTGAATAATGCAATAAGAAATGACACAATAGCAGAATGATTGGTATGTCCTGGGCCCTGTAACATAAAAAGTACAATCAATCGTACTATTGATTTAAATCATAAGTCTATGGCAAACCACGTACTAAAGAGTTACAATTGATTGTATGATTAGTTGCATTTCTTTATGTTACAGGCCCCTGAATTTATTAAAGTCACACATGCATACTAGAGATCAGGGCCCCATTTCATAAAGAATCAAAGCTGCTAGGATAGAAAGTCTGGTGGAATGGCAACTTTGACTTGATAGGAAAGCAACTTGCTATCCTAGCAAAAATGCATTTCATAAAAGTACAAAGCTAGAAATGCAACTTTACATGGCAGCAAAATGTTTGAATAGTCATGGACAAGGCTGATTTTGAGAAAATCCACAGCCTTACTTGATGTTGTACACACATAATAGTTGGCTGGCTAGGTTCAGCTAGCTAGCGCTAGCAGAAATATGAGATACGGCAAGTTAGTGCACGGACGTTGTCCAGACGGACAGTGGCAGGGCATTAGTATTATAATTATGATTATTATTATTATTATTATTATTATTATTATTATTATTATCATTATTTTATTATTATTATTATTAATGGTTTGGCGTCACCTGTGCCTGGGAGGGGAAAAGCGAATAGAATCACTGTAACCCTCAGGTCTCTCCTCCTGATATTACTGATTGGGGGTGTGCAGGTGGACCACATACACCAGGGTTTCCCCCTACTCTTATATGAATAGTGCAGTGGGATCTTTAACGTCCTTTACACGGGACCTCCATTTAACGTCCTATCCGAGGGACAGAGTGTTTTCCACTGTAGCATAGCCTGCGTCTATGAAACGGGAGGGGCACGATAACACAAAACGTAGGCTTCAGTCATCCGCCTTGGCTGGACTCGAATCCACGGTCTTTTGGTTCGAAAGGCAGACGCTTTACCGACTGAGCCAACTCGCTCCCTCACTCAGTAGATCATAATGTATTAAACTTTCAGAGCATTTGAACTGCAATTGTTCAGAGGTTACTAAAGTTATTAGATTGAGTGATTTAACATGAGAATGTGTACTATCTACAACTTGATAGAGTCTGACCATAATGAATTCTGACTACAATTAGTTTTTTGCTTCACAACAACCGGTAGAAGAGCTTAGTCTTAGATTTACTACAGCATATGGGGCTAAAGCGAGTGTAACATGCAGTATTTACCTTGAAGTTCACAAAACCTTATTCAAGAATTATCGTTAGGAAAAGGAGATTTCTATATTTGTGGATAGATTCAACAGCATAAACTTTTAAATGCACATCAATTTGATCATTTGTGCTGGCAATTTGGGTTACTAACAGAGCTTCTTTGATTCTGACAAAAGTGATATTTCAGTTTTACCAAAACAGTAGTTGACTGTGTCTGTGACTGCAAGTGAGTTATGTATTCAGTGAACATTAATCTAACAGACAAGATAGTTAACATTTAAAAAAAAAGTGAAGTGAGAAAAAAAAAAAACTTTTAACTTTGAGGCAAAGCATGCTCCCTCCTTGTTCGATATTACTCATGCCCGCTTAAAGTGCTGCATGTGTAACGTTGTTAGGCCTAATTAAGGGTTGCGATCAGTCAAGAAAACTCTTTGTCTCCTTGGCCCTCTGCCAGCAGTAGGAGGTAGGGTCTATGCCATTTTGTTAACGTTGTTGTTATAGCTGATGTTGAACTCTGTACAATGTCAACTTGATGCTCCTCCATGACCAGCATCAAATATTTGATGCTCCAGTGACTAGTTGACGCTCTATCTAGAACATTAACTTTTTATGAAATGCGATGGAGTGTCAAATTTCAAAGTTGAATAGGGGACTTAGTGCTGACGTTATACTTTTATGAAATGAGGCACAGATCATGATTTTTCTGAATGAAGTTTTTAGAAAGTACATCAGTAGTCTTTGATGAAATAATTCATGATATAACTTCCAGTTTTCTCAAGATATCATTTTTGTGTTTTCTATTCTCTACAGAAATCTGGATTTATAGCATGGGTAATAGCAATGAATGAAAACAGCTAAAATGATTTGACCAAAGTTCAAAGATTTGAAAGGGAGCACATGTAACTCTTTTTACTCTTTACATGAGGTATTAAAGTTGGTTGATTAGATGAATATGAATCATCAATTTCCTTAACTAGAACACAATGTTAAAATTGAAGGTTAAGCCTACTCTGATGTTGGGATTTACAATGCCATCTTATTTGTGCAAAAGAAATTTAGGGATAGTAGCAGATTCGAGATCGCATTCCCACTCTGTTATTAGGAATATATTATTATGTAATGATTATGTCTTTGTTATACAGAAAAACTGAGTCAAGCAGACTTGGCCACATTGGTGATGGCAAGAAGTAAGCAAGAATACAACCAACTAAATCCTCGAGCCTCAACAGGTGAAGAAGACAAAGCATCGATGAGATGTAAAGCTAAAAAGGAATAAGATCCCCAACAAGAAAGAGAAGGAGAACTAAAGAAGATACATGTAGAGCGTGGAGTCATGCAGAGGAGAGGCAATCTTTGCAGGAAGGAAGTAGAAAAAGAAAAAAGCTCAAAGTAAAAGGACATGGCTCAAAAAGCGTACGGCCCATTAACAAGTGGAATAATGGCCATACTTCTAGATATACTCAGGTACTAGATAATTCTTTTAGCATCAGTTCAAAGAAACGAAACATTCTTACTGCTATGATCATGAAGAGAGGGAGAGAGAGAAGATCTTCTGTGGTAAGCCAGAGGGTAGGGAGTGCTACTCATTTTCGACGTAGTACGTCAAGGGGGAGTGTATATTCAAATCCTTCATGTGTTTCCCAAAATCATAAGAGATACGAGAGGCTTCGACAGCACATTGTGAAAGTACAGCAAAAGAAAAGGAGTAAGTCTGTTGATAGGAGCAGTGATGGGAATGGTCCAGTTATCACTGCTGTGTCAGTTCCTCCAGTGTAGTGATCCACAGTGCTTCAAGTTCGACAGCACATTGTGAAAGTACAGCAAAAGAAATGAGTAAGTCTGTTGATAGCAGTGATTGGAATGATCCAGTGATAAGGAATAATGCTGTGTCAGTTCCTCCAGTGTAGTGATCCACAGTGCTTCAAGTTCTACTCAAAACATAAAAAGTGGTTCTTATAAGGATTCTCCATCATTGTTCAGTTCTTTAACCCGTCACACCTCAACATTGCCTGAAGAAATAAAGATGAAAGCAATTATCTGTTCTATCATGCAGCCACCAGCACTTGAATGCACCACTTAAGCCATCGTAGAGGTAGAAATTCATAATCAACAAAACACATTGTCAAAGCATCAACAAATATACCCGAAGAGCTAGGTGTTCACGATACCATATTGCCTTTTGAGAGGTATGAGCCATTTAAAGCGAGTAGAATGCAAGGTTCTAAATCAGAACCAGATGGAACAGTAAATAATGTTATGTGTTGAGTTTAAATATACAAAAAAAGGAAGATTGTTAGAAGATTAAAGAAACTGGAGCAGAAATTGATATGGGAGAGGAGAGCTATATTTAGAATGCCAAATATAGCTGAAAGTTCTTTGCACTATGCAAGCGATACAAACACCTCACAAAGTAGTCCAATGCAGATTCCTCAGCATCAGTCATACAACTATCTGCACAGTGGGCATCGGTATCAACATCGTCATCAAGGTGTCAAAGAGCAACATAATCATCGAGGCAGCAAGCAACACCATCAACAAGACAACAAGCAGCATTATTACACAGACCGAAATGAGCAACACAACCACAAGGCAAGGCAAATGTTGTCACATTTCAAACAATACTTAACTCAACAGATGTTCAAGAAGAAAGGAAAATGGAGGCCTGCTAGATCAGAATAAGGGAAGAAGAAAGGACATGGGTGATACTGACCATGATGTGGATTCTATATTTGATAGTCTCCTGTAATCATAGTGGAATTAAAGTCATTAAATTAAAATCATTAAATGTGCTGTGGTAACAGTATTCCATTTTCATTTTTTGACATTCGTATACCTGCCAACTGTCCCTATTTTGGGGAAGAGGAAAGAGCAATTTTCACCTGTTACAACCCTGTCTCCCTATTTTTGTAAAGGTCTGTCTATAGTTATGTATAGGAAATGCAAGAATGTCCCCAGTTTTGACATGTTCTTAATCATTTGTCGCTTTTTCTTGACGTGCAGGGTTTGTAGGTCTTCATTTGTCGAAGGTGTCATTTCAAACGAAGATCAAAATCTGCTATTCGTAATCCTAAACATCACATAAAACTGACCCTGTGATCTTTGACTTTCATGAAAAGGATGCCATTTAGTCATAAGCAACATCAATTGCATTGTTTGTTAATCCAGGAAGCTTTTTTTTTTTCAACGAAGAACAGACATGAACATGGTAGTGTGGATATTGGCTACACAAGTAAGCATAAATTAAACAGCGATATCAAAAAGATGTTTGTAATGGAAACAGTTGTAATCAGAATAATGCCCTCTGTTTTGATTTACAGTCCGACCTAACTTGGAAACCAGTGCCCATCCGTATAAGTGAAATGACCGGATATGTAAATAATGTAGGGGGATAGTGGGACACGTTTTCCATGAAAATTTATAGGGTAGAGTGGTCTATTTAATTTGCTGTAAAATATCTATTTCCTTGGTGTTGTGGATGATTGTAAATGATCAGTGATATATATATATATATATATATATATATATACATAAACTAAAAAACGAATAAAAAACTCCGTAAACCAAAGAAATTTCACGAATTTTCGCCCTTAGGGCTTTATCAAGTGTTTAATGTCAATTTGAAAATGCATCATTTATCATGATAAGTAAACAGGGCGCAGACTCTGCTGAAGTCCTAGGCGTATAGCGCACCAGACAGAGTGGCGCACATTACGTAACAAAGAAGTACATGAGCTCAAATAAAGTGAAAGAGACGGAAAAAAGGAGGAGAAAGAAAGGAAAGAGGGAGGAAGAAAGAAGAAGTAGGAAAGCTGGAGCCTGCGAGAAAGAAACTGGAAGAAGAAGAAAGAGAAGAAGAGAAAAAAAGGAAAAAGAAAAAGAAAAAAGAGGAAAAAGAAAAAAGAGGAAAAGGAGAGAAAAAAGAAAAAGAAAAAAAAGGAAAAAGTGAAAAAACCGGGAGAAGAGGAGAAAAGAGACAGAGAAAGAGAGAAAGAAAGAAAGAAAGAAAACTGGAAAAATGAAAAGCAAGGACAATGACAACTAAACTAAGAGTTCATCGGAAAGGAGCGGAAAGCAGCGTTGATACCGTTAGGTTGGAGACATCCTAGGCGGTGGATGATGCGTTCTTCTCGGATCTTGGGTTCCTCATCACTCGCTCCAGAACATCTCATCACGCCGCAGATTTTGAAGTTGGTGATGGAGTGCCCCGGGAGATGGAAATGTTGTGCAACTGGAAGCCCTGTCGTGTGCAGTCGGATTGAGCGTAGATGTTCATTGGTGCGATCGGCCATCCTCGGTTTAGTCTCACCGATGTACAGCATTTCACATGTGGTGCACACAATAGCATATATCAAGTTGGTAGTCGTGCATGTGAAATGGTCCCTGATATGCCAGGTTGACTTAGGGCCCTTGATGCTGGTTGCTTGTGACACAAAGTTGCAGGTGTTACATCTGCTTCTCCCACATCTGACGGTCCCGTGATTCTCTTCGTTGTTGGGTGTAGATAATAACCTTGAGTGTACCAGCAAATTGCGTAGACTACGATCCTTCTTGTAAGCAACAATGGGTGGTGGATTCCTGAATATCTGCCGGTTTGCCTCATCTTCATGGAGAATGGTCGTGTTCTTCATGACTGTGGAAACTATCCTTTCGGTCGACGGATGGTACGTGAGAACCAAGGGTACCCGGTCCTTGTTTTCTTTGCGACTTGGTTCCATAGTAGCTTGACGACTAAGATTTGATGCTTTCCAAGAGGCTTTCCGAGTGACTTGCTCTGGATAGCCTCTGTCTCGGAAGAAATGATAGAGTTCTTCTGTCTAAAGTCCTGGTCGTCACTACAAAGACGTCGGAGCCGGGCCCGGGGGGGGTCACTTCCATTGAAGAGTGGACAGCATCCGCGAGAATCGTCCTTCAAAAAGCACCCTAAACGAGGATTCAAGGGCAGGCCGCTAGGACACCCTAAACGAGGATTTTGTGCAGATGTCCCAGATTTGCACACCCTATACCCTAAACGAGGATATTCCTATTTTCATACCTTGAGAGTGATAGTGGGGTCCATTGAAAGTTTGGAGCCGTTTTTATCTCGAGATAATTCACTGTCCCATTATGTTTTACACAGGCGTTATAGGATTTTCCGTGGCATGGGTCTTGTTTGAGTCGGTCCCGCAGTCGGTGCAAATTGCATACCCTTTTTGCGTTTTAGATTATCGTGATTTAGGGGGCTTTTTTCAATTTTTGGCGTTTTTGACACTCTATTCGCGTTCCGCGCGTTCCGCGCGTTCCGCGCCTACCCCTGAAAAAATACCCTTTTTCCGCGTTTTTTTTCTCGCGGATGCTGTCCACTCTTCAATGGAAGTGACCCCCCCGGGGAGCCGGGTAAGTTGGGAGAATGGGATGGACTGCTTGCAGCTGGGTTGATGAGAAGACGAATAATTCAGGTAGCAGTGGGCATCAGTAGGCTTGTAGTGGACACTAGTTCTGATCTGCTGGCCATCTATTCGGAGTTGAATGTCCAGGAACGGGATGGAATCCTCGGAGATGTTATGTGTAAATTTGAGGGACGGATGAAAATTGTTGAAATGGGCAACAAGCTCCTTCACGTTCTCGAAGGGACAAGATGCAACTCCCATGTAGTCGTCGATGTATCTCTTCAAAAGAAGAGACTGAGGGCCGTATCATGATAAACGACGCATTTTCAAATTGACATTAAACACTTGATAAATCCCTAAGGGCGAAAATTCGTGAAATTTCTTTGGTTTACGGATTTTTTTATTCGTTTTTTAGTTTTTTATATCACCAACTCCGAGCAGAACACTATCTACTTTGTTTATATATATATATATATATATATGTATATACAGTAGACAGCTCAGTAAAATTAATGTCTTTCATGTCCACATTGGTTCTGCCCTTGTATCTCCTGTATGTCAAACTAGGAATCTCGGTGTGATATTTGATTCTTCCATGTCACTTCGACCCCATGTGTCAAATTGTGTTAAATTGGGAAATTGTAATCTCAGAAACATTCGGGCTATTAGGCAATATCTCTCTCCGCAATGTACCCAACAATTAGTACATGCTTTTGTTACTTTACATCTTGATAACTGCAATTCATTACTCTTCCGATTACCTTCCAACCGAATCAGTCTACTGCAAAAAGTTCAGAATGCTGCTGCTCGCCTTGTGACAAAGTCTAGAAGGTCATCACATATCAATCCTCTCTTGAAATCTCTTCACTGGCTCCCTGTTCAACAGCGTATAATCTATAAGATTTTACTTTTAACCTATCGTGCACTCAATAATCTGGCCCCATAATATATTTCATCCCTTTTGTCACCCCATTCTGCAGGTCGTTCAGGTTTACGTTCATCAAATAATGCTAGGCTTAAAGAAATACGTACTAAAAGAAATTGGGGGGATACAGCATATGCATCAGCAGCTCCTTCCTTGTGGAATAAGTTACCTCTTTCTCTTCAAACAAGTAACTCCCTTTTCACTTTTAAAACTAGGCTTAAAACTTATCTAATGTTTAATGCATATTGTTAAATTTCCTTGTGAGCTTACATTTAAACACAACTTTCGTTTTTTATCTTATGTAATTGAAATTATCTTGTATGTGCCTTGAGCATCTCTTGAGATGGATATGTTGCGCATTATAAATGTCATTATTATATATATATATATATATATATATATATATATATATATATATATGTTGCGCATTATAAATATTGTCATTATTATTATATATATATATATATATATATATATATGTTGCGCATTATAAATATTGTCATTATTATTATTATATATATATATATATATATATATATATATATATATATATATATCTTTGTAGAAGATGAAGATGAAATGAAATAAAACAGAAAATTGCCAACGATGTTTTCGCCTCCTAGGCATTTAGGTGAATTGGATGAAGAATAAAAGAGGGAAGCTGGCCGGGAGACGTGGCCAGGTAAAAGAAGAGTGCAGATAAATGATGGCCGGATGAGCGAGGTCGGACTGTATTCATTCATTTATGGTATTACCTGCAAGCACTGGCGTAGCCACTATTATTCAATAAGGGGGGCCAAATGTGAAGGATCGACTATGCAATGAAGCGTAGATGGTTGTGCAGTGACTCCAACTCTCCCGTTTTCGGCGAGAGATCTCCCGCTTTAAGTCCATTTTTACAAAATCTCCCGCTCTCCCGCTTGAGTTTGAATTTCTCCCGCCCAACCACCTTTTTGAAAAAAATGAATCTGAATCATTGGATTTGACGTCATTTAGTTTTGTCATATGTTAAAAAATAAGACTGAGATAGCACCGGAGAGCTTCTTTAACCCTAAAAGTGGCCTCCGGCCGCAAGGAATTTGTGCTTTGCGCTGGTGATGTGGGCTACACGCACATTGACTCAGAGTCTTTCATTTTGTACAGAGAATTTAACATTTTCTTCATTTTCAGGAAAATAGAAATTCTTTTGATTTACTGTTTGAGTATGACATGGCTACATCAATTCTTCAAGAATTTTGTGAAGAATTATGTTGATTCCTGACTCCAAATTTCATATACATCAATATTTTTGAAAAATTGTGTACAAAATGAATGGAGAGTTGTCCACGATGACATCACAGATGGTGGCAAAGTTGCCAACTCAAGGATCCCAATAATAAGGATTCACTTGAAAGTTTCAAAAATCATAACTCTTGAACGGATTGTCCAATTTTGCTCAAACTTTCACAGTTTTCACAGTTTAATCTTTCTTGTTCATCTCCATTCAATATAAGCACACTGATGCCTGGGTTCCATTCTCCTTTAAAGTTTACCTGCAAGACTCTCTTATGACACATAACTTGACAACTGTTGGTCCAGTGGTACATGGTGAGGTCAAAGGTCATTTGAGGTCAAATGTTAGAGTTTACCTGCAAGACTCTCTTATGACAAATAACTTTGCAACTGTTGCTCCCTTTTCAACTAAACTTGGGTCATTGATGCACTTGGGGACCTTCATGTTATAGTGGTATCGGAGGTCACATGGTAAGGTCAAAGGTCATTTTATTTCAAACGTTAAAGTTAACCTGGAAGACTCTCTTATGACATATAACTTGACAACTGTTGGTCCAATGGCAACCAAACTTGAGTGATAGATGCACTAGGGGTAACATCATGTTGTGGTGCTGTCTGAGGTCACATGGTGAGATCAAAGATCGTTTGAGGTCAAATGTTAAAGTTTACCTGCAAGACTCTCTTATGACAAAAAACTTTGCAACTGTTGCTCCCTTTTCAACTAAACTTGGGTCATAGATATACTTGGGGGACCTTCATGTTATAGTGGTATCGGAGGTCACATGGTAAGGTCAAAGGTCAGTTTATTTCAAACGTTAAAGTTTACCTGCAAGACTCTCATACGACACATAACTTGGCACATGTTGCTGCAATAGCAATCAAATTTGGGTGATAGATGCACTAGGGGTACATTCATGCTTTCTCTCGACAAATCTTTGCCTACCACATTCTCAAAACATCTCATCATGCGCAGAAACAACCTGGAAACCTGCGAAACTTGCTTGTGAAAAGTTCAGTCTCGAAGAAACCTAAACAGAAGGGGCAACAGCCCGTGTGGTAAGAGCCGGTGCCGAATTTGCACCCAATATGCTCACGTCTGAAGAAATCAAACTAACTAACGACTTCTCTGTCTTTCCTCCCTATGCCACATGTGACAGTGAGAACGTAGTCTACTGTTTCTTCTGTTCTAAATGCCCGAAGCCACGTACATCGGCGAAACAGGAACCTAATTCAGACTACGTTGCAATAATCACAGAAGTTCGATCAAACACAAATATTCACTACCTATCGCTGAACACATCAGCTCCAGCAACCATTCACTTGATGATCTAAAATTCTGCATAATTGGCACTCACTTCAAAGACAGAGTAGCCAGGAAATTGGCAGAAATGAAATTCATCATCAACACCAGGGGCCCGTTGCATAAAACTTTTGCCGGAGTTTTTTATGGCAAAATTTGAGGAAACTACGGCAAAAAAAAAAAAAAAAAAAAAAAAAAATTGCCATAGTTTTCCATTACATAAAAATTTGCCAGACTTTTTTTTGCCAGAAAAAAGTCTGGCAAAAGTTTTATGCAACAGGCCCCAGGTCTTTCGAGACTGGACTTAACAAGGACCTAGGATGGCTGAGCAATTTCACTTTTTACAAGAGATGAAATCTTGTTCATCTTCCTCAGTGCATCTTTGTATTTATTGTAGAAAGTAGAATTACCATTATATCTATTCCTCTTTTCAGAGCACTGGAGTTCTTCTTTTCACCTCTTCCTATGTCACGTGAGGTTTTTCCAAGTAAATGATCTCATTTTTATCTTAATACAGACTTATAACCTTTTTTCACAATTTGTCTGGCTGAGATATCTATAATTTGGAGTATTTATCTTTCAAGGTTTTTTTTTTTCTTATTCTTCTTCTTTTTCCTCTCTCTCTCCCTCTCCCTCTCTCTCTCTCCCTCTAAAGTTCTTTCTCTTTTAATCGTTTACTTTTACATTCTTCGCCTAGATGTTGGAAGGCTGATATATATATTTTTTATTCATATATTCGATACAATTCAGGAAATATTTCACGTTTTGAAATGAAATTTGTGAAAACTGTCCCACATTTACATGTTTTAGATTATTGAAGAAACCTCTGTATAGACCTTGAAATATACCTTGCTGATGTATACTAATGCATCAAGTGTTATATATCGTTTCAGCAGATCCAAATGAACATTTTGGTACCAAGACATGTATGTTTTATTCGATTTAATATGTGAAAACTGTCCTACTTTCATATGTTTTAGGTTATTGAAGAAACCTCTGTATATACCTTAAAATCCTTAACATATACCTACCTGTTATATATAGTAATGCAATACAAGTGTTTTATATATATATATATATATATATATATATATATATATATATATACTTTTAGCAGATCCAATTCAATATTTTGGGTCCCAGACATAAACGTTTTATTCGATTTAACTGAGTCTAAAATATGTTACTACAAAAAGGTGCATTTTGGCAACCAACTCCTGAAAAAGCTTTGAAGATCAGTATTCGAACACTAAGAAAGCGAAAATGTATTGGTGTGTTTTGGTTGAAGCTAACGACTAAATGGTTGGCGCCATGAACCCACATATGGTTTAAAAGATGATAGGAGAGTGTATTTGAAGCTCTCCAATATCATTTTGGTTCGGTGTAAAAATGTCAAATGTTGCAGGTAGGAATATTGAATATGAAATTAGGAAGAGCACGAGATATTCAAAAAAAAAAAAGAATTGAGTGGAGTGATCACAATTATACTGCTGTCTGTAAAAGTGTGTATGTTCAGTCACTCGAATGGCCTTCCTATCTTACTCGTTTGATATGAAAGTGATAATGTATCTCCCTTCATAACCACCTAATGAGACTAATCTTGTTTAGGCCGGGAGAACATCCTGGTATGTGCGCATTGCCCAACAGTGTTTTGATCTTCCGAAAACTTGTTTAGCTGACTCCAAATACAGCAGCAAAAATGCCCAGTTCCCTCTCTGTGTTTAAGATTTGGCCGCTTGACATGCATTGCACTGTGAAACATATTTGTGACAATTTCAAAAGCGATAAGTAAATCGTGCCTTTTTGGGTAAGAAATGTAGCATGGGATGATGTTCATTATTTTCTTTTTGAGATTAATGGGAAAATAAGTTACAGGATTGCATCCAAATGATTTAAGATCTTAAGTGGAATGACAGAATGGTAGATGAAGTTAAGAAGGGATATCCACGTTTGATGTTCTGCATATGCTAACACTATGTTCTAATTGAGTAATTCTTTTTAAAAGATGTAAATTCCGCAGCGTATCAGATGAAATAATACAAAAGGTCGAGAAATAGATCGAATTAAGGATTCAATTTCGCTTAATTCCTATTCTTACTTACGTATACCACGCTTGATCGGAGTAGGGCAGGGGGGTGGGGGAGTTATAAAGAGGAATGTGCATATTAAAATCGCGCACTCGTGTGGAATGTATGTGGTCAACTACTCGTGTCACTATGGTGGCCCTGAAGTACGCTCGACAACAGGTAATATGCGACGTGAATTTCGCATTCCAAGTCGTGAAATTCACGACCCGTACGAAATTCATGACCCGTTGCGCAAACTTTACATCCCAAGTCGTGAAATTCACGACCCGCGTTGCGATATTTAGGATGGGGATGCAAAGTTCGCGCCACGGGTCCTGAATTTCGCACCGCGGGTCGTGAATTGATTATGTCATATTATTAAAATGATTTTGTAATTACTGAATCAGTTGTTATTGTTGTTATTTTTCCATAAAATATTAGTTCAAGATAATTACTTTTAACAGGGGGGCCTACACCCTACAAGCTCTGCTTTTTAGTCGGCCCTCCTTCCCTTTCAATTTTTTTTTTCTTATTCGTTGTATTGTGCAAGTTTATCTATGTTAATATGTGAAGTAAACTGTACCATCACTGTAAATATGAAAAGTTGAAAGAGGAAAAATAAATGAGTTGAATTGAAAAAAAAAAAAAAAAAAATTCACGACTTGGGATGCAAAGTTTGCGCCACGGGTCATGAATTTCGTATCGCGGGTCGTGAATTTCACGACTTGGAATGCGAAATTCACGTCGCACATTACCTGTTGTCGAGCGTACTTCAGGGCCACCAAATGTTACCAACCCAGTTGTTTCCCCACCATCGTTTTTACAATGCCCATCCCCGCGGTGAAAACGAGGGCAATGCGCGCACACCACAACGTTCACCCCGCCAACACCATAACCGTTATTTTCAAGTAAACACAGTATGTTTGCAGAAATATTTGAATATATGGCACCCCCCCCCCCCCTCCCCATAATTTCTTTAATTCAATATTCTTACCTTAAACATGTCATTTAAACATTTCCAAATCTGACATACCTCTGACATTCATTTTTTACCTCTGACATTTTTCCTCTGACATTTTTACCTCTGACATTTTACTTCTGAAATTTTTACCTCTGACATTTTTACCTCTGACATTTTTTCCTCTGACATTTTCTTCTGACATTTTTACCTCTGACACTTTTACCTGGCACAATCATTTTGGGGTTTTAGAAAGAAAAACCAGTGGCAATCTCGATACAATACAGGAAATATTTCAGGATTGGAAGTGAAATGTGTGGAAACTGTCCCACATTCACACGTTTTAGGTTATTGCAGAAACCTCTGTATATACCTGGAAATACACATTACTGTTGGACATAGTAATGCAATACAAGTGTTATATATCGTTTTAGCAGATAAAAATGAACATTTTGGTACCCAGACATGTATGTTTTATTCGATTTAAGCTAGTCGAAATTGTGTTATTACAGAAGGATGCATTTTGGCAACCTACTCCTCAAAAAGTTTCACGTACAGAATTTGAACACTTGAAAAGCAAAAATATGTTGGTAGCTTTAGATTAAACCTAACTGCTAAATACAATGTAGTTGCCGCTGTGAACGCAAATATAGTTTAAAACATGATAGGAGTGTATATTTGAAGCTCTCCAATATCATTTGGGGGGGGGGGGGTTGGGAAGAAAACCAAAGTGGCAATCTCGATGATAGGAGTGTGTATTTGAAGGTCTCCAATATCATTTTCACACGTTCACATGTTTTAGGTTATTGCAGAAACCTCTGTATATACCTGGAAATACACCTTACTGTTGGACATAGTAATGCGATACAAGTGTTACATATATATCGTTTTAGCAGATTCAAGGACGTTCCACAGTTAAAATCAAATCCATGTCATTTTCTCCAAATTTTGCCTAGAGTTACTTTGGTACCTATGTAGGCCAAAAATGCAAAAAATAATATAGGTTCATGTGCTTATTTTTTTTCTACGGGACTTTGAAGTTGCCATAATTGGATGGCAGATAAAATGATGCAATCAAGAGATTTAGGCCTCTATTAGACCTCACGATTTCGACAAACGAGTATAAATCACTTTTACTCTGTCAAAACCCTATTAAACTTCATCAAATCTTCCAGATTTGTAGCGAAATGTATGACAAGTTTCTGATTGGTCAGTTATTTCATGGAGCTCAAAATAGTTCCCTCGGCTGATTTTCTGCTTCAGCAGCGTCTGTGGTGAAATGATACATGCACTGGAATTTCGGTAAGTCGAATTTTCTCTTTTCGTTTTTGTCTCGCCTGCGTAGCGGAGCGAGACATAGGTATCACTATTTCCGGTGTCGGCGTCGTCGGCGGCGTCGTCGGCGTCGTCGTCAACAATTGTGTTGTACACCCAATAACTTTCTATAGCTTTAAGGTGGGATCACCAAATTCATACCAGAGGTCCATCTCTTGAAGGCGCAGGTCAAGTTCGAATATGAGTCGAATTTGAATAAGGTCAAAGGTCAAAGGTCAATGAACTTTCCATGACTGGCACTGTGCTATATTGTACACACAATAACTTTTTATACCTTCGAGGTAGGATTGCCAAATTCATACAAGAGGTCCATCTCTTGAAGGTGCAGGTCAAGTTCGAATGTGAGTTGAATTTGATTAAGGTCAAAGGTCAAAGGTCAATGAACTTTCCATGACTGGCACTGTGCTGTGTTGTACACACAATAACTTTCTATAGCTTCGAGGTGGGATCACCAAATTTATACCAGAGGTACATCTCTTGAAGGCACAGGTCAAGTTTGAGTATGAGTTGAATTTGAATAAGGTCAGAGGTCAAAGGTCAATGAACTTTCCATGACTGGCACTGTGCTATGTTGTACACACAATAACTTTCTATACCTTCGAGGTAGGATTGCCAAATTCATATGAGAGGTCCATCTCTTGAAGGTGCAGGTCAAGTTCGAATGTGAGTTGAATTTGATTAAGGTCAAAGGTCAAAGGTCAATGAACTTTTCATAACTGGCACTGTGCTATGTTGTACACCTAATAACTTTCTATAGCTTTGACGTGGAATCACCAAATTCATACCAGAGGTCCATCTCTTGAAGGTGCAGGTCAAGTTTGAATGTGAATTGAATTTGATTAAGGTTAAAGGTCAATGAACTTTCCATGACTGGCACTGTGCTATGATTTACACCACTTTGTTCCTGTAATGACATGAACTTTATAATTTGATACTTTTTAACACTAACATTTTACTTCAGTTCAACAGAGTTCATTCTACAGTTTACTGTATAATAGCAGTGAACTCACTACTCTCTATACCTGAACCAGATTTTGTATTTTACTTGTTACTGTTTTTGTCTCGCCTGCGTAGCGGAGCGAGACATAGGTATCACTATTTCCGGTGTCGGCGTCGTCGGCGTTGGCGTCGTCGGCGTCGTCGTCGTCGTCGTCAACAATTGTGTTGTACACCCAATAACTTTCTATAGCTTTAAGGTGGGATCACCAAATTCATACCAGAGGTCCATCTCTTGAAGGCGCAGGTCAAGTTCGAATATGAGTCGAATTTGAATAAGGTCAGAGGTCAAAGGTCAATGAACTTTCCATGACTGGCACTGTGCTATATTGTACACACAATAACTTTTTATACCTTCGAGGTAGGATTGCCAAATTCATACAAGAGGTCCATCTCTTGAAGGTTCAGGTCAAGTTCGAATGTGAGTTGAATTTGATTAAGGTCAAAGGTCAAAGGTCAATGAACTTTCCATGACTGGCACTGTGCTGTGTTGTACACACAATAACTTTCTATAGCTTCGAGGTGGGATCACCAAATTTATACCAGAGGTACATCTCTTGAAGGCACAGGTCAAGTTTGAGTATGAGTTGAATTTGAATAAGGTCAGAGGTCAAAGGTCAATGAACTTTCCATGACTGGCACTGTGCTATGTTGTACACACAATAACTTTCTATACCTTCGAGGTAGGATTGCCAAATTCATATGAGAGGTCCATCTCTTGAAGGTGCAGGTCAAGTTCGAATGTGAGTTGAATTTGATTAAGGTCAAAGGTCAAAGGTCAATGAACTTTTCATAACTGGCACTGTGCTATGTTGTACACCTAATAACTTTCTATAGCTTTGACGTGGAATCACCAAATTCATACCAGAAGTCCATCTCTTGAAGGCGCAGGTCAAGTTCGAATATGAGTCGAATTTGAATAAGGTCAAAGGTCAAAGGTCAATGAACTTTCCATGACTGGCACTGTGCTATATTGTACACACAATAACTTTTTATACCTTCGAGGTAGGATTGCCAAATTCATACAAGAGGTCCATCTCTTGAAGGTGCAGGTCAAGTTCGAATGTGAGTTGAATTTGATTAAGGTCAAAGGTCAAAGGTCAATGAACTTTCCATGACTGGCACTGTGCTGTGTTGTACACACAATAACTTTCTATAGCTTCGAGGTGGGATCACCAAATTCATATGAGAGGTCCATCTCTTGAAGGTGCAGGTCAAGTTCGAATGTGAGTTGAATTTGATTAAGGTCAAAGGTCAAAGGTCAATGAACTTTTCATAACTGGCACTGTGCTATGTTGTACACCTAATAACTTTCTATAGCTTTGACGTGGAATCACCAAATTCATACCAGAAGTCCATCTCTTGAAGGCGCAGGTCAAGTTCGAATATGAGTCGAATTTGAATAAGGTCAAAGGTCAAAGGTCAATGAACTTTCCATGACTGGCACTGTGCTATATTGTACACACAATAACTTTTTATACCTTCGAGGTAGGATTGCCAAATTCATACAAGAGGTCCATCTCTTGAAGGTGCAGGTCAAGTTCGAATGTGAGTTGAATTTGAATAAGGTCAGAGGTCAAAGGTCAATGAACTTTCCATGACTGGCACTGTGCTATGTTGTACACACAATAACTTTCTATACCTTCGAGGTAGGATTGCCAAATTCATATGAGAGGTCCATCTCTTGAAGGTGCAGGTCAAGTTCGAATGTGAGTTGAATTTGATTAAGGTCAAAGGTCAAAGGTCAATGAACTTTTCATAACTGGCACTGTGCTATGTTGTACACCTAATAACTTTCTATAGCTTTGACGTGGAATCACCAAATTCATACCATTTTTCAAACAATAAGTTTGCCATAACACCTTAATAATTAATTTAATTTTACAATTTTACTCACATTATTATCAGTTACATTCTTTTTCACTAACATTCATTTCCTTACTTGCATGGAAATAATTATAGCTTCATAGTATTAACAGCATTCTTAGTGTTATCTGATTTCCTAGGGATAAAGTAGGCCTATACCATTATTGCATATGTAAACTGTCAGAACCACAATTCACCCCCTAAACTGCTGACAGCCTCAGAAGTCATATAGCATAGTTTTGACATGCAGTCTCTTCATGACTGCAATATGCAGGCGAGACAACGCTTGGCGTTTGCCTTGTCTGGTTCTGATACCACATTTTCCCTGAAAAAATATTTTTCTAGGATAGTGTTATCACTTTTATATCAATTAAGTCTGATCCTGTGTAGTTTGCGTAATGTTTTTCCAATGTAAATTAACGCCAGTTTAACAACCACAATTTTCATGTTCTTTTAGGGAGAAAAATGACGGTTAAAGTTTATTTTCACATTTTCTGTCAGTACTGATGGTTATGATTTGCTTGAAAAAATATTTGCATATTATTTTCAAGGTTGCCATTTTTAAAATTTCTTTATTTTTAACGAAAATAGCGTAAATTTAGACAAAAACCAGACATGGAAATACTGCATGAGGGACCACTGGAATATTGAGGGAACTAATCTGATTTGTGGCTAGCGCCGCCCACGGCACGGCCAACTCGGGCAAAGCCGAGGCCGAGGCGGGCGGCCTAGGCTAGGCTAGGGCTAGGGCAAGAGCCACGGCCCATGCTGAAATTTGGGGCTTCGATTTTCATGCACACATTTCAAATTTTATTTTCATTTCTTAAGCCTGCTCTTGCAATGATAATTTCAGTTTGCCTTAACTAAAGTAAAAGCCTAAATTAGATAATTCTTAAATTAAAATCCCAAGCTAGTCCCAATTAAGCCAAGGCCAAGGCCAAAGGCAAGGGCCAAGGCCAGGAAAAGACTTAACACTATAAAATAGTCAAAACAACGTTAGAGCTGGATCTAGACCTCTAGTCTCTAGATATCTAAGTTCTGTTCAACTAGTTCCAGATCTACTGAAGATCAACTGAATTTCAGTGTTTGCTTAATAACTTGGTTACCAAAACTGTATCAAAATCAGAAATTGTTAACATTAAAATTTTACATGCAAAATCTGTATATGAGTCCAGTATTTTATTAATGTCGTGCTTATTCGTGCAAACTTGTTTATGCCTGCATAAGAAAAAACATTGCACAAATGAATTGTCAAGTGAAATTTTTGCCTCTCTTGATTTGTTACAAAATACAAAGTTTGACATTCTTGATTGATTAAATCAGGCTACAGGGGAAAAAACGAGTCCTTTGGTAGGATTTATGATTTAGGACGAGTGCACTGGACCACAAATCCACTAGTATACAAATATACTTTGCCTTGAGAGTTTCTGGTTAAAACTATGGGCAAGAGGTGACTCCGAAATAGTACTATTCACTGAGGGGCGCAGCCCCGAAGTGAATGGTACTATTCGAGTGACCGAGGCCCATAGTTTTAACCAGAAACTCGAAATTATGGCAGAGTATATTTGTTTTATATTTTGGATCAAGATTTATATGTATTTGTACATGAATTTTACTTTCTTATTTTAGATTTTTCTTGATTGATACACGGCCCCCTTGTAAATCAGCCAAGTAGGTGAAGTGGGTTTTTACCTTGTTTATTAAAATACATCAGTCAAATCAATCAATCAAACACCAAACCAATATTCTTTATTTCATGTTTATGTCTTATTGAATGCTTTATGGCACTAAACGTTGTACGGATAAACTGCAAAGTGATCGGAAATTGAGAAACGCAGTAGCCGCGACACCCCGAGAGTTCCCCATGGTGCGCACTCGAGCTCTCGTATGCCCCACTGAATTTTTATTTCGCGCATAGATTTTGCGTACTGTGACGTCATTTCACCAATAGTATATGGGCCGCGACGCGACAAAAGGGCCCTTAGGGCAAAATTTTTCAAAAATGAGATTTCAACACTGTTTTGTAGTATAAATGCTGCAGAATCTGAATATGCAAACGGTTTTCCAAAATTCCGTCCCAAAGTGTCTAAATCGAGGAATTTTAAAAAAGCATGTTTTTTGCTCCACGCGCGCTATTCTGACATTCGCGCGTGACCAAGGTTAAACAAGTCAATCCCTGATACCATTTTCGCCAAGATTCCTAACGTGTCTAAGGGGCTACTTAAACGTTCTCCTAGTACCATGACGGATATTTACGTCATATAATAGAGAGAATATTATTTTCCTTATTATCTTTGTCTTCTGTAAACCCTATATTACCTCAAAATGACTTTAAAATGACCTTGAAATGACCTTGTACACGTCCGTGAGACGGCCTTGAAAATTGGCTTTCAAATTGCTTGCATTTCCAATCACAATTAAGCTGAAATCAATTTTTTTTTTAATAAACAATTATATTACGTAGAAAGATATAAATAGAGAATAAAGCTATTCTTTTGCGAGTATAAACGATTACATTATGCAAAGATTATAGAAAAGGAGAGGGGTCATATTTCAGGGCAGAGGGGCACCTACTGTTTGGCAGACAAAAGGTGCCCCTCCACTTTCTTTGTTCGAGCCCGATGTTCCGCCGCCTCTGTTTCAGGGGCGTCATATCCAGGGAGGAAGGAGCCGTATCATCTTTGGTCACTATAAATCTTTGTAAAATATACACTTTTGTCATTAAGTGAATTTCAGTCACAAATTTACGAAAATAAATTTGTGACTGCTTCTTTTTTCATATATTAACAGGGAGATATATAGAGAAAGATAATCAGAGAGGAGTCAGAGTTCACCAGGGGCGGATCCAGGGAGGATGGGGGCGAAATCCCCTTTGTTCACCATATATTTTTCATGAAACATCCGTCTGTCTTAAAGTGAATTTTGGAGCAAAAATGTCATCTTTAATTCACCTTCAATTTTAGTGGTCTTTTGGGGGAAGGGGTGGGGTATTCTCAGAATTTTAATGCCCCTCCCTTTTAAAGTTTACATGGATTTGCCCCTATTTGGCAAACGTGTGTCACAGATTTTATGTTGCTGTTAAATAATATTTGTGTTGAAAATGCAGTGAAAATCAATTTAATAATTACTAGCACGCTTGTTCATTATTACAACATCATCAAAAATCAGAACCATTTATCATCCACTCAATCACAAGTCATTCAGAAGGCATCAACATTCAAATTATTTTTCAATCCCGTGCTCTTTTCCATGTTCATGTTTCTTTCTGTCAGCTAGCTCGTTTCTCTCCTTCATACCTTCCAACTCGGTCTATATCTTTCCTTCTCTTCTTTTTTTTCTCTCCCTCTTTCTTTGCCTTCTATTTCCACCATCTCTAGTTTTCTCACCTTTTCTCTGCTTCACCATTCTTATCTTATCTGTCATATTGTCTTACTTCATCGTTTAGTTTATTATCTATAGAGTACCTTTTGTATTTGCACTGCCAGTGGAGGTCCAATTTTCTGTCGTTTTTTTCTTCAAATATGGATCAATAAAAGATATGAACTGTGAACTTTGAAATACATAATAGGTCAGTACAATACGGAATGAAATGAAATTTTCCTTAATTGCACTTGTCATACTAGTAACTTTTATTCAAAACAAGAGTTGACATACGCTGTACTTCAAATTAGGAATTTAAATCCGACTGAAATGGTGCTCTTTATTAAAGTGCAGTCTGAAAATGTTAAATACTTTCGGTTTCTAATAAATTTAAGAGTGGAGAGTGTTTATACTTTCTTCCTAATAAAATTCATCCTTTCCTTTTCTTTCACTAAAAAATGAAATAAAATCACATACCCCAAAATATTTATTTACATCTACCCATTATTTTCTTTTACAAAATTTAGCTAGTAGTTTTTTTTTTTTTTGTATAGTTAAGATACAAGGAAGCAATTCCATCTAAATTTAGATCATTGCACATGTGACATAATTCATGAAGAAAAAAAATCCTATATGACATTAAGAGATCTTATTGTTAATCCAATAATTGAAAATTTGTTAGTTTTAAATTTACTTTTCAAGTCGTCTGCTCTTGCAAGCACACAAATGCAGTGGATATTTGGAATTAAATATTATCTATGAAATAAAGGTAATATCAAGCTGAAAGTGAGATTGCTCCTATTGGAACATGTGTCATGAGTTATTAGGGCACTTGTCACCCAAATTATGAAGATACAAAAAGCAATTTTTTGCACTTTGTTCATTAAAGTAGTAGCAATATCACTTCCTCATAACTTCAACTGTAGTACAGCTGGACGCTGTCAGTCAGGTCTCACATAACATAGAGGTCATGCTCAGCTTTCATGGCTTTGGTAAGTTCATTCACCCACTGAAAGGATGTGATCATAGATCATTAAGGCATCCAAAGTTCCAAACACTACTGGTTCTAGTGACATCCTGTAAACCCATACATGTACCTGTTTATTTTGTAGGATCTCCATCATTGTGAAGTTCATCCTGGGTTGATGCAAAGAGAATCCAACTTCAGTTATTGTTTCAAGATCTTAGATCACCTCTGCTTCCTCCTCTGATATGAATGCAGTGACCTGACATTTCCAGCATCATTGAATGTGGTTATCATATCCTACCCCTCTCCTTCAAGCTTTGCCTCTAAGTTACAGTCTAACATTCCTATGTTTGCCTGGTGATGACAAGGGTGAAGGGGACGAGCATGACCTGGCTTAGCTGCTCCATATCAATGGTCTGTAAAAAGAAAAAAAAAAACATTTTAATTATACATGAAATGGCACTAGAAGCAGCCAACTGCTTAGATGAATCACACTGATATACAGATTTATTGTTTTAGAAAAGCTGAAGTACACCAACAGCATTAAATGAGTATGGAATACAAAGTGTCATTCATTCTAATATGAAATATTAGACAGTAATAACATTTAATCAATTAAGTAATGTTGTTTTGTGATTAGTATTGTTTCAATTTTGATTAATCTAAAAGCAATTTAACTAAATATTCCATTATGCCTAATAACTGAAATTCAGTTTGTAATTCAATTGCTTTAATAAAAACAAGAAAGTCTACAGAGACAATAAATGCACTCAAAACTGAAGACAAATCAACCAATACACAATGGGAAGGGTAGGGGAGGCATTTAATGTGAATAATGATCTGCCCCCTCCCATCCTTCTCTCAATCATTATCAGTGCCCTGCCCCCCCCCCCTCCATTTCAGCTTCATCTTTTTCTATTAATTTCTTATTTTTTTCTAAAAGCAGGTCTGTGCTTACAGGGTTGTGATACATAAATTTTTAAACAGTTATTTTTAATTACATCCTTATTCAGAGCCCGAGCTAGGGCAAGGTCCTAGTCTGGCCCTAAATCAGCTAGACTATATGCTAGCCTAGATCTAGGGCCGAGGCCTAACTTTATTTTACTCTGTGTAGGAAATACACTGTACATGTATATAACTTGTTGGAGCTCTGCTAAAATTTTCTAATGAATTCCTGACTGGTAAATTCAGCATGGGAAAATTGAGACCTCAAATATGTATCAACAAATTCAAGAGATTGTTATAAGCAGGTCTGAAGTCCCATGATTGTATTTGTAGTGGAATAGACATACACAAACGTCATTGAATTTAAGGGTAAGGTATATCGTGCATTCAACTGGTTAACTAGCGGCAACTAACCTGACTGCTTAAGTCTTGGTTTAAAGAAATTGCCATAGGTCTACTGATGAAATAACATACAAAAATTGATATTCAAAGATTATACGGTATTTTGAAAAAGAAATAACACAGAAAGGATATTTCATAAATACAACGTTACATGTCTGAATTACAGTTATTAACAACTTTATCTCTGAAACTATGCATGCATGCATGCAGCCTTGAAGTTGAAGTTGCATGGCACTACGAAACGAGGTAACTAGATCTAGACAGTCACCTATTAAAACTGAATTCAATGCACGAAATGCCTTTAAAACCCGTAATTTCTACTGGAACAAACAGTGTGAAGAAATTATAATAATGATCTTACCGATTCATCCAAGGAATGGCACTTGATCATCAGCTAGAGCAAGATTAATCGACGGACTAGTAACATAGGTCTTGAGTCACTGTTCTGGTATTTTTCTTCCGCACGTGTGTTTTGTTTTTGTTTTGGTTTAGTGGTGTTATTTTTTTTTTCAGCGCGCTCTGCACGTTTTGATATGCGCTGACTTTAGCGCGGTTTTACTGCGTAATCCATTTGGAGAGCTAAGGGCCCTTTTGTCGCGTCGCGGCCCATATACTATTTGGAAAATGTCGTCATAAGAGTGACGTCATTTCCCAAATAGTAAACCTTCATGCCAACATTCTGGAATAGCTGAAAATACCAATGATCACGTGAAGGTCTTTAAGCCAATCATGAAAGATAAATTTCTGATCCAAAATATAATATACAAATATACTTTGCCTTGAGAGTTTCTGGTTAAAACTATGGGCAAGAGGTGACTCCAAAATAGTACTATTCACTGAGGGGCGCAGCCCCGAAGTGAATGGTACTATTCGAGTCACCGAGGCCCATAGTTTTAACCAGAAACTCGAAATTATGGCAGAGTATATTTGTTTTATATGTATTTTGTACATGAATTTTACATTCTTATTTTATATTTTTTCTTGATTGATACACGGCCCCGCTCTGGACCTGGAAAAGTGCTTAAAAAATAACGAGACCTAACTTCGCGCACGCCAGTTTTCAAGTGATTAATACAAAATAGAGATGCATAAAAGGTAAGATAATTGAATTACCAGGAAGGCAAAATGCCACTGAATAAAATGATATCACATTTTACTTACTATTTTGATGACATCGTCTCTCGAAAAGAGGAATTCTGGACCCTTGTCGACAAGTCCAGTTTTTGTCAGAACGAACGCGAAACGCTGCCAAATTTGCCGATTATTCATTCATAATTTCAAAATTCCATCTCTAATTTCAAAAGGAAAGTAATTTCCAGTGTAATTTTAGGGTGCTCTTTCCGTTGGTGCTACCAGTTTTTCACAATCTTTTCTAGTTTTTGAGATATGGTCCTGTGCGCGAAGTTAGATCACTCTGCCATACGGATAAACTGCAAAGTGATCGGAAATTGAAAAACGCAGTAGCCGTGACACCGCGAGAGTTCCCCATGGTGCGCACTCGAGCTCTCGTATGCCCCACTGAATTTTCATTTCGCGCATAGATTTTGCGTACTGTGACGTCATTTCACAAATAGTATATACTATTTGGAAAATGTCGTCATAAGAGTGACGTCATTTCCCAAATAGTAAAGCTTCACGCCAACATTCTGAAATAGCTGAAAATACCGATGATCACGTGAAGGTCTTTAAGCCAATCATGAAAGGATAAATTTCTGATCCAAAATATAATATCTACTAGTATCTATCAGTAGTAATTATAGGGCTCAAAACCTCACATAGTGCATATGGATGATTAGACTACAATAGTAATCTCAATGAAATATGAAATGATAACCTCATTGTTCATTGCTAATTTTTGTTTTTAATGTTTTCTTGTTTTGGTTGGCTACACTTAAATTTACACTTAAATTGCATGTATTGGAATGCAAGTTCAGTTTTTATACATAAAATCATGATGAAGTAAACATAGATTTGATAACATTCCATTATTCCTCCACTGACTAGGATAGTTTTGTCCACTTATAAGTATGTACTATTTGATATTTATTGTTTTACAAGATGCTGGACAATGGAGTTGACACAGACTGAAGATACAGAACTTCAACACAGAACTTCGCTTCATGAAAGGCAGGATATGCCATGAAAGAAAGGTCGGCAGATGTCATGTTAGCTTTGCTAGTTTGACTTCAGCATTTTGAGGTAATTTTTCAGACTGATGTTGCATTATTAAACTTCTTTCTTAAAGTTAAGCACAGATCATATCATGAGTATAACGGTCTCTCTCTCTGATAAATATATGACCAGCATCATAAGATCGATACATACTGCGTGTAAACCTTACATTGCCTCGGCTAAATTTCTTTTGATATTTGAATGGCTCAAATGATTTCTTTTTCATTAATTATGAATTGACTAAATTAATCTGCTTAGCAGAGGCGGCGATCCCGGGGGGGGGGGGGGGTGGACATGTCCCCCCTCGATTTTTTTTCTGGTGGGACCAACTTGAGGCCAACCGTTTAAATATTTTATAGGCCTAGAATGCATTTTGATGGCAAAATCAGGCTTTTCATAATTTTCTGCAATAATTTTTAGCTCGCTCGCTTTGCTTGTTCACATAATATCAGTTATCCCCCTCTCACTTTTTGAAACATATTTTCGGCAGAGGCCTTCCGGGTTTCCGTCCCCCCCCCCCCCCCCCCCCCCACTCGTGACTTGAAATCACCGCCGCTTAGTTATTTATCAGTTGT
Organism: Echinometra lucunter; assembly: GCA_029962745.1. NCBI lineage: Eukaryota > Metazoa > Echinodermata > Echinoidea > Camarodonta > Echinometridae > Echinometra > Echinometra lucunter. The sequence goes on from CM057152.1 coordinate 25,174,143, forward strand.
TTTTAAAAAAGACTACAAGTGTATAGAAATTTGAAACATAGGTTGGTTTACATGTCAATTTTCATTAATGAAAGGAGCTGAAAGCATGAATTGATAATATAAACTTCTGTCTTCCTTTTATTTCCTCTGCCCTCCCATTATCTTTCTATCTCTCTCTCTTTCTCTATCTCCATCTCCTGCCTTCTTCTACTTTCTCCTCTTTATTATTTTATTTTGCAGATCACAATCGTAATGATGCATGCTACAAGAAATGATCACATCACAATCTTTGGAAAAGACAGAGCAATGGGCAGCTATTTATATCTGCAGAGGGCAAGAAAATAGACCAAACTGAGCAGAGATGCATTGTAAACTGCCTGCCCAAACAAGTGGTGGAATTTCAGGCAGCCAGTGTCTATGGCATTAGCCTAAAATTTAGCTTTGGCATAGACAGAAATTTTGAAAGGGAAAGGGGAAATATTCCCATATTTCCCCCTTTTTTTACCTCTTCTGGTTGACAAAAAAGTCTGGAGTTAAAGGACTCTTTATCTTCTTTCATTACATTCTGTTTCCTTTGATTTTTTCCCCTTTTGAGTTTCAATACAGGTTTCTTCCTGTGAATATGCCATATGGTGAATATATATATTCACCATATTCTTATAAGAAGTCAGGGCAGCCTGTAATGAAGAGTCTTATTTTCACTGACAACCATCATAAGCTGCTGAAACTTGCATCTGTTGAGAACAAATTTGTCATTGAAAATCATTATTGGGCCAAAGTTCTTTTTAAAAAATTCAGAAAATTTTCAAAGATGTTCTTTTTATCATTATTATTTGTGTGGTGCTTGCACTTTGTTTCGAATGAGTAGTCTGTTCTTCCCCCCCCCCCCCCATCTTAAATGTTCATTTGTCACCATAAAAGGGTATTGTCAAGAGCAAATAGGGGATGTCCTCTCCAAATTGTGAGTCTGATTTGGATTTATTATAGTCTAAAAATTTGACATAGGCCAGTCAATCACATCTTCAAACTTTTGGCATCAAGCCATAAAATATATCAAAGAAAGGTAGGGGCATTGAGCTGAATTTTTTTATGTTCAAAACTTACTGCTTATGTTTAAGCATTTGCAGTACATTGTTTAAGAATTTGAAGAGAAATTAATATTTATATTAAACTATCATGTTGTCAAATTTACAACAATATTCCAAAGAATAAGTGAAAAAATGAATGGTTTTACTCTTAAAGCATCAGGAGGACGCCTTTACAAAACAAAGAAAATTGAATAAAAGTTGTGTTAATTTTTTCCTTCTATATCCTAAACGGTATGTACTGGGATCTAAAACTTTACAAGTGTCTTGCTGTGGCTTTTGTGGCAGATTGGTTGATACTTGCAAATGTGGGCTACTACCTTTAAAGAGAAATTAGGGTCTCTTTTGAAACTAAGAAATTACCTGAAATTATTTTTCTAGTGTGTGTGTAGAACACATGATTTTTTTGCTATGAAAATCTTTATTTTCCATAATACTTAACTATGTAATTCATAGGTACAGAAATTGTGTTACCAAATCCAATAATTTTTGTTGCATGTTATTTTAAAGTATAAGAATTCATTTCATACGCATCCATGGCCGTACACAGCAGGGGGAAGGGGGATTTTGAAAACAGAAATTTTGAAAACTGACATATTTTTACTGAAAACTTTCTCAAAATCTACCAAATTCTTCAATTTCAATATATATACTGAAGTATCCTCGTGACCAGCTTCGTTGCTTCGCTCTCTCGCTGTAAAGTTTTTAAAAAACTTTTTACATGTCTTGCCCCCGCCCCCCTGAAAAAATGTCTGCATACAGCCATGTAATCATCTAATTTTTTGCCCTCAACCAAGTGAAAAAATTCTTGCTTTGATGGCATGTACAGAAAAATCAAGTGTTTTCAGTATGATTGAAATCCAAGCAGTATATTTGAAAATGAATTATGACTTTCTTGCTATGATAGGGTGTTGATCAAACTTTCACTGATATGTTACTCACATTCATCTTTTATATGATAATCACATTCATCTTTTATTTTAACAAAATAAATGAAGATGAACTTCCCCTTTGAGATGGAAGCCAATATGTTGTATTAAAGTGCTATGAACACTAATACAATTGGATCGTTTATCCTCAGTAACTGATTTAGAAAGTAGCAGTTTATCATTAGTTGCTACTGGTCAGTATGTGAGCAGTATCCAAGCTGATTTACATAAACATTGCCAAAACTAGGTACTGCACTCATGGATGGAAATCTGTCTTGAAAGGTGAGGGGGAAGCATAAGAAATTCCAACAGGTGACTCCTTGTATGTGAAACTTTCATTGGAAAGCAGAAAAAAGTATTAAAGATCACCCCCCCCCCCCCAAAAAAAAAAAAAAAATGGTCATGGGAGGGAGCTACATTTGATAAAATGCCTCCACCTTCCAAATTGTGGGGACAAAATTGTGAGGACATGCCCCCCTTGGGATTTCTGCCCTAATTCAAAGGTTGAATATTTTCCCTTCCCCCTTTATTATTATCTTTGGGGGGGGGGTTGGTTAATAGAACATGCATTTGATTAGATACATTGAATTAGATTTAGCATTTTAAGAATTTCACTAGAATAAATGATTCTCTCATATCATGTACAAAAAAAACCCCTGCTAGTTTAGAAGTTTCTTATACTGCGAGAATGCTTTGTGGAGATGTCTTCAACACATATTTAGGATTGGAGAGGGGGACATTTAGCACAAGTGTTACGTCCACAAAATCAGAAATTGGCAGAATGTGTGTGTGAGAGAGAGAGAGAGAGAGAAAGGATGATCTGAAGATGGTGTAGACGTAGTGATATAAAGAAGAAAAGGAAGAAGGAGAAAAGGGAAAAAACGTGGAGAGTTTGATTACGTTGAATGACAGAGAGTGAGAGAGAGGAACTTAATACTATGAATGCAGACAAAAAGAAGAGAGTAGTAATTATAAAAGATATGCTATAGAGAAGAAATAAAGATGGTTGAATGATCGATGAGTGAACTGATTTCAGCATTACTTCATCATATAAAATTTAACCAATTGACACCCAATATTGAGGAAATGAACTGCGGGGGGGGGGGGGGGGGGGGGGGGCACGCGCCCAATATGGTATACGAGGTGTACCGCTGAGATGCATGGGTCACTTTTTTTTTTTTTTTTTAACAGTTCCCTGAACAATGGGGTATAGTTTTGAGTCGGAAAATCCCTAAACATGCCCCTCACTTTTTAAAAATAAGCAATTCTGTTGTTCAGAGTACACATCCGAGAGTCGGGAAATCCGATACATGCCCCTCACTTTTTAAAAAAATGAGTAATTCTATTCTTTAGAGTTGGCCTATACATTCGAGGATCAAAATCCCTAATAATGGGTGCCTTTTTCTACCAAAATTACCCTTAAAGATGGGTACGGATATGCAGGCTTCAGCGGCACATCCCGGTCGGAACCAAATTCGAGTACCCCCCCCCCCCCCCCCCACGGGATGAACTGCCGTCTGCAAGAATAAATTTTGCTCAAAATGATTATCAAATGAGTTTATATTAACTCCTTATTAAAAAGGAAACTGAAATAAAGAGAGGGGGAGAGGATGATCAGGCACATAAGGGAATGGATTTGAGCATATTAGTATAGGGTATGCTTACAAAATTGCTTACAAAATTCGGAATTATGAATAAAAGAATTTGAAAACATGCTGTCAGTAAAAAGTGGATACAATCAAATATCGTCCTGCAAGCTCGCAGCAAGGCACTTTCGTTCTGTTCATGTAGTTAGCAGACGACGCAACAGACTGGGAGGGAACTATTTTGATCCCCATGTTTGACCTTTGACCGCGCGCCCCATAGCTTGTACATACGCGTGACGCCACTCTCTCTATAAATCCACTCTGATCTGATGGCTTACTGATGGGTCGGACATTTATTTTGGATAATTATATCTAGCAATGAGATGAAAACACTTGTGGGCTGTGTTAGTAGTGTAGGATAGTATTAAATGCACATATGAGTATCATTGATACATTATTACATGACTTATATACACAAGAGGAATAAATACAAGTACTTTTAGCATCTACACTTCAGTTATTCTTTACTGAGAAAGGGGGGTTAAACCCCACCTTCCCAGAGAACCGTTTCGTTCTGTGCACAAAACGTATGATAGCCCTTGGAATTTGTGGATCACTTCTTTTCAAATACTCAATTATTTGTCTTGCATTGGTTTCATTCAATTCAGATAGGAGCATCGCTCTCTCGATAAGGAATTTTGGGCAATCTATAAGGTAATGACGGACAGTTTCAACCTGTTGACATCTATCACAGAAACCAGTTGCATGAATACCCAGTCTTAAAAGATCATGATTGAGACCAATCACTCCAACTCGAAGACGATGGAGTATAATTTCTTGTTGCCTTCCTAGATTACATGTGAAAGTAGATGTAACAGATGGCTGCAGCTCTTTTAAATTGGAATTTGTTTGATTCCACCTGTCTTGCCAGAGTAGTTTAGAACTCTGAACTATAATTTGCTTTATTTCTGAAAGTGTTATTTTATCATGTATTTCAATGTTAAATAGAGCTGTTTTTGCACATGAGTCTGCTATTTCATTGCCCATAATTCCGCAATGTCCTGGGATCCATTCCAGATATATATCTATTCCTGAGTATTTAAGCCTCGTAGTAATCATTAATATTTCGTTAATAATGGGTTCATTGTTTCGGTTTTGCAAGGATAAAAGAGCACTGAGTGAATCACTAAATATTACAACACCTGTATAAATGTCCATATTTTCTACCCATTCAAGAGCGAGAAGAATGGCATTCAATTCCGCTCTGTAAGACGAAGTGAAGTTAGTTAATCTTTTCCCTCGATATATCCAAAAGTATGGTACATAAAAGGCAGATGAACTAACTCCTTTATCAGGTAATTTAGAACCGTCAGTATATGTGTGTGTCATTTTGGCCATCATATGAAGTGAGGGAGTCCTAAATAATAACAATTCAAGCGGTGATTTCCTGGAACAAAATCATACTTGACTGTATGTTTATTCAGCCATTCTGGAAGGGGGTAACTATAGCGCCCTCTCTCACTATAAACATTATAATTTTGACTTGTAGATCACATAAACAATATTGTCACATCCTCCCCTTTTCGGAGTTTTGGTGAAATATTTTGCTTTTGTTTTGCAATATTGACCAAAAAGAAAAATACAAAACCGATCACCCACAAACGCTTATGTGACCTTCACAATTTACAAGTGATAAAAAAGCAAAAGAATATGAAATGTAAAAAATGTCCTTCTGAAGTAGAGCTGCGCATCTTGCTTTTTAAGAGTTCCTTGTTGGGTTTATATTAGAGTCCATTATATATCAGTCTATAGTCCTCGAGTTGAAGTACCACAGAAATATGTTGTAAAGTTCAGGAAACTGCAGCATCCTTGCATGCTTCAAAAGTCCAAATATCTTTTTATCTCGAGTGTGTTCATAAAGTCCAACCTTAATATTAGCGTGCAGAATCAATGTCTGAAGATGAAAATTTAAAAGAAATTTTTTTTTTTTTTTAGACCTGTCATTAGGTTATTGTGTTGAACTAATGTGGCTAAAAATAGTAAGACCAGAAATATAAAAAAAATTGTTGTTTTAGTTTGTTTTGTTCTAAAATTAATGCAAAACAAAGTCTTGAAGCCTCTCTGGAACTCTTCGCTGGCGAGTCGACCGTCTCACTGGGACAGCAGGTAGTTCTTCCCTTGGGTTGGTAACATCAGTCGAGACGTCAGCCAGAGTATCACGGGACCGGGGTTGATCTCGTGACTGAGTATCAGCATGGGAACGGCGGCTGGAACGATGACTGGAGCTAGGGCTGGCATCCTTCTGGGCACCATGACTGGTAGGAGAATGGAGACCCTCAGCATGATGATCTGTCTCTGGTCTAGAGGTGACCAGAACAGAGTCGTCTGGATGATGGGGTTCTGAACCAGGGTTGGTAGGAGACTGGATACCCTCAGTACGAAGATCTGTCTCTGGTCTAGAGGTGACCAGAACAGAGTTCTCTGGATCACGAGGTTCTCTGTTACGTCTGTAAATAGCACCATTGTGGTCTACCTCATAAGATCGTTCATCCAGTCGGTGGATTACCACTGCCTTTCTCCACCTGTCTTCTCCAGGACGAAATGGCTTCATCCTCACCACATCACCTTCAGCAAGTACAGGCAATTCCTTGGCATGTTTGTCAAAATACTTTGCCTGCCTTTTCTTGTTCAGCTCAAGTTGCTGTCTCTCATGCTTACTGTCATGTCTCTTAGGTTGAAGTAGAGACTGAGTTGTTGGGATCTTCATCTTGGTTCGCCGTCCCAGGAACCGTTGAGCTGGGCTGGAGTCAACACCTTGACTTGGTGTATTCCTTACATTTAGCAAAGCAAGGTTCTCATCTTCTCCTGATGATTGGCATCTATTCAGCACTTTCTTTGCTGCCTTCACAGCTGCCTCTGCTTTTCCATTTGCCTTGCTATTATATGGTGAGATTGTCTGATGCTTGATTCCCAACTCCTTCACAAAGGAATCAAATCCTCTAGACGAGAATGGTGGACCATTGTCCGTAACCATGGTGTCCGGAATCCCATATCTTGCAAAGTGGCTACTGAGCTTGTTGGTGACCACCTTGGCTGTAGTCTTGTTAAGTTTGTCAAGCTCCCAGAAGTTGGACTGGTAGCACACAGTCACCAAGTACTCCTTTCCATCCAGACTCAGCAAATCTACTCCAATCTTTTCCCAGGGACGATCCGGCACATCATGTGACATGAGTGGTTGAGGCGATTGTGCACTGGAATACTCCATGCACGTTTCACACGTCTGGATCCACTCTCTAATTTCTTGTGTCATGCCTGGCCAGTAGACGTACTCTCGTGCCCGTCTCAATGTGCCATCTACTCCACTGTGACCCACATGTAGGTCAGCTTGAACCTTCTGTCTCATCTTCTTCGGCACAACCAGGCATTCTCCCCTGAAGACAATTCCATCTACAACTGTTAGTTCGTCTCTGACACTGAAATAGGGTGTCACTAGAGGTGACAACTGGTTCTTTTTCTCAGGCCATCCATCCAATGTGGTCTGTTTCAAAGCCTGGAGACTTGTATCATCTGCAGTATGTTTTCTCAACTCGAGAATCTCTTCATCTGGCAGAGACAAGTGAGTATTGAGCTGACTCTCTCAAGACTTTCCTGTCCTTTCTTCTGAGGAAGATATGCACGACTCAGCGGGTCTGCTACATAATTGTCCTTCCCTCTCAGATACTGGACATCTATGTCATACGCCATTGCTCTCAGTAACATCCCTTGAAGACGCTTTGGGGCTCTGTCCAATGGCTTCTTGGAGATGCTTGCCAGAGGTTTATGGTCAGTATAAACCTTCACTTCTCTGCCAAAGGTGAATTGGTTCCACTTCTCAAGGGCGAAAACTATGGCTAATATCTCCTTCTCAATCACAGAGTATTGGAGCTCAGCCTCCCTCAAGGCTCTACTGACATAGGCTATCGGTTTGCCTTCTTGCATCATTACTGCACCCAAACCCTGTGCACTTGCATCAGTATGAACCACAAGTTCCTTGGACTGGTTAAGTAGGTGAGAACTGGAGCTTTGGTCAGTAGCTCCTTCAACTTTCTGTATGCTTCATCATGGACCGCATCCCAAGTCCATGCAACATTCTTATGGGACAACTCGTTGAGAGGTTGCATCACATCAGCTACCTTGGGGAAATACCGGGCTAGGTAGTTCACCATCCCTCTGAGGCGATCAATGTCATCCTTGTTAGTTGGAGTACTCATCTCCAAGATGGCCTCTATCTTGGACGGGTCTGGCTTCAGTCCAGCACTTGAAACTATGTGTCCAAGAAATACAATCTCCTTGACCCCAAACTTGCACTTCTCCTTGTTGAGTACAGTGCCCACATCATGACATCTCTTCAACAACTTGTGTGAACAAGTATTGTGCTCTGCTTCGTCACTACCCCAGACAATAATGTCGTCAGCGACACAACGTACTCCATCAAGTCCCTCAAGGGTCTGATGCAGCCTTTTCTGGAATATCTCACTGCTCAACTTAAGCCCAAATGGCAAGCGTTTCCATCTGTAGCTCCCCCAGGGCGTAGCAAAGGTTGTTAGAAGGCTAGAGCTTTCATCCAAGACACAATGGAGATAACCATCTTTCAGGTCACAGACTGAGAATAGATGTGCCTTAGACAACTCCGGTAGTATGCTGTCAAGTACTGGTAAGGGGTAATGTTCTCACTTCATTCAACGGTCTTGGGTCCAAGCATATCCTCACTTTGCCCGACTTTTTCTGGGCAATCGGCATTTGGCTGACCCAATCTGTAGGCTTCTGCACTACTTCAATCACACCTCGATGCTGAAGACTATCGAATTCCGCCTTCACTGCTGACTTCAGTGACTCAGGTACAGTTCTTGAGGGGCGGATAACTGGCTGTGCATTCTCTTCTACCAGCAGATGGACTTCATCCCCTGACAGCAAGCCAACACATGACGATGAGAAGACATCAGAATACTCCTTCACCAAATCTTCCTCCCTAGTGAAGTGGACATTCTCAATGGAATCATAGTTTACTGTTATGATTCCCATTTTCTCTGCCGCTGTCTTACTCAGAAGAGGCATCAAGTCTTCCTCAACTATCACATAGTCAACATGGTATTTCTTCTGTGTAGCTGGATTACGTGTCGTGACTTTACATCTGCCTTTAGCCCGCATGGTTGAATGGTTCCACATCTGCAAGCACACTTTGTCATCCCTCAGAGTATCAGATGAGGTCAGAAACTTCTCCGGTAGCAAGCAAACAGTGGCTCCACAGTCAACCTGAAATGCCACACTTCTATCATTCACGATCATATTACATATGATTAGCTGTTTGTCAGCACTCACTGCATTCACATTTTGTACTGTGACATAACTGACACTTTCAGCAGAAGACGAGTCCTCCTCTTCTTCTCCAACAGCATGAAAATCTTTGGCTTTGCAAAGCACAGATCCCTTGAAATGGTTTGATTGGTGACAAGCTTTACACTTCTTGCCCCATGCAGGACAGCTTTCTTTCTTCATCACAAGAGCTCTGCAACAGAACTTGCACTTTCTCTCACCAACAGCAGAAGATTTTCCAGTCATCTTCTTAGCTTTAGACTGCTTCACAAACTTCTGGGTTGACTGATGACCCTTAGTCACATTTCTTCCTGTTACTCTATGCACTGTATCCTTTCTCAAGGCAGTCATCTGGCAATTGGCAGCTTCCATTGCCTTACATATGTCAATGGCTTTATTCAACGTCAGGTCGTGAGTCGCCATCATCCTCTCTCTCATCTTGTCATCACAGACACCAAGGAGCAGGCGATCCATCAGCAAGTTTTCTGCCATGCACTTGCAGAAACCACAGGTCTTTGCCATAGTACACAGCACAGAGACATACTGGTCAATCGTCTCATCTAGGGCTTGGTTACGTCGATTGAACTTGAATCGCTCAAAGTATACCCTCCTGGCACCAAGGAAGTGGCTGGCAAGTTTTGAAATGATAACTGAAGCCCGGGGGGGTCACTCTCCACATGACCTGCTACCCACCCGTGTCCGACAACCTCAGAAATGCACCCTAAATGGCGTAACTACATTAACCAAATTTGCAACCCTAAACGGCGTAACCCATGAGAAAAGCCACCCTAAGTGGCGTGAACAGGGAAATCCCCTAATTTGATACCCTAAATGGCGTAAACATTGAAATCGATTAATTTGATACCATATTGATGACTGATGTTAAATTGATGTTAAATACAACAGGTATGAATTTCATTTTTTAAAATTTATTGAAAGTAAGGCCAACATAATACACTCAAGGACATCTCTCTTGGCCACTTTGAATAGCCATCTTTTAATTAATGAATGCAAGTGGAAAATGTTGCTTTCCTTGACTGACTGCTGCATCACTTACCATTCGTTTTACCAATTTTATCAAAATTGAAAAAAAAATGGAATCCATACCAGACCAGTTACTGTGTTGAAAAATACATGCATGATTAAACTTGTATCTTCTTGGTCAGGCTTCCTACACTCAAATAGGCTGAACCATGAAGAGGATTAGTGTCAGGGAGTAGATCTATACAGTTAAAACTGAGAATTCACAGCACAGCTTCAAAGGTATAGGAAATGTGCTTGCGTGATCTACCAGATCTACTTATGACAACATCAACCCGTCTACCATCATCTGGTGCGCTCTGTAATTCATAACTTTGTAACTCTCTATAAATGCTGGAACCTGTTAATGGCATAGGTCTGCTCAAATTTGACAAAAATTTCAACCCTAAATCGCGTAGGGATCTATTTAAATTTGCACCTCTAAATGGCGTAATCTGCATAACCAAATTAGCAACCCTAAATGGCGTGAAGAGTGAGAAAAGGCTACCCTAAGAGGCGATTTACTAGCGAATGGTGCTGAAAAGCAACCCTTTTTGCCAAAGACGTCGACGACGCCTGAGTGCCTGAAACGGGACCCTTTTCGACGCTTTTTCTGGACGCGGGTGCGTAGCAGGCCATTTGGAGAGTGACCCCCCCGGGAACTGAAGCCTTATTACTGTCCTCATCTACAGAGAAACTCATTCCATTGTAGATCCTTACTCCCTCTGGCCCAAGACTATGAAGCAAAAGAGCCTTCTGGTAACTTTCATCCTGTGATCCTAGATTGGTTAGTACACTGTAATTCTCCCACAGTTGCTTCCACATCTTCCAGTCCTCAGAAGGATCATTAGAAACATGGAAATTTGATGGAGGTTGAATGTTTGGCCTCCTGAAAGAAAGTGTTGAGGAATTTGCAGAATTCCCTACAGCACCTAAGCTACCTCCATGAGCACCACTATCCCCACTATCTTGACCCACACCAGAAGAATCACTATCCCTGTCAAGAGACATCTTGCTCTACAAGCAGATCCAATCACTTACACGAGATGAATGCTATGGGATTACACAAAGTTCAACTGCACCATCACAGTCATCCAGGTCAAAAGAGCTTAGTCTAAAGTTAGTACTCACTGAAAGAGGAACTCAGATCCTTTCCAGAGGTTCACCGCTGCCACCATGTGTCATTTTGGCCATCATATAAAGTGAGGGAGTCCTAAATAATAACAATTCAAGCGGTGATTTCCTGGAACAAAATCATACTTGACTGTATGTTTATTCAGCCATTCTGGAAGGGGGTAGAGTACCTACATAAAGAGAGTAGCGACAACCCAAGATTTGAACGCCATTTTGTTTCCCTGTTACGCAACATTTCTATTCAATTCCGATAAGCAAACGGGTGTTCGAAATAGAAAGAATTTGAACGCCATTTTGTTTCCCAAGAAGTAGGACGTTGTTGTTGTTATTTGATATTGTCGGCGTTCATTCATGAGTGAGAATATTTACGCCTTTGACTGTTTTTTTTTTTTTATTGCTCTTTATATATTTTAAGGATATACTCTATATACATATACATTTTAATGTATACATATTTATTCTTTTCAGAAATTTTTTGTTTGATATTTTTTTGGTAGTAAGGAGTATGATCTCTAATAGCGACGTCTATGTCGCTACTCTCTTTATGTAGGTACTCTAGAAGGGGGTAACTATAGCGCCCTCTCTCACTATAAACATTATAATTTTGACTTGTAGTAGATCACATAAACAATATTGTCACAATATGGAGTTGATTTAACCATTTGGTGTTTATCAATTCAAGGCTCTGTTGCTGTAATTGCATAGGGTGGTCGGTTTTCTTTATTTGTAAGCTTAATTCAGTAGATATAATTGGTGAACAAAATAACCATGGTGGAAAAATAGAGGGACTTTTTTTTTTCTTTTTCTTTTCCAATCTTACTTTAACCTATATCCAAACGGTTTGCAAACCTTTTTACCTTTAAGGTATTCAAATTGCCAGCATGGTTCTATATGGCTTATTAGTGGGTGATCAAAGTGTCTTTCGATGCTTTGTCTGTACTTACTAGATAACAATTGTCTTCTTAGGTCTAGAGGTAGCTCCCCCATTTCCACCTGTAGAGAACATAAAGACGTTAACGGGAGATACCCCCGCGCATATCCTTAGTGCTTGATATTGCACAGAGTCTAGGTTCTTTTTAGTAGTTTGAGCTGCACTATCGTATGCTTGGCACCGTAATCGAGAAGAGATCTGATAAGTGCTCGATAAACAATTAGAAGGGATTTTGACGAGCTTCCCCATTTTGTTCCTGTCAAGCTACGCAGTATGTTAAGTTTTCGTTTACATCTTGCAGTGGCGTAATGAGCCAATTTTTTTTTTTTTTTTTTTTTTTTTTTTGGGGGGGGGGGGGGCTCAATCTTTGCGAGGAGCGAAGTGACCAATCCTGAGGAACCGAGCCGGGGATACCCCCCCCCCCCTCACGATACGGAGCTTTTTCATTTTTTCGACTTAAATATGTGCAATCTGCAAAACCTGAAAAGAAAATTCCAACTTCAATTCAGTTCAATTTTCATTTTTTCTCATTTCCAACAAAAGAAGTAAATATCATGAAAAATAAACATTTGAAGTACAATACATGCAATATGAACATCAAATTTGATGACATGTACTATTATGGATAAGCGTGTCATGAATCTACCGACCGGAAAAGGATTTTTTTTCATGAACTTTGAAACATGCAGCCCAAATAATCTTCGCAAGTTTCAAACCAATGCCAGCGTTACACAAAATACCTTATAACTTATGATAATAATACAGACAAAGACACTATGTAATAAAAAGGACGAGCATGGAGAGGGTGTGATGCAGTGGGGTACCGGGGTTTCACTCCCACAGTGGCGTAGCTAGGATTTCATTTTAGGGGGTGGTAGTGAGCACGCGAAGCGTGTAAATCAGTTACTGAGCGCGCAAAGCGCGCTCCTTAGGGGGGAGGGTGCAGGGAGGGGGAGTTTCCCCCCTCCCGAACGAAGCGCGGAAGCTCCGACGTTTCTTTGAATTGTTCCTGTCTGCTCCCGCTCTTCTTACGTTCTCTTACCATTTTCTTTTTTCGCTCCCGCTTTTTCCTTGTATTTTTCTTTTTTTTTTCTTTCTTTTTGTTGGCGTTTTGAAGGGGGCGCCCGCCCCCATTGCCCCCCCCCCCCTTGGCTACGTGGGTGCACTCCCATGGTATAGGAGCTTTTTGCAGTATTGATGGTTTGCAACTCTGTAAAAGAACGCTATTTGGGACTACAAACTTAAAACCCGTGTCTAGTTTTGGTAAATCTAAGAATATTCATTATCAAAGTTTGAATCCATTGTCAGATAAACAGATAAAACCAAGTGTTATATCATAAAACACATTAGTATTGATATTATGCATGTTTTCTGCCTTGCTATGCATGCTATTTGGGAAATTGTGGATGCGTTACGTAACAGTAGAAAAGGAGTCTAGGGAGAAATAATGAAATTCGCGTGATATCACTAATATAAAATTGAAAATAAACCATGGTTGAAATTTATTTTTTTTTTTTTGGGGGGGGGGGGGGGCTGGCGCCCCCCAAGCCCCCCCCCCCCCCCTCCAGTACGCCAGTGACATCTTGTAACTACATGATCTATATGGGGATGCCAGGCCAATTTACTATCGAATAACATTCCTAAAAAATAGTGAGATTGTTTATATGTTAGAATATTCCCATCCAAGTTTAAGGCAGGTTGGGGAATATTAGAACTTTTCGTAAATAGTACAGGTACAGTTTTCTCATTGGATAGTTCAAAACCCCATTCTTTAAACCAAGAGGATAATCTATCCAAATAAGCTTGGATTTTCAATCGACTTAATATGTCCAAATGTTTACTAGACGTCCATACTGCGCAGTCGTCTGCATACATGGATATGGTCACGTCTGGGTCTGTTGGAATGTCCCTCATCATCACATTATGTAGGAGGGGGCTCAGAACGCTACCCTGGGGTAAACCATTATGCATTTTGTACATACTTGATTCTGTATCAGAAATCCTTACTTGAAAGGTACTTTCAGTTAAATACTGACGCAAAAAATTGAGCATCCTTCCTTCTATGCCACATTGAAAGAGTTTAAATAACAATCCTTCGACCCATAGACTTCCGTAGGCCTTTTCCACATCCAGAAAGACTACTAACGTATGCTCACTACAATTCATGCTCTTTTGTATGTCATTTTCCAGAAGAACAATGTTGTCAGTTGAACTACGCCCTTTTCTAAAACCACTCAAGAAATTTGGTAATATATTATTCTTTTCTATGTACCATTGTAATCTGTCGTTAATCATACGCTCGATAATTTTTGCAAAACATGACGTGAGCGATATGGGTCTATAAGAAGATACATTTTTAGAATCCTTGCCTGCTTTTAGAATTGGAACTACTATGGAGTGTTTTAAAGGACGTGGAATATCGCCTGTTTCCCAAATTTTATTAATGATATATAACATAGTGTTTTTAGCTCTCTCGGGCATATTTTCAGAGACAATGTATGGGATATTGTCCTGACCTGGTAAAGTCCGTTTGGTGGTTTTAACAGCCTTTTCAAATTCATACATCGAAAAGTTTTCGTTGATAACGTGATCTCTCAAGAAGGGACAATTTTCCGTTGTTGTCAGGATTGTTTTGGGGGCGATTTCTTTATTTTTCAGTCCCAAAGATTGGAAAAATTTCTCAAGAGCCTCCGTTTTCTCTGGAGTTGATATAATTAGACATGCAAGGCAACACCAGCAAACTTTTTCTGAAGTACGTCCAGCATCAGGCCTACCCATTGAGGTGCGAGTGTTACAAGTCTCTATGCGACCAGCATGCCGAGCATGTCTGGATGTTTTGGAACAGGGCCGCGCCCAGTCCATAATCCTAGTCACAAAGACAAGGCAACTTGAGCCGCTGTTCTCTAGCCACCATTGTGACTATACCTACCTGGAGAGAACAGCCCACTGGCTCCAGCTCGTTGAATAGTAGAAGATACATCTGGTCTGGTCTGTCCGTCACTGCCTGCACACAAGGAAAAGATGCATTCCACTCAAGACACCGGCCTTTTATAGGGGTTCGGCCAATACCTCATTTGAATGTTAAATTACTTTGAATTCCTTTGTGTGATTCCACTGTCTGAACACCTGGGATATGCTAACCTCTGAAGACTTGTACGAGTGTTATGTAATAGAATCCCTATTAAGGATATATAAGTCGGAGATGTCAGACATTATTCACTGTTTAGGTTATCAAAACCACTCCTTCAGTTCACGTTCCCAGGGTGTTACGAAAAAGGGAGAAAAGGATATTTCTTCAGCTCTAGGTGGAGAACCCTCGTATCCCGTTAAGGTTATCGAAAATCAGAGGTGATGTTGCAGTCCTTGGATAAAATCCCTGTTAAGGTATAAAATAGAAGATGTTGTCTCCCTGTTTAGGGTATTACAAGCACTGCTACCGTAATCCCCGTTTAGGGTGCTTTTCAGAAAGTAATTTACGCGGATGATGTATAGGTCTCAGTGAGACATACATACTCTCTAAATTCCTTAGATTGGAAATCAATCTATAAGATTGTGGTTGGGGACCAATCCAAAATTAGATTGAGAAAAAGATTGACTTCTAAATCTATTAGATTGAGATTTCAATCTAATTTTGGATTGGTCCCTCATTGCAATCTAAAGAATAATATTTAGAGAGTACTAGTATATCCCCCGGCCTTATATGAGAAGTAGCATATTGGGGGGGGGGGCAAGGCGAGGGAGCGAAGCGACCGAGCCGGGGGGGGGGGGGGAGGAATGGTGTGGGAATGGGGTATCCCTCTTCCATGACAGGGAAATTTTTGAAAATAAGTGCATGACAATGGCATTTTCTGCACACTAAAATTCAGTTTAGGGGTAAATTATATGAGAAGTGGCATATAGGGGGCCAAAGCGAAGGAGCGAAGCGACCAAGCGGGGGGAGGGTGTGGGAGGGGGGGGGGGTATTTCCCCTCCCACGATAGGAAGGTTTTTTAAAAATTCGTGCATGAAAATGGCATTTTCTGCACACTAAAAAAAAAAAAAAAATTGTCATTATCATCATTATAACAACAATAACAACAATGATGATAATAATAATAATAATAATAATAATAATAATGATAACAATGAAAATAATAATAATTAGTAATGTATTATTATTGTTATGCTTATGATAATAAGAGTTATCATAATCATCGTTAATGTGACTGAAATGATGATTACTGTAATAACTATATCGATCATTATTCTGATTTATATAGTTATTTACAGGGGCGTAGACAGCGGGGGGGGGGGGTGAGGGGTATGCATATCCCCACCTCACAACGTGGGGGGGGGATGACATGTGCAATCATCCCCCCCCCCCCGATTTTAGGGAAGGATGTTTGCTTACAATTAAACTAAATTAACATGTTTAGAAATGATAGGAACAGCAATAATGATGATGATAATAATAATTATAATAATAATAATAATAATAATTATTATTATTATAATTAGTAATGTATTATTGTTGTAATGCTTATGATAATAATAAGAGTTATCATCATCATCGTTAATGTGACTGAAATGATGATTACTGTCATAACTATATCGATCATTATTCTGATTTATATAATTATTTACATTACTTTTGGTAATTTCGGCGCCATCACAGTTTTTCTGAAGTGGTGTAACAACAAAATTATATAAAAAAAGATAAATAGCGTGATGCAAATATGCAATAATGTGTGTCAGACCATATTCTATATTCATTTGTCACAGTGCGTATATCTTCTATTTATGTCTGTGCATTCGGGCATTGGCGTAAATCGGGGGGGGGGGGGGAAGGGGATATATCTCCCTCACTTTTTTGAGAGAGGGGATGGCGTGTAAAAATATCCCCCACTTTTTAAGGAAGAAATGATATTTGAATTAATCAGTAAAATTTTAATAATCTGTCAATAACAACCATCAGATTTTAGAATTTCTATTTGAAAATGCGATTGAAAACCGAAAAGTGGTTATTTTTCACTTGCTCGCTTTGCTCGCTCATCATATTTTAGATTTCTATTTGAAAATGCGATTGAAAACCACAAAAGCGATTATTTTTGGCTCGCTCTTTTCGCTCGCTCATATTTTAGAATTTCTGTTTGATAATGCAATTAAAAACAGATAATTGGTTATTTTTGGCTCGCTCGCTCAGCAAAAAGTCGATCATCCCCCACTCCTCAAAGAGGATTTACGCCGGTGCATTCGGGTGTATGTGTGTGGGTGTGTGTTTGTGTGTGTGTGTGGGAGTGTGCATGTGTGTGTATCTGCATACGAAATTGATCCTCGATTTCTCGTGAACGGCAAATCATCCCCCCAGGTGTAAGAACCTGTCTACGCCACTGGTAACATGACCCCAAACTTAGTCAACAACACATATTCGTTTATATTTTAGAAACACTTTTGGAAAAACACAAAAAAGATTTTGAGAGGTTAAAGTTTCTTTTAACTGCAGTTAATAATCAAAATAATGTTGTTTATTATTACTAGCATTACCTAATAAAGGTGATTTCAAAACAAATGTAAAACCACTGGGGCAGGTTGTAACACCCCGTTACAATATGCCCCAGTGTGTCAGTGTGAACAGTTATCTTTTTTTTTCAAAAACAAAGCCACGTGTCATCGCACTGTAACGTGCCAAATGTGCTTGAAACAACAACATTTCGCACCATATCTGCCATATTTTATCATTTAAAAACCTCTACCCATTATTACAAAAACATGGCATAATTCAAATTTTACTTTCCAAGCTTAAAAATATTATTTTGAGATAACTTTACTGCTCTGCATTCATTCCTGCAGATTTCTCGTGCGAAGCAAGATTGGTCGAGGGTCAACAATCGAGGTTAGTTTTAAACGCAGGTTTGGCATCTATGTTGGAGTAAAATGCTGTGATACAACTTACCCTTGTTACTTTTAGCCCCGGTCTCCCCTAGTGAATGGATAGAATCCCAAAACCTACCATTAAGTAACTGGAAGATGTTAGATTGTAATACTCACCTCATGATGAATTAAAATAGGCTAGATTTTGTAAATTCATGCACTTGCAGACTGTTATTACAGTCATTTATCCATCTACTAATTATGGGTCGGAGAGGACATTTTTGTTTGACACCTACAAAATCAGTGTGAATATTAAACTGAAATATTTATCTATTGATAAAACAACGTTTGGTCTTCTATAAATAACATAATTTGGTTTCAAAATGTGGCTCTTCTTGAAGGGGTGCTGATAAAAATGTCACTTTTTCGGAGAGGACACTTTTTGACCCGGCCTCAACTACCAAATTTGAAACGTGCATTTACCAAAAACTTAGTGTGTGAGGGAAACGTTAGTATCATAAATTTTGTAGGATATTAGTGACTCTTTTCAAGGAGGAAAATATAATTCATTGTCACTAAGTCTTAAAATTATTACACTGGTTTCGGAGAGGACATTTTGCACTTCATTCTTTAGTGCAAAGTAAAAAATTGTAGATTTGTCAAATTCTTACGCCCAATTCAGATCTTATAGAGACACGTTTGAAGAGTTAATTCAGATAGTTGATAATGTGTATTGGGCGTGTATGTCAGATATGCACATGTTCAAACTTTGCACAAAAAAAAAATTAAATGAGACACCGAAAATGTTAAAAAAAAAATGGCATATAATTACATATTTTGAAAAGTAGTTGCTTGTTTTAAACAATTTCTTGGCTGTTGTAGGTTGATCTAGTGGTCCTAAAAAGTTGACCGAGGGAGTCTTTTTCTCTGCTGTTCATTAAAAAAAAAATAGCCATCAAAGTGAGTTTTTTTTTTATTGTGTACCCTAATTGTAAAACCATCCATAAAGTAAACAAATCCATTATTTTTTATGTAAATCTATTTTACCAGATATCATAAATTTATGGAAATGATATGCATAAATACACATTTCGATTTCGGGAAAAAATCAAGTAATAAAAGGCTTTGGAGATATTCATGCAAGAAATCCAAGATACTACCCCCCCCCCCCCCCCCCCCCCAGTAATCATGCATGTAGGTCCAATATCCAAAAATGGAATAAGTACATAAATTTGTATTTATTTTAAATCTGTTGATGATGTATTGACATATTTCAAAAGGTAATTATGCCAGCAGTCTCAATATGTACAACACAAAGTTTGATGACCCCTTGACCTTTGCTACGTAAACCACGAATTTCATCTCCAGGGTCAGTCAGGCAGTGTTTTGATAATCCAAATACATGTAGCATTAATCAATTCAGAACATTACAAGTTACATTAGTTACACTATTCATGTATCACATCCCTTGCAACCCAATGCCATTCCTTATTCTTCATAATCATGCTGCCTGAATAAGATGTGAAAATCCCACTTATGGGCCATTCTCTGGAAAGTGAAACTTTTTGGTCACTCACGTGACCATCTAATTTTCCCTCATTGCTCGAAAACCAGATAATATGTTACAGAGTCATTTAAAAAGCCCCCTTTTTGACTGGTCACACACGTGACCGACCCAGTTTTCATCTCTAAAAGAACAGAATGTTCATTCATTTATGGAAAATTGTTTTAAAACTGTTTAGATCAATCCCCATCGTACAGTGATGAAAAGTGGAAACTTACACTCCCAGGGAAATCCGAGAAAAATAGGTTTGAATAGGCCTACCAACAAGTAAGACCAATTTTCGTGCGAAGTCACACACGTGACCGACCTGACTTCTGAAAGAAAAATGATGTACGCACTTAAGTAACTGCCTTCATTCTATGGGGGTAATATAGTTACTATTCAAAATTCCAAAACGAGAGATTTCTACTACAAGATAAATACTGACAAATTAGTTTTGAATCGGCTATTTTTCATGATTTGGGTCACACACGTGACCAAGATTGGCCCTTATACCGAGGAACATCATTTAGTATACCTAAGTTACTCTCTCTCTAAAAAAAAAAAAAAAAAAAAAGAGTGAACGCGTTCACTCTGTTAGGGGTGAATTTCAGAAGAGAGTGCATTTAGAGTGAATTAAGAGTGAATTAAGAGTAAAAATTTTGATATTCACTCTTTATTCACTCTTTGAGGGTGACCTCAGTGATCACCCGAGGATTGTGAGTGATCCCTGAGGTCACCCCTAAAAGAGTGAATAAAGATTGAATATCACAATTTTTACTCTTAATTCACTCTCACTTCACTCTAAATGCGCTCTCTTCTGAAATTCACCCCTAAGGGAGTGAACGCGTTCACAGAGAGAGTAGGGTTCATCTGTAAAAAAAAAAATTATGAAAATGAATTTCAACTGATTTGAGTAGGTATGGGTATCAACATTTACCAATAAAAGTTAGGTGGGATAGAGGGTGGGGAAAGTGTTTTTCTAGGGGTCAAAGGTCATTCACCTTTGTGAAAATATGAAAAATGTGCATAACTGCCAGAATAGAGCACTCACAATAACATTTTACCCCAAGAACCAAGTTGTGACCTCCAAAATGAGGTCAAATATCACTGACCTTTGCTGAAACGGTAAAATATTGTATATCAGGTACAAAATATGGTACGTGGATGATCTTGGTGTCATAGTATACAGAATTATTAGAAAAGGGCACACAAAGTATCATTTTACCACAAGGACCAAGTTTCGACCTCCAAAATGAGGCCAAATGTCATTGACCTTTGCTGAAAACCTGAAAACTTCTATCCCGGATAAAAAAAAATGATACGTGGATGTTCTTTGGTCAAAATTACAGAATTTTTAGAAAAGAGCTCACAAAATTAAATTTTACCCCAAGGTCCAAGTTGTCACCTCCAAAATGAGTCAAAGCTATTGACCTTCGCCGAATAGGTAAAATATTCTATCTCAGGTAAAAAATATGTTACGTGGATGATCTTGATGTCAAAATACACAGAAATGTTAGAAAAGGGCACACAAAATATCATTTTACCCCAAAGACCTAGTCGTGACCTCCAAAATAAGGTCAAAGGTCTAATATCCTTTACAATCTTGTAATATTTACCAATCTGCAAAAGAAAGTAAAAGCAGACCATTTAAGTTTATTTTGTGCACATGTGTAGATACAGATTTAGATCAATATTTAGGTATCAAGAGGTGGATATCTACTTTTCTGGACAGCTTGGGGTCAAAGGTCATTGACCTTTCCTCAAGGTACCATACAATTAAGGCCTATTTGGGTGACAAGATAAAATTCTGAAGGATCTTTCTGCCAACTGCACATAACCGAATCTTGACCTTTACAAAAGAGGTCAAAAGTATACTCTCTTTATGAAAGGCCTTTGGTTATAGTTAGTTTATTATTCTTCATTAGCCAGTTCTTTCGCATCATTTCTCTCTCCACCGTTAGAACATAGTCCAAGACGCACTAGATATGCCGTAACATACGTGCTGTATGCCATGCCAGACTTCATGCATTGCAATGTTGGACACTGTTTATCTCCTTTCTGAGAGTTACAGCGATTTCTTTGAAGAAGTTCATGAGGTTTTGGCGAGCGATATTGATCAATAGGATTTATGATCTCGGTTTATCGTGTTATTTTGTGGTATGTCAGAGTATAGCTGTAGTAAGATTCCCCCATACCTATTAAATTATACGAAAAAAATCTACAGAACATATACCAGAAAGATTCATTCAAAAGATTAAGCAGTCTTTAACTTGTACATGGGTTGGTAGAAGGAAGAACTGTTCATCCAAGCTTCATGGGGTTGATATACCAGAAGTACATTGGACTAGCACTGAAATCTTCCATTGGGTTTCATCAGTGCAAAGTCAAACGAATTGCAGACGATATACACCACCATCATTAGAGCTATCAAGACAACCCACACATTCCCAGCAATGTGTGAGTTTTGATCTGCCTCTGTTCGCATCTAGAATTGTCAAGTAGAATTTCTGCCGTTCTGAAAGTTCCTGGAAGTCCTTCATTGCTTGATCCAGACTTGTGTAGTTTTCTTTTCCACTCATGATGTGTTTGACCAAAGCAGGATTTTTCAGGAAGTGTTAAGTGCGATGTAACTGATGAAGCCAAGGTGGCTCTTTAGAAGATGGAATCCACCAAGCTGACCAAGAACTTTTAACTTCTGCCCTTTCACAATTCTAGATCTTTGATGAACAGAGGCAGATAAAAAATTACTATTGCTGGGAATGTGTGGGTTTCTTTGATAGCTCTCATGATGGTGGTGTATCGTCTGCAATTTATTTGAATCTGCATTGATGACACAATAGGAACTAAATGGAAGATAACAATGCTGGTCTGTCTTAACTTCTGGTGCTGACCCCATGAACTTCGGATGAAATTCCTTTATTCTATCCATCCATCCACTGGACCAGTAAAAGACAGCTTCATCTGGTATGTTCAGAAAAGTTGCCCAGACTCTGTTAGGTATGGCGGAATCTTAATAAAGCAATCATTTTAGCCGTCGGAAGAGGATGGGAGTTAGGGCCTCAATCATCACACCGAATTCAATATATAAAACAACACTATAAACTCAGACCAACGATGCTATCAATATCACTTGCCAAAACCTCATCAGACGTTTAAAAAAATTGTTATAACTCTAAGGAAGGAGATAAGCAGTGTCTGCAGTTGCATCATGTCTGGCATGACATATTTTGCAGCATGTGGAGTGTATTGTGCGTGGACAATGCTCTAATGGTGGAGAGAGAAAAGATATAAAAAATGGCTAATAATGAATACGAAATAAACTAAATATAACCAACAGTTTTAAAAATGATACAGAGGGTACTTTTGACCTTTACCCTCATCTAAAGGTCAAAATTTAGTTGTTACCATCAGATTGAATACAATTGTGTCATTACGATGCAATTACATGCTATGTGCAGTTGGCAAAAAGATCGACCATAGCGGCCCAGATAGGTCAAAATTGTACGGCATGTTAAAGGAAATGTCAATTAATGACCTTTAACCCCAAACTGCCCAGAAAAGTAGTTAGAGACTCCTATACCTAAATACTGATCTACATATTATGTATGTTTATGTGTTCAAAGTAAGCTTAAATGGTGTGCTTTAATTTCTTCTGCAGATTGGTTATAATATGGTAAACACAATATGAACTTAAGGGATATTAATGTTTTTGACCTTTGGCCTCATTTTGAAGGTCACAACTTGCTCCTTGGGGTAAAATTATATTTTGTGTGGCCTTTTCTAATAGTTCTGTGCATTTTGACACTAAGATCATCCACATACCATATTTTTTGCCAGAGATACATTTTTGCACCTTTTTAGCAAAGGTCATTGACATTCGACCTCATTTTGGCGGTCACGACTTATCTTTTGGGATATATATTTTGTTTGCCCTTTTCCAACAGTTCTGAGTATTTTGACACAAAGATCATCCACGTAACATAGTTTT
Organism: Echinometra lucunter; assembly: GCA_029962745.1. Taxonomy (NCBI): domain Eukaryota; kingdom Metazoa; phylum Echinodermata; class Echinoidea; order Camarodonta; family Echinometridae; genus Echinometra; species Echinometra lucunter. The sequence continues at coordinate 25,197,543 of CM057152.1, forward strand.
TTTCCCCTACGATACAATTTTTCACCTTTTCAGCAAACGTCAATGACCTTTGACCTCATTTTGGAGGTTACGACTTGGTTCTTGGGATAAAATTTTACTTTGCATGCTCTTTTCTAACAGTTATGCACATTTTGACACCAAGATCATCCACGTACCATATTTTTTACTTGAGACACATTTCTTTCACATTTTCACAAACGTCAATGACATTTGACCCCTAGAAAAAAACACTTTCCTCACCCCCTAGCCCACCTATTTATTTGGTAAATGTTGATACCCATACCTACTCAAATCAGTTGAAATGCCTTTCCATAAATTTTTTTCCACAGATTGGTCAAAACACGGCTAATTTAGGGTTACTAATTGTAAAGAACCCTGATATAAGAAATTCTTGTAATAACTTTACATCGTTTTTTGTTTGTTTAATGATGTTGTATTTAGTAAATGCTTGAAAAACAATCCTAAAAAGAATTCCTCACCAAGAAATTCATGGGTCACGCTTTCTTTATTGAAATGTATCAATAAAAGAACAGGCTTCATAAAGTATATTGTAAGAAGCGCAACGATTCATCATACATTAAATTCAAAAGGTACCGAAATATACTGAATCGTGTTTTGAAAACTACTCGTAAAAAAATTCATGGGTCACGCTTTCCTTATTGAAATGTATCAATAAAAACAACAGGCTTCATAAAGTATATTGTAAGAAGCGCAACGATTCATCAAATAATAAATTCTAAAGGTACCGAAACACACTGAATTGTGTTTTGAAAACTACTCGTAAAAAATACTTTTATGACTTATTACCCAATTGATAAAAAGAAATCTTTCTAAAGTTTGACAAATCATTAGTTAGTTGATTGGGAAAAGTAAACAAGATAGATCCCCTACTTTCTTCATGAAAAACGATATAAAAATAGACAGTGATAAAAATATTGCCGAGGAATTTAATAATTATTTTTCAAACATTGCCTCCTTTGCTCAATCTAAGTTAAATCAATCAACAAAAGCTCATTTTAGTTCTTATCTTATTGTGAATCAGAAATTTATATAGTCAATAAACTAAAGAACTCTCAGAGTGCAGGATTTGATGATATTAGCATGTATCTTATTAAGATATTCATTTACTCAATTGTTGTTCCCTTGGTTCACATTCTTAATTTATCCATATGTACTGGTTCTGTTCCAAATAAAATGAAAATTGGTAAAATAGTCCCAGTTCATAAAAGGGTGATAGACATCAATTCGTCGCTGATTTTACGAACCGTCATAAACCTCATTTTTCGGTCAATTTTCGAAATTGAGATTTATTAATATTCTGAAAGCCCGTCCTCAACTCTACCGACTCACCAAATTTCAGACCAAAATCTTGATTATTTTAAGAATAAGAAAATTCGATCGAACCGTCATATCAGCTCAAGTGATTTTACGAAGTGACCTAAAGCATTGTGACGGCATCATAAAACGCATTCGCGCGGGTTTATGACGCTTCGTAAAATCATAATTGTATGCGCGCAACACGAGTGCATGTATTATCCGTTGGGTTTAGGACGCTAATGAATTGCCAAAGTGAATTATAAGTAACTACACCTACTACTACTACTACTACTACTACTACTACTACTACTACTACTAATGATATACAAAGGTTATAGTAGTTTAGAACTGCAATAAATAGATACTTAAATACATAAATGAATAAAAGAATAAACAAGTAAATGAATAAAAGAATAAATAAGTAAATGAATAAATAGATAAATAAATGAATATATAAGTAAATCAATAAATGAACAAATGAATTAATCAAAATAAACAGAATAAATGAATGACTGAGCATTGTATCAAAATACGATTTATGATTTTGTTAACTTTTTTATTAAACGTAGTAGTAAAGCAGAAGAGTACAATAATTATGATAATTGAATTCATTTGTGAATTATCAACTTCTGCCGAGGGTATACCTCATCCACTACTCTCAGGAAAAAGGATTTTTGAGAAAAAACTTCAAACGGCTGTTGATTACGTTAAATGAAAAACGTTAATGGAAACGATGTATTACTTTCGCTCTATATTGCAGGAGCTGCAATAATTATTTAAATTCAAAGAATTTATAATTGTAAATAAATTGAACATTGATGCCAACTTATACTTTTATGTTTGATCAAAATGTAATGAGTTGATTATGCTGGGATGGGCGCGAATTAAAGATCGTGAGAGAAATTGGAAGGATTGTTCAAGATGTTGAAATGATGTGATTACATCTTTGAATGAGCTGTTGAGAAAGCGGGATTGTATAGGCTATTCATTATTGGGGTTTTTTTCTATAGCTTTTGTTTGAAAGAAAAATGATGCTCTTCATAGAACCTTTCAAAAATACTTAGAGCGAAAAAAAAGACAGAATATAGGTACAATTTTCTCCAAGGATCTCTCTCCCTCTCTCTTTCTCTCACTCTATCTATCTCTGTCTCTCTCGCTCTCTCTCTCTTTTCCACTTTCCCACATTTTTCTCCAGTATATTTAACTTCTCCCTGTCCATCTCGCTTCAATCTTCTCCCTTTCTTTCCCTCTTCCCTACTTTTTCCTCTTTTTATTTCCATCCTCTCCATTTCCCTCCGTTCGTTTGTCCCTTCTTTTCATACCCCCTTTCTGTATCTTGTCCACTTTCAGACTTGGATTCATACCTGGGTCATTTTCACAATGAAAAAAGAAACCAATATGTTAAATTCCGAATATTGCAATGTCACGCATATACATTAATCTATTAAAACAGGGAAAATAGGGGAAAAAACACTGATAGGTTCATGTGAACAAAATAAATTGAAACTAATAGTAATAAGCCGTGTATCCCATTTATTAAAGTTATCTTTTGCTTTACTTAAAATATCCCTCGCTAGATGTGATCAGGGCATTGTCAGAGGTAATTAATGTGCAATTTTCAGGTAGAGAAGGTCGTTTTCATCACCTCCAAAAGAGATTTGTTTTAAATATTGAAATGTGCTTGATTTTATTACGAAGGAATCAGTTTATTGAGTCATAAAATTAGAATAGGATCAATACAGGATGACAAGGCACGAAACTAAATTCATTTTGTCATTTCCCTTTGTAAGCAAGCAAACCGTCTCGGTCTCTGTCTAGTCTGAGACTGTCTCGGACCCAACACTGATCATTACAGGCAAGTAGAGATGCCTTTTTAAAGATTAGAAAATTTACATCCTTTTAGCCTTAACAACATTAATGTGCAAATCACAAGTAATCCATCTCGAGTTAATTGCGCTCAGGTTATTATAATTATTTCCACTTGGCATACCTAATACATTACAAGTGCTTTTTATCAAAACAATTGTTGAAACCAGCGAAGTGTCCACTTGGCTGGGTTTCCTGTTGAAGGCATGAAACAGTTTGGTGAAAATAATGAAAGGTTTGATACCCTTTTGTAAGTTAACACTCCATCATCCGAGGGCCCTGAATATTCTGTATTAATAACCAAAGTCATTTTCCCCATACGATTTAAATGTATTTTTGGCGTAACCAGTATCGGGTTCTTTTTTCTAGTCAGTTGCGTTAAGGATTGGCAACTGGTAACGTCCAAAATCTCCTAAGGTGGTATTGTATCTAGTGGATTGACAAAGAAATACAAACATAAAGCACACTTGCAAGCAAGGAGTTTCCAAATTTCAAATAAAAAAATTACACCAAAGAAAAAAAAACCCAGTTTCGTCCAGTGCGCTAAAATTCCTTAGCAAATTTAGGAAATTTATTTTGTTTATTCTGTTGTGTGTTGTCCTTTTGGATTTTAATGGAATGGAATGAAGGCTTGATTCATCCTCTCCAGTGGATCCCTTTCCAAGCCCCATGCGAAACCGCAATGTATAATTATTGTGGAATTCCCACAATTCAGTCGTTATCTTTTAACACCTAGAACAGAAACTTGTTTATCGAATCGCCCAATTTTGATCGTCTTAAAAAAACAGGACAAAGTGGATTTAATTTCCTGTAATTCATGAGGCTTAATGAGGCAAGGCAAGAGATATCATTTACCAAATTAGCCAGGAACTAGAGGAAGTATAAGACTGAAAAAAAAGATAAATGTTGATGAGAAAGGAGGATTCCAGTAAGAAGAGATGGCACAACCTTTAATTTTAACACCTAGAACAGAAACTTGTTTATCGAATCGCCCATCATAATTTTGATCGTCTTAAAAAAAAAACAGGACAAAGTGGATGTAATTTCACGCAATTCATGTGGCTTAATGAGGCAAAGCAAGAGATATCATCATTTACCAAATTAGCCAGGAATTAGAGGAAGTATAAGACTGAAAAAAGATAAATGTTGATGAGAAAGGAGGATTCAAATTTCAGTAAGAAGAGATGGCACAATTCCAAAATATCTTCTAAGGCAATACATGTATTAGAGGAAGTATAAGACCGATTACAGGTATTGTAATGTAGGAAAAAACAGTTTGTCTAATTTATTTTCAATATACGAAGGAGCCTTTAAATACTTTTTGCTGTCAATATCTTGCAAGTACATGCTCAGTGGTATTCATTTTAAATCATTTTAGTATATAACTGTCTCTGTATCCATTTTTCTCAAAGGCATTGTACTAGCCTTGATTCTCACCACATGTTTGCTTCATTTCGTTAATTGTAATCCAACAAGAAATGCTCTTTAATACCTGTACTGAATTTAATCGATCTGTTACCCGCAATTTTACACTGCATGTATTCCGATTTTTACTATTCTTTTTAATTTATGTTTGGTTCTTTGACCAAGGTTTATCGAGAAATTTTTATAGAATTATTTAGACAGGTTTCATTTCTTTATTCACTTTAGTGATTACAACAATTCTGGTTCTACTTTCTGTTAACGTAAAGGTGGCCAGATGCTCGCAGGTTATGACTTCATTGACCTCCCGTATGATTTGCTATCATTGTCATCATCATCACCACCACCATCATCATCATCATCACCACCACCATCATCATCATCATCATTATCACCACCACCACCACCACCATCATCATCACCATTATCACCGTCATCATACTGTTACGGCACAGAAAATTTACATACAAACCAGTTATCATATCTTCGATCTTAAAATCTTGGTAATATCATTTTTCCTTCACGAGTAATGACATAGACATTTTTTCTATTTTCAATACAAACAATGCATCATGTAATAAATATTACTCAACTGAAGATTTTACTTCTAAATTTAGAGACACAGAACACAAATTCAGTTTGCTTCACGTTAATGCCCGAAGTTTGAACAAAAACTTTGAATCATTGGAATCATTACTCTTTACTCTAAATAATTTCAAATTCTCCATTATTGGTGTCACGGAAACATGGCTTCATAATAATTCACCTAACATATTCAACTTGCAAAACTATAATCTTATTAGGCGAGATCGCGAAGATCAAAGAGGAGGTGGTGTAGCATTTTACATCAATGAACATTTGCAGTTTAAAATAAGAAAAGAAATATCATTAAAACAAAGTGAAACTTTATTCTTAGAAATCATGAAGCCGAAAGGCAAAAATATAATTATTGGGTTAGTTTACAGACCCCCTCATGGCAATGCAAATTTATTTTGCGAAGAGCTTGAAACATGCCTTCATACCATAACAAAAGAAGATAAACAAATATATTTAATGGGTGATTTTAACATTGACCTGTTATCCCAAAATAATGAAAACGATTTATTCCTACACACTATGCATTCATTTGGTTATTATCCCCACATAGATCAACCGACCAGAATTGATAGCCATTCATCAACACTTATCGACAACATATTTTCAAACATACTAAACAGAGATACTTCCAGCGGATTAATAATATCTGATATAGCTGATCATTTACCGGTTTTTTTTATTATGTGATAATGATATTAAAGAAAATTCACCTAAATCTATAATGTATAGTAAAGAAACACCAATCAATATTGAATCGTTTAAAAGTGATCTTGCGATTGAGGAATGGTTAGATGTATTTAATGAGTCAAATTCAGATATTGCTTACACAAATTTTAACCAAAAATTGCAGAAATATTACGATAAAAATTTTCCTCTATCACCTATCAAAAAAAGAAAAGCAAAAATGCCATGGATCACTCAAGCTATTCTACGATCCATACACACCCGAAATAAACTATACAAGACATTTTTAAAGAACCCTTCTATTCAAAACAAAAATAAATATAAAACTTATAGAAATAGACTAACCAATATAATTCGGGCCTCTCGCAAATTGTTTTATTCCCAGAAACTTAACAAAGTTAAATCAAACATGAAAGCCACATGGGAGATAATCAATGATTTGATTGGCAAGAAACCCAAAGTATTACCTAAAGACAATTTCACAGTTCATGCTGCTGCAATAAATTCAGATGATGTAGCTGATACCTTTAATTCCTTTTTCGTTAACATAGGACCCTCTTTGGCTAACAACCTTGCCAGACCAAACCAAAGTTTTGCAAAATTTCTTCCCACACCCATCAATTCTTCCCTATTCTTTAACCCCACAAATGTTCAGGAAATAATTGAAATAACAAAAAATCTCAAATCCAGCAAATCACAGGGATATGATAGAATTAGTACTTTCCTTCTTAAGCAGATCATACATTATATTGTCTCTCCATTGTGTCATATTTTAATCTGTCGATCAGCACCGGTAAATGTCCAGATTCCCTAAAAATTGCAAAGGTAAATCCTGTTTTAAAAAAAGACAATCCACACGAAATAACAAATTATAGGCCAATTTCTATTCTCCCCAGCATATCCAAAATACTAGAGAAGATTATTTACAAAAGACTTTATAAGTTCCTAGATACTTTTCAGTTTCTAAATCCAAACCAATATGGATTCAGGAAAGGGCATTCAACTGATCAGGCTTTAATACAAATATACGATAAAATTACAAATGCAATGACAAATAAAGAACACATAATAGGAGTATTCATGGACCTAAGCAAAGCATTCGACACTCTTGACCACCAGATTTTACTTAAAAAACTTGAAAATTATGGAATTCGGGGAATCGCACTATCATGGTTTGAGAGTTATTTGTCTGATAGAAAACAATATGTCACTCACAACAATATTTCTTCTAACTTTCAGTCAATAAAATGCGGAGTTCCACAAGGATCGATCCTTGGCCCCTTACTTTTCCTTATATATATTAATGATTTGACTACTGTAACGCCTTTATTATCATTTGTATTATTTGCCGATGACACAAACATTTTTTGTTCAAACACTAGCTTAGAAACTTTAGTAGATACATTTAATCGTGAATTACCTAAACTATCTTTATGGTTTAAATGTAATAGGCTCTCACTTAATATAGACAAAACAAACTTTATGTATTTTACGCATACAAGTTCACATATTACTGAGTTTCCATACGACATAAGCATAGATAATATTCCACTCAAAAGGAAAAAAGAAACAAAGTTTTTAGGTGTCACAATAGATGAACATTTAAATTGGAATGAACATATACGTTGTATAACTACTAACATCTCCAGAAACGTAGGTGTACTTTACAAAATGAAAAACATAATTCCTCATACTACACTCGTTCTACTATACAATTCATTAATATTGCTGTATATATCGTACTGCAATATAGTTTGGGCAACGTGTGCAAAAACTAAAATTAATATAATATACTTATTACAGAAAAAAGCAATTCGAATTTGTACTAATTCGCAATATTTATCACACACAAATCCATTATTCCATAAACTAAAGACTCTAACTATTTTTGACATAAACTCATTTCAAAGCTTACTGCTTATGTTCAAATACGTAAATAACATGCTCCCACCTTCATTTCACAATTTTTATACTATGAACACATCTATCCATTCATACCCTACGCGGAACTCTTCTAATTTCCATTTAATCAACCCCAAATTGCTTATTGCGCAGAGATCCATAAGACACCATGGTCCTGATTTGTGGAACTCTCTACCTGAATCTATAAAAAGATCCTCGTCTCTTTACTCATTTAAGGCAAACGTTAAATCTATGTTGATATCAGAATATTTGAAGTAAAATTTCTGTGTCGATGTGTCATCATTAAAGCATCATCACCATCATCCTCTCCATCGCCTTCATCTTCACCATTTCACCATCATCTTCATCCTTATCATCTCCATCTTCATTGCTCAAATTACATTACTGCTGTTTTTCATGAAATGTACTGTTTATCGATTCTGCTGTATTAATGTATTATATTAATCAATGAGTTCTAACCTGGGGTTGTCATTTTTTCAAGCAATCTGCTTATGATGACAATCCTTCTCCTGCAAATTGTAAATGTTAACTAATTTGGTATGAGATCAGTTTTGTTTGTAATGATAATTTTAGTACATTTAGTTATGATTCATGCCAAAAAAAAAGTTCTCAATATACTATGTTTGTTATGTTATGGAAAATGTATTATATACGAATGATGTAATTGCAGAAGTAAACAATAAAAAAAAAAATCAAATTATATTAGACATATATAGCACATTTTATAATATAGGTTTTCCCGGCCAATTTCGCAACTTTGTCAGTCTATTTCATATTACGATCATTCAATTTAAAAAATTTTTGCCCTGCCGTGCCGCACGGCAGTTCAAATTCATGATCTGATCATGAGCTTTCAAAATCATCTTGGAAGCATTCCAATTCACGTTTTTCTTATCCAAATTTGCAATTTACGCACGTATTCATAAAGTCTTCATTCAATTTAACATAGTATGGTCACGTGATCACGCAACAGACACATTCATGCATTCGAATTCATTTTGGAACATTCAATTTAGCAAATTGTACGTTCAATTTAACAATTTCTTCAGTAATAATTGTTATATCTTTGCATGCATGTGTGACATGATCTTTACCATTTAAGAGCCTAATTTCTTTTTTCTTCTTTAATGGTTCACTTCAAAACGCCATCGTTTCGGGTCACTAACATGACTAAATAGGCCTGATCATTTCTTTTTTTTTTTTCTTGTATGAAGCAGAATTAAATCAAGTCGAGATGAAGGCCTTATTATGTAATTAGTTTATTTCTACTGATTACACAATGTGCAATAAGGCCTAAATAGACAAGGCGAATGTAGAATAAAAAACAGTAGAGATGAAAATACTTCCATGGAAATACTTTTATGGAAGTATTTTCATCTCTACATTTTTTATTCTACATTTGTCTTGTCTATTTTTATCTATCAAAACCGGCGCAGAATATCTTTCTATATAATAAGGCCTAGAGACCTAGACTGAAGAAGGCATTTTAGAACGAGATGCAATGCTGGGATGTAATGGTTTTCGAAGAACAATTTTTAAAAAATTCCCAAAAGGTAGATGATGGAACACACATAAGAAAGGAAATGCTGGTTATCTTATGTTGTGTCATTCACAAGGAACCTGGGTTGCATCATGGATTATCATCTCACGATGAAAGAACATGTCAGCTCCGTCTGCCGTTCCGCCATGATAGCCATCCGAAGGATAGGACAAATCAGACAATATCTCACTTCTCCAGCGACGTTGGCATTAGTTCATGCGTTTATAACCAGTAGACTTGACAACAATAACAGCCTCCTGTTTGGACTCCCGCAATCCCTTATCAGCCAACTACAGAGAATCCAGAACACGCAGCCAGGATGGTCCAAAGGGTTCCTAGGAAAGATGACGTATCCGATACTCTTCAACAACTACACTGGTTACCCATCGATAAGCGCATTCTGTTCAAGATCCTAGTCATCACATTCAAGAGTCTTCAAGGAAAATCCCCCACATACATCTCTAGCATGATATCTCCATACCAACCATCCCGCTCACTTCGATCAGCTGAACAGAATCTCCTAAAGGTCCCTAAGGTTGCTTCCCACACCCATGGTGACAGAGCCTTCTTAGTGGCCGCCCCTTCTCTCTGGAACTCACTCCCTTTGAATTTAAGAAGGCAATCAATCATCCCTTAACAGTTTCAAAACAGCGCTTAAGACTATCTGTTTCGTAATTAGTATGTTATGTTTAACTCTTAAATGTGTAGCATAATTAATTATTTGTGTAGGTTATATTATGTAGATTATGCAGTAGTTTAAGTTTATGTATTTTATCATGTAAAGCGCTTAGAGAGGATTCCTGATAAGCGCTATGTAAATGCTGACTTATTATTATTCTTCTTCCTCGGAGAGATTTTCATATTAATTCGCATCTTCATAATTATGGATGAACTGCATTTCCCCAAGTCAAGCAAAAGTTGTAGTTGTATGCATGTAGATCTTTGACTTGAGGGCATTGTGTAGAATGCACTCCATCCTATGTAAGTATGAGATGAGAGGGCCTAAATGAGGGTCTACATTATTGACTCAAAGAGAAAATTCGATTCGAAATCATCCCCTTTTTAGGAGAATTCTAAACACAATATTGTTGGATTAAGTTAATATGAATGAAAATGTTACGAATTTGACTGCCCATTCGCGAATTCGAATGCTCGAAAGGTCCTTTTGGGCAGTTGCATATGAATTTGAATGATTCTTACCTGCGTGCTAATTTGAATGATGCAAAAGCCAAATTCCTTGCTCGAAAAGCTGAACTGATTGACTTATTGACGCTAATGTCTCGGTCTCGGTCTTGGTCTCGGCTGTTCTGGACACAAGTGTCTCTGTCTCGCCACAACAAATATTGGATTATGAAAAATGGACAAAATTCTGTTAGGGGTACCACCCAATGATTTTTCTGTGATACACAACGCATGGTCGGTGGGATTAGTCAAGAACAAAGCCCCAAAGTCTCACTTTATTAGCCTGCTACTATGGGGCGGGGGGGGGGGGGGGGGCGGATGTCCAGATAGGCCTACTTCAGCAGAAAAAAAAAGAACAAAAATCCTCTTTTCAGTTTGGATTTCACAAATCTATGCATCAAATCGTAAAAAGTTGTTCTTAATGATATTGTAGGCCTATGTAAATTTTTTTCTAAACAATATGAAATATCGCTTCACAAAAGTTGAAATTTGTGTACAGTACGTCTGGATTCACACGTTTTCCTGACATACAACTGGGCCCGGGCAGCTGGGTAGAGCTGTATGAGCTGTATATATGCCATCATTGTTACTAAAATTATGCATAATAGGCATCGATATAATAGGCCTACAAAGTAATCATGATCATCCCCACTTCGCTATCATTATTTCCATTAAAATAATTGGAATTTACCATGGCTGTTAACGGAGTTACAAAACACTATTTTAAAAAATGATTTTACTGTTGGAAACGTCCCTAACCACACATAAAACGTATGCACTCGCGTTATAATGCGCACTCCTTTCATGATGTTACGAAGTCATAAACCCGACCTAAATCTGTATTCGCGGCGCGCGCATGCATTATATGATTTTACGAACCGTCATAAACCTTGGTTTAATACGCCGCGTAACATGCGTATGCAAAATATGATTTTACGAACTGACCTAAACCCTAATTTCAACAATATTTGCTGTTTCTTAAATGCCACGTTGGATTTCACCGCAAAAATTGCAAAAATGAATTTTAAAAATGTGTACAAAATGTGCTGATTAAAAAGGTTCATAATTCAAGCTTTACAATGATACCAAACAATACCATGCTTTGCTTCAAAGCGCGTAGTTCTGGCCGTCGGTAAAGCATCGAAACTTTTTAAAAAACGCGATTATCTCAAAAGTTGGTTTTTGCTTTCAGTCGAGGTTTATGACGGTTCGTAAAATCAACGACGAATTTTCCAATTACTGATCCATTACCTTGCTACCCTGCTTCTCAAAGATCCTAGAAAAAAAATCATGTACAATCATCTAATTAATCACTTATATAAGAATACTTTATTAACTAATGCTCATGATGGTTTCAAGTCATTCTTGTGAACATGCACTGACTGAACTACATGATGTATTACTGAACAATATTCACAACAATCTTCACTCACTTGGTATTTGCTTGATCTGAGGCATTCGGCCTTACTGACCATAGCATTCTTTTGTGTAAATTACCATACTTCGGAATACGTAGTGTAGCTTTAGACTGCTTTTATAGTTACTTGGAGAACAGATCCCAGTATACAAGGTATAATAATTTTGACTCACCTCCTTCCAAGGTTGAATGTGGTATTCCTCATGGATCCATATTGGGTCCCTTGTTATTTCTGCTGTATATTAATGATTTGTGTAATGTTACTTCTTTTTTCCACTTTGTCTAATTCGCTGATGATACTAACATAATTTTATCACGCAAAGACTTTAATACACTCCTTTCTAAGACAAATGAAGAGCTAATAGTTGATTGGTTTGACACTAATAAATTGGCTATTGATTATGATAAAACATTTACTTTGTATTTCTCTAAATCTAACATAAATCTCCTCCCCACACAATCAAAATGAAAATCAATGGTATACAGGCTACTTGAATGTCTCTGACTCAGTCAAATTCCTTGTAATACTGGATAATCAACTTACTTTTCAAGATCATCGTAAATAAGATCTCTAAAAATATTGGAATTATCTGTAAATTACGTTCGATTCTACCTCACATTTATTCATGCTCTATAATTTACTTGTACCTCCTTTCACTAATTATTGCAATACTACCTGGGCCAGCATTGGGAAAAGTAAATTAGAACCATTCCACAAATTGCAGAAAAAAAAGCTTTACGCATTTGTACAAATTTGTCTTATCTAGCACCATCTGTTCCCCTCTTTTTCGAATTGACAACACTCACTATTTATGATATGTATGAATGTAAGGTTGCAGTTTTGATTTATTTTGTTAACTGGCCCCAGCTTATATTTTAAATCTTTTAAACTTCAATAATGACTTTCATCAATATTACACACGTTTGGCAAACCAATTTCACATCCCTCTAACTTCTAATACTCAAATTCACAATTCCTTGAAACATGTAGGACCTAGACTTTTTAATAAATTGAAAACAATAATTCGTCCCTGTTCACCAGCCTCTTATTAAAAGTTTTACTTAAAAGATATTTTATCAATAAATACATAGTTTGATTTCCGTGCTCTTTGTTGGTAATCTACTTCATGTACTCTCTTCCTTCTTCCTCTATACTTTTTTTCTGTTGGGGTGCTTCTTGGTGTGTGTGTGTGTGTGTGTTGTGGGGGGGGGGGGTGTGGTGCCGTGGTCGAGTGGAGGTGTCGTGGTCGAGTGGTATAAGGCGCTTGACTAGAGAGGCGAAAGTCGGGTGTGTGCATATGAGGTTTTTATGTGCCTATGTGTGATTATATAGTCATAATGAATACAGTGACTGATTTTTTTTTTTTTAATTTGTATTGTATATCTTGTCATTTTGTATAGGGGCGCCAGTTCACAAGATTTTATTCTTTTTGTAGCCTCTAACCATGTGTTTACTATGTTGCCTCTACTCACTTTTGTTTATGATTATGTTTGTATAGTTGTTTCTCCATTGTATTGTAAATTTCCATTTTTGTATGGTTGAATAAAATGAATTGAAATGAACAAGGTAATTCTGCCAGACCCACATCTTTATAATTTTTTAAAGCCCTGATAACAGATTAATTTTCCTAGTCCAAGGAGTTTCTTATAATGGGTTCCATTCCGCTCAAATTTGACCAATTAAAAGGGCGTAGGGTTTTAATTCATTTAAAAAAAAAAGAAGAAGAATGAGTGATTTGATGTCGTGATGCTGGTATACAAATAATGAACATGACAGAGGGTGTTAGTATTATCCACCCGATAGTAACTGTGGAACAGTCTGAAACACGAGCCAAATGCCCGCCCAAGTTATGTGCATTATTTATTTTATAAAATGGAGGCATGCTTCATTGTCGTTTGATAATATCACTAAAAAAATGTTATATATATATATATATATATATATTGACGTTGTTAACAATTAACATTGGCCATAGATTCAGGTCTGACATGAGAAACTATTAAGTACAGGTCTAGATGAAATTTTAAAGTAAATTATTGAATTGAATTGAAGGTTTTATTATCATTTCATCGCAGCCAGTGGCTGAATTGAGAAAGATTAATTACGCTGCAACTGAGTAAGATATAAGTCCAGTACTGCTCTTTAACTTGAACAATTTACTAAAATTTCCTTGAAATCACAAAACTTCCAATTATTACAGTCATGAAACTCCAACTGAGTAGATTCTAGACCAACATTTGGTCTAACGTATGATACTGATAACACGGCAAGAAACAACTACCTTTACAATGAGGCTTAATGAATTAGGAGTGAGTGAAAATTTCATCTACTCTTCTTTCAAATAGATTCAATAGATTTTAATATATTTGGTGTTAGATTTTCATACTTGAGCTTCTACCAAGGCTATCCATTTCTGTGAAGCTCTTACTGCAACCCTAGATCACAAAAAGATTGATTTTAGAATAAACTCACTTCTCGTGTGTTCTAGAATGATAATTTATTGCTTGAAAGCAAATTATTTTTCCTTTGTCAAATTGTTGAAGCCGCCGTTACCTTTTAACAGTCAGTAGTACCTGTCATACCAGTCATTAGGAACTTTCGCTGTTAGGCAAAATAAAAGACTGGTCACATGATAGCCAATCATTTGATTAGTATCCATATCACCATTTTATAACAACATTTATTAATCCCCACATGGTAGAAATGTCCTGTACTGATTTCATTATAAATTAAATTTGTTATTGATAATACTGAAAAAGAACAATTTGGTTGAGGAAACCAAAAATACTCAATACATTAGGGCAAAACTTCTTTTGCTTTATTACAGCTGAACATTTTATCAGGTTGTTTAAAATGAGCCTAAAGAATAAAATCTGAATACTGTACAAAGGTAGTAATGTCGTACCACAGATCAAGCACATACTGATCCACATATGATTTCTTTGAAAGATTCATGACATAGAATCAATTGACACTGAAAAGGATACTCAGCAAAATTGTTTTCATAGGTTCATAGTATATACATGTACAGTATATTAGTATGTGTGTGATTTTTCACATTAGAAATGAAAGAAACTGTGAAGTGAAAGAAACAATAAATTGGAAATTTAGACCATTCATACATGTATATCATTTGTGTAATTTAAAGACATGTTTCCTGTATTCATAATTTCAAAGTATCTTTAATATTCACACAGCTGACTGTAAAAAAATAGTGATGTTTTAAAACTCTTTGGTAACAAAACATGGTTATGAATGTAAACTTCTGTTCTTCACCTACTTTATAATCTTACTAAAATATATACTATAACTGGATAATTCTTACAGTAATAAAATAATGATATACAGTTCAGTCATGTTCTTTACACACATATATCACTGGCAAGTAGATTAAAACATAATTGAAAAAAAAAAACTTTATAAAAATTATTGCAGAAGTGCAATAACAAAACATTCTTTTCCATGATAAATTATGCCTCTGTACAAATTATTACAAATAGAACTTGGAGAAATATAACATGGTGCCATACAGATCAAATAGAAAGTGGACAACAGAATACACCAATATGCTGCAAATTGCATATTTGCTTATTTAATATGTTGCATATTAGGAAGCAAATGGGCATACTGGTATATGACTGAAAGACTTCTCAAGTTTAAATAGAAAAAGAAATTATATAATGACATCTTTCTTCGCAACTGACTGCTTTGTGCTCAAAGACTGCCATGGACTTAGTCAAACAAGTACCAGACAACTGGTACTCAAATACGGAAGATCTTTCATCACTTGGATACAAACACACAATATTGCATACAAACACACACTATGCAAATCTGTATACAAGGCATCATGGCAGAGAGAATCAATATGACACATAAGATCCATTCCATTACATTCAGCAGTAGTTAATGTCTTTCTTCATATCATCTGAACCCAGCAGGAACATACTGGTTTGGTAGTCGGGGTAGAATAGAGAAGAACTTGAACCTCTCTCCCATCTGATCAGGTTGGGTTAGCATCTTGTAGCCGCTGATGAGGCTCGTGTGCTCCTCAGGAGATGTAGATTTCAGCAATGCCTGAACAGAGAAAACATATGGAATCATGAAGAAATTTGATTATTCCATGATGGGTACACTATCAAAATTTCATAGTTTGCTGTTTTATATTCATTTTAACCCTAGCTAGGCCGGGGGGGCCTCCCAGGCCCCTCGACCTTTCGCGCAATATATCGACAATGCAAAAAGCTCTCGCAACGATGTTTCGAGACTTCATTTGAATCACCCGCATCTTTTGAGACCAAATTCGCGATGCCCGGTCTTGCGGTTCCAAATCTATGCATGATTTTGTACTTGCAAGTCAGACCAAACATTGCTCAAAAACGTGATGTCATGTATAATTTCGATGCAAATTGAGTTTTTAGCTAAAATTTATAAATGTACGATTATTTTTGCTTTCACAGGTTAAAATCTATTACTTTTATGCTGTTTTTGATCGCAAAAGTGTTGCTGACAAGTTTCATACAAAAAACAATAAAAATCAAAAGGTCAAAAAACAAAGAAATACATAAGAAATGAAAAACAGTTAAATATATAAGACATTAATTTTGATACAAGAATTTTTTAAAAGTACATTTGCAAAAAATACTACAAAGAGCAACTTGACCAAAAATTAGCATATCTGGGGGATGTTTCACAAAGAGTTAAGTTTGACTTAAAGTCATGCTTAAGCACCAATGCACATCCGGTATTGAACACGTAATCTCATTGATAGACTTCGCAATAGCGCACGTCCCCTGACCATGATTCTGACCAATGCGGTGATGCGTTACATACAACACGCAAGTAGGAATTTAAGTGCGATTTGGGTCAAACTTAAATCTTTGTGAAACACCCCACTGGAGCTTTATTTAGTGATTTAGAGCAAAAAAGTCTGATTTCATGAATATATCAGCATAATTAAAGAAATGAAATTATTTCAGAAAAAAAAAAACTACACAGTTTTGTAGATTATGCCAAGTACCAATTTTCATCCTGATCGGGCAGTCAACAGCCGAGATCTCATGGGGCCTCCTATGCTCCCCCCCCCCCCACCCGCTTTAAGAACTCCCAAAATACCCCGGCCTAGTAGGGTTAAATTTAAATGAAAAAAGTTTGGACTACTTCATTTCATTTCCCAACAAGACAAATTTATGACTATCATATGCCAACAACATGTACTTGTCAACTAGTTTGTAACAGTAATAATAATATTCGGAGTTCATGTAGTGCCTAATACATAGCTACAATGTCCTAGGTGTTGTGGCCAGTTAAGTTCTCTGGACTGTTAACCACAAGGTCAGGGGTTCGAATCTCTGCCACGGCACTAATGTCCTTTGGAAAGACATTAATCTACATTTGCCACACTCAACCCAATTGCAGTTAGTGGGTACCTGGTAGGATTTATTCCTGAATGCACGAAGCACTGTGGTTGCTCGAGCTAAAGCCGGGGTAATAATATCCAAAGTGTTTTGGAAGCGCATAGAGACATTATATCATAATGTGATATACGCTATACAAGGACGGCATATTATTATCATTACTTATATACATGTATCAGTGATGTGTCCAACTCCACCTCTTGGAGTCATACTCTAAGTCGAACATAATTCAATTTATGCACTCAATTTCACTCATTATTTCTTTGCTCTGTGATCAATCAATTATAAGTTATATAAGGTATTAATCCATCAAGACAAACAAGCAAGCAATTGAGGAATCACAAAATCAAGGAACCAATCAAAAAAACCTTGGCAAAGTACATGTACATATATACAATCAATTAATCAGTTAATGATTCGTAAAAAAAAAATTTAAAAAAATATCATTAACTTGATGAACCCACACTTTTGATCTAGCACCATAAAATACAGCAAGCTCTAACATTGATCCGGTAGTTAAAGCCGTTCTGTGACAATGAATAACTATGAGCAGAAATGAACTTCCTGACACTCCCTGGGACATCATTATGCACAATAATCATTTCATTACAGAATAAATTCCCATTAAGAGAGGTTTTAGGACAGTGACACAAATCATCATCATAATCACAGTATTATCAATATCATGACAAAAATAATTATGATGAAGATAATAATGACAATAATGATGATGATGATAGTGATGATGATGATCATGATGAGAATAAAATGACAATGACCACAGTGATAGTGATGGATAGTAGATAGTGGTACAAAAAAGAGAAATGTTTCTAATGGCCGGAAACACAAATAAAGTGTATTTGAGACAATTTTAGGCATTTTAAAATTTTGTTCGCGCACTTTATATACGCACAGACCTACGCATATGCACGCATCTAAGGTTTGTTTATTGACTGGAAAGTTATTTACTTTAATCATGCCGTATATGAATGGGAAATGACTTTCCGTGATGAAGATATGACCATGACCTGATTTTCACAAAATGGCACCTAGATGATATCATGATTATTACTACATATTATGTTACAGAGACTCCAACCCCAATCACCTCTTTAAGTGGGAGATTCTCTTGCCCAGACCCCCTAGCAAACGAGAGACTCTGACTCAATGAGTGCATGGCCCACATCACCAGCACAAAGCACGAAATTCCTTGCAGCTGGAGGCCACTTTTAGGGTTTTAGAAGCTCTCTGGTACTATCTTAGGCTTATTCTTTTAACATATGTCAACACTAAATGGGGTAAAATCCAATGATTCAGATTCATTTTTTTTTTTTCAAAAAGGTGGTTGGGCAGGAGAAAAAAAGGAGAAACAAAGCTAGGGCGGGAGAAAAAAAAGGAGAAACGCAGCTAGGGCAGGAGAAATTCAAACTCAAGGAGGAGAGCGGGAGATTTTGTGAAAATGGACTCAAGCGGGAGATCTCCTGCTGAAAATGGGAGAATTGGAGTCTCTGATATTATCATTATTTCATATAGTTGAAAAACTGGGAAGGAGACTATCATCACAGAAATGAAACGATTTCATACTGCAGTATAATGGAAAGTTAACCTTATAAAAATGGGATTCTCAAATGACTTTTTGCAGTTAAAATATAGCTTTGATGCAAACTTTTGATTTAAAAAATAATGACATTTCTCAGCTAAAACATATTCGGTGCTTGGTGAAAATCAAGCAGGAATAATGGACATATTGCTAAATAAAGACAGAAATGTAGAATAAAGATTTGAGAAAATGTCATGTCCCATAGAGAATACATGGAAAATGTGAAAAATTGAAAAGTCTTTTCTCAGCTAAAACATATTCGGAGATTGGTGAAAATCAAGCAAAATAATGGACATATTGCTAAATAAAGACAGAAATGTAGAAAAAAGATTTGAGAAAATGTCATGTCCCATAGAGAATACATGCAAAATGTGAAAAATTGAAAAGTCTTCTTTAAAGGTAGTGGCTAACTTGTGAGCAGCTGATTTAAAACAACTCTCAAACTAAGATGAAACATGTGTATGAGTACTTGTATTTGTACTCAAAAACCCTGAAACCAACCATAATTTAGAATGAAAAACTGTAAGTTAGACGCTAACCGCGATTTTATTGGCTTTCGTCTCGAGAGACAATGAACTAAGAGGACCGTTTGCACGAATTAAAAAATACCGTTACCTGCCTTCCGTCGCGTGATACGCCAATACAAACAGTGCGGTCCATTGAGTCATGCGCACATGTGCACTTCTTACGTCTGGTCTGTGCAACCGATCCTTGTTTTTTCTTCAAACATTGGTTCACATTTCTGATATTTAAAATACTTCCTGTGGATATTATACTCTGAAACTTTCAGAATGGTATTTTTACACTATAACCCTAATGTTTATCACATTTTCAAGTAACGAAATGAGATTTTTTAAAAATCGTAACAATGTTAACCAATGTCTTTAATCAAGAAAATTATCACTAAGTTTGTTCTTTACTAGAAAAATCTATGTATCCACCTATTTGCTAGTTCCCCTGAACTAAGCTGTCATTCGAGAACTAACAGTCAAAACGGGCATGCGTCCCCCCCAGTAGCACCTTCCCATCCACCAATCACGGCCAAGCAAATGCCATATTCTTCCTCTTCCGAACGATCAAGACAAAGTCCTAGGACATGTTGTCAAACAAGGAGAGGGGCTGGTGGGAGGGTCATAGGTGGATACATAGATTTATCTAGTAAAAAACAAAATTATTGATAATTTTCTTGATTTACAAGCAATAAATCAATGTATCCACCTATTTGCTAGACCAGCACGGAATAGAATCTGGGTGGCATGTCCTAAGGGAAGAGACTAACGAGGGGGAAGACGACGACGCAGCTCCAACCATAAGGCCATGCAGAGGTAGTAAACCTCAGCTCCCGAGGGAACGTCCGGAACATTAAAGATACGGACGTAAGGAGTTAGGAGAATGTCAAGGCTGCACGCCCTATATCCTTCAAAGGAACACTCAAAAGGAGTGCTCAGGAGGTAGAAAACCTCCAGGAAATGCGCGCCCTTGGAGGATTCTTAAACATAAAAACCTCGAAAACCCGCAGATTGTATAGCTACGACAATCCGACGGGATAATCTCCCAAGGGGCTGGAGAAAAGGGTGACGGGAAGAGAAGGAGCAGATCAGCCTAACAATCCCATTGGGAGCCCTAACAGGGTACCAAAATCTGTCTCACCACAAGGAAGACTCCCTGGGGGAGTCAACCGGCGATTTGCTGGTCATTAGAAGAAAAACAATCTCAGCCTATGAGACAGGTAGGGAGAATTAGACACTCCCGAACCCTTTGCGAAAGCTTCTAATCTCGAGTTGTAAACAGCTTGAGTAAATTCTCTGCGGCTCTGGACCAAACCTGGAAGGTTCTCCAAGAGAGACCTGCCGAACTCGCGTCCTCCTCAATAGGGGGCCAAGCGGTCGAAAGGGGTTGAGAGACTAGGTTTGCTCTCCGGAGAGTGTTTGACCGTCCAAAAGAGAAGGTGAGAAGACCAAGGTCTTCTCGACGAACAGAGTGCTAAGAGTCATAATCACGCCTGGTCCTCCTGAACTTCCTCGGGGTCTGAGGAATTAGGACAAACAGAAGGAAGGCAGCAGACTCAAAGGGTTCCCCCAAATGAGGGGAAAAAGGCGAGGGCCCAAACTTCCCGATCCCCCACCCGAGAGCAGTCTCTCATAAGGCGATGATTGAGAGATGTTACAAACAGAACTATCTCTCCAAGGGCCCAAACTGAGCTGAGGTAGTTTAAGACCTCCTGGTTCTGGGCCCTCTCGGAAGGAAGATGTTTTCCTCCGAGACAGAAAATCTGTAATCAGATTGTCTTGGCTGGAAAAGAAGAAGGTTATCAATATAACCCAATGGGACTGACACGTCCTCCACAGCTTGGTGAATGATCGTTTGAAGACTTGGAACGAGACCCGCCTCGCCTGCTAATATAGACAGTAACCATGGTATTATTCTGGAAGTGGTGGAGAGAAACGAAAACCGCCATTAACTCCAGGGCATTGATATGGGGTATGGTGCACAAGTGTGACCAGTCCCCCAAGACCAAATGGTCCGCACAAAGGCTGCCTCACCCCAGAAGTGAGGCACACGGACACGGAGCTGGCTACAAGGAGCCAGTCGTCCTGGTAAGAGAAAATCTCAAGCCGCGACATCTGTCAGAACCAGAAGGATTCTCCCTGACAGGTGAGACCCGAAGGTCTCTTGACAGAGAATATATTGGTATGTGAAAGAAGGTGTCTTTTAAATCTACCGAGATGACCACCTATGATGGCTCGATAGCCGGGTAGGTGGAGGCCAAAGTTTCCAAACGAAAGTGCTCCGGAGGAATGAAGATGTTTATGATCTTTATGATCAAGATCCTCGTGCCCGTCCCCGAGCGTTTGGGACAATTTAAAGTCTGGGTGAGACACCGATAAGGATATCTTACCCGACTTAGTGAGCCTTTATTCCGTAACAGCATAATCTCTGATGATATGTACTCCCGGAAAGCGGCGAGAGAGTAGGAGGGGGCTCTACATTAGTGTAAAAGCCCCCTTGTACCAAGAGAGCACAAGGCCTCCTTCAGCCATTTCTTCCCAAGTGGGGGAAAAAAGGAACCAAGGAAATCCACTGCACCAAGAAAGTGGAACCGAAGCCCGAGCCTGCAGCTTAGGAGCCAAGGTCTTAAGGCGTTAGGAAGGTTCTGTCGTTAGATTACAGACACGACCCCGACCTCTGCTCTTCTCCTTACCCATAAGGGAAAGGCTTGCCTTAGCTCCAAACAACTGTTGGGCGTCGGGTAAGACTTGTGGTGGAAAGAAAATGCTTCACCGCACCGAGGAGGCAGAACGGAAGCCTTAGCCTGCAACTTAAAAGCCAAGGACTTAAGGCATTTGGGAGGCTTCCACTAGAACACCACTGCCACCTTACCTCCAAGGAGGTATTGCTGTGAATGAGAAATGTCTGCCCGCAGGGCGGAGATGTCCCCAAACACGATGTCCAGAGAAGAACAAGTCTTCTTTTGGCATTGGAGGCCAGAGCAGACACAGTGGAACGCTGAGACCACAATGTACCCGTCGATGACAGGAAGGATTCTTCCCAAGATGACCGTTCGGACATCTGGAGTTCTTGCCTCCTAGCCGAAGGGAAAGGAGAAAACTCAGATGGGCAGAAGTCCCAGGGCAGACCTGGACTGGTGCTCCATGAGGCCGGGAAACTTCTCCGACTTGGGGGAGAACCGCACTCAAAGCAGACCCCAAGTTCCCTGCCTAAAAGCATTAGGGTAGGGGAGAAGGACCTTTTCGAAAAGGATTCGAAAGTGCCCCGTTAGAAGATAAACCCTTGGCCAAGGGATGAGCCTTGTTAAGGGAAGTAGGGGACTTAAAAGAAAGGTCCAATAGACCCTCTCCAAAGCCCTCCATGAGAGGTGTGCTCTTCGTGGCATACTCACCCCTAACCGGAGAAAAGAGCGTCCTGTATTCTCCCGATTCGTCTACAGACATCGGAGAGATACTTTGTTAGTAGTGCTTGAACGTCAGAAGCCAGAAGCTTGTCTGACTGGGGGCCGACATCAGCCTGCAAAGAAGCATCATCCTCAGAGAATCCCAACTGAGAAGCCTGATCCCAAAAAGGGCGGGCCAAACAGTCACAGGATTCCTCCCCAGGCGGAGCACCCAGTGCCGCTGGAAGGGGAGAAACTCCGACCGGACGGTCAAAGGCCGAGCGCGATAGGGCTAGGCCCGCAGTTGGGCGACAAGACTCCTGTCTGTTGGTAATCAACAAGTGAGAGTCGGATACCCGAGGATTGAAACCGGATCCCAGCATACTGCTAACAGTGGTAGAAGCTATTGGGAAAAATGGTTACTACCCGGATAATCGGCAAAACCAAAACCATCGGAACCAAACCGGAACCGAAACCGTACGTACCGCAGGGGAAAAACAACGGCAAATAAACTAATTGAAATGCCATTATGAAAAGTGACTAAGGTAAAATCTGTCAAACCAATGTAAGGATAATGAAATGGTGGTTGGAATAAGAATATTTAAGCAATCCAAAATCTAAAAGAAACTGTGATAAACACAATTTTAGCAAGGACTTAGCTCAAATAGATGTAATCTCTAAGACAGCGAGAGAGGAAGAAGAAGAATATGGCATCTGCTTGGCCGTGATTGGTGGATGGGAAGGTGGGGGGGGGGGGGGGGGGACGCATGCACGTTTTGACTTTTAGTTCTCGAATGACAGCTTAGTTCAGGGGAACTAGCAAATAGGTGGACACATTAATTTTCTGCTGTAAATCACAAATTTAGATCATGATGCCATAGTCAAAACAAAAAAAAATAATTATCACACATCTTCTAGAGAATTGTCTCAGCTACATGTCAAAATTCTGGAGAAAATTGACCAATAATAAGCACGGTAACTCCAATTAAATACAGAAAATATGATGTCATAAATTTAAAATCAATTATTTTTAGTTCAGCTGCCGATATGACCGTCATAACATGGAAAAAGTACAAATTTTTCATGGATTCATATCTACAAATCATAAGCTTTCAGAATATATAAACAAAAATTGGGGGTCTCTCCTCCCCGAATGTGAGGAGGTAAGGTGGAATCTAAAAAGGCACGCTTTTGCGCATTTTTATGTTATTTGCCCCACAGACACACGCACAGATTTTGAACTTTGAGACCCTGAGACATGGTCAGTTGAAATTGATTAGAACTACATTATTGGAATTGTCAAGGATAGTTTTAGAAGTCCAAATCATGTGAAGAAAAAACCGGATATTTACGTTTTAAATGACTTGCACACCCGCAGGAAATTTTAGAAATGCTTAAAATAACATAAAACGCGCGCAGAATGAATTGGAGACGATTCTGATCAAGTTTACTTTTTACGCACACGCTGATGCCCAAATCTACGTGTACGTGCATGTCTAAGTAGATGGAATAAATATTGTTTGGACGGATGTTGACTTTAATCATGCCAAATATGAATGAGAAATGACTTTTCCTTATGAAAATAAGGGGTGTTATTCTGAGATCCTTTTTATCTCAGATAAAATCAGTGAGATAAATTACCCTTTAAATCTTTTAAAATCAGTATTCTGAGAACAATTTTATCGATGGGTGTGTTTATTGAGGGAACTCGATTTCTAGAAATTAGAAATGGGTACTTGAGTCGCAAACACAAATCACGCTCAACACGGGTGGTCTCTCTGGATGTTGTGTTTATCGTCGCGATCTGGGGAGCGTTTCATGAAAGGACTTGTCGGATGTTTTATCCGACAAAGTCTGTTTTATCTGACAGTTGCCATAGTAACGATGCTTCTCAGCCAATCAAAATCAAGGAAAGATGTCAGATCTGACAACTTGTCAGACAACAAATATTGATGAAACGCTCCCCTGAGTTCCTGAAACCCTTGAGCCCATGCCCAGCTGCAAGATGACTCGGAGCAGTGAGGTCAAATCTGGCTGGCTTATTACTTTTTATCTCATCCAGAAACAGGAGTCCTGAAGTTCCCAATTATTGCCACAACTTGAGTTGCCGATCTCGTTCAACAGGTAATCAAATCCCCCTTTTTTGCGGAACTCAAGTCTGGTACACTAGTTCGGAACTTGGGTCGCTTATTAGCCCTCTGTTACCCTCAATAAACATGCTCTCAATCTTATCTCATCTAGCTCAGCCAATGAAATTGCGGTGACAACCCACTTCATCGAAGGCCCGCGAGACCGAAGGCCGAAGTGACGTCACAGACCCCTCTTCACCGCAATACCCCATGGCAATACCCTACTGTATACCATGTTTTTTGTTTAAAATATGAAGTTTCACTCTTAAAAATTATTTCCTCTATCAAGTGTTATTCGAGAGAGGTATTAAAAGCAATTTTAGAAAATTAATACGAAATAAAAGAGTTGCAGGTATTCCACTTTAATTTTTTTTTTTAATATGAAAGAGAGTAATGGGTCAAAAGTAGGCCCTATATTATTAATAGCAACTTAATCAACTTCTAACTTCAAAATCCAATCGCCAGTTAATTACTTGTTAAATGTTACCAGAAATGACCACGCCATCTATGGTGAATTGTATGCACAACTCTGTCTTGCAGCCTCTCTGCTATTCGATAATAAACTACGTTAACTCACTACGATTGCACCTCATTGTTTTTCCTTTAGTTGCGAATTGATTGCTATCATAAATTTATGCAGTGAGGTATTTTAGAAAATGAATAAGGAATAAGAGTCCAGGGTATTTCAGTCTACATTAAAGAATAAATTTAAGAATGTTATTATTCACACATAAATATCAAAGGGCAGGGAAAAGTTTTTCATTGAAGGTGTTGGACATCCAGAAATGGGGACTAAACATGCTGAAGGAGACATAATCATTTTATATACAGATAGCGCATTATTTGTGATGAAGGAAAATACGATACGAGAAAATTCGGCCTCGCGGGCCCTCGGTCTCGCGGACCTTCGGTCAAGTGGGCCGACCCTGAAATTGCTTTCCGCCAGTAGATGGGGCAAAAGAGCGCAAATGCGCGATTTGCACAAGTTCCAATGCACTTGCAATGAGGCGCAAATGTGTCTTAGCTGGTGTTTCCTTGAAAATGAATTCGGTAATTTCCAAGGTTTCAGCATGCATTTTAAGGTGAATATCAGTCAGCAAAAATCTTTAAATCTGATTCGATTGTCATATGCGAGTGTTGCTAGAGTATTACAGTCAATACTTACAGCATTTTTCTTTATTTTCCACATAAAAATTAGAAGCGAATTTATCCAGAAAACTGGGCATCTGAGAGATAAAATAGCCCCTATGCTATTTTAAGTTTCATTTCATCTTTTTCTTTAAAGTAAGATGAGCACAAGTGCAAAAGCAAAAGCTGCGCATCTGTCTTTAGCTGAAAGTACGCGCGCTGCAGATGAGAGACCGAGATAAAATCAGGATAAAATCTGAGATAAAAATGGTCTCCAAATACCGATTTTCTTTCAAAAATAAATTTTAGAGACAAAATGACACTCAGAATACCACCCATGCTCATGACTTAATTTTCACAAATGGCGCTTTGATAATGTCACGACCTGATAACCCTGAAAACCGTAGTTTAACTTGTTCTTAATGGGACTGATAACTGATGAAAATTTGACGAAAAGTGAGTGTCCCAATTTTGAGTTATCATTGTCACAAAAAAGGGGGAATAATAATAAATAACGAGAATTGAATTTGTCATTGAATTGTGATGAATTAGGTGGTCTGTCCTGACTTTAATGCTGATTAATGACATTTTGAACTGCTCATGATCATCACCCTTAGAAAAGAAAAATGTTTGGACTGTAAGGGAATTGAAACCTGGTACTTCCAGCACTGTAGACAAGTGCATTATCCAACTGAATAAAATATCCCACTGACTTTGCATGTTAAACTGAAAAAGGCAATTTCCATGTTAAACATGGCTTTTTATTACTTTTTTTTTGTTGCAACTGCTTGACACTCCAATTTCATTCATGAATTCGAATCTACAACTCAAAGGCTTTCAGAAAATGTAAAAAAAATGGGGGGTCCCTGCGTTTTCTGGCGAGTTATGGCGGATTTTAGATAGGCATGCTTTTTAGCACTTTTTACACTGTAATGTCCATAGACTAATGATGCTTCGAAATACCAGAGTCTTGGAATTATGCATGACAAAATCATTTTCAAATAAGATAACTGAATGATTAAACTCAATACTCTGTAATAGAATATGTCAAATACTTTTAATAGAACATTCAACCCAATTTCACAAACTGAAAAAACTGATGTAGAAATAAATATTAAATTCCTGTACTTAATTAACTTATGAAAAAGAACAGCCACTTACAGCAAAATTGGGATATTAAACTCCGATAAAACTTCATACAACCTCGGATATTCATAGTATATTAACACATAGTTATAGCATTATAACTTTTATCTTATGAAACGTGTTCAACATTTGTGGTACAGTAAAATACGGTTTATACACTACAATAATGTCTGAGATACAGATAGTCCATCTTGCACACTATCTTCAACATAGCTGTCCTTGGCTCTTTCCCCTTTCCATCAACCATGTTCTTCCAGATTCTATCATTGACCCTTGCAATAGCTGCTGCTGTGGCTCCACGAGCCCTCAAAGAATGAAGGCTAATATTCAAATACTCGCTTACTTCCTTAAGACGAGCAACATCTGTCTCAAGTGTTCTCGTATAGCTAATATGCTTGTTCTTGTGTATTAAAAACCTTCTTTTGTGGAGATGCCATGGTCGAGTGGTCTAAGGCGCTTGACTGGAGTCGCGAAAGTCGGGGGTTCGATCCCCGGCACGGCACTTATGCCCTTGAGCAAGGCATTTCATCTACATTGCTCTTTTATCGTATATCAAATAAATGAGGTCTTAAATAAAAAAAAAATGATCAGATTTTGGATCGATACCTGCACAAACCATGTATCGCTTCTCCATACTTGTGGGACATGCATTTGTCTGCCCTTTGCTAATGACTACCTCATCTCCTTTTCTAAACTGATCAGTTTTACTCCTCGATATTTGCACAAGCATATAATCATCATGAAAAATGATGTCATCACATTTCAGAAATCGAGCTTCGTCAAACCTAAAAACCCACTGAAACAAAGAATGATTGAAAGCCATATGAAGAATAAGAATGTCTTGCGTGTCTTTATATTTGTCACAGAGAATGACAATCTGCTTGTTCGTAAAGATGTCCTTCTTTGACACTTTTGTGTAATTCTTGCTTTGATTTGATGGCATACAAAGCACCTTGAATAACGCTTGGTGACTTTCCTTCGTCAATCAACCTCGACAAGTACAAGGCAACATGGATAGGCTCGGCCGGTAGCACTTTGTCGCCCTCAGCAGTAACAAACTCCTCCCATTTCTTGAAGTAAAGAGTAATACTTGCTGGTCGTCCCTTCGCTTCTAGACTCCACTAAATGCAAAGCCTTACGATCTGCTAAACCCAGTAGTTTGCTGGATGCTCCAGATGTCTCTACTTCATCCTTGATTGATCTTCGTAGCCCTAGGCCTGTTGAGAAGTACAATGAAAATACCTAAAAAATAGTTTCAAAGCAACCATTGTAAATTTTGTCCTGCAGAACAAAACATACCATTACTGCCCCTTCCTCTTTGAACTTGTTGGCATGAAAAAAATAAACCATTCTTTGACAAATGAAATAAAAATTCCTCCTTGGGAAATCTTTGGCCAATACGGTGCTGATTTACACTGCGGCACAATTAGGGTACCTTCTGCCCTATCAAGCATTGCTTTCTTAATTACCCTGGCTGCTAATCGAGGTGGAGGTACCCACCAACTGACATCATTTCCCCATGTCTATTTAAAGGCATCAACACCTTCTGTATTGGGACATCCCCATCTCAAACTGAATCTTTCACATTCTGAATTATAATCACATGTGAATCTGTCAACCGTATGTGGTCCCCATTTTCGGTCTAGGAATTGGAATATCTTAGGGCCTATTACCCAATCATCGCTGTTTGCTATTCTACTAAGACCATCTGCCCTTTTATTCTGTTCCCTATGGATCCAAACCAGATCTATGCACAATCCATACCGCTCACATGTCTCATGTATCTCAATTGCTATCTCCTGCGATTGTTTATTCTTACTGCCTTTCTGAACTAATCTCGTGACATTTCTATCATCCGTGCAACGAATATTCTGCCCTTCCAGGCATGGCACAAACGACTTCAGTGGGCCCCGTCTTACAAAGAGTTGTGATTGATTCGAATCAATCTCAACTGTGCACTTAAGAGATAGGAGTTGAGATCAATCTCAAAGTTGCAATCGATTTGAATCTATGGCAACTCTTTGTAAGATGGGGCCCAGCTGGGCTCTATTTAGAGCTTCAATTTCTCTCCATGAAGAATTATATTCCATTTCAGACTCTGTCAAAGAGCCAACCACTTCCAGGTTTGGAACTTCACTAACGTATGCCCCATACACAGCGCCTAATGCATCAGTGAAAAAACAATTACATGATTTCATAAGTGAAATAGGTATACCATTAAGCCTATCTAAATGCTTGTACCAAAACAATAGTTCTGCCACCGCTTCTTCAGAAACTAATGCTGGGGCATTCCATGATGCCCCGACGATTGATAAGTCTGACTTAGGCAGTTTATCTTTATGTCGTCGTGTGAAAGAACATGTCCAGAAAGCAAAATACAAAGATGCAAAAATTATAATGTCTATTTTGACATACTGGAATAGAATTTTAGCAAATATCATGCGACAAGATCTTATATCAGTTTACAAGGTCTACATGCTACCCATGAATTCATCATTCTGTTTGAAAAAATTGATTTTCAATAATTTTCCATTTTGCGGTATGGACGCGTTTTTTTGCACAATGACATAAAGGAAAGATGCCTTAATAGTCCTACTAATTTCACTTGCTTCATCTATTCATTGCATCCCGCAATCCCATCATCTGACGACCTTCTTTCCTTGTGACTGAACTCTTGTTAACTTTTTAAAAATGTAACCAGCGGTAGTAAATCCAAAGGGCAATACATTGAAAACAAAGTATTTTTTCTGACCTTCAAACTCCCAAGCAAAACCTAGGTACCGTTTGTGCTCTTCGAAAATTCCTACATGGTGGTATGCCAATTTAAGATCAAATGTAAAAACATGATCCCTTTCTTCAAAAACATCCCTGGCAACTGAGGCACCTTCATACTTAAATTTATTGTACAAATGTGGACTGATATGCTTGCAGTCCAAAACAAGTGTACATTTGCCCATATTTTCAGAAACAGTCAAGGGATTCACCACCGTGAGTTTGATCCCACTTCTGATACACTTCCTTTTTCTAGTAACCTTCCAATTTCCTCTCGTACAAAATTCAATTGGTTCAGTGCAGATCTGTTACTGCGGAGCACTTTACTATCAGGCAAAGTATGCAAAGGCAATTTATAGCTGTTCTAAACATCTAAAATCCCTTTACTAGCTCCAAATTCGGCCCACATACTTCCTTTTTGTTTCAATTTACCCACTGGAGATACTTTCTCCTCCTTTCTAGAGTTTATCGACTCTGTTTTCTGATCATATTCAAATTCACATCATACTTCTTTCTCTATTCCAAGAGGAAAATCACATTCTTCCTGTCTATGCTCAAATATAAACTTAGATTCACTTATCTGATCTGATCAGATGCTTCTTGCTTGACAGCCAACCTTCCAGTGACAAGGTTTCCCGCAGGAAAAACAGAGGCCCAATTTCTTGCGTTCCTCTGCTGCAGCACGACTGACTTGATTAGTAGCTGTCTTGATCTTTGATGTTAATCTTCCTTGTAGCCTTACTCCCTGCATAAGGATGAAAGCGCCTTTTCTGCTTTGAACATGCGCTCTTCATCTTCGGAGTTTTCAGCTAACAAATTCTTCTCATATTCTGCTACCATTTTCCAACCCAATGGCGAACTGTCAGCCATTTTGATAAGCTTCTGTCTCTTCTCTATCAGTTCGATACCTTAACAATCTTGACCTTAGCATCAGAAATGGTTCCCGGCATGTATGGCGCGCCGTTTGTCCCATTAAGGCGATAAACTCAGTTTATCGCCGATAAACTCCTTTTATCCATCGAAAAATTGAGTTTATCGTTGAAAAACTGAGTTTTTCGAGTGATAAACTGAGTTTTTCGATCGATGGCGCGCCGTTTGTCCCATTAAGGCGATAAACTCAGTTTATCAATCGAAAAACTCTGTTTATCAGTCGATAAACAGGGTTAACCAAGAAACTCTGTTTTTCAAGTGAAAAACTCAGTTTATTGTGAAAAACTCTGTTTATCGGCGAAAAGTTGAGTTTATCGTTGAAAAACTGAGTTTTGTGAGTGATAAACTTAGTTGTTCGATCGATAAACTGAGTTTATCGGCGAAAATCTGAGTTTATCGCCTTTATGGGACAAACGGCGCACCATAGATGTGTCATCTGCATCTTTCAAGTAGTGTTCGGCTTCTTTAAGTTTTCTATGAACTTTGATGTTGACTTTGTACTGCTCTTTGTTGCTCTTGTGCTGAAATTTATAATTATCATTGTGCATCTCCTCGATTTTTTGAACTTGTGCGTCACTAACAGCTTTCTGACTTTCACTTAAGACTGCTGAAAATTGCTCGATCTATTTGATGTTAGGCTGTCCAAATCAGATAGAAGCCTGTTCTGACTCTGGTTCACTTTTGTGTCGATGAGCTCGGCCACCCTTGCTGGATCCACGTTTAAAATCTCAAAACCGAAAACGTTAGTAAAGAACTAGAAGCTCCAAAAAGACGTGTTAGCGTCATGCAGGGGAAGGTTGGAATATCTCTTCTCATTCGCCACATCCTACTCATGCATCTACATCCTTTCACATTCAAACTACTCGCCAGTGAATAGACGGAATTAATTCCGTTCTGCTTGCCCGACTTATCATTCTCACTGTTGCCATATGAACAACATTTACCAGGCTATACTGCGTAACGCTGGCAAGTACATTTCATGAATTGACACTCTATCACATGAACCCTGTCTCAAGTTCCTGGCACTTGACCAACTAAAGTTAAAGCCTTTTTGTGAGGTCAAACCATCCCTTTTTTTGGCCAATTCCCTGAACCAGCAACTTTTGACTTTGGGAGCCATTTTCGCCCTGAAATTGACCCTCTTTGAAGACTCAGTTAGTGCGACCTTTTTTTGTGGAGAATTTCATGCTCTGTCATATGAATAAAATTCCAGGTCTCTAGCCTCTTGCATAGTGACGTAAGCACCCCCTACTGGATGGGCTGCAGCATCAAATATTGAGAAAAAAAAGGGGCTAAAAAATCTGAATTGATCTAGCGTTCTGATCTTGTGTGTGCATGATGTCTGGCCAAGATGTGATGTCTGTGCCAATTTTCAAGAGGATTTTTCATCTTGTTTGGGAGATACGACCATTTGTTGATTTGGACATAAATGGCACCTGGACAACGTCATGATGACTTTTTGACCTTGAAAAAATTGTGGAACTCGTACTTATGATGACTGATGACTGACCGAAGTTTGAATGAAATTGACAATGTCAACTCTGAGTTATGAAATGTGCTGTAGTGTACTCTAAATGCATTGCGATGTGGTCTTGACTTGATTTTAACAAAATGGCACCTTGATGACGTCGTGATGACCTAATGATCCTGAAAAACTTGTTGGAACTTGTCCTTAACAGGACTGATAACTGACAAAAAATTTGACGAAAAAATGAATGAGCTGATTCTGAGTTATCATGGTCACAAAAAAGGGGGAATAGTGATGAATAATGAAGATAAAGAAAATTCTGACAAAAATAAGAGGTGATCTGTCAAGATGGCAGACCACCTAATATATAAAGACACAGCAGGCATATGAGAAAAAAAAACAAGGTCGGCGCAAAATTTATAACCTTGCATTATTTCCCCATATTGTCCGCATATCTAAAAATGGTTGTCAGAAAGTCATGCTGATTGTCCTAGTCCATGATTTTACCACTCCACTGGCAGGGGGTGTAACATAAAAAATACAATCAATCTTATGATTGATATCAATCGTAAGTCTATGGCAAACCATGTACTATTTTGGTTTTGTTTTCATGTACAGCATGTACAGGAGTGGAAACTTTGGCAATATTGGACTCACAAAATTAGCGAAAATAAAACCACAGCGAAAATTTCAGCTTATACAGTATTCCCCTGTTCTGGATTTATTCCTAGGGCACTCCCAGGTGTGTCTGCACTCAACAGGCAGACATTTGTAG
This sequence comes from Echinometra lucunter, assembly GCA_029962745.1. Lineage (NCBI taxonomy): Eukaryota > Metazoa > Echinodermata > Echinoidea > Camarodonta > Echinometridae > Echinometra > Echinometra lucunter. Next base: position 25,230,749 of record CM057152.1, read on the forward strand.
TAATGATTTGCACACTTTTTTCACGTCTGACACGGAAAACATGCCAAAATCACATAATTTGCTTCTGCAGCTCTTCCTTTTCTAGTCGGCACTCTAGTGGACATCAGGCTTAATCAATATTAAATGACTTCTTTGACCGTTGACCTAACAACCCAAAAGTCTCATGAATTCGTCTCCTCACAGTCCATGTATGTTCACTCACTACACAGTGAATGGCCACTCATGAGCGCAGTCATTTTGAATAATTTGGCCCATTGACTACGGAAATGATCCTGATCCCTGACACGATCTCCATTGCCCGCAAATGTAAAAATTCACCTCAATAATGAGAATTTCACCCTTTTTCACTGCATTTTGCATCAAATTGAATGATAGAAGCAGATCGATTTATTTCCCAATGCTTCATACATACACTGCAGTTTTTATGTCATGCTAATAGTAAGCTTGAAAAAAATAATTCAGACAAAAAAATCCATGTTATAATCTTTAAAAAACAACCATGAATTTAACAAATTCTTCAAAATGTCACAGTTTAGCAATCCCTTGCAACATTGTGTAATATGACTTGACACATCTCAAAGAGCAAGTGTCATATGTCATCATGTGTCATAATTTGGCTTTATCAGTATTCAGGGTATCAAAGAGTGATGACAATTTTAAATGGGTGTATTTATTCATTATGGTGGAGATGCCATCGCAAGGAATCCCCTTGTCATTTTTGTGTGATATTTGGTTCAAGGTTCAAAGTTCGTTTTATTTACATATTCACATTTCACATTACATGTTGTCAGTTGTCAATTTCGTTACAGGAAATGATAAAAGAGAAAAAAAAAAGTACTTAATGTTCTTGATAAACATATAGGAACATAAGAAACAAAAAATATATATATATGTACACATATATTTAACAACAGTTTATCTTGTCGTAACATCTAAAATAATTACTATAAAAACTGGAAATGGGAATATGAAGGAGCCTAGGGTTGTGGGTTGTAGGCTCCTGAGATTTGTGCAGTGTAAGTCTTGCAAAGTAATAAAAGTGGACAAGAAATAGTTGAAGAAGAGATGAGAATACACAAGTACATGTATCCCTAGATGTGCGTTGGGTGTATTAAGCGAATGAAGAAGAAGAAGAAGAATGAGATTTAATTTGTCATTTGATCAGACGAATTAGGTGGTCTGTCGTCTTTTTGATATGGATATGATATCTATGATTATGAAAGGTATATGACAGTTGGCCTTTTATTCATCATTTTCATCATCAGGGTTTGTATCACCGTCAACAACATTACTATCTCATTATCATGGTCATCAAGAGGATTATAGTCATTCCCAATTAAAATCCCCATTCATAGAAAATTTACGAAGAGGAAGCAGCCCTGATAAAAAACATTTTGTGAAAGTTCTGAAAATATTTTATGAACGTTTATTCAAGACGAAGACGTAGCGGACCTAATAAAAAACGTTTTGTAAACATTTTGGAAATGTTCTGAAAACGTTTTGTGAATGTTTATTAAAGACGAAGACGTAGCAGACCTAATAAAAACGTTTTGTGAACGTTCTGAAAACGTTTTGTGAACGTTTATTAAAGACAAAGACGCAGCAGACCTATTAAAAACGTTTTATGAACGTTTATTAAAGTCGAAGACGAAACGGATCTAATAAAAATGTTTTGTAACAATTATTAAAGACGAAGATGTAGCAGACCTAATAAATGTGTTCTAAGAACGTTCTGAAATGTTTTGCGTTGGGTAATCTATTTGCCGTCTAATCATCAGTTTATCTAATGTTCGATGACCTGATGAACTCGAAAAATATTCAGGTCTGAGAAGGAGACTAGCATCACAGACACGGGACGATTTGATTTTTAGTATTATGCAAAGTTAACCCTAAAGATTCAATACACGTTCATGAATCATATTTGCAATAGGGTTGTACATAAACTTATGTACACTGCATTGCAATAGACATAACAGGCAAAATAACGCAGTTATGGCATTGTTTGTAATTGTATGTGTAAACGTAATAGATGAAGATGGTAATATAAAAGGGCAAAAAATAAAAAAAAAAAAAAAAAAAAAAAAAACCAAATTGACACCGCCGTCGCCGGGAGTCCGAACAAGGGACCATGAGGATGTGAGACCAGTGCTTTACCGATGGACCAGAATATAGTCCATAGAGATAACACGTAGATGGTAAATGGGATTCCTAAATCATATCTTCCAGTTCAAATTTCGATATGTTCCTGACATCTGATTAAAAAATAAATGGCACACTTAAGATAGAGAATTTTCTCAGCTAAAATATACTCAAAGCTGGGCGAAAATCAAGCAGAAATAACAGAGCTGTTGCTCAAAAAAGACGGGAATGTAGAATCAAGAATTAGAAAAAGGTCATGTCCCATAGACAATACACGCAAAATGTGAAAAAATGACATGCCTCCGTTTCTCGTAAGATTAGACCATGATGCCGTTCTCAAAATGAAAAATAAAGGCAATTGATGTATAAGAGCATTGTCTCAGCTACAACATACTGAAATCCCGGCGAAAATCGACCAACAATAAGCGAGATAGTCTTGATAAAGGTAAAAAACATGACGTCATAATTGAAAAAATGAAATTTTGAGTTCACATGAGAATATGGTAACGTTCCGACCGTTTGACCCCCAAATTTTTTCATGAATTCAAATCTTCAATTCATAGGCTTTCAGAAAATGTAAAAAAAAATGGGGGATCCCCATGCTTTTTAACAAGCTATGGCGGATTTTAAAGGGGCATGTTTTTGCATATTTTTACGTTATTTGCCCCATAGACGCGCGCACGGATTTTAAACTTTGACGCGTGCGTGCAGCGTTATGGTCAGTTGAAATCGATTCTAAATTGATGGAAATGGTCAAGAAATGTCTCAGAAAAAAACGGCATCTTTATGTTATTTACGGGTTGCGCAGGCGCTTACGCGCGGAAATTTTTGAAATGCTTAAAATGGCCTGAAATGGATTTTGGTTTGATCCATGAGTGATTATGAGCATTTTTAAATTTTGCGCGCGCACTGACGCGCGGACGTACGCATACGCGCGCGTCTAAAAAGTTGGAATTGTTCAGACTGATATGAATATTCATCATGCCAAATATAAATGAAAAATGACATTCCGTTATGAAGATATGATCATAAGATGATATTTACAAAATGGCAGCCAGGATGACGTCACGATGACCCGATGATCTTGAAAATGACTAAAAATCCGAGATCTCGTAATGACTGATGATTCCTGAAAATTTGACGAAAAATGATTGAGCCAGTTCTGAGATCTCGACTGCACAAAAAAGTGGGTACCAATAAAGAGAATAATAATTAATAATAATAATAATAATAATAATAATGAATTAAGAAAATTCTGACGAAATTAAAAGGTGATCTGTCATAATATGACAGACCACCTAAAAAAAAACCAACTCTTAAGTGCAAATGAATGAGGTTCGGATTAACCCATAGCAGTACAGAGCTTTCTTGAGGTCTAAATTAATCATCTTCAATCCTCAAATTGGCAATACAAATGATTTTTTTTTTTCCATGTTTGCATAGCTTGAAAAAAACAAATATGGATATAACATAAACCAAAATGAAATATAATTGTAAACTTGAATCAGAAATTGCCAATTTGAACACAGAAATAGTGATTATATATTATTCACTGTGTTGCCAATTTAAAGAGTGTAATGATTAGTTACACTTAAACTGCTCTAATTCGAGAATGCCACACCATACAGCGATGGGAACGGGCTCAAATTTGTCAGTGCATTTTTCTCTTTCTGCTCATGTATGATATGTACTGCCCAACATTCTGGACCAACAGATACTGCAAAAGCGTCTCCTAAAGGTGACACTGTACCTCTGTGGGTTAAGGCACAGAAAAGATAAATGGTAAGGAAACGATTGTATGAGCGCTATAATGTACCCATGCACAATGGCAAAGTCGGGAGGCATACTATGAATTTGTCATGATTTGGTTATGGTTATGGGAAGGTATGTATTAGATAACATGATAAATGACCACTTCCTCAAAAATAGCCAAATGACGGTAAACACTTGATGAAAAAAAAAAAGAAGGAAGATAGGAATAAATAGAAAAAATTCAGCATTCTGAGTTGGATCAATGTTTCGGTATTAATAGTATGAAATAAGTGAATGGATCAAGGATAAAAAGACTCTATCACTAATAGTAGTCGAACAAAAACAACTGATGCACTAATAAGAGCATCAGATGTCTTCTTCTGCTTATATTACATAATTATTCAGAAGATGACTTTTCAACATATAATGAGGGTGATTGAGTAAGTTCAATTGGAAGGCCATTCCAATACTTGGGACCAGTGAAAGTAATATTTTTCTGAGCAAACAATGTTTGTGTAAGAAGAAGATGGAAGAGACTACTTTGTCGGGTGGGGTATTGATGGATAGTGCTATTTCTTACAAAAAGTGTAGCAATTACAGGAGGTATTTCATTAATGGACAACTGGTACATAAATATTCCTAGGTTATAGACATATAAGTCATTAGCTAATCACCCTGCCTTTAAGTGCATTTTTGGTCAAAATGAAAGATGGAAGCATGTTATTTTTGTCACAAGAGTGTTATAAATGTGTCAAAGATTTCAAATTATACCACTAAAGATTAACTTTCAAAATTTATCCAGAGAAAATAATTGATGTAACTAACCTAGGTGAATAATTTTTTTCATATTTTTGCAAACTGATCTAGAGTTTGAACAATGCAGGTGTTCTGCATAATAGTTATGAAATATTATGTAGCTGAATTAAAAGACCTTGATCCATCCATCATCTTGTATATGTTTTGGCTAACCATTTCCCCCAAAGTGCTGAATAGATTAAGCTTTGGCCAGACAGGTTTCTTACAATTATCCCTCATTATGGAGAGATGTAGTGTTTTGGATGGTCCTTTCAGTGTCGCCAAGGCTTGCAGAACCGCTTGGTTGATTTCACCAAAAAGTTTCAATGTCATCATTCACCATGGTTTCAGCCATGAAAATTGCGTCATGAACATACATGAGTCATGAACACAAAACAGCAGAAATATAGTGATACCAAACTGACAAATCTTTGATTTCCAGGGTTCTTACACTTACAAATTTTCAAAATTCCCTTACTTTCCATGACTTTCCCCGTGCAGGAAACTTAATTTTCATCACCATTTTTACATTTTAAAATGTGTAAACATACATCACCGCAATACTAGCAAGCTCCCCTCAGAACTAATGTGTATGTGGTCAGTTATACACACTTATACTTAGTCGTGGTGGAACCTTGCTAGTATCAGTACTATCAGTATACAAAAATATCATAATAATAAAGGGGATGCTCAATGTAGCGTAACTGTGGACTTTAATACCAAATGGATTCACATGAAAGCACACATTTGAAAAAATTTATTCCCTCTGTTAATTACACAAAAAAATTACAGGTTATTTAAAAAATATCTTAAACAAATAATTTTCCCTGACTTTCTAGAAGAAACTGATGAATTCCCTGACTTTCCCTGACCTTGTGCTTCTGGAAAAAGTTTTTCAAATTCCCTGACTTTCCAGAAATTCCCTGACCCGTAAGAGCCCTAATTTCATGCTTATTTTATTATTGACCTCTATGACCTTTGACTTTTGACCTACTGAGTAAACCCAAAATGTAATCAAACTGTCTCATTATGGCGATGCATACTAGCCCAAAGTTTGAAGTTCATACCTCAAATGGTTCTTGAGATAGCATGCAACAAAATTAAAACATGAATTTCACATATTCACCTCATATACGCGATTCTATTGAAGTTGGCTCAGTCTGTAAAGTGCCTGCCTGTCGAACCAAAGATCATGGGTTCGAGTCCACCTGGGCAGATGACTGAAGCCTGCATTGTGTGTTCATAGATGCAGGCTATGTTTAAGTGGAAAACACTTCATCCCTCAGATAGGATGTTAAATGGAGGCCTCTTGTAGAGGAGGGTCACCACCTTTGCATGTTAAGTACCCAATGCACTATTTGAAGAAGCATAGAGGGAAACCCTGGTGTACATCTGCACATCTAAATTACTTATATCGGGAGGAGAGACCTGAGGGTCACAGCGATTATGTTCGCTTTTCCCCTCCCAGGCGTAGGTGACAACAAATACTGCATAGTAATAATAGTATTATAGTACTGAAAGACTTTTGATATGATCTTGTCAGAATTTTTGTTAGAATTTGGATGTACAGTCAACTCTGCCTAAGTCGAATTTCTTGGGACTGAAGAAAATGCTTCGTCTTAGAGAAAATTCGACTTATGAGGGGTCAAAAACAATAGAAAATAAAGGAATGGGACCAAGTACAGACCATTCGACTTAGGCGATTATTCAACTTATGCGACTTCGACTTATGCAGAGTTGACTGTATATGAAATAATGAAATGTAAAGACTGATTTAGCCACTCTGTCTTGATGTACAGTGAATAGAGACACACTGTATAATGTATCATAAAAGCATAATCCATTATCATTGACATTTGACCTTTGACCTTCATATCTTAAAATCTAATCAAACTGTCTTCCTAGCACCAAGTTTGAAGTTCATAACCTCAAATGGTTCTTGAGATATCAAATTAACAAGGCTAAAGCCTGAAATTTTGGAAGTGACCTCTACAACCTTTGACCTACGTTCCCCAAAATATAATTAGATTGTCTTCTTATGGTGATACAGGGGGAACTCAGTATAATGAGGCCATTGGGATCAAAAGATTTTTGTTCTTGCCGTCATTTCATTATATCACAAAATACAAAAAAAAATGTACATATGAACTACATGTACACCAATGAATGCACAGAGTTCTGCTGCTGACGTTTATAAACTAATTTTTCAGCTATAAAGGTATTAAATCTTTGTATTAACGGTGGAATTTTGCACATTCGTACAATTAAATTCAACAATCATAATAATTAGTTTTCTCTGTCACCTTTGTACTACAGGACTAAGAAATGACTATAATGCTCAAGTAGCATCCATAGAATAGTTACCAGTATCACGGGTGCAATGAGGAAAGCCAGATCCAAAGAAAATATCAAACAATGGTCATTATTATCCCCTCAGAATTAATTCAGCGTGCAGAGAGTTAATAATAACTTCATCCTCTGGATTAGCTGATAAAATGCTGGGTTATATCTTAAAATGTATTATAAGTACTAATTTTAGGCACTAAAGTTACGAGTAAGTCTGTCGCACTTGTGAGCTCATATCAATATGGAACGTCCACTGAATAGTGTACCACACTTCTTAAAACATTGCACTCATGAATATTCATGATGCATTAATTCAAGGGCAGCTGGCTATGCTGAGTTGTGAAAAAAAAGACAGCCAGGCTGGGCTCGTTGCATTTGCTGTAATGTGATAAAAAGACGTAGCTCGCATGTATCACCTGCCAAACAGCTCGGTATCTCTTTACTTTGACTAAAATTCCTGCCATATGTGCCATGTTATCATTGAAAAAAATTATTTGCAAATAATTTAAAATACTTTTCTGACCCTACGACCTTTAACCTACATACCCAAAACTCTAATCAAACCGTCTACATATGGTGATACAAAGTAGGACTAAGTTTGAAGTTCATAACTCAAAAAGGTTCTCAAGATATCGTGTTAACAAGGCCAAAACCGGGATTTCAGAAGGGACCCCTGTGACCTTTAACCTTTCTGCCCCAAAATCAAATCAGATTGTCTTCCTACGGTGATGGATACTAGTGTCTAGTTTGAAGTTCATACCTCAAATGTTTTTTCTTGAGATATCCTGTTAATGAGGCTAACACCTGAAATTTCATATATCTGACCTCTGTGATATTGACCTTTGACGTACATACCCAAAAAATCTAATGTGATCCTCTATCTGTGGTGATATATACCAGGACCAAGTTTGAAGTTCATACCTCAAACTGTTCTCAAAATATCACATTAATGAAAAAGCAAGACAGATGGACAGACAACTCCAAAACATAATGCCTCTGGCACAACCTTCAGTGGGCGAAGGCATAAAATTTGTATGTCTAAACATGCTACAAATTCCTTGAGCAAGTTCATTCTGGGAACAGCATATATAGTCAAGACCAATAATCATGAACAACTGCAAGCAAATCACTGGTGTTTCAGTTCAATATTCTCATTCCAAACAAATTCTACATTCTCATATTATACACACCTTAAGTCTTGTATCTATACCCATCATTTGTAAGAACAACCCCTGGTGGACTGGGCCATAGGTTGCAGCTGAATGCAAAGGAGACAAGACACAGACTTCACAAAATTAATATGCATTTCATGATTCATATAAGAGACTCCACAATAATGGTAGTTCAACATATGCCCCAGCCAATTGGTTCAGGCTTATATTTATTCAGAAATAAAGGGCTGAGTTTGGGATAATGTTTATGTCCTGGACTGATATTGGGCAGTCAGTTACTGATGCTGAAGCATGTGTCATGGTACGAGTTAAGACCAACAAATTTTGGAGTCTCAAACATTGTATAAGCCAATATTTTAGCGATTTGGGGCATGTCTGACATATTAGTGAGTTATTTTCATGTTTAAATGATGTTTCTATATTTAAATATAGCCATTTTACTGAATGGAAGGAAAACATCGTGAAATTAGCAAAAATTAAACACCTCGAAAATTTGAACTTATACCGTACTGCATTTGATGTAGTGCAAGAGAATATGAAAATCTAAGAAGCTCATTCCCATCAACATGACACATACACAGTGAAATTGCATTTCAAGCATTTAGTGTTTCCAAGGGAGAAATCTTGATAATATAAGCTATTTTCATTTGAAAAATGTATAAGTACAACACTTTCCAGCAAAAATCTCCAAAGGTACGATCTTAAGTCATGTCCATAGCCAATACCATTCCTCCACATCACTTTTACATATATGCACAATGACTTCCTTTTCTCAGAAATGAACACTATTTCCAAAGCTTTCTCAAGCACTGAGAGTTGTCTTCAAAAAGGGAAGAGCATGAATTTAGAACGATGAACTTATCACTTCAGAATAGAAAAAAAATCATTATTGAGACATACCTTTGTCACTAACCATTTGTCTAAGGTAAGCAAAGTCTACATCAGCAGTAAGATCAGCAGTGCCCGGTTCACTTAACACATCATGCAGCTTGTGATCTTTGAAACCCTACACGTCATCATAAAAAATCAAGAAGAAAAAAACTAGAAAAAATGTGTTGTATCCATAGGACACGGATGCCCCCGCTTAATGTGATTAGTATTATTAAAGCATTTCTTTGTTATGTTATGAGATGTTGATTTCATTCTTCATCTTGCATTTAAAAAGTGAATTAAAGTCAGATGCACATTTGTGTATTTCAAAACCAATAAATCAACTAGTGACATACCAAACTAGATGAATCCTTGACCACGCACGGTCAAAATTTATGCCTCCGCCATTGTCAGATTGGAAATTATGGCACATTCATGTTGATTTTTCTATTTTCATGTATAAAATGACATCTTTGACCTTGTGACCCCCAAATCTAATGAGACTATTATGAGACTTCCATATGCATACATGAGCCAAGTTTGGAGATGAGCCGTCGCAGAATTAAGTTATTGCAAGAACAAGCAATTTTCATGTATATAATGACCACAATGACCTTTGAACTTGAGACCCCAAAATCTAATCAGATCATTGTCCCTCCCATATGCATACATAAGTCAAGTTTGAAGTTGATCCATCAAATGGTTGTTGAGTTATCGCGAGAACAAACCATTTCTATGTACATCATGGCCTCTATGACCTTTGACCTTTGACCTTGAGACCCCCAAATCTAATCAGATCATTGTCCCTCCCATATGCATACATGAACCAAGTTTGAAGTTGATCAGTCAAATGGTTGAGTTATGGTGAAAATAAACCATTTCTATGTACATAATGACCTATGACCTTTGACCTTTGATCTTGTGACCCCAAAATCTAATCAGATCATTGTCCCTTCCATGTGCATGCATGAGTCAAGTTTGAAGCCAATCTGTCAAATGGTTCATAAGTTATCGCAAGAACGAGCAATTTTTATGGGTATTATTACCTCTATGACCTTGACCTTTGACCTTGAGACACCAAAATCTAATCAGATCATTGTCCCTCCCATATGCATACACGAGCCCAGTTTGAAGTTCTAAGTTATCGCGAGAACGAAAACGGGACGGACGGATGTACGGACGGACGACCCTAAAAACATAATGCCTCCGCCAACCACCTACGCTGGGCGGAGGCATAAAAATTATGAATTCGAACTTTAGCTGTATGTCACTGCTGTCTAGTGACATACCAAAAATGATTAAAATCCATCAAACATTTCAGAAGTTATACGGATGGGAAACCACTTTTTTGACTGATTTGCACATATAATGAAGTGTGACCTTTGACCTGCAGACTCCAAATTAAAACGTGACTTGTATTTTAGTGTCATCTACCTACACACCAAAAATGATTAAAATAGGTCCAATATTTCTTGCAGTTATCGCACGGAAACCAATTCGCATTTATAATGAGCTGTGATCTTTGACCTTTGATCTGCGGACTCTGAATTCCAACTTGACCTGTATTTTAATGTCATCTACCTACACACCAAAATTTATTACAATCTGTCTAATATTATTCAAGTTATCGTGCGGAAACCAATTTGGGAAGGACGGAAGGACGGACAGAAGGATGGACAGACAGGTGCAACGCTTAATGCTCCCTCCAGACTTTTTTCTGCAGGGGCATAAAAAAGAAGGCAATAGCCATAATGCGTCTCGCCACATTCGTGTGCAATCATTCTTCCAGGTAAATTATGATATTTGATCTCATTTGACCTCTGACCTACAAATGTGACCTTTGACCCCAAATAACATTGAGGTCCCTGTAAAGCATCTACCATCCCAGTTAGGTTACAAAGGGGCTCATGGTTTGAAAGTTACCAACCCCAGTAGAAACTAGCAAGTAAACCTCATTTGACCTTTGACCCCCAAGTAACATTGAGGTCCCTATACCGTGTGTCCCTCCAAAAAACTTTACACTTTTGAAATGGCTGCCAAATAAAAATTATGTGATTCTGGCGGAAAAGGTTTATATTTATGGATAGCTCATGGACTCAACTTTCACATGAGACCAAAAAGGCTGAAAATAATTCATGCTTGGGTGAGCACTGCTCACTTTTGTAAAGGGTATGAAAATTAGGATGCGCAGGAATTGCCCCTTCCAATTTGTGAGAGGTAAGTCCTTTGGAGGTTACAAAATTGAGGGTGATATGATAAATTCATGATCGGTTGCAATCAGTTTAGGTTTGCTGAGTGAATTTTATGGTTTATTAAATCAAAATTTTATGCATGAGTGAACAGGAATTGCATTCATTATTGTAGCATTGTACCTTTCCCTGGTAGACTCAGTGGTGTGTTCATGGGAGTCAGGATTGGGTGATGGTACATGGTGCAGGGGAGGTGAGATGTAAGGTAGGACTTTGTTGGGTAGATGGGATAAGGGTTAAGAGGACATGCATGCCCCCCCCCCCCTCTCTCTCTCTCTCTCTCTTCCTGGGTGTGCTTGTGCATATCTTGACAATTCATATCCGTTGGTCTACTCTCCAAAATATCCCGACGACATTCCCTCATCCCGAATTCTACCTGCATTTCCAAAATTGGACTGGGACTGGTATCACACATTGACACCTGAAGTCAATCGCATTCTATCGGTCAATCAATCAATACCGTAAGTTAGACAATCAACATTTAGGTATCAGTCAACTTATCAACAATGTATCAATCAATTAATCAATAAAGCATTCAGTCAACAATCAGCTGTTTCAATCAATGAATTATTCAATAAATCAATCATAATTAATCAGTAACTCAGTCAATCACTCAATCAAAGTACATCCAACCAACCAGTCATTTTAATAGCAGTTGAGTTTTGGACAAGAAATACGGTACAGTGTAACACAAATTGGTAAAATGAACATGTCAGTCTTTGTTTTCAGTTCATTTTCATTCATTTCAATTTTACAACTGTTTTATCCATCTTGTAAGAGAAAAAAGAGGGGAAAATAACTGATAATGGAAACTAAAAATCAAAGTCTGCTAGTTCAATGGTCAACATGTCCACCTCCTCCTTCGATGCACAATTTTGCTCTCTTCATAAGGGATAAGGGAAGGTGGTTTGGATATTTTGGAGTGGAGACCAAAGAATGTGAATTGTCAAGATATGCACACAGGAAACAAGAGAGAGAGAGAGAGAGAGAGAGAAAGAGAGAGGGGGGGGGGGCGGGGGTGCATACTGTCCTCTTGACCCTTATCCCATCTAGCCAACAAACTCTTACCCTATCTCACCCCCCCCCCCCCTGCAACATGTACTATCACCCAATCCTGACTCCCATGAACACACCACTGAGTCTACCAGGGAAAGGTACAATGCTACAATAATGAATGCAATTCCTGTTCACTCATGCATAAAATTTTGATTTAATAAAACATAAAATTCACCCAGCAAACCTAAACTGATCGCAACTGATCATGAATTCATCATATCACCCTCAATTCTGTAACCTCCAAAGGACTCATCTCTCACAAATTGAAACGTGCAATTCCTGTGCAACATAATTTTCATACCCTTTAGAAAAGTGAGCAGTGCTCACCCAAGCATGAATTATTTTCGGCCTTTTTGGTCTCGTATGAAAGTTGAATCCATGAGCTATCTATACATGTAAACCTTTTCCTCCAGAATCATGTATTTTTTTATTTGGCAGCCATTTCAAAAGTGTAAAGTTTTTTTGGGGGACACACGGTAGAGCAAATACCATCCAAGTCTGGTTTCAAACGGGCAAATGGTCATAAAGTTATTCTAGTTTTTATATAAGCATTATATACGAACAGAAGGACGCCACTATGGATCGCTTACTCTCGCTCCACCTCAGCTCGACAAAAATGAATTTTCACACCACTTTTTCTGTCATAAGGTTACACAGAGCTCACACTAATTCCTATATATAAAGTGCAATAGGGTAATAAGAATGAAACTTCAGTTTCAGTTTCGCATATGTTTCCATACAATAGATTCACATTTCTATAATGAAAACATGTCTTCAGTATACATAAATGGTTATTTGTCAGAATGTTTATAAGTAGAGGCTTGTAGGTAAGGTGATCCCTTATTGCCATATTTATTTTTGTTGTGTGCTGAAATTGTGGCAGTTATGGTTTGTCAAAAATTATATTTCAGGTATAGATACTGAAGGAAATATTCAGAAAATTACTCAGTATGCAGATGATACAACCCTTTTCTTAGATGGATCAAATGAGCCTCCGTACAGTGCCCCATCTGTGCTTGAGAATTTTTATTCAAGGACTGAAAATTAATGAAGGTAAAACTAAAATTGTTTGGATTGGATCAAAAAAATATAGCCCATACAGAATCAAACCAAAAATGAAACTCTTGTGGGTTGACAATGGTTGCTTCACATGTTTAGGTATAAACTTTTCTTTAAACTTGAATAACAGTGTATCTTTAAATTATATTCCAGCCCTAAATAAGGTAAAATGCCTAATTCAAGTTTGGTGAAACAAGAACATAACCCCATTAGGTAAAGTAACTCTTGTTCAAATATTTTTTCCTTCACAATTTAATTATTTAATTTTGTCCTTGTCAAATCCATCACCTGTGTTTATAAAAGAACTGTATAGACTCCTATTCAGTTTTTTGTGGAAAAAAAATCCAATTGTATCAAAAGAATTCAGATGTATAATTCCTATATGGAAGGCGGTGTGAAGATGGTAAACAGTGAATGTTTCTTTTCTTTGCTAAACTAACTTGGATTCAAAGAATGTATAATGGATTCATTGACGGTATATTGCTTAAAATTCTTTTTTGAATGCTTATTCTCAGATTGCAATTTTTCACTTTATAGTCATGGCTATTTATAAGAGTTTGTTGATCTAATAATGAATCCATTTTGGAAAGATGTAATTTCTTCATGTGTAGTTTTAGGAAAGCAAATAGATGCTTCAGTAAAAGAGAATTTCTTTCTGAACTCCTTTGTCACAATGAAGACATTGTTATAAATAGAAATCTTGTTAATTTCAGACACTGGAGCCAAAAGGGTTAAAGATATGTCAATGACTTAATTGGGACAGATGGTTAGGTTTTAAGTAGACAAAGAATTATTATTGAAAAATACAATATTTCCATTGACTACCTAACATATTTCATTATACAACAAGAGATAAGTGAAAAGTTGGAAAGTTTTTCACAACCTGTCGATGTTTTTGTCAAGTTAACCACCCCACTTAGACCACATATTAGTATTTTGATGAAGCAATGTAAAAGGATGTATTACAAATATTTATGTTCCACTGGTGAAGGAAAAGGTATTGAATACGTTCAAAAGGAAAGAAAGAGGGGAAGAGAAAATCCAAAAATAAATTTCACTAGAGAAATGGTGTTGTTTTAATTCTATACCATTTCAAACAATACAAGCACATCAGTGATGTGGTGCTCATCAAGCATCTGGCAAGAAATTCACACAATTTTAATTTTCAACCAATTTGACACTATAATGATTAGCAAAACTTCTAGATATCTTCAAATTTTTGCAACAAAATTTTAAAATTCTGTGTAGAAGTTCGGTGTACCTCACATAGCTCTACCAAATGAAACCAAAAAAATCGAGCTCGGTCAACAAATGAAGGAGAAGAAGCATTTTTTGTGATTTTCGAATAAATTTTGCATAAGTTAGCATAAATAATTTTTTAGACAAAATTTCAAAATTCTGTGTAGAAGTTCAGTGTACCTCATGTAGCTCTACCAGATGAAACAAACAAAAAAAAAATCAAAATCAGTCCACAAATGAAGAAGCATTTCTTCTCATTTTTGAATAAATTTTGCATAAATTAGCATAATTTTTGCAACTATATTTCAAAATTTTATGTAGAAGTTCGGTGTACCTCACATAGCTCTACCAGACAAAACAAAACAAAAATCATTGTGGTTCGACAATGAAGCAGAAGAAGCATTTTTTTTGTATTTTCGAATAAATTTGGCATAAAATTAGCATAATTTTTGTGACAAAATTTCAAAATTCTGTGTGGAAGTTTGGTTACCTCATGTAGCTCTACCAGATGAAACCAAAAAAAAAAAAAAAAATCAAAATCAGGTTGACAAATGAAGAAGCATTTTTTGTCACTTGGAATAAATTTTGCATAAATTAGCAAATTTTGCAACAAAATTTCAAAAATTTTTGTAGAAGTTCAGTGTACCTCACATAGCTCTACCAGATGAAACAATAAAAAAAATCATAATCGGTCGACAATGAAGCAGAAGAAGCATTTTTTGTGATTTTCGAATAAATTTCGCATAAGTTAGCATAAATAATTTTTTTAAACCAAACTTCAAAATTCTGTGTAGAAGTTGGTGTACCTCATGTGCTCCACCAGATGAAACCCCCCCCCCCAAAAAAAAAAATATCAAAATCGGTCGACAAATGAAGAAGCATTTCTTGTCATTTTTTAATAAATTTTGCATAAATTAGCATAATTTTTGAAGTTCGGTGGTACCTCACAAAGTGCTACCAGATGAAACAAAAAAAAAATCAAAATCGGTCGACAAATGAAGCAGAAAAAGGAAGTTTTGTGATTTTCGAATAATTTCACATAAGTTAGCAGCAAATAATATTTTAGACAAAATTTCAAAATTCTGTGTAGAAGTTCAGTGTACCTCTATAGCTCTACCAGATCAAACCCCCCAAAAAACAAACAAAATCGGTCAACAAATGAAGCATTTTTTGTGATTTTCGAAAAATGTGCATAAATTAGCACATTTAATGAGTTTTCAAAATTCTGCGTAGAAGTTTTGAATCTCCCACCTAGTGTCATCATATAATGCAAACGGAATTGAAATTGGGTAAGAACGATGAAGAAGAAGCATTTTGAAATTGTGGATGACGATGGACGCCAGACGATGGACGCTGGACGCCACGCCACGGCATTCGGGCCGGATGAGCTAATAAGACATTACAATCAGGTGGTTCCAATACTGCTTATTCAATTTCATTACCCAACAATTTGTATTGTGCAAAATCCAAGTTAATCAAGTAGTACTTGTACATTCTGTTCATCCCATGATGAAACTATCTGATATTTTTTTCTTTGAATGTCACCTTGTTAGGAGTGTATGGCAATACCTTGGAAAGTAATTGTTGAAAGATGCAAACCTGTATCAAATTAACTAAAGAAAATGTTCTTTTTGGAATTACACCCACTTAGTTTAATAGAGCCTTAAATACTTATTATTTGGTAAAATGGATGATATATATGTATAAAATTAAATTGGCTGGAATTCGCCTCATGCCACAGAAATCCTTAACAAGGTAAAGAATTATTTCATGTATGAGAAAGCTATTTCTTGTGAAAACTTGAAGCAAGATTCTTGTTGAAAGATGTTGGTCAAACGTGATAAGTCTTTTCGACTAATGTCGAAAAGATGTTTTATTTGGCAATGTTGATACAGTTTTGCATCTTCAGCTCTGTTTTCTCTCTACTAATATTGGTATTATGTTTTTGTACTGATAGTGATACAGTATGTATTTCATCGCAAGATTGCATGTGATGAGTCATTGTTTTGTTATTGTTATACACCCAATAGCTGATTTTTTGCACATTATGAATGCAAATGTAAACAGAACTTTTATTTAATAAAAATGCCCTACTGTTGGGGAAACATGGTTAAAGCAAAATAAACCAATTTCTTTTAAATTCTTTCAGCTGCATCCCATAAAGTCCAATATCCATTTTAAATCTGCAAATATTCACAAATGCAATAATTTTGCATACTTTAAAGGAGCACTTAACAATTCATCATAGATAATGCTGCTATAGTTCTATACTACAATGTAGTCTCGTGGGTTTGATAGGAATGTAGTTTAGCGATATTGATTCCCTCCAAGTATCTGCAATATTGAAGAACTATATAAATATGAACTAATAAAACAGTAAATTATTTGAATATATGTCATGATTATACACAAAATCTTGGATAAAGAGGTGCTTTTGAAGTTGAAATTTACCCTTAATGTGTCGGTTTTGGTCCCATCTGGTCCATAGTCCACATGAGTGCCATACCACCATGCTGTATGATTCGATTAGCCATTTTCTTGGACTATACTGTTGCTGCAGCTGGACATACCTCTACATGGTCTCGAGTTTCAGAAGCCTAGCAGCAAGTATAAATGATTACAGTGGAAAGTCCAGATGATGATGAAGAGAAATGGAAGCATTGTAAATGACCTTGCTATATATATATATATATATATATACTTTGCTACGAAACAGTACGTATGGTTAAATACAGTGTCTGCAAATTGCACTCTTGGGAAGTTCAGATAATGGAATAGATGTCTTTAAGTTTTTAAAAGGTTCAGACATCTCCTGGGCTAAGAGATCCATATTTCATCAGATTAATTCATGAACTAATAATGCTAAATGGAGTGGAAATCTGCTAAAGACAACTGAACAAGATTTACACCTAACCATATTGGATGAGAAAATGTCCCATTTGGAATAATTAAGGAATAAAGTTCAAATCTAACCTGGATATATAAATTGGAAGCCGGTGTTGGACTGGTGAAAGCACAAACCTCAGATCATGTGCACTGTTGGAATCATCGTCAATATCAACCATTATTTCTCGCCACCCTGTAGAGTTTTCTGTAAAGCCGTGATTTTTTTAAGAAACAAAACAAAAAACATACAAAATAGGAAAAAACCCACATTTTCAGTAATCGGCCATGAAGATATGCATAATCAAAACATTCAATATACAGATGTAGAGATTCTTGGTAAACATAAAGATATATATATTTATCAAAATCTGAATCAAACTGTACAAAACAAAAATAAACATTGTTTTATTTATTCGTGAATTGTCAAAAAACCTGCATACCTGAAATTTGTGAATGGGTAAGGCATCAAAGAACCATGAGCAAGGAAGCATGTGAAACCGTGGCAAAACAGAAATGACAAAAATCATTTTTTCAGCAAAGTGAAGAATTGTACATCTCCTCATATCAATGTAGATTATATTGTAAATAAAACATAAAAGTAAAATTTATCATTTGTGAATGACAAAGCTTAATTCTTATAATTCTTTATGAATTTTGGAAGAAAAGTTAACCTTTTTACTACCAGACTTACTGTATCTAGTTCCCATAGGCTTATAACAGAACGATCATGTTTCCATTAGAAATAGGTTAATATTCAAGTTCAGTTAGAAATGAAACTACAATTTTACTATTACAGCACTCAGAAAGTATTCAAAATACAGTAATCAATACTCGTACTGGAAGGATATCAACAGGCTTTAGGGCACATTTAGGAATCACTCTGAGAGTTCCAGATTATTTAATCTTGGCACCATAAAGTAACAATCTAAGATGTTAGTACAATCACAGGGTACTTCATGTATATGACTAATTCAGTAATGTCAGACTGCACAAGGACAGTAGCAGTAAAGAGTGAAGAGTCTGAAACCCCTCAAGTCAACAAGTGTAAATAAGCACAAAACAAAAACTAGGTTCCCCCTAAAACAAATCTCTGTAATTTTATAATCTGGAACCTTTGAGGAAATCTGAACAGAGAATCTTGGAGTAGCTATACTTCTCAGCTACATTTTATGTAAAATTCAGGGGAAATCATTCAGTCACGGCTTCAGTGAACATGCACTAAAAAATGGTCACTTTTTAAACTTCATAAGCCTAATTTCATAACTGTGATTCAATGATACTGGAACAAATTTCTTATTTTTAGCATTAGAAGGCTGTGAACATATGTTTTATGTGCTTCCTAACATACCAAATAACCTCCAGCAATATGTTCATAATACGGAATGACTATAATTATTTCATTATTTGATTATTAACAGTTAAAGTGATCCATATGAGATTATGACAATGTGATTTAAGATGTCAGGGCACTGGCATTAATCCCTGGGGATTGGGTTGTGTACAAAATATACCCCCACTTTTTAAAAAGAAA